>JBBGZY010000287.1:2510000-3137500 GCA_037952925.1 Lithobates clamitans | reverse complement strand
ATCACAGATTTTGCAGCGTGAGGAATGTGCTACCTACAATACGAACACTAGTTTTACTAGACCGAGTGCTTCCGTTTAGTTTTTGCTTATGAACATGCGTCGTTTTTTTGTCCGTCGGACTAGCATACAGACGAGCGGATTTTGGGGTCCGTCGTAGTTACGACGTAAAGATTTGAAGCATGTTTCAAATCTAAAGTCCGTCGGATTTGAGGCTGAAAAAGTCCGCTGAAAGTCCGAAGAAGCCCACACACGATCGGATTACCAGCCAGCTTTAGTCCGTCGGCGTCCGTTGGAATTTTGTAGACGAAAAGTCCGACCGTGTGTACGCCCCATAACACATTTCTTAGCATACATGCAATTAAAATAAATAACCATGTGTCACTAGGTCCACTTTAAACACAGCCAGCACTAGGCTCTCTGCACAGGAAGGTAAGGCACCCCATGCGTTTTCCCTGGGCTAGCTCACATTTAGGTGCCAAAAATCAGCCTGCTTGCATATACCTCAATTAAGCTATATGCCTTATAGAAATCCTGATTTTAGGACTTTAAAACTATTTTATTTTTATCATAAAAATGTATCTAGTCTATACATTTATTGGCAATGACCAAATCAATCTAAAGTTTATATTTATCTCCCACTGGGGAAATTTCCCCAGTGTTATTTTCTTGCAGGGTTGTAGTTATACACCTTCATTAAAAACTTAAATCAGGAGCTCATCAAATATGTTAACACTTGATATACGGGCAAATGATACTTCCATTGTAACAAAACATGAACATACTTTATAACTGATAGGAATACCATTATGATACTACTGCCGATATTGCAGGAGCCACAGGTCAGGCAATCATTGTCAATATTCCTAAGGCTTAGTTTGCACTTGCAATAACTGGGCTGTAAAAATAACTGATTGAGCTGCATTCTTACCATCCCACATTTGTCACCCCTTTAAGCTGCAAAGACATAGCAGGGCTGCAATTGTTTGTTTTGCAGCACGCTAAAACAATCCCCATCATGTCCACGACAAATTCAAGTTAATGGGTCTGCTCTGCAACCGCAAGCCAAACACTAGGCTCTCTATTTTGGTGCAACATTCCCATTTAAACAGCCTGTTTGTCTGTCAAAGAAAAACAGAAGATGGCAGCATTACCTCCTGAATGCTAGTGTCTGCACTGCTCTCTAAAAAGCATTCCACTGCGGATCACTCTTCACGGAGCGGTGCATGTGTAAACAAGCCCTAAACCTTGTTCTCAACTGGTTTTCCATAGCATTGTAAACTGACATAACACCTACAAAGACATATGTATCACCCTTCTCTTGTTGCATTCTTAATTATATCTTTAATGCCTTAGTGTGAAGCAGACATGGGAAATATCACATTCAAAATGGTGGCATGGGTGTGAGGGCACAGATAGCCAAGAAGCACCATGAAAAGGATGAAAGGATAAGGATAGGCAGCGTGGGGGTAGGTAAGTGTACTTATTTATGTTTTAGGTCATCTATGTGATGATGGGCCACCACCATCAAATCATTCTTTGCAGCTATTACCTTTTGTACCACCACCCCCTCCCTTTAGAATGTAAGCTCTACGAGAAGGGCCCTCCTGTACCTTTTGTATTGAACTGTACTGTAATTGTGTTGTCCCCCTTATACATTGTAAAGCGCTGAGTAAACTGTTGGCGCTATATAAATCTCGTTTGATAATAATAATAATAATAATCTATGTATTTTTCTATGAAAGGGGGAGGAGAGGAGGGTCATTATTAGTATTTTTAAAAAAATGAACTGTTAGAAATTCTTTATATAGCCCTACAGAGAAAACAGTGCACAGTCCACATGGGCTTTGCTTCTTAACTGCAGACTGGAAACAGGAACTTTATTATCAGAGAAAAGACATAGAGCATACCATAGATGCAGCCACAAATTTATAAACACTGCCATCTACTGGCTTATGTAGTTGTTGTACAAAATACATGAACAACTTATTCCAACACCTCCACTCAATAACTACTCCTTATATTAGTCCCACTTCAGATCTCAGTTCTATAAAGTTGTTTTCTATAAGCAGTTTTGTCAAAATATCTGTAATCTTCATCAGCAGCTATGATCAACACTTACATGTATATTACTTTCCACCTAGTGTGTAAAACACAATCCTTGGGTCAGTGAATCTCCTACTCATCACATGTATATGTGGAAAGTAATATACATGTAAGTGTTTTTGACCATGTTAAAAGAGACTGTTTTAAAGGCATGTTACGCTATAAGCCTATTCCTTTGTATTCCGAGTATCTATCCTCTATTAATATAGTATTAATGTACAAAAAGGCGAAGCATAACCTGTAATGGGTTTAAAACTAAGGGGAGCAGGCATTGCACACAGAGGTGCCGGGTGATGGCTTTCTGACATATTACTGTCCCCCTATGGATGGACTCATTCACCTTATATTGCACTGTTTGATATGAGCCTGTGAAGTGTAGTTTTTATCTGTGCTTATGATTTATATTTCATTTCATTATAACAAAGGAGCTTTTGGACGCTTGAAAGGATTGATCTATATGTATGACAGCACTAAATGTTAATTTGCGTAAAAGTTTATGCATGACACTATATAGTGTATTTAGAAGTTTCACATTCGTTTTTGTGGTGGGCAGGTGCCTATGTGTTTTTTTTACTTTGAACAGTGCACCATTTATATTTATAAATATAACTGTCACTAATAATGCTTTCTGTTTTATTCTTATAATCAACCACAAGCTTACCCTTAACATACTTCAAAGTCAGTTCAACATCTGGACACGCAGTAAGTGCTGTGACAAGTGTTTCAGAACTTTTTGGTAAACCACTTAGTAATAATGCTGCAACATGAAAATCTTTTTATTTCTTGTCCTAAATCTCTCAGGCGTTCAATCATTTCCAGGGTGTGCCTTATGTAATCTTGCATATACTGGCCTTTCACCAGCTTGGTTTGGTATAGCTTTCTAATCATATACAGTTTATTGCTGAGATTAGCTCTTTCATGCACCTTAGACATGTGCAGAATGAAAAAAATAATTTTGATTCCCTATTTAAATAATTTTGATTAGTTAAATTAGTTAAATTCCTTGAACCCAAGCTTTGCCCAATCAGGGCGCAGAATGCACTGTGCAACGTGCAGTTGATTGAAAGGCGTTCGGCAGGGGGCGAACACCTGCCGAATGCCCTGCAAATTCGCCGAAACAAGCAAAAAAAAATGTTTGGGTAGAACTTTTGCTCGACCTGTGCTGTTCGCCCAACTCTACTGGAAACAGGAACTCTACTTTTAGAGAAAAGACAAAGAGCATACTATAGATGCAGCTACAAACTCATAAACACTGCCATCTACTGGCTGATGTAGTTATTGCCCAAAATACATGAACAATGTATTTCAACAGGAACAGATGTCTGTCTGGGCCAATTTCTGATTCAAACTGGGAAATCTACCCATCCTTCTGATAACACTGTAGCTCCTTGACCTCTCACAATATTTTTATGACTTAGAAATTGCAACATTCTGACTCATTATTACTCCCTAGTTCCTCACAGCTAAACCTCGAAGCCTATCAGTTTCTAGACGTGATGGACACATCTCTTGAAGAGTTCTAAATAATTGAATCACATACAGTTAACTCATTCTAAACAGGAGTCAACAGGGGCTATCAGTACAACTGTCTAATGCTGGGTATACACTAGCACAGACCTGGGCAAATTGCTGCCCAAGGTCACACCCGGCCCTTTAGCTGTTATATTTGGCCCCCAATGCCTCACGGAGTCCAGGCAAGTGCCGACACCAGCTACCCTCTTCTATACTCCTCAGATGCCAGGCACCAACCCTAACAGTCATACTCCATCCCCAGCATCCACCGTATCGCTCATAGAGCACTCCATGGGGTCATATGGACTGTCCCCAATGGGATTAACCCCTGCAAACCCAGGTCCCAGTTCAGTTCCAGGAGACTCAGCCCAGGACATCCCATTTAATGTCCCTGATCTCTTTACTAAATTCTCAGAGCTGCTGGATGGGGACTGACACAGACTGCTGACAGAATCACTGGAGACATTCGGTCAGATTTTCAGAACCTGGGTTAGAGAATAGAAACCATCAAGCATATACTGGATATCACTATCTTGAGAGCTAATCAAAATATGGACCATATCCACTTTCTCCAAGAATAACTTGACAAAGTCCTTACTAGGATCGACAACCTTGAAAATTGATGGGGAGGGACAATTTCAGAATCAGGGGGCTCCCTAAATCCATTACGGACGTTCCTTTAGTGGTACAGGACATTGTCAAAGTCCTCATCCTTTCTATTCCAGCACACAAACTGGAACCAGACAGGGCCCACAGATCCCTAGGTTCACCCAAGAAAGACGGGTCCCCAAGGGACATTGTGGTGAAACCCCACTTTTACTTTATCAAAGAGGAAGTGATGAAGATATCTTGCCAGCAAGCCCATTCAAAGTTCCAGGGACAGACCATCCAGATATTTGGGGGTATATCCCCCTTCACTATACAAAACGGAGGTCCCTAAAACCCCTCCTCATCGCCCTTACTAAGAAAGACTTAAATACAGATGGGCATTCCCCTTTGCCTTAAAATTCACCTACAAGGGCAAACAACAAGCAGTTTTCAGCTTCCTGGAAGGAGAACGACTGCTGCTGGACCTCAAACTCATCTCCCAGGAGTCCGCGATGGACACTTCAAATTTACAGCAGGGGTCCGCCAAACGTCCCATGCCAACGAGCCCCACATCACTGTTATGGGAAAAAGCCAAGACAAGAGAGTCAAGGACAATCTACCCCCCTGACTCGGGTGCCCACGAACTAACTCATTACTCCCAGGCAGGCCAGGCTCCCAGCCTGAAGACTCTAGTTTACGAGGTTGAACCTCGACATCTGTTCACACACTCAGTTTAACAAGTTTAGGGGTGTTCGCCCCACTTTAGCCAACACTCACAGGGTGCTATCCCAGACCCCCCCCCTTGCCAACTACATGACCCCCCCACCCAATCCACATTTACCCTAGCCCTCCATGTTTGGGCAATGGGTTGGGGGTCCCGATGGTTTTGATTTTGCCTATGACAATACTTATGTTAATTAAAGAGCTGTTCAGGGCCGGGGCAGTTGCCTCGCACCTCCTCCCACCACTTGGATATGATGTCTCCGATCCAATAAGATGTTTGTTTTGAATGGAAGGAGGGAGCTTCCCCCCTCCTTTCATTCCGGGGCCTGTACTAGGCCTTACTATTCTAATGTTTTTAAGATTTTACTCTCTCTTTTCTAAACTCTCCTTTCTTTCAGCCAGCCTACAGATGCTACCTCAGTGTGAAGCTACCACGGGTGTCCTAACAACCACATGTCAGATCAGCTATCTCTCAACTCCCCTCCGGGACAAGGTAGGTGACAATAGATTGAGTAGCTGTCATCTCTGTCTGCTCCATGGCCAATGACAAAATAACCACTTCTCCCCTATGTATAATGCACAAGGATTAAATTCACCTTTGAAAAGACAGAAAGCCTTTCAGGCATACCGTTCCCACAATATTGACGTGGCCCTACTGCAGAAAACCCACGTCCCAGTGCGGTACACCCCCTCATTCCCTCATGCACACTTTCCCCAGTTCTTCCTGACAAATGTCGAAGACAAAACGAGGGGGGGGGGTGGCAATTTTAATATCCAAACACTGCAAATTTACCCCACAACTGGAACACAGAAACCCGGAGGGAAGGTTCCTCCTAGTAAAAGGAAATTTTGGATTATTACCAATATTCCTTCAAATCCTACTACGCCCCTAACAGAGGGCAGACAAAATTTTTTCAGCAGATGCTTCAAACCCTGGGGCCTCTAGCAGAGGGCATCACAATACTCTGAGGTGACTCCAATACGACCTTCGATAAAGCCCCTTAAAGCACAACTCGTTAGGCCCAACAAGGGTAGTGTTAAGATAGCGAAACTGATCTTTCAACACAGCTTGGCGGACATATGGTGGGAGCTGAGCCCCACCAAATGAGACTTTATGCACTTCTCAAACTCACACCAATCATACTCTAGAATAGATCATATCCTGCTCTCTACACACCACATCCCATTAGCCGTTAAATCCTCTATTATAGACGCGGCCTGGTCGAACCACTCTATGGTCCTGCTGGCACTGCGTAGAGATGCACCTAGACAGAGTAGACCCCACTGGAAACAAAATCAATCAATCCTGAGTGATCCCATCCGAGCCACAGAACTGCAACGAGCTCTGCAGGAATACTTCCACCTCAACGATGTGGAAGACATTTCAGCAGAGACACTCTGTACAGCCCATAAGGTGACAATTCGGGGCAAATTAATGCAGATAGCATCCCAACTGAAAAGGGAGAGGCTGGGAGAAATAGAGAGGCTTGAGAAAGAATTCACTAGACTACACAAACAACACAAAAAAGACCCCTAAGCATCCCTATAGCTAACCTAGACGCTGCAAGATTAGCCCTAAATCTAGCACTAACAACAAAAGCTGATAAGAACATTAGATGGACTGGAGCTAAGTTCTACTAGCAAAGGGACAAAATAGGACCCATGCTTGCTTCAAAACTCTCCCTGGGACATAAATCATACTCTCTCCCGAAAATCAGGCAGGCATATGGCATCTTTACCCTAAATCCACAGCCTATAATGCAGTACTTCCAGGATTATTACACTGACCTATACAGGGCAGACGTGAATATGAATCCGACACAAATGGAAACATTCCTGGAAGGTTTACCTCTCCCATCTTTGGGAGAAGACCACAAAGCTGAACTAGAAGCACCTATCACATCTGAGGAGGTAGCGGAGGTTATCAAAAATCTAAAAGGGGGAACAGCACCGGGGTCATATGGATTCCCAACACCTTACTATAAAACGTTTGCAGAAACCCTAACCCCATACCTAACCAGATTCTTTAACTCAAAAAAGAATGGAGCCCCATTGGAAAACCAACTAAATTCGGCCTACATATCAGTAATACCCAAACCCGAAAAGGATGCAGGGATTGTGGGGAACTACAGACCCATTTCACTAATTAACAATGATTTAAAAATCTTAACCAAAGTCCTAGCAAACCACCTAGCTGCATTTATCAGTCAATATATTCATAAGGACCAGGTGGGATTCATACTGGGACGGCAGGGCCGTGACACAGGTGCGAAGAGCAGTAGACATAATCTCAATACTGCAATCCGGGTGGGAGGGAGGACCCAGACAAGAGGGCATGCTCTTATCGCTAGACCTTCAGAAGGCCTTCAATTCGGTCTCCTGGACGTATCTATTTATGGTACTCCGACGGCGGTGATTCGGTCCGAACTTTATCGGGATCCTAGAGACCCTGTACTCCACACCATAAGCTAAAGTCAGGCTACAAGGGTACCATTCAAACCCAATTAAGATAGCTAGGGGCACACACCAGGTCTGCCCGCCCTCACCCCTAATATTTGCCATGACAATTGAATCATTAGCGATAGCTATCCATATCCACCCAGATATCAAGGGAGTACAGTGTGGTCAGATAACCCATAAGTGCGCCCTGTTCGCTGACAATTTGCTTCTCTTCATAACTTCCCCATCCAACTCGCTCCCTAATTTGTGTCACTTACTGAATAAATTTGCCAAAATATCAGGTCTACAGGTAAATATGGCTAAATCACAAGCACTAAATGTCTCCCTACAACACTCCCTTATCTCTCAACTGAAAAACTCCTTCAAATTCGAATGGAGCAATACCTCCATCAGATATTTGGGGCTCAACCTTACCCCTAAGGTCGAACCCCTCTATCAGGCAAACTACCTCCCATTTACCGAAAACTTGAATGTGATCTTAGAAACTGGGCCCTGTATAAAAACACATAGATAGGCAGAATTATTTCTGTCAAGATGACCCTCCTCCCCAGGTTACTATACTTATTCTGCTCCCTCCCCATCCCAATCAGAAGAGACCACCTTAAATACTTTCAGGGAAAGATTACCAGATTCATTTGGGACAAGAAAGGCCCCTGCTTTTCACAATACAACCGTTTCAACCTCACCACGCAAGGAGGACTAGGCCTTCCAAACTTAATATGGTACTACCAAGCTGCAAGATTAGCACAATTATCCATCATCTACCGCAGAGTAGAAAAACCTGATTGGGTGGCCATAGAGAGACAAGCAGTGCCAAAATTCACACTAGACTTCCTACTATGGTGTCCACCCAAGAGTAGAACCCCAATCCTATCCCCTACTCTTTCACACTCATTCTCTCTGTGGGACTCATTGAGAAAACTTCCCTCCCCAGTCTCTGATATCCAGTCACTCAGTCACTAGCCCACATTTTCAATAACCCTCTATTTAAACCGGGCATGAACATCAAATCTTTCAAATGGTGACTAGACAAGGGGGTGTATCGCATTGGACACTTTTGTTCCTGCACAGGTCCTTTACCCCTTAACCTCCCCGGCGTTATGATTATTTCAGATTTTAGGTGCTGAAAGCGGGACAATTATTTTGCACAGAAATTTGGCGTTTTATATTATAGGCATGTAATTCTTAGGAATAATTCACTTAAATCTGTCCAAACAAGAGTTTAGTAGACATGCCGGGTATGATAAAGTTGGAAAAATGAAATAAAAATTATAATATAATAAATAACTATAAATAATTATAACAAATAATAATATAATAATAATAAAATGTATTCAATAATGTAATCAAATCAAAAACACTGAAATCTGCTCAGTTGCAGAATTGTCGCTTTCGTTACTTTTAGTGTTTGGTGACGGATTTCCCCACAAATCACTATCACTCAATTCTGCAAGTGATTCTAATTTATTATCGCTGTTTTCTAGTTGGTCTAAAGCCACTTTTGATGTAAAGGGACAGTTTTGGTTGCTATGGACAATCTCCAGTTTCCAGGCAGAAAGAACAGTTTTTATAATATAAAACTGCATGCAGGACACTGGGCAGACCACTAGGGACAAAGGGGATGTGTAATTATTTGATACAGTACTGTAATCCGTAAGATTACAGTATACTGTATCTGTACTGTGTGTTTTACTTTTTCAATTTGGCGCTGAACTCCGTCCCCGTGCGTCGCAACGCTCGCAGGGAACGGAGCTCGGCACTGTGAATCGAGCGAGACACGGCGGCTCGCAGATCACAGCGGGGAGACATCTCAGGATCCAGGGGACAAGGTAAGTAACCTCTACAAGGATCCTGCGATGCAATCCCGAGTCTGGCTCGGGATACCGCTTTTGGTATTAAAAGTCTACCCCGAGCCAGACTCGGGAATACCGCTAGGGGGGTTAAGCACTTTGAAAAGGAACTAGAGCTCCCCATCATGGAAAGATTCAGGTTCCACCAAATTTCCTATTACACTCACTCCTTATTGAAAAACAAACCAAACCCCTCCACGTTTACAGATTACGAATGCTGGTGTGGTCAAGCCATGGAGTAGAGGAGAGGGATATCTATAATCTATGCGTCACTTGCTAGAAACACTAACAAACTACCTTATATGCTGGCTTGGGAAAAAAGACCTCCAGTACACATGGGACTTGGAGGACTGGCACAAGTCATTCTCCAGATCACTCAAAGGCATTTTCAATACTAGACATGTGCACTGCCAAAAAAAGTATTAGTTTTAATTTTTGTTTCATTCGTTTTTTTTTTTTTCATTTTTCGGGTCATTCGTTATGATCGAAATTAGTAAATTCGTACATTCATAAATTCGTACATTCGTACATTCGCACATTCGTACATTCGTAAATTCATGACTTCGTACATTCGTAAATTAGGAAATTCGTATATTCGTAAATTCGTACTTTCGTAAATTAGAAAATTTGTACATTCATAAATTAGAAAATGTGTATATTCATAAATTCGTGCATTCATAAATTAGAAAATTCAGAAATTTGGAAATTCAAAATTCGAAAATCCGAAAACCCAAAAATGAGAAAATCTGAAATAGTAACTATTCAATTATTATTAGTGAACGTAACGAATACACATTTATCCGAAAGTTACGAATTATCGAAATAACGCATCCAAACAGATGGAACGGAACAAATGAATAATAAATAATAATAAAAAGTTTTTATTATTATTATTGTTATTTATTATTATTAATTCATTACGTTCCATTCGTTTGGATACGGCATTCGTTATTCCAGATAATTCGTAACTTTGGAGAAATTTGTATTTGTTACTTTCACTAACAGCCAAATTTGAAAGGAAATTACAATACCTATAATTTAATAGTTAGTAATAGTTATTATTAGTTACGGTAAATATCATTTCAGATTTCTGAATTTCTGAATTTCCGACTTTACAAATTTACTAATTAACAAATTTACAAATTTACGAATTTACAAATGTACGAATTTACCAATGTGTGAATGTATGAATTTATGAATGTATGAATGTACATTTACAAATGTACGAATTTACAAATTTTCGAATTTACGAATATTTGGAAAAATTCTCGAATTTACGAATTTACTAATTTTCAAATTTACGAATTTACAAATGTACGAATTTTCGAATTTACAACTTTACTAATTTGCAAATTTACGAATTTACAAATTTACGAATGTACGAATTTACATATTTTCACATTTTCGAATTTACGAATATCCTCTCCCTACTCTTTTTTTTCTTCCCCTCGTGTACGCTACACTCCTTAATATCGGTTAATTGATCACACAATAGGGTCCATATGACCTAAAGAGGTCCTAAACATAACCAGAATCAGAATTACTACCAAGGCCGAAGTGCTTAACGGAACTGGTCCCTTAATAGATCCAAAGCACAAGAATCTACATGACGAAAGCTTCTACAGGATTTGGAATGTATGGCACGGGAGTGCATCCGCCTCACCCCGAGCACAGTGTGATCCTTCTTGGGGGTGTCTGGAGCGAAGCTAGGCTCCCACATCCTCCTAATTTAAATTACATCCAAAACACCAGATACATGCTAACAGAAAGCCAGGTTGACTCTTACCTAAGCCTTTCAATCTTGGATGATCCAACCATATGTCTATATGATGATCAATGTTTTGTACTATGACCTCTATATTGATATCTCTGTTTTGTTGATTTATTGAAAACCAATAAAAACTTTAAATGAGGAATTACTGCTAGAAGCATAGTTATATAATAACATAGTTAGATTGTTAGGTTAAAAAAAAGACACAAGTCCATCTAGTTTAACCAATAAGAAGACAAATTAGAATAAAAATAAATTGATAACCACCATTTGTAGTCAGAGTCTTCACTTGGAAATGCGATAATCCTAACTACCAAGACCTGAGGTGTGCCTTGGCCTGGCTGGTCAGTATGCCTAAAAGAGGGCACAAAGAGACCCGAAGTAGGTGTGATGTGAAAGCTTCAATGAAAGGCCAGCAACAGCCATCCATCCAGAAAATAGCAAAAGCCTGGATGCCTACAAACGGGGATTACGTATGAAACAGCTAAAACAGGAGGAACTCCAGTGCCCCATGTACCTGATGATGAAAGAAGGGACCCCCTGTTCGGGACCCACAAAGTTGCCTCCGATCCAGACGAATATCCAGAAAAGGGTTTAGGATATGAGCCTAATAAGGAAGGTAAACCTGGTGAGAGGATGCATGGGGAAGGGAGAAAGAGCTGACCAGAGGAATATTGCAGAAATCGACATATACTAAAATCCGAAGCCGTGCCTGTGGTACGGTAACATCTACAAACCCCTAGCTTGTCCCTCTATTCTAAACATGGAGAAGTTGTGAGCGTAGCAAAAGGGAATTGCCTAGAGCCCTAACTGGTAACTGAGCCAAGGGTAGGAGACAGGAAACACCACGAAAACCTGGCCGGTAACTGGTAGCCGTGCCAAGAGAACATCCCTGATTACCCTTATCATGGCTTAGAGAGGGTGAGTTGCAAAAAGAAAAATGGACAGACTAACAGGAGTTGTAGGGGCCTGAAATGTTGGACACCTGATAGATAGAAAGCCAGAGACATGAACCTATGAAACCTTCCCACCCTTGGTAGAAGCCCTCTGTATAAAGAACCACAGGCCAGATTGGTCGCCTGAGACCAGACTAGCCCCTAGTTCCACATGCCACAGTGAACAAATGTCAAACATCGCCTGAAGGCGCACGGAGAAGAGCAGGAGCCGGGGTCGCAGCTGACACCTCCGCTCCAGCCGAGCGGGCTATTATTCTGTCTAACAATTATAGCATGGACGTGAGAGCGCATTAAGTACCGCATGAAACTGGGTTAAGAATCCTGCATAGAAACATATTCTGCTGGTGGATGGAAGAGGTTGGGACGGAGTTAGGAATAACAACCTAAAATATACTGCCCCCCCCCAGCTGAGGCCGGGAAAGGAGTACACCAGAGATAAAACTCAGCTTGGTATGGTCCTACCCCTACCTGATGGGGTGCTGCAATGCACTGAACCCCCATGCAACGAGGGAGAGATGAATGCGAATTTGTCACCTCCGGAACGCACATCATGCCCTAAACTAAGGAAACACAAACCAGAGAAAAGAGAACAGACAACAGACAACCAACCCATGAACAACAACACCCCTTCGTACCTGATAAGTATGAGGATGTGGTTCAGAAATGACAAGACCAACAGCGCGTGAAAGTGAACCTAATGATAACACCACCCTAGTGTATGCAGTAAGCGAGCCCGAGCAACCTGCAGCGCCAAGACAGGCAATTAATAATGAACACTCAGGGCTGATGTACCCACAGACCATGGTGGGTAGTAGTAAAGGTGTATTGGTGAACGTGCATGTATGACGTATGGTATACGGGCGAGAAGATTGTGGGACGGCAATCAATTAAAAACGAAACCTCAGCCCATATGGGTCCGTAGACGTGACAGACCCTGGATGTGAGCCCTAGCTAACAGAAATGCTATGACAGGCATGATACGAAACGAAGGGCTACGACAGAAAACAGAGACACGTAGCAAACTGAAGCCCTCAGGGCTAGTGTACCCACAGACCGTGGTGGGTAGTCGTGCAGTTGTGATGAAATGAACATGCATCGTATGACGTATGTTATACGGGCGAGAAGATTGTGTTCAAACATTTGAAAACGAAACCTCAGCCCGTAAGGATGCATAGACGTGACTGACCCTGGATGTGAGCCCTAGCTAACAGAAATGTTATGACCGGCATGCTACGAAGCGGAAGGCTATGACAGAAAACAGAGACAGGTAGCAAACTGAAGCCCTCAGGGCTAGTGTACCCACAGACCATGGTGGGTAGTCGTGCAGTTGTGATGAAATGAAACGTGCATCGTATGACGTATGTTATACGGGCGAGAAGATTGTGGTCAAACATTTGACAAAGAAACCTAAGCCCGTATGGATCCATAGACGTGACAGATCCTGGATGTGAGCACTAGGTGACAGGATTGCTGCGAACTAAATGCTACTACAGGACAATGCTAAGAAAGAAAGCTACCCAGAAAACTGCTAGACAGGAAAATCGCTACGAATGAAACTACACAGGAAAACGCTATGACAGGAAAAACTGCTATGACAGGAAAATTGCTACGACAGGAAAAAACGCTACGAATGAAAGCTACCCAGGAAAATCGCTATGAATGAAAGCTACACAGGAAAATTGCTACGAATGAAAGCTACACAGGAAAATCGCTATGACAGGAAAAAATGCTATGACAGGAAAATCGCTACGAATGAAAGCTACACAGGAAAATCGCTACGACAGGAAGGTCGCTACGACAGGAAAATCGCTACGAATGAAAGCTACACAGGAAAACGCTATGAACAAAAAGCTATGACAGGAAATGTAACAAATGAAAACTACACAGGAAAAAGCTAAGACAGGAAAATGCTGCGACAGGAAAATCGTTTACGACTGAATAGCTACTACAGGAAAAGCAACGAAAGAAAGCTACATGGGAAAATGCTGCGACAGGAAAATCGCTACGACAGAAATGCTATGACAGGAAAATCACTATGAATGCAGCTACACAGGAAAAATCGCTATGACAGAAAATCGCTGCAAATGAAAGCTACACAGGAAAATGCTATGGCAGGAAAATGCTATAAATAAAAACTACACAGCAAAAAGCCACGACAGGAAAATGCTGTGACAGGAAATGCACTGAATGTAAGCTACATGGGAAAATGCTGCGACAGGAAATCGGTATGACAGGAAAATCAGTACGACAGAAATGCTACAAAATGAAAGCTATGAATGAAATGCTGCGAACAAAATGCCATGGCAGAAATGCTACAAACAAAAAACTGTGACAGGAATGCCATGAACGACTGATGCTGACAGATTGTGGAAACCCAGCCAGAAACTGAACAGAACAAGTATAACCTCTGTCATACAGTAGAGCACTCAGAGACCTGCTTGACCCCAGAGTAAAATACTCATGCCCAGTTACATGAATCAATTCCCAGCATGCATCGCCCCTCCCCCGGACAGCGACAGACCAGCTGGCTTCTCTGTCCCCCTCACCAATGAAAGATAGAAAATCATGCCAACTGAAAAATAACAAAATAAACTCTCCCCCGAAAAGATGACACCACTGCCATAGAACAAGCTAACTATGGTAGCTACCGCCCAACTACCTCTGTTGTGCACATACTGGAATTCTCATGGATGCTGAGTTATGGTATATGGCCTGACCCCAGGAATGGAGGCATGCTAAGAGCAGGTGGACCCCCCTGTGACCTTATGGACCGGACCTCCCTCTGTGTAAGGGCTGACACCCCCCGCTGTGATTGGCTGCTGAGAAGGTGGGTTCATGAATAATTGTGGGCTTAACATGAAGCCAATTAAGTTATATCTGTTTGACTTGAACATACATCATGTGGTAGAGCCTGACATACAATAGCTGCCCAAATCCTGCTTGATTCTAACGAAATGTGACATCCTCGACACTGATCTATATTATGCGAGGGGTCATATGAAAAGACTTTGAAGGTCTTCGTGTGGTCACACTGTCCTCCTGTGTCCTGACATGATTAAATTATATTTGTGCAGGAGAGCGACAAGATTCCGAGGGAGAGCAGGAGGGGCGGAGACTAGGAGGAGCTGGAGTACAGATGGCTGGAGGGCCGGAGCTTTGCCCCCAGCCGAGAGCCAGAGGACACAGGCCAGCCGCCAGCCCCTCGAAACCGATCACAGTACAACACTTCTAATCGGTATCAGATTGTGTACACTGGGCACCCCCGTTGTGACTTTCCAGAGAAGGATTCCCAACTGACAGCGGAGGAAGCAGAGCTGGGGCGGGTAAAACGGAGGTGACATGCTGGCTGGAATGAGTGGAGGGGGAGCCTGGCTGCATGGAACGTGTCCGGATCTGTGCCTATTGCACCAATGTGCAGCACTATGTAGGAAGCTGCCCGCTGTCCGCCGCCCCCCCCATGCCCGCGTGACCTAGTAGAATGGATGCCCCCCTTCTCCCCTGGCGGGATCACCGGGAAAAGCAGACGGGCAGCCCCCCAGATGACGCCTGATAGAACATAGAGAAACGAGCAGCGGTCCCCTCGATGGTGCCGGTTTGAGCACCGGATGCATGGATGGACGGTCCCCCCGATGGTACCCTGCGTGAGCCCCGCCGATCACAGCACTGAGTAACCCAGAAATGACGTGCGTCAGCCGTAACCTGGAAATGATCCGACAAAGAATCTTATGGAGGAGGAGGAGGGATATATAGCCCTCAGACTCCTCCTACAAATCCAGGCTAGCCTGCGGCCAGCCTTCAAACTTATAGAATTCTGTACACACAGTTGATCTAGAGGAATGCAAAAAACCTCAATGAATCTTGGATAAACGTGCTCCGGCGGGGGAAAAATAAATTCCTTTCTGATCCCCCAAAAGGCAGTTGAATATTCCCTGGATCAGCATTCCCTGGTGTTAATACCTATAAATATTAAGGTAGTAAAGTTAGTTAACCACTTAAGGGTCGAGCCTCTTTTTGAGATTTGTTGTTTACAAGTTGAAGACAGTTTTTTTTGCTAGAAAATTACTTAGAACCCCCAAACATTATACATTTTTTTTTCTAACACCCTAGAGAATAAAATGGAAGTCCTTGCAATACTTTCTGTCACACCATATTTGCGCAGCGGTCTTACAAGCGCACTTTGTTTTGGAAAAAATACACTTTTTGAATTAAAAAATAAGACAGCAGTAATGTTAGCCCATTTGTTAACCTCCCTGGCGGTATGATTATTTCAGATTTTTGATGCTGAAAGTGGTACCATTATTTTGCACAGAAATTTGGCTTTTATATTATAGGCCTGTAATTCTTAGGAATAATTCACTTAAATCTGTCCAAACAAGAGTCTAGTAGACATCCCGGGTATGATAAAGTTTGAAAAACGAAATAAAAAATTATAATATAATAAATAACTATAAATAATTATAACAAATAATAATATAATAATAATACAAAGTATTCAATATTGTAATCAAATAAAAAATACTGAAATTTGCTCAGTTGCAGAATTGTCGCTGTCGTTACTTTTCGTGTTTGATGATGGATTTCCCCACGAATCACTATCACTCAATTCTGCGAGTGATTCTAATTTATTATCGCTGTTTTCTAGCTGGTCTGAAACCACATTTGATGTAAAGGGACGGTTTTGGTTGGTATGGACAATCTCCAGTTTCCAGGCAGAAAGAACAGTATTTATAATATAAAACTGCATGCAGTACACTGGACAGACCACTAGGGAGAAAGGGGATGTGTAATTGTTTGATACAGTACTGTAATCTGTAAGATTACAGTATACTGTATCTGTACTGTGTGTTTTACTCTTTGAATTTGGCGCCGAACTCCGTCCCCGTGCATCGCAGCGCTCGCAGGGAACGGAGCTTGGCACTGTGAATCGAGCGAGACACGGCGGCTCGCACATCACAGTGGGGAGACATCGCAGGATCCAGGGGACAAGGTAAGTAACATCTACAAGGATCCTGCGATGCGATCCCGAGTCTGGCTTGGGGATAGCGCTTTTGGTATTGAAAATCCACCCCGAGACAGACTCGGGAATACTGCCAGGGGGTTAATCAAAACAATGGATAATGTACATGCTGGAAGTAATCAAAGTAGACAACTCCACGATAAAAAGTTTGTCAGATTCCCTAGAAATTGCTTGATTTGAGTACAGAGACGAACATGATTCAAATCCTATATAATGTGTGTTCTGTATGTCAAAGGACAGTATTGCATGTGAATAAGAAAAAAAAGAATGGACACAACTTTTAACCACTTAAGGACCAAGCCTCTTTCTGAGATTTGTTGTTTACAAGTTAAAAACAGTTTTTTTTGCTAGAAAATTACTTAGAACTCCCAAACATTGTACAATACTTTCTGTTACACCGTATTTGCACAGCGTTCTTACAAGCGCACTTTTTTTGGAAAAAATACACTTTTTTGAATGAAAGCATAAGACAACAGTAAAGGTAGCCCACTTTTTTTTTATTGTGAAAGATAATGTTATGCCGAGTAAATTGATACCCAACATGTCATGCTTCAAAATTGCGCCCGCTCGTGGAATGGCGACAAAATGTAACCCTTAAAAATCTCCATATGTGACGTTTAAAAAATAATACAGGTTTAAGTTACAGAGGAGGTCTAGGGGTAGAATTATTGCTCTCACTCTACCGATCATGGTAATACCTCACATGTGTGGTTTGAACAACGTTTTCATATGCGGGCGCTACTCACGTATGCACTCGATTCTGCACGCGAGCTTGGTGGGACGGGGTGCATTTAAAATTGATTTTTTTTCTTATTTATTTTACCTTTTCTTTTTTATTTTTACTCTGTTTTTTTAAAATTTGTGTCACTTTTATTCCTATTACAAGAAATGTAAACATCACTTGTAATAGAAAAAAGCATGACAGGACCTCTTAAATATGAGATCTGGGGTCAAAAAGACCTCAGATCTCATATTTACACTTAGATGCAATAAAAAAAAATTGTCATTTAAAAGAATAATTAAAAAAATGGCCCTTTAAGAGCTGTGAGCAGAAGTGACATTTTGACGTCGTTCTGCCCTGCATTGTTATGGAGACAGGTGGGGGCCATCTTCGCCTCACTCGTCTCCATGCCCAGCCAGGGTCAAGATCCGATCGCCTCCGCAGATGCCAACGGATCCGGTAAGCGGAGGAGGGCACCGGAGCGCAGCGGGAGGAGGGGAGCCCCTCTCCCACAGCCGATAAAAGTGATCTTGCGGCAAATCCTCCACAGAGACCACTCTTATCAGAAACTGGACTGCTGGCCAAACAAGAGGATACCGGGGTTATGGCAGCTAGCTGCTGCCATAACAACGATATCCCCTGCCAAACTAAGAATGTATATCAGCTTGTGGCGGTCCGGAAGTGGTTAAAATAAAAAAATAGACTTGTCCATCAGCAAATATAATATAATGTGCTTACCGTGGTACAAAGCCCTCAAGCAGCATGCCATCACCTCTGGCAGGGCTTCTATCTTCACCCAGTCTTCCTTCCGGCTTTATGAGCTCCAGCATGTGTGCAGATTTCTGGAGGAATGGCACGGGTATGCCGTTCCTTGAGAGCGCATGCGCTGGTGACATCACCATCTGCCAAACAAGCAAGTATCTCCTAAACCGTGCATTTATAAAATGCATCCAGTTCTTTTGTAAAACAATCTACTGAGCTGGCCAGAATCAGTTCTTGAAGGAGTCTATTCCACATTTACACACCTCTTACTGTGAAGAAGCCTTTCCATATGTGGAGGTTAAATCTCTTTTCCTCCAGATGTAGAGTGCCCCATTATCCTATGTGATGGCCTTAAAGTGAATAAGACTAGGTTCACAGTGTGCGTTTCCCGCACCACATTCAAATCGCACTGCCCTTGCGATCCGTAGTAGGTGTCAGTGCAAACTTAACAACACCCCAAATGCAGGTCAGAAATGCAGTGCGCACTTCACTGAATCACATGGTATAAAACAATCATGCAATCCGGTTGCAGTGTGGTTCCAAAATTGCTGCATGCATGTCTTTAGTGCAAAGCAGTGAGATTTGAGCCCATTCAAAATGACTGGCCTCAAATCGCACTGCACTGAATCACGTGTGAATTATTCACATGCGGGTCATAGTATGAACCGAGCCTAACCCTACACCAAGTTCACTATATGGGCAGTGTATTTATTTATACATATATACTCTCTTAATCGCTTCTTCTCAAGAGAGAATACATTCAGTTCGGTTAATCTTTCCTCATAGCTGAGGTCCTCTGTGCACTTTGCACTTTTTTCTACTTCTGCAATATCCGTTTTGTGAGCTGGAACCCAATACAGAACTGCTTATTGCAGATGAGGTCTTAATAATGCTTTGTCATGGGGCAAAATTGTGTCTCTCTCTATCTGTAGTCTATACCTTTTTTAATGCAAGAAAGTATTTTGTTTGCTTTAGAAACTGCAGCTTGTCATTGCATGCTATTATTAAGTCTATGATCTACTAGAACACCCAAATTGACCCCAGTTGTACTCCTCCTAAGGATGTATAATGCATGAATGTTTTTAGCCCCCAAATACATAACTTTATACCTATAAACAGGGATAGCCAACAGGCCATTCGGTGCCCTGTTCAGCGGAAAACAGAAATCTAGGTGATATTTCTACAGATTCCATATGGCAGCTTCCTGCTGCCACTGGTTCCTAAGAAAGCTGTGTCTGCTAGTCGGGTGTTTTTTAATTCATTGGACTTGTCAAACATTTGGATGTCTTTATTTCTAGGTTAGTATAGTGTTGGGCTATGTACCCCATACTTATTCATGTAGAGGAGGGGACAGTATCTGGGGCTTCCAGATTCAAATAAACCCTGCCAGCAGACCCTCACAATCACCAGCCAGGGTTGTGGGGATGAGGTTCTTATCAACATGGGGGGCAAGGTGTTTTTTATATGAACATTAGTAAAAAGCTCTGCATGATTTGGGATTACCAGGTCCAGCAAAACATCAATTCAAGTTGCAGCATCTGTAAATTGTAGCAGAAAATTTTTTTGTAATAGATTTATAAATTTCCACCCTTTTACTGTTCCAACTGAGCCATTATTCCACTCAATTTCAGGGTTGTCAAAATTTCCCCTTATAACCCACCGTCCTAGCCCTTTCTATTTGTGTAAGAAGCTGAGTCTAAACCTCCTGATTAACACTGGGGGGGGGGCTGTAACAAACTCCAATAATTAACTTTGAAGTACGCACATCCATATGCTGCTCCATCCATAATGCCTCAGCACCATCACACTCTTAATCAACATCAATAAGGTCCTCTTACACACTCACTTTGAGATCACTTCTCACAGAGAGATAGACACTGTTGCCTTTTAGTTTTACCCTGTCTTTCCCAAAGAGAGCGTAGCCAGGAATATTATAGCATAGTTCTCTTCATGCACCAAAGTTTCCAATTATCCCATTTTGCTTGCCAGACTTCTGGCATTGGTGAACAAACATTTTAATCTATAGTTGCATTTTGCACTTGTGTTTTGCATATGTTTTTTGGTGTACTAATAGTACTGTAATTGCCAATGGCTGCTTATAACATGGGACTCTCCTTTCCACCTGCCTCTTAGACTAGGTCTATAGCCATGCATTCAGTTCTTTAACCAGTTGCCGACTGCCGCACGCCAATGTACGTCGGCACAATGGCAGGGCAGGCATAAGGGCTTACCTGTACATCCCTGCCTGCCCGCGGGCGGGGGGTCCGATCAAGCAGCCCCCAGGTGCCTGCGGTGGTCGGATTAGCTCCAGGAGCGATCCGTACTGAGGGGGAGGCCACTGATTCATGGCCACCCCCTCATGATCGCTCCTGGCAAATGACAAGCTTCCTCTGCTTCTGAACTGTAAACAGAAGCAGAGGAAGTGATGTCATCGCTCCTCCTGAAGCCTTTTCGTTCCCGCTTCCAAGGAGAGAAGACATCCAAGTAAGTGCACCAACACTACACTTACAGTAGAACATGCAGGCACACTAATCACCCCCCAATCACCCCCCCGATCACCCCTGATCAGCCCCCCCTGCACCCCCTGTCACAGTGACAGCAATAGCAGTTTTTTTTTTACTGATTACTGCATTGATGTCATTTGTGACTGTTATAAGTGGTAGGGCAGTTAGTGGTAGGTCCCTTTAGGTCTAGGGTACCCCCCTAACCCCCCCTAATAAAGGTTTAACCCCTTGATCACCCCCCAGTTAACTCCTGTCACCAGTGTCACTAAGCGATCTTTTTTCTGATCGCCATATTAGTGTCACAGGTGACGTTAGTTAGCCAGGTAAGTATTTATGTTCAGCGTCAGGTTTTTATAGCGTCAGGTACCCCCATATACTACCTAGTAAAGGTTTTAACCCCCTGATTGCCCCCTAGTTACCCCTAGTGTCAGGGCATCCGTCGTTTATTACCTAATAAAGGTTTAACCCCCTGATTGCCCGGCGGGTGATATAAGTTAGGTTTTAGGGTCAGATAGGGTCTTTGTCGCCCCAGGCAGCGTCAGGTTAGTTCCAGTACCACTAACACCCACACGCACGCAGCATACACCTCCCTTAGTGGTATAGTATCTGAACTGATCAATGTCTGATCGGATCAGATCTATACTAGCGTCCCCAGCAGTTTAGGGTTCCCAAAAATGTAGTGTTAGCGGGATCAGCCCAGATACCTGCTAGCACCTGCGTTTTGCCCCTCCGCCCAGCCCAGCCCACCCAAGTGCAGTATCGATCGATCACTGTCACTTACAAAACACTAAACACATAACTGCAGCATTCACAGAGTCAGGCCTTATTCCTGAGATCACTAACAGTTTTTTTGGTAGTGTTTTGATACAGTCGCTGACAGTCAGGAGCTTTTTTACCTGTGAGTCTCACTACTGTACCACTAAATTTAGAGCCCAAAATGGCAAATCAAATGTACAGTAGTGAAGAAGCCTATACGTTTCTGAGTATGACAGATGGTGAAGAGGAAGTCACTCATCTGTCAGATTCAGGCTCACAATAGGAACCTGTAGATTGCAGCGGCTCCATGACAGATAGCTCTGACAACGGAGTTGTGGTACCTGCCATGGTCAGGCGTACCAGACCCCAATCTTTTTTTGCTGTTGAGGTGCAAGAACCGCAGGGCTCTCATATGGAGCAAAGAAGTACTAACGCTGCTATTCCTTCTGGTGAACTGGCAAGCACCAGCGGACTAGTACACCCTGGTCGTACATCCAGCACTGCAGTAACACTTGCTCATGTGGTGAGTCCCATAAGTGCAGTTCAAGCTGGCAAGGTGGCAAGCACAAGTAGTGTCCCGCTGCCACCAGGAAGACAAAGACAGGCCCATTGAGCCCATAGTGCCCTTCCTACTGCATTCGCCAATCCTAATTGGGAACCCACCACTTCTGCAGCACCCGTACTTCCCCCATTCACTGGCCAACCCGGTATTCAGATGGAAACAGTTGATTTTACGTCACTTGATTTTTATTCGCTGTTTTTCACCAAAGGTCTCTATAGATCTATTGTGGACCAAAGCAATTTGTATGCTGATCAATACATCGCCACTAATCCCCAGTCCTCCCTTGCCAGAGATTTAAGATCTTTCTGGGCCCTATCCCTCCTCATGGGCATAACCAAAAAGAGTGAGTTGCGGTCATATCAGTCCACTGATCCAATTCACCATATGCCTGTGTTCTCTGCTTCCATGGCCATCGCACAATACGAGCAGATTGTGCGGTTCATGCATTTCAACAACAATGAACTCTGTCGTCCTCGTGGAGACCCTGGATACGATCGGCTCTACAAAATTCGTAAACCACTTCAACCAACGTTTTGCAGACTTGTTTACTCCCCATCAAGTTGTCTGCGTTGATGAGTCCCTGATTACGTTTTCTGGCCGCTTGTAATTCAAACAGTATCTTCCCAGCAAGCAGATACGGGGTCAAGATGTATAAGCTCTGTGACAGGGCCACAGGCTATACACGTAGTTTTATGGTTTACGAGGGAAGAGATAGTCAAGTAGAGCCAACAAACTGCCCTGACTACATAGGAAGTGCTGGCAAGATTGCGTGGGACTTGGTGTCACCCTTATTCGGAAAGGGGTACCACTTGTACGTGGACAATTATTACACGAGCGTGCCACTTTTTAGTCACTTGTTTGATCATCAGATTGGAGCATGTGGCACCGTGCGATCTCTTTCCCCAACGGCTTGTAGATTCCCATCTTAGGCTGGGGGAGAGAGCCTGCTTGAAGTGTAATAACTTGCTCGCTATGAAGTGGAGGGATAATAAGAATGTTTTCGTACTTACCTCCCTTCATGCAGACACGATGGTCCAAATTACTACGGCGACTGGTGTTGTGGAGAAACCCCTCTGTGTCCACAAATATAACCAAAATATGGGCGGGGTGGACCTCAATGACCAGTTGTTGGTGCTGTACCTAGTTGCCCGTAAGGCCAGACGCTGGTATAAAAAAGTGTCTGTATACTTATTTCAATTGGCTTTGCTGAACGCCCATGTGCTATACAGAGCTTCAGGACGGACTGGATCCTTCCTTAAATTCCAGGAAGAGATCGTCAGAGCCCTTCTGTTTCCAGACAGTGCTTCACCTCACCTTCCCAATCCAAATGCAGTAAGCCGGCTTCATAAGAGGCATTTTTCTTATGTCCTCCCAAGTATCCCTACCCAACGAGCCCCCCAAATAAAATGTTGTGTCTGTAAAAGCGCGGATATAGGCGTGACACCCGCTATTATTGTCCCTCCTGTCCTGACAATCCTGGTCTTTACATTGGTGAATGTTTTGAGTGCTACCATACACTTGTTGAGTTTTAGCGTAGGCTACAGACTAGGCACACATTCACAGGGTCTCCCAAGATGCCATCGCATTTTGAGAGACCCGATCCTGGAACTGAACCGTTACAGTTACAGTTACAAATAAAAGTGTAAAAAAAAAAGTAAAAAATAAAAGATACACAAAAAAATATAAAATAAAAAAAACAAAAATAGTTGTCGTTTTATTGTTCTCTCTGTCTCTATTCTCTCTCTATTGTTCTGCTCTTTTTTACTGTATTCTATTCTGCAATGCTTTATTGTTATTATGTTTTATCATGTCTGTATGTATTTTTTTATACTTTACTGTTTACTGTGTTTTATTGATAACCATTTTTTTGTTTTCTGGTACGCCATTCAGCTGCAGCGCGTATTTATTTATCTTGACAGCAACAGTGTTTGCTCCCACAATACATAAAGCCATGACTCCAGTGCTGTCAGAGGTGATTTCATCACCACAGTTAAAAAAAGAGCATATATGTCGAAGCATGGGGGCAGCAGGGGTGGAGGAGCGATTTGCTCCTAACTTTGGGGGCGAATGCCCCCATGCTTCGGCATATATAAATGGTGCATGTATGCCCATCATTAGAAGTGGGTGGATGAAGGGAGGTACTCTAATGGTAAGCATACCCACCGATCAATTTCTTTTTTTTGTTCAGCCCACAGGCTGCATGAAAAAAAAGATTACAATATATGCCCAACAAGGACCAGCAACTTACTGGTATGTTGCTGGGACTTTAAGTGGTTATACCAGAATGATGCCTACAGGTTTAGGTATCATCTTGGTATCATTCTTTTCAGCCAGCAGTGGACTTTCATGTAAAAGCAATCCTAGCGGCTAATTAGCCTCTAGACTGCTTTTACAAGCAGTGGGAGTAATTGTCCCCCCCACCGTCTTCCATGGTTTTCTCTGGCTCTCCTGTCCCAACAGGGAACCTGAGAATGCAGCCAGTGGTTCTGCCAGCTGACCATAGAGCTGATCAGAGACCAGAACAGCTCCAATCATCTTTATGGCCTAAGAAACCGGAATCTACGAGCATTTCGTGACTTAGATTTTGCTGGATGTAAACAGTGCAATTGGGAAATTGGGAAAGCATTTTATCACCCCGAACTTGAGATCTAGAGTCTAATAGATCCCAATTTTTTCAAAAAAGAGTACCTGTCACTACCTATTGCTATCATAGGGGATAGTTACATTCCCTGAAATAACAATAAAAATTATAAAAAAAATATAAATGAAAGGAACAGTTTAAAAATAAAATAAAAATGCAAAATAAATAATTAGAAAAAAAAAAGAAAGTACCCCTGTCCTCCCCTGCTCTCGCGCAAAGGCGAACGCAAGCGTCTGTCTGACGTCATATGTAAACAGCAATTGCACTATGCATGTGAGGTATCACCGCGAAGGTCAGATCGAGGGCAGTAATTTTAGCAGTGACCTCCTCTGTAAATCTAAAGTGGTAACCTGTAAAGGTGTTTAAAGGCTTTTAAAAATGTATGTAGTTTGTCGCCTCGGCACGTTTTAAAGCATGTCGTGTTTGGTATCCATGTGCTCGGCCTATAATCATGTTTTTTATTTCATCAAACATTTGGGCAATATAGTGTGTTTTAGTGCATTAAAATAAAAAAAGTGTGTTTTTTCCGAAAAAAAAAATGCGTTTGAAAAATCGCTGCGCAAATACTATGTGAAAAGAAAAAATGAAACACCCACCATTTTAATCTATAGGGCTTTTGCTTTTAAAAAATATATAATGTTTGGGGGGGTTCAAAGTAATTTTCTTGCAAAAAAATATTTTTTCATATAAACAAAAAGTGTCAGAAAGGTCTTCAAGTGGTTAGAAGAGTGGGTGATGTGTGACATAAGCTTCTAAATGTTCTGCATAAAATGCCAGAACAGTTCAAAACACCCCCAAATGACCCCATTTTGGAAAATAGACACCCCAAGCTATTTGCTGAGAGGCATGTAGACTCCATGGAATATTTTATATTTTGACACAAATTGCGGGAAAATGACATTTTTTTTTTTTGCCCAAAGTTGTCACTAAATTATATATTGCTCAAACATGCCATGGGCATATGTAAAAAAACACCCCAAAATGCATTCTGTTGCTTCTCCTGAGTACAGGGAAACCACATGTGTTAGACTTTTTGGTAGCCTAGCCACGTACAGGACCCCGAAAATCAAGCACCGCCTTCAGGCTTTCTAAGGGTGTAAATTTTTTATTTCACTCCTCACTACCTATCACAGTTTTGGAGGCCATGGAATGCCCAGATGGCACAAACCCCCCCAAATGACCCAAGTTTGGAAAGTAGACACCCCAAGCTATTTGCTGAGAGGTATGGTAAGTATTTTGCAGATCTCACTTTTTGTCACCAAGTTTTGAAAATTAAAAAAAAAACATTTTTCTTTTCTTTCCTTATTTTCAAAAACAAATGAGAGCTGCAAAATACTCATGTGGGATCCCCATACTCAGGAGAAGCAGCAGAATGTATTTTGGGGTGTAATTTCACATATGCCCATGGCACATGTGAGCAATATATAATTTAGTGACAACTTTGTGTAAAAAAAAAAAAAGTTTGTCATTTTCCCACAACTTGTGGCAAAATACAAAAAATGCCGTGGACTCAACATGCCTCTCCACAAATACACAAATAGGTTGGGATGCCTACTTTCCAAAATGGGGTCATTTGACTTGGTTTTGTGCCATCTTGGCATTTTATGGCCTTCAAAACTGTGATAGGTAGTGAGAAGTAAAATAAAAAATGTACGCCCTTAGAAATCCTGAAGGCAGTGCTTGGTTTTCGGGCCCCGTACACGGCTAGGCTCCCAAAAAGTCCCACACATGTGGTATCCCCATACTCCAGAGAAGCAGCAAAATGTATTTTGGGGTGCAATTCCACATATAACCATGGCATGTGTGAGCAATATATCATTTAGTGACAACTTTTTGTAAAATAATTTTTTCCTGTTGTCATTATTCAATCACTTGGGACAAAAAAATCAAATATTCAATGGGCTCAACATGCCTCTTAGCAATTTCCTTAGGGTGTCTACTTTTCAAATGTGGTCATTGGGGGGGGGGGAGATTGTACTGCCTTGCCATTTTAGCACCTCAAGAAATGAGGCAGTCATAAACTAAAAGCTGTGTAAATTCCAGAAAATGTACCCTAATTTGTAGACGCTATAACTTTTGCGCAAACCAATAAATATATGCTTATTGACATTTTTTTTACCAAAGACATGTGGCTGAAAACATTTTGGCCTAAATGTTTGACTAAAATTGAGTTTATTGGATTTTTCTTATAACAAAAAGTAGAAAATATCATTTTTATTCAAAATTTTCGGTCTTTTTCCGTTTATATTGCAAAAAATAAAAATTGCAGAGGCAATCAAATACCAACAAAAGAAATCTCTATTTGTGGGAAAAAAAGGATGCAAATTTTGTTTGGGTACAACATTGCATGACCGTGCAATTACCAGTTAAAGCAGCGCAGTGCCAAATTGTAAAAAGTCCTCTGGTCTTTGGCCAGCCAAATGGTCCGGGGCTGAAGTGGTTAAGCTTCCACTGCATTTTCTGTTTTACACATGGCACAAGCAAAATTGCAGAGGATATAACATTGAAGGCCATTCCCTTCAACTTACAGCCTATTTTTTTTTTTAAATGATTCTTAAGGATCCTCCAATTTTTAGGGAGACAGCAAACCAGCAGGTCTGACGCAATGGAAAATACAAATGTTCCATTTTCTCATTATACCCTTTATTGCCCGAAAAGACTGGTAGACACCAGTGACCTTTCTCCTTTGGTAGAATTCTAAATACCTAGAGGAGTACTTAGACAGAGCAGCGAGTTGAAAGTCACTGTAGTAATTAACTCTGTACATTTCAAAAGTGGCCTGTCAGGATAGAATAACTGAGATTGAGGGTCCATACCAGCAGTTTACAGTCCAGATATAAATGTGTTCCAATGTAAAATTAGGGAAAAGACTGAACAAGAAAGTGGCCTGGGACGAAGGTAAAAGATATATGTTATCTGTGTCTCACCCAAGTTAGCCATATCTCAAGTGAGGCACAGATACGATATACATTTTACCTTCAATCCAGTCTGCATATTTGTTTCCTGTTCTTAAGCTGATTAAAGGGGTGAGGTTTGGCCTCCAGAATGCATTGACTTTTAAGTACAGTCTGCCATCTGATTTTATATTGGAATAAACATGTATATTGACTATAAACTCTTGTGTAGTGCATTTGCTGCCTGATTTTACATTGGAATAAACTTGTATATGGACTCTTGTTGTAGTGCTTCAATCTCAGATCTACTTTTTCATATCATGAACTGAGATGACTGTGAGAATCTTTTGAAATGTTGGCTTCCACCAATCTGGTATGTAGATACCCTACTAATGTTTATTTAACACCAATATGATTGCAGGATTCCTGTGCTCTCTTTCCTCATGAATAGACTTAATGGAGCCATTCATGACTTATTTTTTTAAGCTTCTTATGCCCCGTACACACGGTCGGATTTTCCGATGGAAAGTGTCTGATCGGAGCATGTTGTCAGAAATTCCGACCGTGTGTGGGCTCCATCGGACCTTTTCCATCGGATTTTCCGACACACAAAGCTTGTGAGCAGGAGATAACATTTTCCGACAACAAAATCCGATCGCGTCAATTCCGACCGTGTGTGGCCTGTTCCGACGCACAAAGTGCCACACATGCTCAGAAGAAATTCCGACACGGAACAGCTCGGTCTGGTAAAATGAGCGTTCGCAATGGATACAGCACTTTCGTCACGCTGCAATGTTAAAAATGGTTTAATACAGCGCACTCTCTTCTTCTTCTTCTTCTTTATAATGGGACAAGAATTAAGTAGTTTTGCTGCTCATATTCACACACACTTCTCACAAACTAATTTCTTTACTATTTTTCGGGATTCCCTCAATATATTTTGATATATTTGGATTTGTCACATCTGACATAATTTTTATTTTTTTTTGGTTTTTAAGGCCAATTAATTTTTCCCTTCTAATATAGATTGTCCTCTCTGTTCCGACCAGTGAGTTCATTGTGCTAACCCATTCTTCAGGAGTAGGAGGCACTGCTGATAACCATGCTTTCGCGATCAATTTCCTCGCCTGATATAGACCCCGCACAATTGCTGTACCTATGTGATCTTCCCCCATGTTCTTACTAATTAGCCCCAGTACACACGCCTTAGCCTCGTATTCCACTCTTATCCCAAATCTAGCTTCTATAATGTTTAGAATCTCAGTCCAATACCTAGCTAATTTCGGGCATCTCCACATTATATGTATAAGATCGCCCGTCTCCAAACATCTGGGGCATTTGTCGTCTGGTCTTCGACCAAATCTATGCAGCCTCTTGGGGGTATAGTAGGCTCTGTGTACCAGCAAGAGGTGCGACGCCCGCTGCGACGGGGAAAGGGACACCAGTGGACCGAGCTCCAATATTCTCTCCCATTGGTCATCACTCAGCTCCCTCACATCTGCCCCCCACCCTTCCCTTACACGCGAAAGAGGCGCCAAACTAATTGCCCTTGCCGTTAGCTGGTCGTAAATCCCTGATATTAACCCTTTAAGACTAGATACCCTCACCACCTTACTGAGCAGAGGTGCACTACACCAATCCAGTGCTTTGATCTTAAATTGCTTCTCTAGTGCGTGTCTAATCTGGAGATAAAAATAGAATGTTTCTTTAGGAATTCCAAACTCCCGTCTCAGGTCCACAAAGGATTTTAATATATTGCCATCAAATATTTGCTTCAGCCTATTTATACCCGCCCTTTCCCAGGTCCTGTTCACTCCTATAGTCTTCAGTTCTTGCAGCTGCCCATTCTGCCATATAGGTGAGAACTCCGTAAGCCCCCTATAACCCATTTCGATCTTCACTGACCGCCAAACTTTTATAACCAATTTGTATGTTGGAAATACGCTTCCTAATGTTCCGGCTTCCAGTGCCCCTATCAGGGAGTTATGCGGGTTCCCTGATAGCATAATTTTTGTACTGGAATTCACCTCTCCCCCGCACTCACACCCCCCCAGATGCTGCAACTGGGCCGCCAGAAAGTACCTATATGGGTGGGGCACCGCCAATCCCCCCTCCCTGTTAGGGCGCTGCAAGGTCTGAAGACTGATCCTGGCAAGACCCTTCTTCCAGATTAACTCACAAAAGATGGAATTTATTTTTGCAAACCATTCCCTCCCAATCCAGACTGGTGAGTTGTGTAATATGTACATTAATTGTGGCATCCAGATCATCTTTATCAAATTTACGCGCCCTGCCATAGATAGATGGAGCCGGTGTAACGATATCAAGTACGGGACATGAAAAGCTGTAGCTAGCTGCCATCTTGTGTGGAAGTAGCCATGACAGTTTGGCTAACCATGTAACCTCACAGAGAACTTTGAACTCCGTCCTCCCCATCTTAGGAATTCAAAGCTTTTTAAGTTCAACAGAAAAGGTTATCTCAACAGAGAAAACAGAACCAGGTTAAGTCAGTAAAAACATTTGTTGTAAGGGCAGTGTTCAGGCCTGTCGTAAAACTGTCACCCTCCCCATTCAGAGACCAAACAGGCCTCGGTCGTAAAGTTTCTGAATACACCTCACTAGAATAAGTATGAAATTTCAGCATGTTTCATAACTTCTGACTTAGTAATAGCACAGCCATAATCTGGACATATCTAGCTTCCTCAGATAATATGGAACGTTTCAAGTCCAGACACCCCTATGTCAGGTCATATGGGAAACCCCTGGGACCACTTATTCCTCCAAAGCAGGCTATACGTTATAGAGATGGCATGTTTAGACTTGTTTTGAAGGAAATCTCAAGTTGAATAATAATATGGATATTTGGAGTCTGTAAACCCTATAGATGCAGATATATGAACATGTATTACAAAATGTACCTGGGACGTGGTCATGAGTGTAGACACCTCCCAGCAACCAACCCCTACACCAGCTGACCAGATGATTGGTTACTGGTCGCTGTCAACACCCCCTTTGATTTGACAGAAAAGAGGAGATGCCAAGACAATGGGCAGTTCTCCTTTTACCATCCAAGAAGAAACATCTGCCAAGTCGAGAACCGATTACCTAGCTCATCGATCGAACTCTGATCAACCCTCGGACATTAATTGCAAGTATCCTTCCTTCCCAATTCTACCTTATTGCTTTGTGGCTGTATATTGTCTTTATTTTTTGAAACATCTTTTTTCTGTAAATATTTTATTTGCATCAACTTTGACCTTTTCATAATAAACCCTTATGTTGAAAAGTGTTAACCTTGTCTCTAAAGCTCTTAATGCAAGCTATAAACGAACCTGCCTCTTGAAGGGCGCTACTGTTGTAGAGTAAGACTCTGAGCAGACCTGTCTGTGGTGGCAGTGTGTGTGGCAGACGCTTATTCTAAAATTATAATTGGTATTGCTAAATTACGAGTCTCCCCCGGCTCGGTCTTTTAAACGGGGGTGGTGGCAGTTAAAGGGTTAATTGTGTAATTAGCCCAGTGACAATCACTCTCAGGCTGCTCGCACCTAGATTGTGGTCCCGCAAGCTGGAAAATCTTTGTGCTGGGCGCAGCTGAGAGTGGCATTGTTACGTAAGTGACAGCGTGGTGTGAGGTTGGCTGGTCCTTTGTCGCGAGTTAGCGAGGAGGGCAGGGATCTGACACCCGCGTTCGTCACAGCCGGCACCAGATATCTTTTTTCCTTTTAAACTTTTCCAAAAGCGGGACTAGATTGTCTCTAATATACTGAGTTGGGGTATTGGTTATTACTATACCCAAATATTTGAAGTTCTCCACCACCCTAAGACGAGGTATTTCCTGCGGAGGGGAGCCGGTAGTCGAGTCAAGCGGGAGAAGTGTAGATTTCTCCCAGTTGACTATTAACCCTGAGATCTTTCCGAACTTTTCCACCAACTGCATCGCCCTTACTAATGACGGCCCCATGTCCCCCAGAAACAACAGCACATCATCGGCATAAAGTGCTATTCTCTCCTCACCCCCCTTTCTTTTATAACCCTGTAGGCCTAGAGAGCTTCTTATTACCTCCGCGAACGGCTCCATTGCTAGGGCGAACAACAGGGGCGACAAAGGACACCCCTGCCTAGTCCCCCTCTCAAGGGAGATCCGCTCTGAGTATGTATTATTTATTTTTAATCTAGCACTGGGGTGGTGATATAGTATCTTAAGCCACTTTATGAACCGAGGGCCGAACCCAAGTTTTCCCAATACCCACCATAAATAGTCCCACTCCAGGGAGTCAAATGCCCTGGCGATATCCAGGGACAGGACAACCCTGGAGCCTGCATTCTCTACCGGCGTCCGGAGATTCAAAAAGGTTCTTCTTATGGTTTTACTAGTGGACCTATTCTGCATAAACCCAGACTGGTCCGGGTGAATCAGACCAGATATGCATTTATTGAGCCTGGTAGCCAAGACCTTTGCCAGGATCTTGGCATCCGTGCCCAACAACGAAATCGGCCTGTATAACGATGTTTCTAATTGATTTTTCCCCTCTTTCAGGATCAGTACTATAATAGCCTCAGACACAGACAAAGGTAGGCTCCCAACTGCATGCCTTCAGAAGTTCCGGGGGCCAACACCTCCCCAAATTGTTTGTAAACCTCGACTGTCAGTCCATCGTGACCTGGGGACTTTTGGCTCTGCATATTCTTTATTGCTTGCACAATTTCTTCCAGTGTTATCGGTACTTCCAGACTATTCATATCTGCATCCGAGAGCACCGGCAAGACAGTACCTCCCAAAAATTCCTCCATCTCTATTTGTTCAGGACAGTGGCGTGTCTTGTACAGATCCCTATAGAATTCTACAAATGTATCGTTAATTATCCCCGGACCTGATGAAATATCCCCTTTCTTTGTTTTAATCATAGGAATTATTGAAGAGGGAGAGTTGGTTTTGGCCAGCATAGCCAGCATCCGACCAACTCTTTCCCCCTCGTCAAAATTCCTTTGCCTCTGAAAAACCTTCCTGTTCTCTGCTCTTTTAATTTCTTCGTTTTTATATTCTTGTTGCTTCAATACCCATAGGTCTCGATTTTCCATAGTCGGATCTAGCACATACTTTCTTTCTGATTCCCGAACCTCTTCCCTAATACTCTCTGCCCTTGCCCTTGTTTGCTACTTTAACTTGGATATCTGTTGGGTCAAAAGCCCTCTGAGGAACACTTTCAAAGAGTCCCATATCACTCCTCCCGATGCAGTACCTGTATTAAAGTCGATAAATTCTCTCAGTCTTACATTAATTTCATCCCTATTCCCCATCAGTTCCAACCATGTTGGATTTAATGACCACAATCTCAGGCCACCTTTATCCCGCATGGTTATTGTCAATATCAGTGGCGAATGGTCAGACACTCCCCTTGGGCGATATTCAATTCTATGGATTAGGGGTTGGGCTTCTTTGTTACCTATGGCCATATCAATACGGGAGAGCGTTTGGTGGGTCCCTGAGAAGCAAGAGTACTGTTGACCAATAGGATTACGAGCCCTCCACATATCACACCACCCTACCTTCTCAAGGAACTGCGCCAGTCTTCCCTCCTCCCCTCTACCTCGACTAACCCCTGGCGGAAATCTGTCGATCCTGCTATCAAGAACGGCGTTAAAATCCCCAACTATCACCACTGGGACCTCTCTCTTATCCTCGAGGAACCCTAGTAACAAGAACAAAATCTCCATTTTAAAAGGTGGGGGAATGTACACATTTACTATAACAAAAGGCCTTCCCTCAATTAAACAATACAAAAAAATAAAACATCCCAATTTATCAATACTGACATCCCTGCAGGAAAACATCAGACCCTTTCTAATCAGAATACTCACTCCCCTCGAGTAGGAGGAGTACACTGAGTGATATTGTAATTGAAATTTTTTATTTCTAATTGATAACTTGGTCTCGTCGGTCAGATGGGTTTCCTGCAGACATATCACCTCAGTAGCACACGATTCTAGTTCCTGGAACACAGTAGATTTTTTCATAGGCTCGCTCATACCTCTGATGTTCCAGGAACTTATCCCAATTGTTCTAGGCTGCATTCAATATGTACTTCAACAAAGTGCTATACCAGTTATGCAAGTTATGCAAGTACCGGGATAAGTCTATCCTTCTACTAATATGTTGATAAGTCGAAGCCATACGATTATGCTGTTTTAACCCGGCACTTTTTTGAAAAGGATTACAAAAAAGAAATCTCCAGCATCTAAACTGATAATACCAATTCACCACATGTGCCCCTATTCCCCCAGGCCTTTTGGCCTTCTGTTTCAACTCAACAATACCCCCTCTTACCATACTCAGTGCTATTATTATGGGGAGGGGACCAAGCGGGTTCAGAGGAAAATTACCCCCATACCCCCCACCCCTCCCATCCAAAACTGTGTTTCTTATTATATTAAATCTCATAAAGTTTAAATAATTATAAAAAATTTTTTTTTACCGTGCGCTGCACATTTTAACCGTAATTGATGCAACTGTGCTATCCCCTACTTTAAATAATCCCTTCTGCCCCCTCCCTTGCCTCACTCGGCATGCCCTAGGAGCCTTCCTTGTGACCACTCTTCTCCCCTCATCCCACCTCATCCACCCCGCCTCTCCCCATACTCCCCCCTCCTCCCCCCTCCCCCCCAGTAGCCCCATTGACCCAGGGGTTACATAAAACCCCATCACCACTCTAAGCAATGCTCTCAACCCACACATCATCCACCCATCCCTCCCTCTCCCAACCCCTGATGCTGCAAAAAAAAAAAATTTGTCCATGTGTGATTTCAACTTCATAGTTTCTTTTTGTTCTCTTCAAACCAGTCCGTGACTCCTTTGACAGTTTCAAAAAAACGGATAGTTCCTAGGGCCTCTATACGCAGCTGTGCAGGATATAATAATGCATATGGAATATTATGGTTCCGTAATGTGCGCTTGATATCCAAAAAACCTGCTCTTCTCCTTTGTAGATCTGGGGAATAATCTGGGTATATCACAATTTTAGCTCCATTAAAAAAAATGTCTCCTTTCTCTCTAGACCTTTGCATTAAATTCAGCTTATCTTCATAACAAAAAAATCTCAGTATCATTGGTCTCGGGCGATCTCCTGAGTATGCTGATCTAGACGGCACTCTGTGAGCTCGCTCAATAGAAAAGAACTGTGAAAACGCCTCAGCCCCAAACACCTCCTTAAACCACTTTTCCATGAATTCTTCAGGGCGGGAACCCTCACTTTTCTCAGGGAGACCCATCACTCTTACGTTTTGTCTTCGGGACCTGTTCTCCCATTCGTCCATCTTAAGGCTGTTAGCGTCTAGTTGTGCTTGCATTTTTTTAAACTCATGCCTCATTGGGGTTATGATATCTTCTACTTGGCTAACCCTTTCCTCCACAATTTTAACTCTCTCCACTGTTTTCCGAAGCTCTTGTTTAATACTGCAAAACTCCTCACTTAAAGCTTTCAGCTCTTCCCACATCCCGCTTATCGAGCTCCTGCATGCATTTACGGCACATAGTACCTCTTTTAAGGTGGGTTCCTGATCACAGGCTACGGCTGTGCTGGGGCTGCTATCCCCTACTCTTCCGGGCTGCTCCCTCTCCAGGCTTTTTTTGTTCGTTACTCTTGTGCTGGCAACCTGGTTATCAGGCCCTTTCCCCAGGCTCCTTCTATCCCCCGGGCCCCCAGCTGAGGATTTTCCCGCAGTCGGCTGATTATTTTTGGCTGGAGACTGCGTAGCGCTATGTGCAAATTTTTCCAGCTTCGCAGCAATTGTTAATGCGGATGCATTTTGAGACCCCTTCTCCTTTTCTTTGGCTGCCCGGGTAGCTTGAACAGGCATATTTTCTTGGGGCTGCTGTAGCTGATCTTCCCCCTTCCTCTTGGTCATAGCCAGCTATGATACTTTAAGCACTCTTAGCCCACCAGTCCACACAGTCTAACCAATCCACCAGTCAATCCTTCCACACTTTAGCAGACCGCTCTTTATAGTAACAAAGGACAGATCCCAGGCTCCCTGCTTTAATACACAGTCTCTGTAGTATATGCTTATATAAACAGGATCTTTACCTCTCTCCCTTTAACATCTAGGGAGTCTGCAGGGCTTCAGCAGGGCTATTTGAGATTGTTTCTACTTCCTCAGCCTCCCGCCGTGTTGGCAAGGTGTCACTAGGCAGCCAAACACAGCCACAAGCACAGCAGCGGCGTTCGTTCCAGAGTCTCTGCTCCGCTCAGCTGATCTTCCCAGCCTCCTCTCTTACCGCTGAACGACGTACCAAGCCTCCTACTGCTACGGCGTGGCGTCGCTAAGCAACCCGACGCCGCCACAGACACGTTGATAGTAGATCCCAGTACTCCGCTTATCACAGCCGCACGGCGGGGAGAACTAACAGCTGATCCTCCCCAGCCTTCTCTCAGCCTTCTCTCTTGCCTCCCCAGCCAATCAGCATACCGTCCCTTAGTATTCAGGCAATGGGAGCCTCTAAGCGTCAAAGGCATAGACCCGGAGCTCACAGGGCTTTCACACGGCTGGGCAGACCCATTCGGACAGCAGCGCTAATGCAGCATCAGGGTCAGAGCCGGGAGAGAGCACTCACTCACTGCTCACATCTGCATCCGGTCACGCCCCTCAGCCCAAAGGTGTTGTTTGGTGTTGTTGTCCCTTGTTAAGTTCACATTTTATGTTAGAAATGTACCTGAATCGTCACCAACAAACTGTCCTTTTTGGATGAAAATACACACAGGAGAGTAGAATTTCCCCCCAAAAAAATTTTTATTAAGGGGTCACAACTAAACAAAGAGGGAGGCAACGCTGGAGAAACTGCAGAAATTGGCGAAGCCTTGGGCCCCCAGGGCAGACATCAATAATTTTCACGCAAAATTGGTGGCCTGAGGAGTCCTTATCTAAGGGAGGGCAGTCTGGTCCAGAAGTCCCAGAGATCCGGAAAGCAGCAGATGACATCTGTGTCCCCAGGCTGTGGTCATACAAGAGACTGCAGCTTTTGTCAGACCAGACTGAACCCAGGGCCATCACTCTCTGGTCTTCTTTCCACGCTCCCTTGCACGCTGTGGCTGTGGTGGTGGAGTTGTGGCAGCAGGAGGAGGAGGAGGAGGAGGAGGATGGTCCAACTCAATCACATCGGTCTTGGGTGTTAGTTCCACACTCACCCCCTTACTTAGGAGTTTATAAAGAAGGTCCTCACATAGTTTGCGTTGACCCTCCTGCATGCCCTGCAGTTTTGTGGCAGCCATGCAGGCAAAGGCCTCTTCAGGAGTGGGTAAGGCTCGGAGGGACGCAGAAGCTTCCTGAATGAGCCTGAGCGCTGAATCCTGCATGGGAGTCGTCTTCCTCGCTCTTTTTGTATGGAAGGCGGAGGGGAGGAACCTGCGATTCAGTCAGGCTGCGACTGGTCCCAGGCTTCTCCTGGCTGCCACTTAGCCCCGCCTCCTCCTGGCTGCCACTAATCCCCGCCTCCTCCTGACTGCCACATTCCACAACCTCCTCCTGGCTGAGGTCTTCCTGTGTATGAAAAAGGGACAAAGTTTGAGTTTTGTTATTCATCAATCACACACAATTTTCACCTCCTGACTGTTGCAAATTGAATGTTCACAAATATAACAGACTATCATTGTGAGCCCAGCATTTTTCATTCTTGTCCCAATTATTTTTGCCCACTACTGTCTATTGATATGTCAAAAACTGTTTTCAATTAGTGATCAATAATAACATCTAGTAAACATCATTTATTTATTGACCAGAAATCAGTAGAAGAATGCTATACCTGACTCAAGCTGGGCTCCTCCACTTCTTCCTGGCTGGAAGGCCCAGGTTAGACATCGGAAGCCTCAGCTGGGGTGGAAGGAAGAGTGGAAGGAAGAGTGGAGAGGGATTCCCTGACTTCAGTGTGGTCTGACAGAAATCGCAGTCTCTCATAGTACCACAGCCTGGGGACATAAACGTCATCTGCTGCAGCTCCGGACCTCTGGGAATCTGTGACCTTCTTGCGCTCCCTAAGATAAGTGCTCCTCAGGCCACCAATTTTGGTTTTTAAATATGGGATGGTTGCTGTGGGGACCACCGGCTTCATCAACTCCACCAGTTTCTCCAGCGCTGCCTGCCTCTTTTGTTTATTATTGTAATGTGGATGTCTCACCTGCCACAGACAGGGCAGCTCCCTGTACTTGTCTATGAACAGGGGGAGGAAATTGTGATCATTGAAGCCATCCATTTTCTCTGCAAGACACAACAAAAGACAAACCCTAATGTCAGGCCAAACTCTCCTAATCTTGTTAAAATCTAGGCTTCTATTTCGAAGCACTATAGGCCCAAGTTTAGATCTTACCTTCGTTGTCACGATCGGCGCTTTCGATGCTCCTTCCTCCGCTCACAGATCGTACGTAATACGCACGCGTGTTACGCTTTATACACACTGCGCATGCATGTAACTCCGCCTGCCCCTGACGTTCTTTCGAGTCTATTCCCCGCCCCTTTTCGTTCTGCGCAGTGGGGGAAGAGCACATGGCGGATACACAGCAGGTGTGTGCTAATTACAGGAACGAGGAGGAGGAGGAAAGCCCAGAGCCGGAAACGTCCAGATCCAGAAGAAGATTTAAGGCCTCAAATATGTCCTTTGGGGAGATGGTGGACATCCTGAAGAAGGCCGACTATGACGGGAAGTACTGACCTTACCCCAACCCCAATGTCAGAAAGGCCAAGATAATTGCAAAAGTGGTGAAAAGTCTGCACCGGAAATTCGGGGTACGACGATCGAAAGATCAGCTCAGGAAGCGGTGGTTGGACCTCAAATTACGAGAATATGAGCAGTACAGAAAGATCCGGAGAGTGCTGCAAAAAAGTAAGTAGTTGTGCTGTGTTCCTATTCTTTATGTTTATTACGTTTGTGCTGCTCTATGTGCTTTTCTTACAAGTGTACATTTTTAAATGGCAACTTTCATGTTCATGGGCCCATTATTCGTTCGTGTCAAACATTTTTCTTTCGGCCTCTAAAACACCATTGTTTAGGCCATATGCATTTGAACACATTTTTTACGCCCTACTTGTCATAAACTAATTTGGTTGTGTAGATGGCTTTGTTACTAGAATGAAATGCAAACTAGATTCTGTGTAAGGAGAGGACACTCATAGACATGTGCATTTCGTTTAGTTCCGAATCGAAATTCGGACGAAATTTTCATTATTCGGACATTCGGATGCATCCGAAATACCGAATTACAATACTAACGAATTTAAACAAATCCGAAATGTTTCAAATCGAAAACCCACGGACGAAATTCAAATTGAATTCGAAACCAAATTCGAAATATATTCGATTCGAAAACAAATTCGAAATCTATTCGACTCAAATTCGAAAACAAATTGGAATCGAATTAGAAAAAATATAAATTGATTTCTAAAAAAGAATACAATAAAATAGAATATAAAATAATAAAACAATAGAATAAACATAAAAGAATTCTAAAGAATAGAATAGAATTTAATAAAATACAACAGAATATGACCATCCTCTGAAATTCGAATTTCGAATAGTATAAATTCGAAAATAGATTGGAAAATAACAATTTATATATATATATATATATATATATATATTCAAATTCATTCTATATGAAATTCGAATTTCGGAAAATGGTTATATATATATATATATATATATATATATATATATATATATATATATATATATAACCATTTTCCGAAATTCGAATTTCATATAGAATGAATTCTAATTCGAATAGAAAAGATTACACTAGAAATAGGAAATAGACTAGAAAAACAATAGAACAGAATTGAGTAAAATATAATGTGTATATATATTATATTTTATTCTATTCTGTTCTATTTTTTTTTTTCTATTCTAATCTTTTCTATTCGAATTTGAATTAATTCTATATATATATAAATATATAAAACCATTTTCCGAAATTCGAATTTCATATAGAATGAAATTGAATGTAAATAGAATAGAAAATAATATCATAAAAAAACAATAGATCAGATCAGAAAAAAAAAATTATATATATATATAAATAACCATTTTCTGAAATTCGAATTTCATATAGAATGAAATCGAATTTGAATATAAAAGATTAGAATAGATTAGAAAATAATAGAAAAGAATATCATAGAAAAAGAATAGAACAGATCAGGAAAAAAAATTATATACATACATATATATATATATATATATATATATATATATATATATATATATATATATATCCATGTCCCGACATTCGAATTTCATATAGAATGAATTTTTAAAATAAAAGAAAATAGACTAGAAAGACAATAGAACAGAATAGAATAAAATATAATATATATATATATTAGATTCTGTTCTATTCTATTGTTTTTCTATTCTAATTTTTTCTATTCGAATTTGAATTCATTCTATATGAATTTCAAATTTCAATAGATGGTTATATATAAAAACATTTTCCGAAATTCAAATTTCATATAGAATTAAATTGAATTTAAATAGAATAGAAAATAATATCATAGAAAAACAATAGATCAGATCAGAAATAAAAAAAATAATAATAAAAAAAAAAAATATATATATATATATATATATATATATATATATATAATAACCATTTTCTGAAATTCGAATTTCATATAGAATGAAATTGAATTTGAATATAAAAGATTAGAGTAGATTAGAAAATAATAGAAAAGAATAAAAGAATATCATAGAAAAACAATAGAACAGATCAGGAAAAAAAAAAGTATATATATAAAACCATGTCCCGACATTCGAATTTCATATAGAATGAATTTTTAAAAGAAAAGAAAAGAAAATAGACTAGAAAAACAATAGAACAGAATAGAATAAAATATAATATATATATATTAGATTATTTTCTGTTTTATTGTTTTTCTAGTCTATTTTCTATTTCTAGTCTAATCTTTTCTATTCGAATTTGAATTCATTCTATATGAATTTCGAATTTCAAAAGATGGTTTTGTATATATATATATATATATATATATATATATATATATATAACCATTTTCCAAAATTCAAATTTCATATAGAATGAATTCGAATTCGAATAGAAAAGATTAGACTAGAAATAGAAAATAGACTAGAAAAATAATAGAACACAATTGAGTAAAATATAATGTGTATATATATTATATTTTATTCTATTCTGTTCTATTTTTTTTTTCTATTCTAATCTTTTCTATTCGAATTTGAATTCATTCTATATGAATTTCGAATTTCAATAGATGGTTATATATAAATAAATATCTAATATATATATCTAATATATATATATATATATATATAAAACCATTTTCCGAAATTCGAATTTCATATAGAATGAAATTGAATTTAAATAGAATAGAAAATAATATCATAAAAAAAAATAGATCAGATCAGAAAAAATAAATAAATATATATATATAAATAACCATTTTCTGAAATTAGAATTTCATATAGAATGAAATCGAATTTGAATATAAAAGATTAGAATAGATTAGAAAATAATAGAAAAGAATATCATAGAAAAACAATAGAACAGATCAGGAAAAAAAATTATATACATATATATATATATATATATATATATATATATATATATATATATATATATATATATATATATATATATATATATATATATAACCATTTTCCGAAATTCGAATTTCATATAGAATGAATTCGAATTCGAATAGAAAAGAAAATAGACTAGAAAAACAATAGAACAGTATAGAATAAAATATAATATATATATTAGATTATTTTCTGTTCTATTGTTTTTCTATTCTAATCTTTTCTATTCGAATTTGAATTCATTCTATATGAACTTCGAATTTCAAAAGATAGTTATATATAAATAAATATCTAATATATATATATATATATTTATGGTCGGAGCCCTATGTCCGATATGGACATAGATAACACTTATAGTAAAGATAAGACTTACCATCGGAAATAGACCTGAAAGTGTGGACTTACCATATGAAATGGACCTGAAAGTGTGCCTTGGTCTAATGGCCGGTATGCCAAAATAAGGGGGCATACCCTGGTTTAAGAAATTATTATTCTGTAAGAGAAATGAATGAAATGAATAGTTGAGAAATGCTGTGAAATGGGGATGGGAGGGTGGGTATCGCGCACAGGAAACCGACAAGCACCACAGGTGAGCGGGCTGCTTAAATACCCCCCGGGCTCCTCCCATAAATTCAGGCCACCATACTGGCCTTCCTACTTATGGTCGGAGCCCTATGTCCGATATGGACATAGATAACACTTATAGTAAAGATAAGACTTACCATCGGAAATAGACCTGAAAGTGTGGACTTACCATATGAAATGGACCTGAAAGTGTGCCTTGGTCTAATGGCCGGTATGCCAAAATAAGGGGGCAAAAACATTCAAGTAGGGTTATAATTTTTATTGGTTTTCAGTTATTTATTGAGCCAATTTGGAAAATGCCTGTGCCATCTCTGTTTGCGGATTGGGGATATACCGGGCGAAACAGGCTGATTTCCACCTGCCTAGTCTTCTGATGATGTGGTCTGGAACCCCGTGGCGGGACGCTGCGGAAGCTGCTCCGATGCGAAAGGAGTGTCCGGAATACTGACTAGGGTTAAGGTGAAGATTGCGGAGAAGTATCCTTATGTGTTTCACAAACTGAGAGGCGCTTAAGGGTTTTACTGGGAATGGTAGAAGGGGACTGCTGTCTGGTTGCTCAGGCAGGAGTGACAGGAGTCGGTTGAGTACAGCGACTGGACACCAGCTGTTGTTGGTTTTGTAGAGGTGAATGTTCACTCCTGAGCCCGTTTGCTGGGTTTTAGAGACCTCGAGGTGCAGGATGAAATGGTCTTGGTATCGAAGCAGGTGCCGTCTGCATAGTACTTGGTCTGTGGGTTTGTTAGAGGTGAATTCGCCAGGTCGCAAGAACCCATAGTAAGCTAAATATACGGCTGCTTGTAAGACCGTGCTGGGGAGCAGACCGAATGGTGAAGTAGCCAGAATAGTTGACATGTCCCTAAAGATGGGCCCCGTAATGGGTAAGCGCTTGGCGCTGATGACTGGTTGTTGTTTCTGAATGCCCCTTAGGATGGCTCGTATAGCGTGTGATGAGAACAGTGAAGATTTCGCGGGGTCTTCAAGCGTCAAGAAATGTTGAATGCCGGCTAGGTATAGCCGAATGGTATTGTAGGATAAGGCCAGCTGCGTGTGACAGTGTGCAGTGAAGGCCAGTACCTGTTTGACATCTGTTGGTCCTTTACGGCAGGATGTGAGGAATTTATTGAACGCCTTCCAAGCTGTCTGGTAGGCTTTGAGTGTGTTGTGAGAGAGTGAATGATTGATGAGTTGCGTTGCTCTGTGTAAATGTTGAACTAGTCCAGGGTCAGTTGTGACCAGACAGGGATAGGGGCCGACATCAATTCGGCTTCGGGAACCTGTTCAAAAAAGGAGGTGTAATTAAAACGTGACAGTGCGTCAGCAGCTAAGTTGTATCTGCTGGGAATAAATGCACAGTGTATATTAAACTGATGCTGTAAAGACAGTTGTACCAATCTGCGCAGGAAGGACATGACTGCTAGGGACTTGGACCTGCCTCTGTTGATGATGTCTGCTGTGGCCTGGTTGTCGGTGGTGAAGACTACGGTTTGTCCTGTCCAGTGGTGGCCCCAGAGCTGTGCAGCTGCCACTATGGGATAAAGTTCAAAGAGGGCAGATGTTTGAGTAAAGCCGGGTATCAACAGTATCTGTTGAGGCCAGGGTCCTGAAAACCAATGGTGGCCAAAAATTGCCGCGAAACCTGTGGAGGCTGCAGCGTCTGTCACTACCTGGGGTGACAGGGGCGAAACCATGGGTATAAATAGGGATATGCCATTCCAGGCGGACAAGAATTCCTCCCACATCGATAGGTCCGCTATAGCTGCGGAGTCTAGATTTAAGATCTGATCGGGGTCTTGAGTTTCTGACAGGAATCTAAGCAGGCGTGATACAAAGGTGCGGCCTTGTGGAATAATTCGCATGGCGAAATTAAGCATTCCCAGGAGAGATTGCAACTGCTTTTTGGTACAGCCCTTGGTGTGTGTGAATTCGTGAAGGACCGCCCTAATGCGTGTTAGTTTGTCGAGGGGGAGACTGGCTTGCATAGCGCAGGTATCCAAGCTGACCCCGAGAAAGGTGATGATGTGTGCTGGGCCGTCGACTTTGTGCTCGGCGATGGGAACATTGAGGTTTCCAAATATCACTCTGAGTTTGTCGAGGTCTCCTGGGGGCTTGCTGGGAGGTTCTATTAGTAGGAAGTCATCCAGGTAATGGATGACTTCTTGGCATTGACCCTTGTGTAACAGTATCCAAACAAGGGACTGAGCGAACGTGTCGAAGAGCCACGGACTACTCTTCGAACCGAAGGTTAGTTTTGTGGCAAAATAATATGCCTCCTTCCACTTGATGCCATGCCAGCACCAAAGGGATGGGTGGATGGGCAGGAGCTTGAAGGCATCCGAGATGTCGGCTTTGGAGAGCCAGGCACCTGTACCTGCTTTGATGATTGCTTGTATTACCAGGGATTAAGTACAGCGCTGCGCTGAAGGCAACAAACAGCAGCCAACACACCCGTAGACTCAGGATCAGAACTAACAATAAAATATAAAAGTGTGGCGCTAAATATTACATAACAAATGAATATACAAGTACGGTGAGTATAGATCAGATAATACGGTATGAACCGAATAAATACGTGAATATACAAATTAGTGAATATATAGTGACAATCAATATACATGTATTGAACAAAATATATGAAAAACGTGAAGTATAAAGTCCCAATATATGTGCAAATAAGCAAAAAAAGTCTATAATAGTGGTGAAAAGATAATGATAGCCAGGTATCTCCTGAGCATGCAGGGGGATGGTTCAGAGCCGGCACCTTGGCATATGAATAGACCGTAGAGAAACCGGAAGTGCACAGAGGATTGATGTCGGTGTCAGGACCATCACCAGAAAACAAGGAGGCTTACCAGAAAATATGGCCTGAAATGGCATATGCCAAACAGGTCAAAAAAGCTTGAAGACCACCAGGTCTAGGCACATAATCTGGCCGGATGTCATCAAGAAAGAAGGGAAGAGGATCAGCACGACTTCCTCAGCAGTGGATGCACCATGAACCAGATAATTGGTATGGATAACATGTGAGGGAAAAAACACTCACATAGCGTGATAACGTTTGAACTTGGATTTATTAAAAATAAAGAGAAAACAAACTCACATTTTTAGAAGATAAAAACAGCATGTAATCTTGTAGCGGTAGTTATGAGGGGTCCACCCGACATGTTTCAACTAAAAAAGTCATCATCTGGGGTGTGGACCCCCTCATCCCACCGCTCTATATATAGATAAATGTTGGATGATGACCCCCACTGGAAATGACCGAAACCGGAAGTGCTTCTGACAACTTCAATTTCCGGTTCAAGGGGTATAAGTGTTCCCAAATCAAACAAAATATATGATCAAGCTATTTTTAATCAGAACAAATTAGATCCGAGAAAATTTTGATTTGATGTAAAAAAGATAGGGGACAGCAGAGTTAGAATGGCTTGGATTAGGGCCGTTATACGACCCGGAACCAAGCCTCACTCTCGATTTCTCCAAGGCAAGTGGGCGGAAGCGCAGTGATGACACCACGCTCCGCCTCCTGAGCCGAGCCACGCTGTCGCGTTGCGCGATGACGTCATGCGCGGAACACGGCAGCGTCGGCATGCGCTCCACGTCGGTCTAACCAAGCCTCTCTTTGGGGACGCTTGTAAGTGAATGGGGATCGGTCACAACTCCCCCGGAGGTGGAGCTCTACTAGGATACAGGACCGGAAACACCACCAAAGTGTCAGCAAAGGCGGCCACATACAGAAAAAACTGTATGATAAGTGTATAAAGGCTGAATGGTTTGAAAATATGATTGGAAAAGATTAAAAATGTCTCCAAAAGAATCAGTGGAATGTAAATATAAGTATGTTGGAAACCGGGATGTGTTTAACATAAATGAGTATGAAAGTAAAATCTACCGGACATCACCAGTAGGGGGCACCAAACAATCCAGAGCATACTTAGATACATATATATGATAAAATAATACATATGAGGGAATATAGTAACCAAGGAAACATAATATGGTATGTTGGATTGTACATGTTCCTTTGTAGAAAAATTATTTTAAATTTAAAAAATAAAACTTAAAAATATTAAAAATATTAAAAAAGAGAGAACAGAAATACATGCATAGCTATGCTTGGTTGATAAAAGAGTTGATGTCCCATTCAACGTTGATACCTTGCGGAAAATGGGACCCCAACTCGTATATCCAATATGTCTCCAAACGGGAGACGCCCCTAAGTGTCGACCCCCCCCGCCAAGGGGCCGTGTATTTGTCTATGATAAGAAACTGAGTACCCTCAGGGTTTCTATCATGACATTCCCTGTAATGCCTAGGGACCGTATGTTTGGTACTACCTGCTTTAATTAAATTAATATGTTCCGAGACGCGTACCGTAAAGGATCTAATAGTACGGCCCACATTCTGTTTCCCGCAGGGGCAGGTTAACAAGTATACAATCCCTGTGGTTGCACATGTGCTAAATTGTTTTATTGCGTACGTGCGACCAGTTACGGTAGAGGAAAAATTATGGCTGACCCTTCTCCCACCAGTGTTATGCTGGCAAACCAAACATCTTTTACAAGGATGAAATCCCGTCCAATTGTGAAAGAAAGATGGTTTCTTTGGTGGGTCAATGACGTTAGGGGCCAACTTGTTCCTAAGGGATGGAACGCCTCTGAAGACAACCTTGGGGGTCTCGGGTAGTAATGGTCCTAGTATTTTGTCTGTTCTGAGAACATCCCAATGGTGTTCAAAAATCCTTTTGATATGCTTGTGTTGCATAGAAAAGGACGTCAGAAATGACCATTTGAAATCGTCATTGGGGTGTTTAGGTCTATCTTGTAGTAGTGTCTGACGATCCACCTTATAGGCATTTTCAATTTCCCTATTTAGATCGGGGAGATTGTATGCCTTTTCCAAAAAACGATCCCTCAGCATTGTAGCCTGAACCATGAAGGTATCGTGGTCGGTGCAATTCCTGCGTAACCTCAAGAATTGACTCGGGGAACTGATCTTATCCAGGAGCTATGATGGCAGCTATCGGTCGGTATATAGCCATTTCTGTCGGTGGATTTGAAATAAGTACTAAATGTGAAACCACCCTCCTTTCTGTCAATGACCAGATCCAAAAAATGGACAGAGGTAGTACTAGCCTCAAAGGACAGGGAAATACCCCTATCATTTGTATTTAGAGATGCCATGATGTTAACCAAATTATCATGGCTACCTGTCCATAGGAGGAGGATGTCGTCTATGTACCGGGCCCACAACAAAAGATGCGGGTTTCCCATGGCATAGACGACATCCTCCTCCCACTTGGCCATGAACAAGTTGGCCAAACTGGGGGCAAACTTTGCCCCCATTGCAACCCCCTTGTTTTGGCGATAGTAATTACCGTTAAACCAAAAGTAATTATGTTGCGACAGCGTGGCTCGGCTCAGGAGGCGGAGCGTGGTGTCATCACTGCGCTTCCGCCCACTTGCCTTGGAGAAATCGAGAGTGAGGCTTGGTTCCGGGTCGTATATCGGCCCTAATCCAAGCCATTCTAACTCTGCTGTCCCCTATCTTTTTTACATCAAATCAAAATTTTCTCGGATCTAATTTGTTCTGATTAAAAATAGCTTGATCATATATTTTGTTTGATTTGGCAACACTTATACCCCTTGAACCGGAAATTGAAGTTGTCAGAAGCACTTCCGGTTTCGGTCATTTCCAGTGGGGGTCATCATCCAACATTTATCTATATATAGAGCGGTGGGATGAGGGGGTCCACACCCCAGATGATGACTTTTTTAGTTGAAACATGTCGGGTGGACCCCTCATAACTACCGCTACAAGATTACATGCTGTTTTTATCTTCTAAAAATGTGAGTTTGTTTTCTCTTTATTTTTAATAAATCCAAGTTCAAACGTTATCACGCTATGTGAGTGTTTTTTCCCTCACATGTTATCCATACCAATTATCTGGTTCATGGTGCATCCACTGCTGAGGAAGTCGTGCTGATCCTCTTCCCTCCTTTCTTGATGACATCCGGCCAGATTATGTGCCTAGACCTGGTGGTCTTCAAGCTTTTTTGACCTGTTTGGCATATGCCATTTCAGGCCATATTTTCTGGTAAGCCTCCTTGTTTTCTGGTGATGGTCCTGACACCGACATCAATCCTCTGTGCACTTCCGGTTTCTCTACGGTCTATTCATATGCCAAGGTGCTGGCTCTGAACCATCCCCCTGCATGCTCAGGAGATACCTGGCTATCATTATCTTTTCACCACTATTATAGACTTTTTTTGCTTATTTGCACATATATTGGGACTTTATACTTCACGTTTTTCATATATTTTGTTCAATACATGTATATTGATTGTCACTATATATTCACTAATTTGTATATTCACGTATTTATTCGGTTCATACCGTATTATCTGATCTATACTCACTGTACTTGTATATTCATTTGTTATGTAATATTTAGCGCCACACTTTTATATTTTATTGTTAGTTCTGATCCTGAGTCTACGGGTGTGTTGGCTGCTGTTTGTTGCCTTCAGCGCAGCGCTGTACTTAATCCCTGGTTATCCATTTTTTGTTAATAGACATCTAGTATAGCTGCAGTGCTTATTTCTCCATATAAACATGGATGTTTTTGAGTACCGTGCATCTCGGGTAGTCAATACCGAAGGTGTATTTATTGCCACCTCTAATGACACAGAAATTGGTGGACTATTTATGAGACTAAAGAATGTTATGGTCACTGAACTGATCTACAATGGGATTTGGTCTTTTTAGAGCAATACGTAACAGAGGGTATGATCCCACGTAGTCTCAGATGGGACGTCCAACCCCAACAGGGGGAGGTGGATCTCGACTCCTGGTTCAAATATTTTAATGATGCCGGGATCAAGTTTCTGGATTTTCTTATCAATAGAAAGCGTATCCGTCTTTCTAAATTGGATCAGGAAATCAAGGAACTAAAGGGTAAACTACTCGTCTATAAAAACTTGTAAAGGAGGACAAGGAACAAAAAACTAAAAAACATAAAAAATATTCCCGAGATATTGGGGACTATAAGGTGGGAAAAGTTTTTGGATGGCAGAAGTCCATTGTAGGGTCTACTTCACAGACCGCAATGGAGATTGACACCAATAATGAGGTCACCACTGCCCCCCCATAGAACCTTCGGTTCGCCCCAAATCTGTTTTAGATAAAGAACGACCCCATAGTGGTCCCCCTCAACACATGGGACGACAGCCCCATACTCCCAGAAACCAACACAGGGGTAGAGGTTATCATTCTAGAGGCAGAGGAAGAGGTGGCAACCGGAGTGACCAACAGGGTTATGAATATCAATACCGTGAACGTGAGAACTCATATCATCGTGAGTCTCCGGTCCGCTATCATGATTCCCCTCATCGCCACCCTCCTTACTACCCCAACACACCATACTACAGACATCCACCAATTTCCACCTACAATAGATATTCCCCATTACGGGATTACCACAATGAAAATGTCTGTCCGTTCCCCAATGCCGGCTATGATCCACCCTCTTATAAACAACCCTATTCGAACTCACGGGCTAATCGGGGTTTTCGCGAGGACACTCCGAACAGAAAAAGAGGTCCCGAAACAAGAGAGGGACCAGAGGAGGGTGGAGGGTTCAAAGACGGAAAACGAAAAAGAACATAATGTGTCAGGGTGTATTTAATTTGAGTGACACTGTTCTCACACAGGAGGAGAAAAGTGTTTTGAATAAGGGGCTTAAGTTTGCCCCCCCACACAAACAGAACAAATTCACTACGTTCATCGACATTCATAAATTTATTAGAAAAATCAATGTTCAAAGATATATTATTTCGAACCCTACCAGAAATATAGCCAGGGCAGCAACGTCTGGCACGGTACATTCCGGTTTATCAAACCCCTCCCTTTTCAGTCCCCCAACACAACCTTCACCAGCCATCAATTTATTTAAAGAATTGGTGATAAGAGATTTAGCGAAAATTCCACTTAAACGTAAATTTCATAATCCTTTGCCCCCAACGGGCTTGAAAACTCTCTGTGATAACAAGAACTTGGTCATCCGCCCCGCTGATAAGGGCGGTGGCATTGTTTTACTAGATAAAACTGATTACTGTGAAGAAATGTATCGCATTTTAGGAGACCGTGAAACTTATATAGAACTACCAAATAATCCTACATATGAGTATAAGAGAGAATTGAAGATAAATTTAATAAATAAAGGTTACGAGTCTCGTATTTTAAATAATAAGGAGAGATCTTTTTTAGTTCCCTTAGCCCCGCGCATTCTAGTTATGTATTATTTGCCCAAAGTTCACAAAGACCCTCTACACCCCCCGGGTCGTCCCATAATTAGTGGTATTGACTCGGTTACCTCCAAAATTGGGAAATACATAGACTTTTTCCTCCAGCCGTCTGTACTTAAAATGCCATCTTATCTTAAGGACACAAAAGATGTGATCAGACTACTATCCAATGTCTCCTACTCTGGTGACCTTATCATGGCCACTGCTGACGTGGCGTCTCTCTACACCTGCATTCCGCACCGTCAAGGTGTGAACGCTGTACAACATTTTCTGAACAGAGACGTCACTCTTGCTTCCCCCCAAATCAATTTCATTATGGAGTTAATCGAGTTTGCTACGCAACATAATTACTTTTGGTTTAACGGTAATTACTATCGCCAACACAAGGAGGTTGCAATGGGGGCAAAGTTTGCCCCCAGTTTGGCCAACTTGTTCATGGCCAAGTGGGAGGAGGATGTCGTCTATGCCATGGGAAACCCACATCTTTTGTTGTGGGCCCGGTACATAGACGACATCCTCCTCCTATGGACAGGTAGCCATGATAATTTGGTTAACTTCATGGCATCTCTAAATACAAATGATAGGGGTATTTCCCTGTCCTTTGAGGCTAGTACTACCTCTGTCCATTTTTTGGATCTGGTCATTGACAGAAAGGAGGGTGGTTTCACATTTAGTACTTATTTCAAATCCACCGACAGAAATGGCTATATACCGACCGATAGCTGCCATCATAGCTCCTGGATAAGATCAGTTCCCCGGAGTCAATTCTTGAGGTTACGCAGGAATTGCACCGACCACGATACCTTCATGGTTCAGGCTACAATGCTGAGGGATCGGTTTTTGGAAAAGGGATACAATCTCCCCGATCTAAATAGGGAAATTGAAAATGCCTATAAGGTGGATCGTCAGACACTACTACAAGATAGACCTAAACACCCCAATGACGATTTCAAATGGTCATTTCTGACGTCCTTTTCTATGCAACACAAGCATATCAAAAGGATTTTTGAACACCATTGGGATGTTCTCAGAACAGACAAAATACTAGGACCATTACTACCCGAGACCCCCAAGGCTGTCTTCAGAGGCGTTCCATCCCTTAGGAACAAGTTGGCCCCTAACGTCATTGACCCACCAAAGAAACCATCTTTCTTTCACAATTGGACGGGATTTCATTCTTGTAAAAGATGTTTGGTTTGCCAGCATAACACTTGTGGGAGAAGGGTCAGCCATAATTTTTCCTCTACCGTAACTGGTCGCACGTACGCAATAAAACAATTTAGCACATGTGCAACCACAGGGATTGTATACTTGTTAACCTGCCCCTGCGGGAAACAGAATGTGGGCCGTACTATTAGATCCTTTACGGTACGCGTCTCGGAACATATTAATTTAATTAAAGCAGGTAGTACCAAACATACGGTCCCTAGGCATTACAGGGAATGTCATGATAGAAACCCTGAGGGTACTCAGTTTCTTATCATAGACAAATACACGGCCCCTTGGCGGGGGGGGTCGACACTTAGGGGCGTCTCCCGTTTGGAGACATATTGGATATACGAGTTGGGGTCCCATTTTCCGCAAGGTATCAACGTTGAATGGGACATCAACTCTTTTATCAACCAAGCATAGCTATGCATGTATTTCTGTTCTCTCTTTTTTAATATTTTTAATATTTTTAAGTTTTATTTTTTAAATTTAAAATAATTTTTCTACAAAGGAACATGTACAATCCAACATACCATATTATGTTTCCTTGGTTACTATATTCCCTCATATGTATTATTTTATCATATATATGTATCTAAGTATGCTCTGGATTGTTTGGTGCCCCCTACTGGTGATGTCCGGTAGATTTTACTTTCATACTCATTTATGTTAAACACGTCCCGGTTTCCAACATACTTATATTTACATTCCACTGATTCCTTTGGAGACATTTTTAATCTTTTCCAATCATATTTTCAAACCATTCAGCCTTTATACATTATCATACAGTTTTTTCTGTATGTGGCCGCCTTTGCTGACACTTTGGTGGCGTTTCCGGTCCTGTATCCTAGTAGAGCTCCACCTCCAGGGGAGTTGTGACCGATCCCCATTCACTTACAAGCGTCCCCAAAGAGAGGCTTGGTTAGACCGACGTGGAGCGCATGCCGACGCTGCCGTGTTCCGCGCATGACGTCATCGCGCAACGCGACAGCGTGGCTCGGCTCAGGAGGCGGAGCGTGGTGTCATCACTGCGCTTCCGCCCACTTGCCTTGGAGAAATCGAGAGTGAGGCTTGGTTCCGGGTCGTATATCGGCCCTAATCCAAGCCATTCTAACTCTGCTGTCCCCTATCTTTTTTACATCAAATCAAAATTTTCTCGGATCTAATTTGTTCTGATTAAAAATAGCTTGATCATATATTTTGTTTGATTTGGGAACACTTATACCCCTTGAACCGGAAATTGAAGTTGTCAGAAGCACTTCCGGTTTCGGTCATTTCCAGTGGGGGTCATCATCCAACATTTATCTATATATAGAGCGGTGGGATGAGGGGGTCCACACCCCAGATGATGACTTTTTTAGTTGAAACATGTCGGGTGGACCCCTCATAACTACCGCTACAAGATTACATGCTGTTTTTATCTTCTAAAAATGTGAGTTTGTTTTCTCTTTATTTTTAATAAATCCAAGTTCAAACGTTATCACGCTATGTGAGTGTTTTTTCCCTCACATGTTATCCATACCAATTATCTGGTTCATAGTGCATCCACTGCTGAGGAAGTCGTGCTGATCCTCTTCCCTCCTTTCTTGATGACATCCGGCCAGATTATGTGCCTAGACCTGGTGGTCTTCAAGCTTTTTTGACCTGTTTGGCATATGCCATTTCAGGCCATATTTTCTGGTAAGCCTCCTTGTTTTCTGGTGATGGTCCTGACACCGACATCAATCCTCAGTGCACTTCCGGTTTCACTACGGTCTATTCATATGCCAAGGTGCCGGCTCTGAACCATCCCCCTGCATGCTCAGGAGATACCTGGCTATCATTATCTTTTCACCACTATTATAGACTTTTTTTGCTTATTTGCACATATATTGGGACTTTATACTTCACGTTTTTCATATATTTTGTTCAATACATATATATTGATTGTCACTATATATTCACTAATTTGTATATTCACGTATTTATTCGGTTCATACCGTATTATCTGATCTATACTCACTGTACTTGTATATTCATTTGTTATGTAATATTTAGCGCCACACTTTTATATTTTATGATTGCTTGTATTGCCATGTCGACGGAGGAATATTTTAGGGAAAACTCTTCGGAGGGGATCAGGGAATTGAGACTGGGGATGTGGGAAGAATGAGGTGCAGACAGGTCGTACACCAAACGCAATTTATACGTGAACTTGCCCTTGACAAGCCCAATAGGGCTGACTCTCCATGTGCTGAAAGGGGGGCAAGTGAAAGGGCCTATAACGTACTCTCAATCTACCTCTGCTTGTAAGAGCTGATCTATGGCTTGTTCATCAATGGCTGCTGAACGAAGATTGGCACATTCGTGAGTACTGTGGGGTAGTGAAATGAGGCCGGTGTGAAAGCCTGCTGTGAAGCCTTGGATAAGGTAGGTGGCCAGGGAAGGGGTGGGATGTGAGGTGAGGTACAGTCCTAACCATAAGAGGTTGATCCGGCTTAGTCATGCCCTCTTGTGTTGTTTGACTTCACACAAATTTCTTGGGTGTGCTCTTTGGCATAAGGTGCAGATGTGGAGTAGGCGGCACTGGCTGAAGTTGCAGGACCCGTAGTTGTAGTTATTACAGATGGCTGCCCCTTCCACGGTTCGCACTGGGCGTCCGAATTTGTCCACCTGAGGCGTTGGTTCAGGGGGCGACTGACCCTGAATTGTACCCGAGGTAGAGGGAAACTCGAAGGGCCGTCTGATCGCCGCATTGGCGCACCAGGTGGCAGTGTGGGTGGAGGACTGACAAATCGCACACAGAGGTGAGCGTAAGCCGGCAAAGTGGCGGCAGAAGAGCTCTGTGTCCATGAGACTCCAATTTGTCGTAGTCTGGAACTGTGTGAGTCTGGCGGCGGCCTTAGCGGAAAAGGAACGGTGGTAATCATAAAATGCAAATCCTCCATACTTGTAGCCCAAGTCTACTACCGTATGGAGATACAAGTCCAGCTCTTCCCGTCTGCTGGGGGTGGCTGAGCATAGGACGTCTCTGAGCATGCCAAAGGCCAGGGTAAATTCTGGGACCGATAACTTGCGGTTCAATCTGGGGTCTTTGGCTTTAAGGACCACCGATATGTCACCCCAGGAGTAGGCCTTATTTTTCTGCCAGATCGTGTACGGAAATAAGGAGAGAGGCCAGGTTGATGTCCCTGCAGTCCAAAATGTCCTTCCTGATACTGGTTGGGACCAGATGGGAGGGGTAGACAATGGGGCTCCAGCCTGAGGTACCTGCAGGAAGGGGTGTCAAGGTTTGAGTTGCGGTTGGGTCGGGGACAGCCGTGGCCGGTCGAGCCTCCAGGAGTGCCACCCTGGTTTGGACGTCTGTAACTGAGGTAGACAAGGATGACACCATCGTGTGTAATTGTGAGATAGCTGATGATATTGACTGGAGGGATGCCTGTTGGGTACTGGGTCCTGCTGCTGGTGGGTTGAAAGAGGAGTTTGAAGAGCTCGCCTTTCCTCGCTGTGGCGGGGAAGGGGACACCTCTGCGTCTGAGCTCTGCTGTCAGTTTGGGGATAGTCCATCCCCTGAGGGACTGCACGCTGCCGCTCTCTGAGACCGGGGAAGGTGACAGAGGGGCCGTGAAGTCTTCGCTGCCATCCTGAGACATAGTTGATCTGGTGAGAATCTCCTGTCTTGAGCTCTTATTTTCCGGTTGACTGTAACCTATTGGGGGTGACATGAATTTCAAGTTTTTTCTTTGATCCCCTGAGTCATACTTACCCGACTTATCCTCCCATTCTTTTTTTTTTTTTTTTTTTTTACCTGGGGGGATATCGTCCAACCTGGTGCAGGGTGGACCTACTGAACTTTGACTGACCTAGAGGAAAATGAAAGGTGATAATTCGTGAAGGGATTGCTAACTAACTTGAAGCAACGATTTGTATGGTGCTTGCAATCTTGTGACAATGAAATTAATCGAAATGTTTGCCTTGATTATGAAATGAATGAACTCCATGACAGAGGTCCGGCCTGGTCGTGTCGTGACTGATCCAACCGTGAACCGGGCTCTGGAGCATGTACTGAAATGAGGCAACTGAAAAACATTGGTGCACACCGGGACGAATCGGTGCCTGTTTGATGCATCTGGATTCGAATCGGAGCGCAGTATGAAATGAATGAGAGAAATGTTTACCTTGACCGAGGCTCGAATTGGTTGTGCCGTATTTTGCGACTGGCAACGAACCGAGCTCTGGTATAGGTATGGATACGGCCAAAACAAGTGAGGCATTCCGTGACGAATCGGTGCATCTCAGATGCGACTGGTTTCGAAACGGTGATGCGCTGTGGGAGTGAAATGGTAGTAATTGCATGACAGAGACACGGATCAGTCGCCCGATATCTGCGACTAGCTATGATCCGGACTCTGGAGCATGTTTGAGAAATGAGGCCGAGCCCTGGGGCACGCTGTAACGAATCGGTGCATGGAAGATGCGACTGGATTCGAAGCGGAGCAGGTGTAGCATATCGTTTGCCATGACGGAGGCGCGAATCGGTCGTGCTGTTGTAGCGACTGACTATGAATCGGACTCCGGAGCATGTACTGAAATGTGGCCAATCCTGGGGCACGCCGAGACGAATCGGTGCATTTCCATGCGACTGAATTCATGTCGGAACGTGATACGTGGTAATGAAATGATAACCATGACAGAGGTACGAATGACTGAAAATAACGTAACTCTGGAGCATGTACTGAAATGAGGCCGTAACTACTGGGGCACACCGGAGGGAATCGGTGCATCTTTTAGGTGCGACTGGATTCGAATCGGAGCGCGGTAGGTGACTGAAATGAGAAATGATTGAAATGATTTGAAATGTTAGAAATGAGTTTAGAAATGTTTCAGAAATGAGACATGATTGGCATCGAACTGACTTGATCCGATAGATTTGAGAATTGCGACTCGCTATGGCTGTCTACAGACGTATATTAAATTACCGACATGCTAGAAATGAAGCGACGTCTGCGTCGCGGTGGTTTTCTCGAGTAAGGCGAAATGGTAACATAGCGATAGTACGAGTGATATACCTTGCGGTTACGTTTGTAAAATGCGAGTGATACGTAAATTTGAAATCACGGTTTAGTGACATGATATGAAAACGTAAAACAAAGTCCAACGGGACCCTACCTGCGACAGCCAAGCCAGACGCGTGGTATGAACTACGAACGGTAAACACGGACTTCGAAAGTTTTGAGCACGGAAATAACGAATACAGGAACTTGCGAGGCAAGAACTTGCGGACGCTGGTATTCGAATAGTCGGCCTAGTGACGTATATCGCGCACAGGAAACCGACAAGCACCACAGGTGAGCGGGCTGCTTAAATACCCCCCGGGCTCCTCCCATAAATTCAGGCCACCATACTGGCCTTCCTACATATATATATATATAATTTATATATAAAACCATTTTCCGAAATTCGAATTTCATATAGAATGAATTCGAATTCGAATAGAAAAGATTAGACTAGAAATAGAAAATAGACTTGAAAAACAATAGAACAGAATTGAGTAAAATATAATGTGTATATATATTATATTTTATTCTATTCTGTTCTATTTTTTTTTTCTATTCTAATCTTTTCTATTCGAATTTGAATTCATTCTATATGAATTTCGAATTTCAATAGATGGTTATATATAAATAAATATCTAATATATATATATATATATATATTAAACCATTTTCTGAAATTCGAATTTCATATAGAATGAAATCGAATTTGAATATAAAAGATTAGAATAGATTAGAAAATAATAGAAAAGAATATCATAGAAAAACAATAGAACAGATCAGGAAAAAAAAAATATATATATATATTATATATATATATAATTATTCTATTCTGTCCTATTTTTCTTCTATTCTAATCTTTTCTATGCAAATTTGAATCTATTCTATATGAATTTCGAATTTCAATAGATGGTTATATATCAATAAATATCATATATATATATATATAAAATTTCCGAAATTCGAATTTCATATAGAATGAAATTGAATTGAATTAGAATAGAAAATAATCTTAGAAAAACAATAGATCAGACCAGAAAAAAAATATATATATATAATATATATATATATATATATATATATATATATAATATATACACATATATATATATATATATATAATATTTATATATAGCCATCTTCTGAAATTTAAAATTCATATAGAATGAATTCAAATTTGAATAGAAAAAAATAAAATAGAATAGAATAGAGTAACAATAGAACAGAATAGAATAAAAAAAAATATATATGTATATTTATTATTTTTTTTTTTGTAAACGCTATAACTTTTGCACAAAGCAATCAATAAACGCTTATTGCGATTTTTTTTACGTAGAAGAATATGGATCGGCCTAAACTGAGGAGAAAAATTTTTTTTTTATATATTTTTGGGGGATATTTATTATAGCAAAATCTAAAAAATAATGCGTTTTTTTCAAAATTGTCGCTCTTATTTTGTTTATAGCGCAAAAAATAAAAACCGCAGGTGTGATCAAATACCACCAAAAGAAAGCTCTATTTATGGGAAAAAAAGGACTTCAATTTTGTTTGGGAGCCACGTCGCACAACCGCACAATTGTCAGTTAAAGCGATGTAGTGCCGAATCGCAAAAAGTGCTCTGTCAGGAAGGGGGTAAATTCTTCCAGGGCTGAAGTGGTTAAAGACTTGTAGTTTTATTAGCTGTTTTTTTTTTTTTTGACAGGGGCGCAGTTTCAGTGCTTGCCATAGATGCCATTTTCACTAGATATGCCTCTGGGAGACACAGAGAGAGAGAGAGAGAGAGAGAGAATGTAATCATTTTTATTTACCGATGACGGATGCAGTCTGGGGTGCACTCAATCCCTCTCACAGCTTTTACTGCCATGGTGACGCGAAACCATGCAGCGTTCATCTGGTTTGCTGAAGAGGAATATTATCTGAATATTATCTGAATATTATCAAATTCGAAAATAGAAATATTTTCGAATGCGATTGAAATATTATCGAATACGATTGAAATAATTTCTAATACAGTTGAAATAATTTCGAATGCTGTTGAAATATTTTCGAATGCGGTTGAAATATTATCGAATCCGATTGAAATAATTTTGAATACAGTTGAAATAATTTCGAATGCGGTTGAAATATTATCAAATTCGGTAAAAATATTTTCGAATTCGACCGATTTTCGAATTCGGTTGAAAACTAAACTGATTTGAAAAACGAATTTAATGAATTTAACTAATCTAACTAAACTAAATTAATTAAATAACGAACTAAAACGAAACGAAACGAAACAAATTTTTTCATTTTGCACATGCCTAGACACTCAGCAGCTGCGTTCACTTCTGGACACTGGAGCACTAGTGTGGGACACAAGAACACCATTTTTATTAGTAGGCCACACAGGTGCTCCAGTGTATACTATAGGGGTGTCTCCATCTGTGAAGCTTGTACCAAACAGGTAAAGTATTGCAGCTTGACAAAGGACACTGAAAACGCTACATTTTTGCACTCGGCCAAAATAGACAATTGTACCCCACTTCCAAGCAATGTTTCCTATTTATAATTCTGCCATCAAATCACTGTGTGCTAAGTATAGCATTTGTGTTTTACATAGGGGAAAAAAGACTCGGAGGACACCCCTCATCCGAGGAGACCAGAGACCCCCACCTCTGGAAGAAGGGGAAATTACCCCAAACCAAGAAGTACAGGAGGATGAAGAAGACGTGGTGGAACTAGTCACCACAACAGGTGAGTGTCTGCAACCACAGGGTCAGGTAAGAGATGGATGCCGGCATATTTTTGATACCTGTTTTTGTTTGGTTTATCTCTTTTTAGGTGATCGTGATGTTGGGGATCCTGATCCTTTCACCTCAGAAAGTGCCCAGATCCTGATTGGGGAGATCATGGGGTGTAATTTACAATTGGAAAACCTAAAGAAAAACTTCAATGATGTTATCCAAAAAAATAAGAACATCATTGATGTTTTGGGGCGAGTTTAAAACCCCTCACAATCCCTTGGTTTTTTGGTGTGCTCCAATTTTCAAAATGTTTGCAAGATTTGTAGAAAAGCCTAATTTGTAGGATGCACACAGTGTGCCAACATGTGCTATCTGCCATCATGGGAGATCAATGGACGCGTTTTGGGGTTGCAACCCCTTCCTCTATAATAAAGTAGCTGAGAGGAAGGGGTTTTTCCCCCCAAAAATGTCCCTTGATCCCCCGTGATGGCAGGTAGCACCTGTTGACATTGGTAAATTTGTGTGCATCTTCCAAATTTGCCTTTGCCTGGGGTGACTTCACCCCATCTGAACGCAATATTAAACACAGTTCTTAAATACTCATGTCTGATATTGCCTTCAAGTTCTACCAAATGTGAACTTTGTAAGTTCAAGATTTGTGTCTTTCTTGTTGGTTTTACACATGCCTGTTTTATCTTAAATAAATGGACCTTTATCTGGATTATAATGCTACCCGAAAAATTGATAAACAACAAACCTGTGGGTTTGTTAGAAAAACCTTTTCGAAATGCACATGTGATTGTGCAGGTATTAAAGAGATTGTTAATCAAGAATGTGTGGATTATTGTGTCAATGCTAATAAAACACTTTGTTGGTGATGTAATTGGTGATTTCTATGAAAATGGGGGTTATTTCTTAAGGGCAAATCCTCGTTGCACTACAAGTGCAGTTTCAGTGCAGTTGCAAGTGCACTTGTAGTGAAAAGTGCCTTTGCCTTTAGTAAATAACACCCAACAGTGCTTTGTATAAGGTTACACAATCACGCCATTTTCTGGACTCAACACATTTCTGTCAGGGTCAGCTAAAACAAACACAAGCAGTAAATGTCCACAAAGAATTTCTTTTTTTTGCTTTTTTATTTGAAAAAGGCTTCACAAATTTGAAGGAATATTGATGGCCCCCCTACCCGCAAAGAACTCCAGGTATCGTAACCGGACATCACGGGCACTCAGGGAGGGCAAGCCAGGACGGCCGCTTTCAATCGCCGTCATTGTTGTTTGAGGTATCACTCCGGCCTCAGGCTCAACTGAGCCAGCATAGTTGGCCGAATGTTTCCGTAAAAAGTTATGGAGAATACAGCACGCCATGATTATATGATTAAGTTTATACTCCGCCATATGGATAGGTGTCAGGAATAGGTGGAACCGACTGGCCAGGATTCCAAATGTGTTCTCCACCACACTTCGGGCTCTGGCCAGCCGGTAATTAAAAACCCTCTGTTCCGGGGTGAGGGTCCTCATAGGGAATGGCCGCATAAGGTGGTCCCCCAGCGCAAATGCTTCATCAGCAACGAACACAAAGGGGAGTCCTTACACATTGTCCTCTGGAGCTGGCAAGTCCAAGCTGCCATTCTGGAGACGCCTGTAAAACTCCGTCTGGGCGATGACTCCACCATCGGACATCCGGCCATTCTTCCCCACGTCCACATACAAGAAGTTGTAATTAGCCGACACCACCGCCAACATCACAATACTATTGAACCCCTTATAGTTGAAATAGTACGACCCCGAGTTGGGTGGTGGGATGATGTGGACATGTTTCCCATTAATTGCCCCTCCGCAGTTAGGAAAGTCCCACCGCTTGGCAAAGTTTGAGGCCACAGTCTGCCATTCCTGTGGTGTGGAAGGAAACTGTTGAGGAAAAAATAAAACAATTAATATTTTTGCTCAGAAACATGGCAAGCAGATTAGGCACAAACATTCTGGGGCAACCTCCAGATAGCATTTATTAAGGGGAATTTAAAAATACCAAAGTATAGGGTACACCTATCATATTCCCCCTCCCCCCTCTCATGGGACATTTCTAACATTATGGGGGGGGGGGAAATCTTGGACAGGTAACCCTCTTCACTTCATTGAGAGATGAATGCCTAAATACAGGGTATTACTTGGAACAGCCCCTCCTTAGTTACACTATTGGCAGCCCACTGGACAGGTAAGAAGTGTCATAATACAAAGATATAAATACACACTGTACACATTTGAGCACATTTGAACATTCTGCTATTACCTGACGCAAGATAATAATAGGATCTTAAAAATTCAAACAGTACCATTTGAAAGTATACAGGCAGGCCCTTGCACTACATGCTTTGGGGAATTCATCCATACATCTGAGCACAAAAGTGATGGGTATAGTGTGTATGGGTTTGGCAAAGTCAGCAGATAGATGATTGAGGATAGATAGAGAATTTGGATCAGCTGACTTAGCAGTTGGGGGAGGGAGGGTTACTAAAAATGATTTGGGGACACCACAAAAAAAAAAGCCTCTGCCACTCTGCCTGAATTTAAAGCTAAAATAACATTTCAAAATATTTTAGGGGGTGTTTGGGGTAAAGCACTACTATGGAGCTGATAAAATACATTGTTTTAAGTGACTACACTAGGTGGATATAGGGCCCGTAGAGCATGCTGGGGAGGTTAGTGAAGGACAATCTGTATGAAGGACCTAAAAAATTAATTACATAAAAATCCAGCATGCATGAGGACAAAGGGGACATTCACAGCATATTACAATCATGGTAATCAGGGAATGAGGAAAGAAATACAAAATATTAGCAAACATTAAATACAATAAAATGTGATATTAAAGGATAAAAATCTTACCTTCATATACTCCTTCTGCAGGACCTGGATGATGGCAGAACAGGTCTCTGGGATGATGATCCCCAGAGCCTGGGGGGAGATGCCTGTTGAGAACTTCAAGTCCTGCAGACCTCTCCCTGTCGCCAAATACCGCAGGGTAGTGACGAGCCTCTGCTCTGGAGTGATGGCTTGCCTCATGCAGGTATCCTGCCTGCTAATATAAAGGGTCAGCGAAGCCAACAAATGGTGAAACACGGGGTCCGTCATCCTGAGAAAGTTCCTGAAATCATCAGGATTATTCTCACGGATCTCACGGAGCAAAGGCATATGAGAGAACTGGTCACGCTGAAGCAACCAATTCTTGGTCCATGAACTCCTCCCCACCCTGTTCATGGACTGGACTTGTGTCAAGGTCAGGACCCCAACACCAAGCCCCCGCACAGCACGAACTCTACGAGGAGTACGCATACGCAACATGGCTAGAAAACAGTCGGCTGCTCAGAACGGAGTAACAGAACGCACTGAAGAACAGCAAGGCCTGTGAAGAGCGACCTGAAAAACAGTAACGAATGAACAAGAACACAATGACTAAGTCACGCGGAACTTGCTTGCACGCACTGAAGAGCAGATACAAACCCACAAGCACAAACTGAATGGCAGAAAACGATCTGAAAACCACGAGTCTGAAAAAGCACGAATCATCTCTTACCAAACTTTTACTAACACGAGATTAGCAAAAGGAGCCCAAAGGGTGCCGCGCTTGGTTCTGAACTGGCCTTTTCTAGTCTCATCGTACGTGCTTGACGTCACCGCGTTCTTGTCGATCGGAAATTCCGACAACTTTGTGCGACCGTGTGTACGCAAAACAAGTTTGAGCCAACATCCGTCTGAAAAAATCCTAGGATTTTGTTGTCGGAATGTCCTAACAAAGTCCGACCATGTGTACGGGGCATTATTCTTGCTTAACTGTGTGGTACCTGATATATTGTGCTGTGCAAAAGTTTTAAGCAGGTGTGAAGAAATGCTGTAAAGTAAGAATGCTTTCAAAATATATATTTTTTAATTTGATTATATTTTACCAATTTGCAAAATGCGAAGTGAGCAAAGAGGAGAAAAATCAAAATCAAATCAATATTTGATGTAACTACCCTTTGGCTTCAAACCAGCATACATTCTTACATTTGTACACTTTGTACATTTGCACGTAGTCAGGGATTTTGTAGGATTGGAGTCAGGAGTATGATTAACCATTTATACCAAGCAGGTGCTAATGATTATCAATTTCACATGTAGGTTGAAACACAGCCATTAAAATGTTTGTTAACCTAAAAAAATAAAAAATACATGGATCCTGTTCCTTTAAAGAATGTCATACAGCACAGTGTTTGTAATTTGGCCCCCTATATCACCTGAAATACTTGGCTGATCTTGCCAGTTTCTGCCCTCCCGTTTGTAAACTGACCACGTTGTAGCATGGCTGCTGAGCCCTGACACCGTGGTCAGTTTACATGCCTTCATCATCCACTGTGTCTCCTTTCTCTCCTGTCCTCCTCTCCCCTTTCCCTTTCTGCCTGTCGGCTCATGTGTCAGGGTCCACCCCCTCACCTCCTGCTGCTGAAATAACATTTAATGTCCTGTTTGTTTTCTAATGATAGGTGCTCCGGTGTCTGTGTTTTATAAAAAAAATGCAGACTATACCTAATTTCAGAGTGCCGCTCGGCACTCACTTGACCGGCCGGCTTCCTCTCTCTCCTCCTCCCCTCCCAACTGACATCAGCGGGGGAATCTCGGCCCCACCCGCTGCATCTTTCAGATTGGCGTTCTGAAATGAGGTATATAGCTGCGTTTTTTTAAATAAAACACAGACACAGTAGCACCTATTGTTAGGTTAACAACCAGTTTAACTAAACAGAAACAGCTGTGTAGGAGGCTTAATACTGGGTGAGGAATAGCCAGTCTGCAAGTAAGGTGAGGATGTGAAAAACGTGTTCAGAGTATCCATCCCGCTCCATCCCTGCAAGGTTTCTGGATCTCCAGTATCTTCGACGCTTGTGTGGTCCATTCTGCCATAGTGCTTATGGGCCTTGCCCCTCGACTCTATTTGCGAGTGCATATCATTTATAATAAACACTGTTTTTAAACATACTAAACTTTTAGCCTTTGCACTGGTTTCTCTCTGTTTATTGAGTGCTTTACTAACACTGATGAGTATAGGAACAGGAACTGAAACTAACTTGTTCAGATTATAGTAAATATTATACAAGTAACAATAGTAAATAGTGACATCTACAGTTCAGAGGAATGAACACTACATAACACTCATAGAAAATATTCTTACAATATAAAGAATTTTATCACAAAACCTTTCTATGCATTTTAATGACATGACATAATGCTTTGTCTATACAGGATTTCTTCTGATTCTTTGAATATGTCTAGGTAGTTTGGATTGCTGGGAGAATTTCCTACATCAAATTCAACTTCTGAAAAGTCCTGTCTAAGACAACTGCAAGATGATTGATGGTACATATGCATCCTTTAGATAGTTCATATGTGTAAAGTCCTTGTTGGCTTATATTCCTATACCCTTGTCACTCTAAGCGGATTCCAAAATTTGGATTGTCCCTTTTTCAATAGACCAGGTTTCTTAAAGTGGCATTCTGGCTATACACCTAACGAGTCTTAAAACTGTCCCTCTCCTTCTTACAGCTTATTCTAACTAACCTGTGTAAGACAGGTGTATTTACTTACTTATTTTCAGGCTGTTCTGGTCTCATAACATGATACCCTGTGTCAGCCACTCATGGCTGCAGGGGAGAGGAGGGAACACTCGGACAATGGCCAGTAAAGCCTGAAGTGGTGACATCACCCACAGGCTTCAATGGCCCATCCTTTGTTGGCACTGTCTGCTCTCCCCTGCAGTGAAAGAAGATCCACAGGGGAGATGATCACGTGGCCGGGCCAAAGTGGTCTAAAAATTGGCAGGTATATGCATCTTGCTTACACAGATTAGTTAGCATGGGTGTTATGAGGGAGGTGGGGACAGTTTTAAGACTAGTTAGCTTTATAGCCAGAAATCCACTCTAAACCTCAGAAGAGATCCAGGCTGCAGATGGACATTGATCAGGCTGCATTGTGGCTGCAGATGGACATTGAATCGGCGTATAACATACACCCGTGATTTGCCCCCTATTTTCAGGGGAAAAAAGTGTCTGTTATACGCCGATAAATACAGTATATAGTACAAGTGTCTCCATCCCTATTGTATGTAAAGGAAGGGGGAATGGGGAAAAAAGGGAGGTAATGGGACTTTAGATGAAACACATCACTGAGGTAGTATGAATCAATTAATATTAGTAAATACAATATTTATTAGTACAGATGGGCATAGTGCAAGGTTATATGATATTAACTCAAAAGGTAACATACAGAATTATAATAAACATGATTGGTAAATCACATAATATAAAACAATTGCATAATATAACATTATTCCACATGTTTCTTAATAGAATAACAGTATACCCAAATATGTACAAACACGATTGGTAATATACAATTGATTCATGATTCAAACAAGTAAAAACCCATGGTAAATGCATGATTGCTGTGACATACAGTGCTTTGTAAAAGTATCCACCCCCTTGGCTTTTACCTATTTTATTACATTACAGCCTTTAGTTCAATGTTTTTTCTGAATTATATGTGATGGATCAGAAAACAATAGTCTAGGTTGGTGAAGTAATATTAGTAAAATATATACATAAAACTATTTTTCAGAAATAAAAACTGATAATTGGCATGTGCGTATGTTCACCCCCTTTGTTATGAAGCCCATAAAAAGCTCTGGTGCAACCAATTACCTTCAGAAGTCACATAATTAGTGAAATTATGTCCACCTGTGTGCAATCTAAGTGTCACATGATCTGTCATTACATATACACACCTTTTTGAAAGGCCCCAGAGGCTGCGACACCTAAGCAAGAGGCACCACTAACCAAACACTGCCATGAAGACCAAGGAACTCTCCAAACAAGTAAGGGACAATGTTGTTGAGAAGTACAAGTCAGGGTTAGGTTATAAAAAAATTTCCAAATCTTTGATGATCCCTAGGAGCACCATGAAATCTATCACATTCAAATGGAAAGAACATGGCACAACAGCAAACCTGCCAAGAGACAGCCGCACACCAAAACTCAAGAACCGGGCAAGGAGGACATTATATTAGAGAGGCAGCACAGAGACCTAAGGTAACCCTGGAGGAGCTGCAGAGTTCTGCAGCAGAGACTGGAGTATCTGTACATAGGACGACTATAAGCCGTATGCTCCATAGAGTTGGGCTTTATTGCAGAGTGGCCAGAAGAAAGCCATTACTTTCAGCAAAAAACAAAATGGCACATTTTGAGTTTGTAAAAAGGCATGTGGGAGACTCCCAAAATGTATGGAGGAAGGTGCTCTGGTCTGATGAGACTGAAATTTAACTTTTTGGCCATAGAAGAAAACGCTATGTCTAGCACAAACCCAACACATCACATCACCCAAAGAACATCAGCAGTCGTGACTGGGAAACTGGTCAGAGTTAAAGGAAATATGGATGGTGCTAAATACAGGGATATTCTTGAGAAAAACCTGTACCACTTCCTAATGTGGGCGTAGCCCACTTCAAAGATGGCCGCGGGTGTCCATCAGTATCATCCTCCACCCTCCCAGTCTGACGCACAGCGTGCCGATACGTCGCGCATGCGCAGACCCGTCCTACGGAGCGGGCTGCCTAGGTAACACTCGGCGTCCTCACGCTGAGTGCTCCTGACAGCAATGACCCCCAGGAGCCGCGCCATTGGCCAGCGCGGCGTCGGGTCCCCGCCCCACAGGCCGCGCCATTGGCCAGCGCGGTGTCGGGTCTCCGCCCACATACCCACATACACCACATATAGGACGCCAAAGACGGCAAATGGCACCATTCTATCCTGGATACACATCCAGGTACACGGGGCAGGCTACAAACTCTGGATACCATGAAATACCTCCATCCGGCCCTCATCTAAATGACCAGTTATTCACCTTAAAGTAAGTGTTTTTTATTCTGTACACCCGGGACTCCTCATTCCTGGAAGGTATGGGCGCCCCACATGCAGGATCTAAGGGATATTTTTCCCTATGAGACTCAATGGGGATTTGCCCATACTTATTACTTACTTATTTATTTATACATACACTTTTTATTTATATTTATTATTTGTCTGCCCCACCATAGATAGCCTTTTTTGAGGCCAAGGACGCCGAATTATTGGATTTTTTACCCATATCCAGCCGCCTTGTAGAGTATTAGGACGGACCGGGTCTTTCTGATGTGTGGGGGGTCCCCGGCCCTCTGGCATATAGCCCCCTATCAAGCTGCCTTGGGAGAACGTGAGTCGCATAGGAATACAACTGTTGCAGGGGATATACTTGGTGGCCATTTGTACAGTCCATATTAGTTTTGTTTTCTGATTTCTTTAGATTGTGATGTATTTTCCCTGAAGAAGACTTGTATCACTATGATCTAAACGTTGAAACGCGTTGGAGTTCCACTACCACACACCAGGGTGGCCATCTTGGATGTCCACACTGGGTAGTGGGATACATCACACTTCTTCTCCAATTATTTCAGCCAATTTTCTATATTTATTTTTTTGTATTGGATGCTTATGTAGAAATGCTATATGCTTGAGCCAATTATTTTATTTTTTGTCTCATTACCATTTATTATCATCTGGATAAACTACTCACACTATATTTTTAATGTTGTATAATAATAAATAAATTGATTTTAGCAATATTTTTGCTTTCATTGCCTTAAAAATCCCGCTAGAGGTATTATTTATTTTTCTTTAGACTTACATGGGATGATGGCAATGACACATCCATACCACCAAGGTCATATTTATTCAAATCACTAATCAGGGTGGATAATACACCCATACCTCGAAAAGGACCAAGGTGGTTGGATGTGGACCCTCATATAAAAGGCACAATATTTAATCATTTCTTATAATATAGGAACTTACTTCTTTCTCCCTATACATCTTCTAGGGAGATTAGTGTTCCCACGGTTAAGAGAACTCAATTGCTCTCTTATACTATCTACTTTTCAATCTTCTAGTATTGTCCTTACCTACTCAGGGGTCTAAAAACCATGGGGGATCTTCTGGGAGGAGAATGGGAGGAGTTCATGGCCAACATCCAGAGGAGCTATGAAGGGAAGGAACAAGTCTCTTCGGATCTGTCTTCACTTTTTTTAAGTCTAACTAAAATTCTGGAGAAAAAATCAGCTTTACATTGGCACATTGAATCATTGGGCAGATACATCAAAGAAGGAATAAATCCGATTGGACTCCGGATACAAATATTCCCTATCTTAGAAAATATATCAAAAGAACTAAAAAAGAATTGGGAAAGTAAACTCAATGATTGCTCAATGAACCTGATGTTATTACTCCAGAATGAATATAGACAACAACTAGATAACATGAACATGGAAATCAAAACAATATATGACCGTCTCACCCCACTAAAAACGCATGAGGAATATGCATCTTATGAGAGAAAACTCAAAGAACATCTGGAAAACTTCGGTAAAAACATCCTTATCAAAAAGGAGAAAAAGTACTGGAGAGACAAAAATGCATTTAGAGAGGGCAGGGCATATAAATGGAATACAGCTAACACCAGGAACCAAAGAAATAGAAAAAGAAGAACCATACATCAAGAAAATGAAAATCCATCTAATGATTACTCATCAGACACACCATCAAATTCTTCTTCATCAGCATCGTCACATACTGGTCAATTCAGGGGCAAAAGAAAGGGACCTCTGGGAAGACAGTATGAAACTGAAGGTGAGATTAAACAATCTCATAAAAAACGCACCATGGAACAGGAAAGAAGGGAGCTACAATTAAGCAACAAATCAACCATGCATAAAAATTCAATGCAAGGGAATACACGGGGTCCCTTACCCAATCTGGGAAAAGCAAATCGGAAAGATCAAGGAGCTATCCCCAAAACGCAACAAACTCAGTTGGATAGTTTTTTAGACAGAAATACAACACCACTACCAAGCCCTATGCCTCTCACGCAACTTCTGATGATGGCCACGGATCCACCGACTCCAAAGAATTAAATGTCATTAATCTCTCCTCGCACATACTTACTAATGAGGAGCAGAGAGTGTTATCATTAGGCCTCTCCTTCTGTCCCAATCAAAGCATGGATACCTTCGAAACAACCAAGGATATTCACCTATTTGCTCGTAAATTATTACTAAAAAGCCTCTACACAAAACAAAAAGTTACCCAACCGGAAATAACACCAAATCTTAAAACGGCGGATTTCAAGGCTCTTAGAGATTTAAACCTCTTACTACAAGAAAGCAATGCAGCAGAGAGCTTTTGGGAAGAATTGGAAGAAGGGGAAGGCAATGAAGATGACTCTGAAGACGAATCTACCAAACACAACATGGAAAATGATGATAAAAAATTCAAAAGAAAATCACATAAATTTCCCCCCCTCAATCTCAATCCAGCGATAGCGCTCTTCGTCAAACAGACAACCAAAGAAATTGAAAAACTAGACAGACGAAGAACTAAAAATAATCTCAACCCAGAACTGAGACACGCCCTCAATACCCTTAAAAGCGACACGAACATCACAATTAAAGCATCGGACAAAGGTGGAAATATTGTCCTAATGGACAACGAAAATTACGTTAAAATGTGTCTTACAATTCTTAACAACACCCGATGCTACAAAAGAATCTCTCCAGTAATAGTTGAGAGGTACAACGACGAGTTTTACTGCCTGGTGGATGAATCTCTGAATGAAGGGGCCATTAATAAAGAAACGTGGGAGTTTATACGAACACAACATCCCCGGGTACCCACCTTCTATGCCCTACCCAAGGTGCATAAAAGACTAGAAGATCCACCAGGGAGACCCATCATATCGGGCAACGGGTCAATCACGGAAGGCATTAGTCAGGTTATAGATTACCATCTTAGACCCCACGTTATGGACCTACCTTCCTACACGAAAGACACGATCCACATGTTGCAGATCATTGACAATCTGACCATTCCTGACCATGCTCTCCTAGTCACTATTGATGTGGAATGCCTTTACAACAGCATTCCACATGACGCTGGAGTAGCAGCAATCAAACGTGTATTGAGACAAAGAGCAACCACTGACTGGAAGTTTAACACTTTCATACTTACAATGCTCGAATTTATTTTGAAACACAATGTGTTCTTATTTGAGGGCTCCCACTACCTCCAGGTGCAGGGAGTGGCTATGGGGACATGTTGTGCTCCCTCATACGCCAACCTGTACCTGGGGGAGTGGGAGAAGACCTTCCTGCTGGGAGAGGAATCGTCTGTGTACTCTGACCACATACTCATGTGGCAGAGATACATAGACGACATTTTCATTATCTGGGATGGCACAGAAGATAGACTCAGGGAATGCCTGAACTCTATGAACGCAAATAGTTTTAATCTCTTCTTCACTATGAATTATGACTCCAGGGAGGTCAACTTCCTGGACATTACTATCTCCAAAGATCTAACAGGAGCACTCCATAGTAATCTTTACAGAAAAGAGACAGCGGGTAACACCCTGCTACATGCGGATAGTTTCCATCCTGAGCCATTGAAGAGATCTATTCCTTTTAGTCAATTTCTAAGACTTAAGAGAAATTGTAGCACTTATGAAAACTTCCAGCAGGAATCCAACAAACTGACTACTAGACTAAGAGAAAGAGGATACACTAAAACAGCTCTCAAAAAAGCATTCAATCGTGTAAAGAATATGGACAGACGAAACTTAATCTTCAAAAAGCAAAATTTGATAAAAGAAGACAATCCAACCAGAATTATTATGAAATTTTCTAACGAACATCAAGAAATTAGAAAAATCATTTCTAAATACTGGTCTATTCTTACTGAAGATCCCATCTTAAGTAGTCTGGTCACCTCTAGACCTCAAATTACCTACACAAAATCAGGTTCGATAGGAAATATGCTCACCCAAAGCGAGTACAAAGGAAGTGGACGAATGGACCCCTGTAAAATCTGGGGCACCTACCCTTGTGGAGCATGTGCCCAATGTGGAGTCATAGGCAGAAGAACCACAATTACTTTACCTAATGGGGAAGATTTCCAATTACGACACGTCGCGAATTGCAAAACGCGTGGAGTGGTCTATCTGATGCAATGTCAGTGTGGGGCCTTTTATGTGGGGAAAACCCGACAGGAATTCGCCAAAAGGGTTGAGAAGCATGTCCTCAGTATGAGTATCGGCAACCTGTACCTGTCGCTGGGCAGACATGTAGCACAGCAGCATGGATACAGGATGCCTAAAGTCAACTTCACTGTGATAGACAGATTACATATACCCACCAGGGGGGGTGACTGGAACAAGACCCTGCTCCAGCGCGAGATGCGCTGGATCAGGCGCCTTAGGGCCACCACCCCCCCAGGACTGAATGAGACAGAGAGTTACAGGCCCTTTTTAGAGGGCTTTAGATCAGGTAAAACTGATTAGGGGCATGTTTTCCCTTTTATATCTTGTACATTTAATCTATTTTCTCTTCCCTTCATTTCTGTCCCCTCCCTTCCACGGGTTCCATTACCCCCTACACATCTGTTCACATCTCTTCCCATTCCCTTCCCCTTCCCCCTTTTTGTCCTTCCACCACACACTTGACTCATGAGAGAGTGGTCGGACATGATCTGAAGATTGTTCAGCCTTTTGGGGGTTTTCCACACATCTTTTTCATTAATGTTAGCCCTGCAGAGCTCACGAAGTTGAAGGTCACTGCAGAAGGCTGGGGTCTGCAGATACTATAACCCCCACCCTTTGGAATTATTTGTTTATGAATTTATTATTTATGGCTTATATTGTTTACGTAATTTTTATTATATGCACGTTTTGGACTGAAATGTTCTACCATTTTTTCCATCTACTCTTACTGCAGTTACCCCTTGTCTTCTCCTGCGATTAACCGTTCCCACGGACGTTGCTCTTCTTGGTGGGGCCTTGTGTGCGGGGGCCTGGAGCCCCTCAGCCACCATTCGGATGTACCCCGCCAGTCCTATGCCTACCCGACACAGGGGGGGCCCCACGGCTTTACTAAGCTAGGGGGCCTTTTTCCCTGCCGTGCACCACTGCTAGGCAGGAACCCCTGTGTCGGTGGTTATTAGCCCTTCCTCCCCTACCCCCTGGATTAGATCTCTTTTTCTGGGGAAGGGGAATTTGTGTGGTACCCATTTAAGCCTTGGAGGGATGTACTGCTTAATATTACCATTTTCTAATTATTTTTTCTCCCCGTTTCTTTTTTTCTCCCCCTTTTTCCCCCCCCACCGGCTCTCTCCAACCCGGTCAATCTGACCAAGGGGGGAGATGCCACTGGGGTATCATTAGGGGATTCTTCGGAGTGGCTGCATCTATTTTTCATGCAGCCCTACCCATTACTTTTAGCCACAATTACAATACTTCCTAATGTGGGCGTAGCCCACTTCAAAGATGGCCGCGGGTGTCCATCAGTATCATCCTCCACCCTCCCAGTCTGACGCACAGCGTGCCGATACGTCGCGCATGCGCAGACCCGTCCTACGGAGCGGGCTGCCTAGGTAACACTCGGCGTCCTCACGCTGAGTGCTCCTGACAGCAATGACCCCCAGGAGCCGCGCCATTGGCCAGCGCGGCGTCGGGTCCCCGCCCCACAGGCCGCGCCATTGGCCAGCGCGGTGTCGGGTCTCCGCCCACATACCCACATACACCACATATAGGACGCCAAAGACGGCAAATGGCGCCATTCTATCCTGGATACACATCCAGGTACACGGGGCAGGCTACAAACTCTGGATACCATGAAATACCTCCATCCGGCCCTCATCTAAATGACCAGTTATTCACCTTAAAGTAAGTGTTTTTTATTCTGTACACCCGGGACTCCTCATTCCTGGAAGGTATGGGCGCCCCACATGCAGGATCTAAGGGATATTTTTCCCTATGAGACTCAATGGGGATTTGCCCATACTTATTACTTACTTATTAATTTATACATACACTTTTTATTTATATTTATTATTTGTCTGCCCCACCATAGATAGCCTTTTTTGAGGCCAAGGACGCCGAATTATTGGATTTTTTACCCATATCCAGCCGCCTTGTAGAGTATTAGGACGGACCGGGTCTTTCTGATGTGTGGGGGGTCCCCGGCCCTCTGGCATATAGCCCCCTATCGAGCTGCCTTGGAAGAACGTGAGTCGCATAGGAATACAACTGTTGCAGGGGATATACTTGGTGGCCATTTGTACAGTCCATAATAGTTTTGTTTTCTGATTTCTTTAGATTGTGCTGTATTTTCCCTGAAGAAGACTTGTATCACTATGATCTAAACGTTGAAACGCGTTGGAGTTCCACTACCACACACCAGGGTGGCCATCTTGGGTGTCCACACTGGGTAGTGGGATACATCACACTTCTTCTCCAATTATTTCAGCCAATTTTCTATATTTATTTTTTTGTATTGGATGCTTATGTAGAAATGCTATATGCTTGAGCCAATTATTTTATTTTTTGTCTCATTACCATTTATTATCATCTGGATAAACTACTCACACTATATTTTTAATGTTGTATAATAATAAATAAATTGATTTTAGCAATATTTTTGCTTTCATTGCCTTAAAAATCCCGCTAGAGGTATTATTTATTTTTCTTTAACCTGTACCACTCTGTGTGTGATTTGAGGCTAGGACGGAGGTTCACCTTCCAGCAGGACAAAGACCCCAAACACAATGCTAAAGCAACACTGGTTTAAGGGGAAACATGTAAATGTGTTGGAATGGCCTAGTCAAATCCCAGACCTCAATCCAATAGAAAATCTGTGGTCACACTTAAAGATTGCTGTTCACAAGCCAAACCACCCAAATTGAAGGAGCTGGAGCAGTTTTGCAAGAAGCAATGGGCAAAAATCCCAATGGTAAGATGTGGCAAGCTCATAGAGACTTATCCAAAGCGAGCTGTGATAGCTGCAAAAGGTAGCTCTACAAAGTATTGACTTTAGGGGGTGAATAGTTATGCACATTGACTTTTATTCTATTTATTATTGACTGTTATTTTGTCCTATTTGTTGTTTACTTCACAATAAAAAAAATAAACATCTTTAAAGTTGTGGGCATGTTCTGTAAATTAAATGATGCAAATCCTCAAACAATCCATGTTAATTCCAGGCAACAAAACACGAAAATGCCAAGGGGGTGAATACTTTTGCAATGCACTGTAGCACCAGTAAAATCTTGACGCGTTTTGTGGATAATTTTCACTCATCAGCTGTACACTGGAAGTATCTATAATAAAATGTAAATTGGCCATTAATAGTTGTAACTAAGGCAGGAAGAGAGGGAACACAAAACCTATAGTCCCAACACTCTTACCTATGGGTAGAATCAAGGTAAAAAAGCATAGAGAATGTTATAATCGATTGGAGGCACTATGGGAGAAATATCCCCCCGGGAGCTGAGGTGATAGCACTGCAGCGACAGAACGGCAAAGACCATAGGTGAATGGACATCTTATAACAAGGAATCCCCCATCAGAAATTATGGTAGTGAGTGCTAGTGGATATGAGCCCATAGGGCTTCTGTGAAAAAATAATATACATTAAATGTAGACTAATGTGCCAATTAAAGTAACTGACTTGGCTGATGAAAAAAGGGGGGAAGAGATGGGGGGGGGAGTGAACCATGTGTGAAAAGTAAGGTGGGCCATAAAGGTAGAACCCAGGTGTGCAATGGAGAAATTTAATGTGTCACCCAAAGAAAGTGAATGATTCGAAAGAGAAGTGAATACCCACCACAAAACCAGTACAAGAAGCCACTACAATTAGATTACCTGGGACTTGCAATAAAGCATATGGTCCAAGGTGGTGTATAAGTGTGAAAGTAAAACGTTGAGGAACAGAGTGTATACCCCATATGGGTATACTGCTATTCAATTATGAATCATGTGCAATAATGTTATATTATGCAATTTTTTATATTATGTGATTTACTAATCATGTTTATTATAATTCTGTATGTTACCTTTTGAGTTAATATCATATTACCTTGTACTATGCCCATCTGTACTAATAAATACTGTATTTACTAATATTGATTGATTCATTCTACTCCAGTGACGTGTTTCATCTAAAGTCCCATTACCCCTCCTTTTTCCCCATCCCCCTTCCTTTACAGTCTTACAGGAAAGCTATGGTCACAGCAGCCATGCCTACTTACAGGGCATAGTGAATATGTGTCACCAAATTCAATAGCTAATATGTGGGGATCTTCACAAAGTAAGTTTGCAAACTTCAAGATTGTTCATATTAATAAGAGTAGGCTAGAATAAATTCAAAGTGGAATTGAAGATATGAATTTACATTTTGACCATAGAAACACTTTAACAACTAAAGTAGGCATGTAATTCCACAATAAACACTTTACATGATTTACTTGTAGAATTTGGAGTCTGAAAACATCTTTTAGGCTTTTGTTGAATCTTTCAATCTCTCCATTTGCTTGGGTATAACATACTAAGATTTCCTATGCACAATATTTCTCTCTTACAGGATGGATTCAAACTCAGATGAAACACATTGTGGTCCATTGTCAGAGACTGGTTCTTTTTGGGTACCTTCCCTGCTGAAGACTTTTGGAGAGAAATGTAATTACAGTAGCAGATGTTATATTTGAGACAAATGCAATTTCTGGCTCTTTCCTGTACAAATTCTATTAATGTTATAGCAGATTGGCAGTGCACAGGTGCTTCTGTGAAATAATCTACAATATCAATAGCAAGCTTTTCCCAAGCATAATTAGAAATGGCACTGGCTGGAAAAGTGGAATGTGTGTGACAGCAGATTTGTCATGACTCTGATAAGTGACGCAAGATTAAATGGCAGTTAGTATTTTGGTATCCATTCCTGGCTACCAGTATAGTCTTTGCTTTGTTCTTACAATTCCTTGGTGACTCTTATTTTTAAGTATAAGGCCTTTTCTATAACTCCCTGCTACTAGTAAACAACCACAGACAATATAGCAAGCAGTGTAGTTCATATCCTATCCTATAGTAAGGTCATAAAACAGAGCTCTTGTACTGGTCAAGCAGGGCAAGCATCTTTGAAATCAGAGGCTGTAATTGCATTTATATCAGCAAATGCAACAACGTCAACATCCTCATTTGTGTACTAGGAACTGAAAGTAATGGCCCATACACACTATCAGAACATTGTACGAAAAATACCGCTTTCGAAACGATCGTATGATAATCTGATCGTTAGTACACAGCTTTCTAGAGCCAATCGTGACAGTTCATCCGATATTATCTAATGGGACAAGCAAGGGAATCTTTCTCACACAATACCAGGTCATACGATTTTCGTTTACTCAGTACAGTTGTCATTCGAAAATGCATTACAAATACACTACAACACTTTACATCACTTCCAAATTTTTATTCTGTTCTACGAGAATATTCGTAACTTTAGTAAACTCTTCATTTTCGATATGAAATTAGCATGCAAAAAAAAAAAAGATCATTCTTCCGATAATCTCATCGTGTGTACCAGGCATTAGGATGACCGTGACAAACAATCAGCAGTGACAGTTTTCAAACCTGGCTTTAGTTGCATTGTGAAATAAAATTGAGAAGCCTTGCTGACAACCTGACCATATATATTTCTGCTTACCTTAGTCTCTTTGCAGTAAGCAGTGTAGTTAAAATACCATGATATGTCAATAGTAGGCAGCAAAGAATCAAATAAAGCCTGGACTGCTCAAAATAAGCTTTTTTTAAATTATATCAAAGTTGTGTTGGGCAGTCTCCCACTGCAGACACAATTCCACATGATTGGGAATAATTTTAGAAAGTCATGAAGTAAGATCTCAGACTATATTTGCACAGGCGTTTAGCCACACTGCAAATCCCAGCAACAGGAATCCACTGGTTCCTGCGGCTGGGATTGACAGCTGTGTGCAGAAAGCTACAACCATTGAGCCCATACAGTGCAATGACAGGCTGTTGGCCACTGCAGCTATTCATGACTGTTCGCACAGCCAGTAATTACCTATGGTAACATTGGCTGGATGCACTTTTGGGGCCTTGTGGCCACCAGCAGCCTATCATTACACTGTATGGGCTTGACAGTTACAGCTATCTGCACATAGCTGTTGATCCCAGGCTGCAGGAATCAGTAAATATTGCTGGTGAGATTTGAAGAATGGCCAAAAGACTGTGCAAATACAGCCAAAGAACATTACATGTCTAAAGGTCAGGTTGAGGACAACTGAATTTGTCTACAGCAGCAATTAGAAATAATAATTTTTAGTCTGAAGATTCAATGCGATTTAGGAATATTTTAGGGTATATGTCATGAAATTCCAGAGTTTGAATATATGTAGGCATGTCATCCAGAAAACACTGTACACCAGGCTAATAAGGATTAAAAACATCAGTCTTTTCAAAACAACTGGGTGCTAAAGCTAATCCATAAGCTATGCACTTGAAATACAATAGTCCGTCATGTTTAATAAATGCAGTGAGGTCCCTACTGTCATTATCCAGCAAAACCTGATGAAACACAATTTGAAGATCCAGGGTAGAAAAGAATTTAGCTCCTCTGAGTTCTGAAAATACTTCCTCAATATGTGGCAAGGGGTGACTATTGAAAATAAGAGCTTTACTTGGTTCCTGAAAATCAGCACACAGTCTAGTAACTCCTGTTTTTTCATTGTCACAACACAGGGAGATACCCATTCAAAAAGATAAATATTTTCAGTGACATTGACAAGTTCTTGGAAAGCAGCTTACATACTGTAGATGGTTTGAATCTCAGCCAGTATGGGCAAGCTGATTGTACCCAAGTTGTACCCAAGTTGATCCATTGATTGATTTGGGTACAACCAGCATGATGGATTTCTAGCATGCAATTATTACCAGTGGCTCCCCCCCCACCCAGGGAACACAATAGCTGTACGGGAGGAATTCCACCATCAACACTGTCTGTGTTGATGGGGGGCACAAGCAATTTTTTTTTCCTGCAACAGTGGTTGCAGGAAAGAAAAACACTTAATTTGTGGCCTGCCTAAGGTAAGTGTCTCAATTTCTTATGCACTGGTTTCACATCTGGTTGCACTTTAATTTTGTGTACAGCCCATTGAGGTGATGCTGAGTGGTGAAACTTTGCACACTACTAGCATAGGGGCAACTGGAGCTGTTGTGATAAGACTATTTACTAATTATAGTAGTGCAGCAAAATAATCCCTGCCCAGGATAGTTGTGTCTTTCTTTACAATGTAGAATTCTTCTCGAGCACTAGTTGATTGAAATGTTGCAGTCAAATGCAAGCAACCAAGTGAGTGGTTCATTTGCAAACTACTTCTGGTAGACTTCCTCAGGTAGTACAGAGACACCAGATCCTGTATCAAACAATAAGTTAATGGAATAGACTTGTTAATGGAAGCAGTAGTAATAGTGCACAAAAGATTATATGGAATGGAAGCATGAACTATATGTACAACTAGGATGGTAATCTCCAATAAAGATGAAAATTCTCCCTAGATTTCTATATTTATTCAGAAATTCACCACAGTGGATACTGAAATAGTTTTTTTTTTTTACACACTTAAATAGCACTTTTTCTTCATTTTTATGGAGAAATAAGCTACCTAGAATTAAATTGACTACACCTATGCTACCGTTACACAAGGGTGACTGGCTTACCCAGACTTTCATAAATATTATCTGGCGGTAGAGCTGGTGACGGCAGGTGGATGGGTAAATCCAGATAGATATAATCTTGTTATAATGTTGGAGGCAGCTGCGACACTCTCTGGATTTTAAATGGCCGTAGCGCCCCCTTTATTAACAACCATAACAATTTTATATAAAACATATTTCATTTTATAACCCAACATTTTTACCCAACTGAAACTGACTGACTATGTCTCAGGTTGATGAGGGAAGGTATATTTCTATCGTATCGGCTGTACCACCACCACCTCAGCATCCTGGCCCCTAGCCACAGTTCCACCAGCTCAGGGACAAACCTTTACCATTTTCTCGCCCGATGACCGATAGCCTTATTATTTCCATGGTAGGGAAGGTACCCATACCGAGATGGGCTCAACCCGTTCCACACCACATACTGTAATCTTTCCACCATTCCTACCTTCACGAACCCGAGACCCCTGAGACAGATGCCTACCAGTGAAGCCTCACATGTAGGCGAACCGCCATAGCCTCAAGGCCCACTGAAGCCCCTCCTGGAGGCCCAGAAACCACATATCTATGCCCACCGCTGACAGGTGCACTCCGTCACCCCTCAAATACAGCCCATTGTCTCCCTCCAACTCCCTATGGCAAACAACCAGCCCCCCATTGAGGACCGCAAACTTGGCCACTGCTTTATTGACCTTGATCCTGGCCTTGTTGATTCGATCTTCTGACTGGGCTCCCCTCCAAGCTGCCCTGCCAATTATAAGAGACCAGACTAGGACAGTATCCGGGAAGGCTGACCGCAAGCGGAGAAAGTCCCACATGTCCCGAATAAGCTCCCTAGAAGCCCTAATACTTAGGTCATTACCACCCACATGCAGTAGCAGCACATCGGGAGGACTGTCCATCCTGGTGTACCGCTGAATTTCCGGTAACACCCAGGTCCACAGCATACCAAGGATCCCGATCCACCGAAACCCAACTGCCTGCCTTTCGGCCTACCCAATGCCCTCTTAGCCCCCCAGTGAACATACGAGTGGCCCAGTATCCACATCAAGCACACTGGGTCTGAAAAACATAAAGCACAAGAGACAAAGAGAAACCATGAACACCCCCTCCACACATACAGACCCCAACAGTTAACTCACCGGCCCAACAAAGCCACAGCATCACAAACGCACAAATAGACAACAGAAGACAAAAGGTGCCTCCCATATTCCACCACAGAGAAGAAACCCCGCTAAGGAGCTCCCCCAACCTTAAAGAAGATGCGGACGTACATACAAGCAAAAGCGGTGGGATTCCCAATACGCTGTAGGATCTGGTCACTCAAACCCCGACGCGCTGCCTCCATGGCCGCCCCAATCCTGAAAGCATGCGAGGAATATTCCCCTTGCAAAAAACCTCCTGCCACCAAACACTCCCTGAACACAAACACAAACTGGTACCATGACAGCGCAGACCCATTCTCATGGATCAGGAAAGGACCAGGCCCAGTAGGCCGCAGCAACAACTAAGCCCTTACTATGACGATCAGGCATAGGGACAGGCCCGCTACTTCGCCAAGAACCACCCTAGCCCCTTTTCCCAGCTGGTCGGTTTTTGATTTGTGAATAAGCAATGTAACTGCGTCGCCCTGCATTGACACGTCCAACCCCCCAACCACTGCCTCCGAAAAATGCCAAGAATGAAGATGGCCAAAAAGTTAGAGGGGTTTTTAAACTAGGTGATGGGACAGAGGGTCCAGAGGTAGAGATAGTCAGCGCAGAACATATTCCAGAGGGTAGTATTGGGGGCATTAGTGGTAGGTTGACCAAAACACATAAACCCAAAGTAAGTATAGTAGCAAGTCCTAGTTGCAATCTCGAAACACCCAATAAGAGAGAATATGCTAGGGAGCTAGGGAGGAGGTGGAATCCTTATGGGTAGAGCTCCAAAGGGATGAAGCTAAGGGGAAAATATTACTGGGAGTATGCTATAGGCCCCCTAACCTGAGTGAGGAAGGGGAGACAGATCTCCTATCACAATTTGGATTAGCAGCAAGGATAATGGGGGATTTTAGTTATCCAGACATAGACTGGGCGGAGGGAACCACGCATTCATCGCCAATTCCTAAATGTCTTTCAGGACAATTTTATGGGTCAGATGGTAGACACACCAACTAGAAATAAAGCATTACTGGGGCTACTGATTACCAACAATACAGACCTGATCACGGATGTGGAAATACGGGGCAATTTAGGTAACAGCGATCACAGGTCAATTGGCTTCAGTATAAATCACACAAATAGGAAACATAAAGGGAATACAAAGACACTGAATTTCAAAAGAGCCAACTTCCCTAAACTACGAGCCTTGCTAGAAGGCATAAACTGGGATAAAATATTAGGAACAAAGAACACGGAGGAGTGATGGGTTTGCTTTAAAAGCATATTAAATAAGGGCATTAGCCAATGCATCCCATTGGGTAATAAATTTAAAAGAGCGATCAAAAGTCCTGGATGGCTTAACTCCAATGTAAAAATGCATATAAAAGCAAAGGAAAAGGCCTTAAAAAAATACTAGGTTGAGGAATCATCATCAACATTCAGACTCTATAAAGAATGCATTAAAGAAATGTAAGGGTGCAATAAGGACGGCTAAGATAGAACATGAAAGACACATAGCGGAGGAGAGTAAAAAAAATCCCAAGAAATTCTTTAAGTATGTAAACATTAAAAAAGGGAGGACAGACCAAATTAGCCCCATAAAGAATGAGGAAGAACATCTGGTTACAAAGGATGGGGAGATGGCAAAGGTATTAAATTTATTCTTCTCCTCAGTCTTCACGAGGGAATTGGGGGGCTTCAGTAACCAAAACTGCAGTGTTTATCCTCATAACACATCACAGGAAGCAACTCCTTGGTAACAGAGGACAGAATTAAAATTAGACTTGAGAAACTTAACATTAATAAATCACCGGGACCAGATGGCTTGCTCCCGAGGATACTTAGGGAACTCAGCCAAGTAATTGCCAGACCATTGTTCCTAATTTTTACTGACAGTCTAATGACTGGAATGGTACCGGCTGATTGGAGAAAAGCCAATGTAGCACCAGTATTTAAAAAGGGCCCAAAATACATCCCTGGAAATTACAGACCAGTTAGCCTAACATCAATAGTATGTAAACTCTTAGAGGGGATGATAAGGGACTATATACAAGATTTTAGTAATGAGAACGGTATCATTAGCAGGAATTAGCATGGATTCATGAAGAATCATTTTTGGCAAACCAATCTATTAACCTTCTATGAGGAGGTGAGTTGGCATCTAGATAAAGGAAGGCCTGTAGATGTGGTGTATCTGGATTTTGCAAAAGCATTTGACAGAGTTCCCCATAAACGTTTACTGTACAAAATAAGGTCTGTTGCCATGGATCATAGGGTGAGTACATGGATTTAAAACTGGCTACAAGGGCGAGTTCAGAGGGTGGTGATAAATGGGGAGTACTCAGAATGGTCAGGGGTGGGTAGTGGGGTCCCCCAGGGTTCTGTGCTGGGACCAATCCTATTTCATTTGTTCATAAACGACCTGGAGGATGGGGTAAACAGTTCAATCTCTGTATTTACGGACGATACGAAGCTAAGCAGGGTAATAACTTCTCCGCAGAATGTGGAAACCTTGCAAAAAGATCTGAACAAATTAATGGGGTGGGTAACTACATGGCAAATGAGGTTCAATGTAGAAAAATGTAAAATAATGCATTTGGGTGGCAAAAATATGAATGCAATCTATACACTGGGGGGAGAACCTCTGGGGGAATCTAGGATGGAAAAGCAGATGATAGGCTCAGCAATGGCATGCAATGCCAAGCTGCTGCTAACAAAGCAAACAGAATGTTGACATGCATTAAAAAGGAATCAACTCCAGAGATAAAACGATAATTCTCCCTGTCACGGAACGTCCCACACTCCACTTGAGTGCTTCCGTCAGTATACCACTTTCTTGTAGTCTGGATACAGATATCAGATATTCCAAATGCTTCCAAGCACAAAACAAGGCGACACTTGCTTAGATGCTAACATGAACTGTTTTATTTAGAATCAAAATTACAAGACTTTATATGCCGTTGGAACCTCCTCTAACAATACAACTGTAACCTAATTAACATGAGCTAATTATCTAATCCTTTATACAGCCTAGGTGACTACATCTCCTAGCTCATTGACTATTCAACACACATTACCATAAACATCAACACATGAACAAACAACGAGTTGAATACCCTTAGAACCTGTGGTAAGCCAGACTAAACTCATTTCCATTAAACACATTATAGCTGACATCAGACAGGTGAGTGGAGTTGATGACATTAGCATCTTCTCACAGTATGAGTCCCAACAGTATGACTCAGTCACTATTGCTACAGAGTTTGTGTGTGCTGGGGGACAAGGACCCGAAGCCAAAGTAACAACACCTCAAGGGTACCCCAAATGCCAGGGCCCATAATCTGTAGGCAAGAGGCTCACATTCAGTCCCCTCCAAAAGCCTCTATCCCGGGTGAGTCTGTCACACTCCCGCTCTACAAGACTCTGGTCGGGCCGCACCTAGAGTACGCTGTCCAGTTTTGGGCACCAATCCTCAGAAAGGATGTATTGGAAATGGAGCGAGTACAAAGAAGGGTAACAAAGCTAATAAAAGGTCTGGACGATATTAGTTATGAGGAAAGGTTGCGAGCACTGAACTTATTCTCTCTGGAGAAGAGATGCTTGAGAGGGGATATGATTTCAATATACAAATACCGTACTGGTGACCACACAATAGGGATAAAACTTTTTCGCAGAAGGGAGTTTAAAAAGACTCGTAGCCACTCATTAAAATCAGAAGAAAAGAGGTTTAACCTTAAACTTTGTAGAGGGTTCTTTACTGTAATTCCCTTCCACAGGCGGTGGTCTCAGCGGGGAGCATCGATAGTTTCAAGAAACTATTAGAGCACCTATAAGAAACTATTCAGCATTTCAACCGATCAAAAGTAGTGGATCGGCAAATGAATTAGAGGAAGAATGGATCCCTCCTAAAAGAGCATGGTGCTCTGGAAACCAGACAGCCACCAGCAATGTACCCCAGGATCAAATTCCCAAGCCCAGTACCAGAGCTGCTGCCAGTGATAGACCCCAAAGCCAAAGGCCCTGTACCAGAGCTGCCGCCAGCGAAAGGCCACAAGAAATGCCCAGTACCAGCACTTCGGCAGCATCACGCCCAATTGCCAGCACAGGAAATCCAACTACCAACACTGGAGTGCCACTTCCCCCAAGAGCCAGGGCCACTACATATCTCCCAGATGGTCTTGTCAATCCAACATGGCTGCCTTCCGACTCAGGATCAGCAAGAATTCCCTCTTTTACTGCACAGCCAGGTGTGCAGTCCAATAGCCAAAATTTTTCTGAAATTGTTTTCATTTATTTTTGCCCAACACTTTGCTGCAACTCATTGTGGACCAGACCAATTTATATGCCCAGCAGCATATTGCCAACAACCCCCAATCTTTATACGCCCGTCCATTTGAGTGGAAGGAATTGACTCTGGAGGAGTTCAAAATGTTTATGGGCCTTACCATAAACATGGGGCTTACAAAAAAAATGAAGGACATGCCTATTGATCCACCCACCCCCTTCACCACATGCCCATCTATTCTTATGTAATGTCCAGGTCCCGATACAAGATGATAATGCGCAATCATCCAAATTACGATAAATTATATAAAATTCGCCCACTCATTAATTTATTTTCCCAATGATTTGCAGAACTCTATGTCCCCGATAAGCATATATGTGTAGACGAGTCCCTGGTAGCCCTTTTCAGGTCGGCTAGGAATAAAACAATACATTCCTAGCAAAAGGGCCAAATACATAGTGAAATTCTATAAGCTTTGCGAGAGAGTCATGGGATATCTGTATGCGTTCTGCATATACGAAGGAAGAGATTCCCAGCTTCAGCCACCTGACTGCCTGACCTACATGGGCACAACTGGTAAAATTGTATGGGACCTGGCATACTCACTGTTGAAGAAAGGTTACCACATATACCTGGATAACTTCTACACAAGTCTGCCCCTTTTCAAACACCGATACCTCGCACAAACCCTGGCCTGTGGAACCTCCAGAAAGAATAGAAAGGGCTTCCCACAAGCCATAGTAAATAAGAAATTGCGAAGGGGAGAAAGAGCAACTTTGAGATGCAACGAAGTGCTGGCCTTGAGGTGGAAGAATACCAGGAATGTGTACATGATGTCTACCATCCATGACGACACTACAGTTGAAGTTCAGAGAAGACGAGTTCCCATTGTAAAGCCAAAATGTGTACAAGATTACAATCTGTACATGGGGGGGTGGATTTCAATGACCAAATGCTTCAGCCCTATTTATCAATAAGGAGGTCCCGTTTCTGGTACAAGAAAGTAGCACTCTATTTAATTAATTCGGCCATTTTTAATGCCTACATAATTTACACCAAATCCACCAAAATGCCCTTCCCACTTCCTGAAATTCATAAAAGAAGTTGTCACGACCCTCATCTACCATCAAAGACCCCCCCAGAAAACCTTCGCTCTGCTGCTGTTAGCCGACTTCATGAACGCCACTTCCCGGACCACATTCCACCATCTGAAGCAGGCGGAAGACGCCAAAAAAGATGTTGAGTATGCAGCAATAAAGGTTTTCAAAGCGATACCAGCTACCATTGTCCCCAGTGTCCCTCCGAACCCGGCCTTTGCATTGGTGAATGCTTCAGACTATAGCACACATCCCTAAAATATTAGCCCATATTCTTAACCTCATTTTCATCACCTGTGCTGACAATTTCCCATGCTTCCCCAAATAACCATGCCACTGCCTTCTACGTGAACTGACCCTGGCCTGTTTTTTGACTATGCCTCTGCCAACTGTTTGGACTGCTTACATGTGAACTGACCCTGGCCTGTTTTACCAACTACGCTTCTGCCTACTGTTTGGACTGCTTACATGTGAACTGACCATGGCCTTTTTTACCAACTACGCTTCTGCCTAGCACTTGGACTGCTTGCACGTCATCTGACCCTGGCCTGTTTTATCGACTATGCTTTTGCCTACTGCTTGGGCTGATCTGTTGCCCTGCTACTATAGGACACAGGGGTCTCACATGTGAGGGGCCCCAGAAATGTTTTTCTGGATGGAGAAAGCAACTTTTTTTTGTTGTCTCCAGGTTTTGTAATTTCTGGATTAGGGTCTGGCATCTGGAGGCTTCATAGAGATTTGGGTGGGTCGAAGCCTCTACCCCTGTGCACCTGTGCACAGGTCTTACCTGATTGCAGCCCTCAGCCTGCTGCTGACTTACTGCCGCCATCCCCCTGCCTGCAGCATAAACTGACCACACCTCTGCCTGCTACCTGGACTATGGAAATAATTAGCTGTAGCAAGAGGCAGTATGTTTATGAAGGGCTGGAAAGCGGTACAATAATGAGTGTAGGGTGGTAACGGTGTACCAGGACCATAATTATGGCTGTGCTGGCTGTCTCTGCCTGGACAATTTCTATGGACAAATGCTTTGGCTGTGCTGACGATATCCTTGTGCTGACTATAGGCAATATTCCTGTCTGCTGCCTGGATAATTACTATTGTTGCTAAGCACATCCCTGCCTGCTGCCTGCTGCCTGCACCAATTCTCTCTTCTGGAGACACTACTAAAACCACAGGTAATACTTTTTTTTTTTACCCTTTCCTCAACAGAATTTATTTTGGAGTGTAATTTTTGGTATGTAAGTGCTATGTGTTAGGAATATAAGGGCCTTCAAAAATAATAGGTTGTCAGGAAATTTGATGTGTAATTTATGCTTGTAGAGTGCCTGAAGGTGCTACTTCAATGGTGGGCCTCTGTATGTGGTCAGGCTGTGTAAAAGTCTGACACATGTGGTATCGTCATACTCAGGAGGAGTAACAGAATGTATTTTGGGGTGTCATTTTTGCTATGTACATGCTATGTGTTGAAAATATCTTAAAAATGGACAACTTTGTGGGAAAAAAATGCGTTTTAATTTTTTTTCCACAGTTTCCAAAAATGTCTGGAAAAAATGAACTCTTCAAAAGACTCATTATGCCTCATAGATTATACCTTGGGGTGTCTGCTTTCCAAAATGGGGTCATTTTGTGGGCGTTTCCATTGTCCTGGGGCTCCAGGGCCTTCAAAAGTGTAATAGGTGGTTGAGAAATGAGATGTGTAATTTATGCTTGTAGAACGCCTGAAGGTGCTACTTCACTGGCGGGCCTCTGTATGTGGCCAGGCTGTGTAAAAGTCTCACACATGTGGTATCGCCATACTCAGGAGAAGTAGCAGAATGTATTTTGGGGTGTCATTTTTGCTATGTACATGTTATGTGCTGGAAATATCTTCAAAAGACTCATTATGCCTCATAGATTCTACGTTGGGGTGTCTGCTTTCCAAAATGGGGTCATTTTTGTGGGTATTTGTACTTTCCTGGCTTGTTATTGTCTCAAGAAATGAGATAGGTCTTCAGTACATCAGGTGTGATCAGGTGTGATCAATTTTCAATGATTTGCACCATAGCTTGTAGACTCTATAACTTTCACAAAAACCAAATAATATACACTAATTAGGGTTACTTTTACCAAAGATATGTAGTCGTATAAATTTCGGCCAAAATTTTTGAAGAAATATTACTAATTTGCAAAATTTTATGACAGAAACAAAGAAAAAGTCATTTTTTCACCAAATTTTTAGTCTTTTTTTATTTATAGCACAAAAAATAAAAAAAACTAGTGATTAAATACCACCAAAAGAAAGATCTATTTGTGTGAAAAAAAAGGATGCAAATTTCATTTGGGTACAGTGTTGCATGACTGAGTAATTGTCATTCAAATTGTAAGAGAGCTGAAAGCTGAAAATTGGTCTGGGCAGGAAAGGGGTGAAAGTGCCCTGTAGGCAAGTGGTTAAGCAACTGAAGGAGAGAGCATATCGTAACAAAGACAACCGCAACATTATTTTTTTTTTAAAAGCAGTTGTATGGTTATAGTAAGGTCATGCCCCTAAATGAACTTTGCTCCATGACAATTTAAAGGTTTATTTTAAAATACAAAATGCATTTGCTTCAGTTCATATAAATATTTTTTGAACTTTGCAGCTGTAATAATTGTTCAGCAAGGCATAATAAAAGGGAGAAAATCCATTCTAAATATCTCTATACAACAATATAAATGCCCAAATAATTAGATTTACATGAATCACCTAATTTCCTATTTCAGCACAAGGGAACATGTATAAAACGTGCAGAGGCTGAAAATAGCTAGTTAAAATATTATTCTTGCAAAATGCTGAAAACTATGCAGTTATGACTTGTAAATAATACATGTTTTGATGTTGCTTAAAAGGAAAAGCGGAAAAGTAGCGCCTGAACATAAAATATGAAATTATTTTTCTTTTAGCTATGTAGGTGTTCTATTATCAAAGAAATATCATAAGGCAGGCACTTTCTTGCTCCTCTTTTGCAAACATGTTAAAGGTTTCATGCAACCTATTAGATTTAGGTTTACAGTAGTCAGCCAGAGAAAACTAATTCTATCTGCCTTTTTCTCATCTATCCTTGCATCATATTTTTCAAAAAGCAAGGAAACGAAAAAAAAAAAAAAATTCTGGATCTCTATTGAAGAAGGGAGCTCTGACCCTGCAGCACCGCTGAGCTGAAATGGAGACCAAAAAAGTGTCAGACAAAATCATTGCATGCTGTGCTATTCTCTGATGCTTTCCTGTTCTCTGTTTCAGCCTGGAGCTGTGGGAATTAGAGATCTGTGCTTACACTGACAGGCAGTTACACAGTTAAAAAAATGCTCACATTTAGATCTTTTTAATGGGCTGTCTTTAGGTTTACAATATTGCACATCTGTGATCCCAGGAAGTTCTATAAAATCAACTTTGATTCTGTTTTATAGTAATGGCGTACATTTTTTAAGTCATAAAAAGTTCTATATCAGTTTTAAACTTTACGCCAGCAAGTTATCTGAATAAGGGAAATATATATTTCAAAGGTGATGCAGCAGCATTTTCTTGGATATTGAATGTTCTACACTAAGGTTGCAATCTCACTTTTAAGCACCGACACATATGAATTATACATATTCTGTAGCAAATTAAATGCAGAATGTGTACAGCTTAGATATGTCAGTAATGGGATGAAATGGCAACCCAGTCTACATGGATGAAGGATATGTCTGCTTAGGCTGCATGCATCACACTGGTTTGTTATACTAGATAGTGATTTGAAATTATGTGTATTCTATGTGATACCGCAAGTAGGCAAATAATATATCTAAATGAGTCTCTTTCACTGTTTGTTTTTTCAAAATCATTTTTTAAAGAAATGTAATATTTTAAAGAAATAATAATAATAATTCTGTGCATGAAAGGTCAAAATTCACCTACTTACATTGATGTACTAAGTACAGTATAATAACAAAACTGCATGCACAAAGTGATCTTAAAGAGGAAGTAATCTTCCTCTTTAATTGCACCTACAGGTAAGCCTAATGCCCCGTACAAACGGTCGGACTTTGTTCGGACATTCCGACAACAAAATCCTCTGATTTTTTCCAACGGATGTTGGCTCAAACTTGTTTTGCATACACACGGTCGCACAAAGTTGTCGGAATTTCCGATCGACAAGAACGCGGTCACGTACACCACGTACGACGAGACTAGAAAAGGCCGGTTCAGAACCAAGCGCGGCACCCTTTGGGCTCCTTTTGCTAATCTCGTGTTAGTAAAAGTTTGGTGAGAGACGATTCGCGCTTTTTCAGACTCGTGGCTTTCAGATCGTTTTCTGACGTTCAGTTTGTGCTTGTGGGTTTGTATCTGCTCTTCAGTGCGTGCAGTCAGTTCGTATTGGAGTTTTCTGTGCGATCTTGTCCGCTCGTTGCTGTTTTTCAGGTCGCTCTTCACAGGTCTTGCTGTTCTTCAGTGCGTTCTGTTACTTCGTTCTGAGCAGCCGACCGTTTTCTAGCCATGTTGCGTATGCGTACTCCTCGTAGAGTTCGTGCTGTGCGGGGGCTTGGTGTTGGGGTCCTGACCTTGACACAAGTCCAGTCCATGAACAGGGTGGGGAGGAGTTCATGGACCAAGAATTGGTTGCTTCAGCGTGACCAGTTCTGTCATATGCCTTTGCTCCGTGAGATCCGTGAGAATAATCCTGATGATTTCAGGAACTTTCTCAGGATGACGGACCCCGTGTTTCACCGTCTGTTGGCTTCGCTGACCCCCTATATTAGCAGGCAGGATACCTGCATGAGGCAAGCCATCACTCCGGAGCAGAGGTTGGTCGCTACCTTGCGGTATTTGGCGACGGGGAGAAGCCTGCAGGACCTCAAGTTCTTGACAGGCATCTCCCCCCAGGCTCTGGGGATCATTATCCCAGAGACCTGTTCTGCCATCATACAGGTCCTGCAGAAGGAGTATATGAAGGTAAGATTTTTATCCTTTTATATCATATTTTATGGTATTGAATGTTTGCTAATATATTGTATTTCTTTCCTCATTCCCTAATTACCATGATTGTAATATGCTGTGAATGTCCCCTTTGTCCTCATGCATGCTGGATTTTTATATAATTATTATTTTAGGTCCTTCATACATATTTGCCCTTCAATAACCTCCCCAGCATGGTGTCTCCTGCCCTATATTCACCTCATGTAGTCACTTAACAATGTATTTTATCTGCTCCATAGTAGTGCTTTACCCCAAACACCCCCTAAAATGTTTGGAAATGTTATTTTTGATTTAAATTCAGGCAGAGGGCCAGAGGCTTTTTTTTGTGGTGTCCCCAAATTTTTTGTAACCTTCCCTCCCCCAACTGCTAAGTCAGCTGATCCCAATTCTCTATCTATCCTCAATCATCTATCTGCTGACTTTGCCAAACCCATACACACTATACCCATCTCTTTAGTGCTCAGATTTATGGATGAATTGCATCATCAAAGCAAAGCATGTAGTGCAAGGGCCTGCCTGTATACTTTCCAATGGTACTGTTTAAAGTTCTTGTATCCTATTATGATCTTGATAGGTAATAGCAGAATGTCCAAATGTGCTCAAATGTGTACAGTGTGTATTTATATCTTTGTATTATGACACTTCTTACCTGTCCAGTGGGCTGCCAATAGTGTAACTAAGGAGGGGCTGTTCCAAGTAATACCCATTATTTAGGCATTCATCTTTAAATTAAGTGAAGAGGGTTACCTGTCCCCCCCTATAATGTTAGAAATGGCCCATGAGAGGGGGGGGGGGGATATGATAGGTGTACCTTATACTTTGTTGTTGTTAAATTCCCCTTAATAAATGCTATCTGGAGGTTGACCCATAATGTTTGTGTCTAATCTGCTTGCCAGGTTTCTGTGAAAAAATAGTAATGTTTATTTTTTTTCCTCAACAGTTTCCTTCAACGCCACAGGAATGGCAGACTGGGGCCTCCCACTTTGCCCAGCGGTGGGACTTTCCTAACTGCGGAGGGGCAATTGATGGGAAACACGTCCACATCGTCCCACCACCCAACTCGGGGTCGTACTATTATAATTACAAGGGGTTTAATAGTATAGTAATGTTGGCGGTGGTGTCGGCTAATTACGACTTCTTGTATGTGGACGTGGGTAAGAATGGCCGGATGTCCGATGGTGGAGTGATCGCCCAGACGGAGTTCTACAGGCGTCTCCAGAATGGCAGCTTGGACTTGCCACCTCCAGAGGACAATGTTGAAGGTCTCCCATTTGTGTTCGTTGCTGATGAAGCGTTTGCGCTGGGGGACCACCTGATGCGGCCATTCCCGATGAGGACCCTCACCCCGGAACAGAGGGTTTTTAATTACCGGCTGGCCAGAGCCCGAAGAGTGGTGGAGAACACATTTGGAAGCCTGGCCAGCCGATTCCGATTATTTCTGACACCCATCCATATGGCGGAGTATAAACTGAACCATATAATACTGGCGTGCTGTGTTCTCCATAATTTTTTTAAGAAAACATTCAGCCAACTATGCTGGCTCAGTTGGGCCTGAGGCCGGAATCCCAAATACATCAACAATGACGGCGCTTGAAAGTGGCCGTCCTGGCTTGCCCTCCCTGAATGCCCGTGATGTCCGGTTACGATACCTGGAGTTCTTTGCGGGTAGGCGGGCTATCAATATGCCAGACAATCTGTGACACCTTTTTCAAATAAAAAACAACCAAAAGAAATTCTTGGTGGACATTTACTGCTTGTGTTTGTTTTAGCTGACCCTGACAGAAATGTGTTGAGTGCAGAAAATGTCGTGATTGGGTAACCTTATAAAGAATAGTGTTGGCTGGTACTTCCTAAATGCCAAAACACATTTCACTACAAGTGCACTTGCAACTGCACTGAACCTGCACTTGTAGTGCAAAGTGTATTTGCCCTTAGGAAATAACCCCCATTTTTGCATAAAACAGATATTACATCACCCCAAAAGTGTTGTAGTGTTGAGACAATAATCCACACATTCTTGAATAAGGCACTTTTTTACACCTGCACAATCACATGTGCATTTACGAAAGGTTTTTAAAACAAACCAACATGTTTGTTGTATAACAATTTTTGGGGGGGCATTATCAAAAATCGAAATATCCATTTCAGATAAAACAGGCCTGTGTAAAACCAACAAGAAAGCCAAAAAACTTGAACTTACAAAGTTCACATTAGGTAAAACCTGAAGGCTATATCAGACATCAGTATTTAGGAACTGTGTTTGATATAGCGTTCAGATGGGGGGAAATCACCCCTGGAAAAGCCAAATTTGGAAGATGCACACCAATTTACGAATGTCAACATGTGCTATCTGCCATCAGGGGGGATCAAGGGACGTGTTTTGGGGGAGCAAGCCCTTCCTCAATGCTACTTTATAATTGAGTAAGGGGTTGCACCCCCAAAACGCGTCCATTGATCTCCCGTGATGGCAGATAGCACATGTTGGCACACTGTGTGCATCCTCCAAATTTGGCTTTTCTAAACATTGTACAAATTTTAGTAAGATAAAACAGGTGATTTTGTGGGGTTCAAATTATTTTTTTTAATAACATCACTGATTTGTTGCTGGATGTTTTGCAATTGGAGATTACACCCCATGATCTCCCCGATCAGTATCTGGGCACTTTCAGATGTAAAGCGTTCTGGATCACGATCACCTAAAAAGAGATAAAGAACAAAAAAAACAGGTCTCAAAAATCTGCCAACATCCATCTCTTTTACCTGAGCCTGTGGTTGCAGACACTCACCTGTTGTGGTGCCAATCTCCACCACATCTTCTTCTTCCTCCTGCTCAGCTTCTTTTGTTGGTATTTCCCCTTCTTCCAGAGGGGGGTGGTCTCTGGTCTCCTGAGATGAGGGGTGTCCGAGTCTTTTCTCCCCTATGTAAAACAAAAATGGTATAATTAGCACACAGATATTTGATGGCAGAACTAGAAATAGGAAACATTGCTTGGAAGTGGGGTACAATTGTCTATTTTAGCCGAGTTCCAAGATGTATATTTTTTATTGTCCTTTGTCAAGCTGCAATACTTTACCTGTTTAGTACAAGCTTCACAGATGTAGCCCCCCCTATAGTATACACTGGAGCACCTGTGTGCCCCCCCTAATAAAAATGGTGTTCTTGTGTCCCACACTAGTGCTCCAGTGTCCAGATGTGAAAACAGCTGCTCAGTGTCCTCTCCTTACACACAATCTAGTTGGCATTTCATTCTAGTAACAAACCCATCTACACAAACAAATATTTGGCATCCAAGTAGGCCCCCAAAAATGTGTGAGAATGCATATGGCCTAAACAATGGTGTTCTAGAGGCCGAAAGAAAAATGTTTGATACGAACGAATAATGGGCCCATGAACATTAAAGTTGACCTTTTTAAACGTTACAATTACTAAAAGCATATGGAGCAGAACGAACGGAATAAAGACAGAAAGAATAGGAACACAGCACAACTACTTACTTTTTTGCAGCACTCTCCGGATCTTTCGGTACTGCTCTGGCTCTCTCAACTTCAGGTCCGACCACCGCTTCCTGAGCTGATCTTTAGATCTTCGTACCCCGAAATTCCTCTCCAGACTCCGGACCACTTTACCAATGATTTTGGCCTTTCGGATGTTGGGGTGGGGGTAAGGCCCATATTTTCCGTCATAGTCGGACTTCTTCATGATGTCGACCATCTCCAACATCTCCCCAAACGACATATTTGTGGCCTTAAAACGTCTCCTTCTGGATCGGGACGTACCTGGATCCGGGCTTTCCTCCTCCTCCTCCTCCTCGTTGTTAGAATTATTATCACGCACCTGTTGTAACTCCGCCATCATGCTCTTCCCCCACTGCGCCGAACGAAAAGGGGCGGGGAATACACTAGAAAGAACGTCAGGGGTGGGCGGAGTTACACGCATGCCCAGTGTGTATAAAGCGTAACACGCGTGCGTATTACGTACGATCTGTGAGCAGAGGAAGGAGCATTGGACACGCCGATCGTAAGAACGAAGGTAAGAGACAAACTTGGGCCTATACTGCTTCTAGATTTAGGCCTATATTGTAACAAGATTAGGAGAGTTTTGTCTGACATTAGGCTTTTGTCTTGTGTTGTGTCTTGCAGTGAACATGGATATCTTAATGAGAGATACTGACTTCATGTCACTATTCATTGATATGCTAAGTGAGCTGCCCTGTCTGTGGGAGATTACCCACCCCCATTTCAAGAACCAAGCAAAGAGGAAGGCAGCACTGGAGCAATTGTGTGAAATTGTGAAGCAGGTGATCCCCACGGCAGACATCACTTATTTAAAGATATTAATTGGTTGCCTGAGGAGCACATATCTGAGGGAGCGCAAGAAAGTCCTGGATTCATAGAGATCCAGAGCAGCAGATGATATCTATGTCCCCAGGATGTTGTACTTTGACAGGCTGAACCCAGGCCATCCCTCTCCAGTCTTCCTTCCACGCTTCCTTCCCCCCCGGCTGAGGCTTCTGACGCCCAACCTGGGCCTTCCAGGCCATATGTGGAGGAGCCCAGATTGAGCCAGGTACAGCATTCCTCTAAATATTTCTGCTTGTCCAATCAATGATGTTAACTAGATGTTAGTTGGGAGTACTAATTTAGGATTGTGATTGATGATGCAAAACATTACAACTATGTCCCTTTTTCATACACAGGGAAGTCTCAGCCAGGAGGCGGCCGGGCCGAGCCGGCTGGCTGATATCAAGGTCCCTCCACCACACCTGAAAACAGTAAGTGGCAGTAGGACGAGTGCCCTAGAGGAGGCGGCTATCAGATTCTTTTGGAGGGCTACAGAGGTCCTGGGAGCACCCCACACCATGCAGGAGAACATTGCTGCATTCATTGCATATAAAATGCAGAGGATGGAGGAGGGCCAAAAAGCCATGTGTCAGGCCCTCATATCAGAGGCTCTGGAGAAAGGTGTGAGGGGCCAAATTACACCTCACACACAGCTTTGGGATGGTCCTCCTCCTCCTCCTCCCTCTCCTCCAGGTCCTCCCAGTCCTCCTCCAGGTCCTCCCAGTCCTCCTCCAGGTCCTCCCAGTCCTCCTCCTCCTCCAGGTCCTACTCCTCCTCCTGCCACATCTCCAACTGCACAGCCACAGCCCGGAAGGAAGCGTGAAAGGAAGACTAGACAGTGATTGCCCTGGATCCAGTCTGGTCGGCCAAAAGATGCAGCCTCTTGTGGTACCACAGCCTGGGGACACAGATGTCATCTGCTGCTATCCGAGTCTCTGTGAATCCCGGACCAGACTGCCCTCCCTTAGATATGGACTCCTCAGGCCACCAATTTTGATGTTGAAGAATTGATGTCTGCCGTGGGGGTCCCAGGCTTCACTAATTTCTCTTGTTGATCCAGTGTTGCCTTCTTCTTTGTTTGGTTCTGATACCTTAATAAAGGATTTTTGTTTTGAATTATACTCTCCTATGCGTTTTACTTCAAAAATGACAGTTTGTTTGTGAGGATTCAGGTACATTTCAAATATACAATGTGAAATGAACAAGGGACACCAACAACAAAAAATCTCCTGGAGATGAAATAATAAAAGATATCAATGGTGTTGGGGTAACTTGACACACAAAACACACACAAAAATATTCTGGAGTAAAAATAAAAATAACATTGAACAAAGATCAGCCTTGGAAAAAATCCAAACATTAAAGAAAAAAAAAGGCTTAAAATCCAAAAAAAAAAACATAAAAAATATAAAACTGTCAGATGTGACAACTAATAACAATATATTGAGGGAATCCCACTAAAAAAACACAAAGAAAAGTTTGTGAGAAGTGTGTGTGAATATGAGCATTAAAACTACTTAATTCTTGTCACATTATAAAGAAGAAGAGAGTGCGCTGTATTAAACCATTTTGAACATTGCAGCGTGATGAAAGTGCTGTATCCATTGCGAACGCTAAGTTTACCAGAACGAGCTGTCCCGTGTCGGAATTTCTTCTGAGCATGCGTGGCACTTTGTGCGTCGGAACAGGCCACACACGGTCGGAATTGACGCGATCGGATTTTGTTGTCGGAAAATTTTATCTCCTGCTGTCCAACTTTGTGTGTCGAAAAATCCGATGGAAAATGTCCGATGGCGCCCACACACGGTCGGAATTTCCGACAACACGCTCCGATCGGACATTGTCCATCGGAAAATCTGACCGGTATAAGGCTTACCTGTAGGTACTGCAAATATCTCCTAAACTTGCACCGTTTAGGAGATATTTACTGTATACTCCGCCACTGACATTAGTGCATGCGCACTGAAGGAACAGCCTGCTTGTGCCGTTTCTTCAGGGCCCGCGCCGTGACGGCAGCTCCCGTGCGCATGCTCTGAGTGACATAATCGTGGGTCTGGCCAATCATTGCGCTGGAGCCCGCGAACCCGGAAGTAACTCTGGGAAACATGTCAGCCCTGTCAGCGGTGTGTTGGTGACAATCCAGGTAAGTATTTCATAGTGAGCTAGTATGCGAACCATACTAGCTCATTATGCCTTTGTCTTGCAGTTTTTTTTTTGGAGGTTTACAACCTCTTTAAAGTGTATATAAGTGTATATAAACCCTCAAAATTATCTTCTTTTATTTGTTGCTTTTTGGTCTAGTAAATATACAGTACCATTAAAAGTGTTTTCTCATTTTTGTTTGATAAGTGCAAAAAAATGCCTGTTGATGCTGTCAGAAATCAAGTGAGCTCATAATTTCCTGTAGTGAACTGACAATGCTGCATTTACATCTCAAATATTGTTATTAATCCTTATGAACTACAGAACACATCCTGCTTACATTATAGAGATAAGAAGAGGAGCAGGTGCTAAGTAGTCCTAAAAGACTTCCTGCCCAAGGATGACAATGCTTCTCTTCCATAGATACAGTAGAGTAATGCCGCGTACACACGGTAGTCCGACAGACTTTCGACGGACTTTTGGCGGACTTTTGGCGGACTTGCGGCAGACTTTCTAACGAACGGACTTGCCTACATACGATCACACAAAAGTAGGAGGGATTCGTACGTGATGGCGTACACCGGACTAAAATAAGGAAGTTGATAGCCAGTAGCCAATAGCTGCCCTAGCGTGGGTTTTTGTCCGTTGGACTAGCATACAGACGAGCGGATTTCTGGGTCTGGCGGAGTTACAACGTGAAGATTTGAAACATGTTCCAAATCTAAAGTCTGTCAGATTTGTGGCTGGAAAAGTCAGCCGAAAGTCCGGGGAAGCCCACACACGATCGGATTGTCCGCTGGATTTGGTCCGTCGTCGTCCGTCGGACTTTTGTAGATGAAAAGTCCGACCGTGTGTACGCGGCATAAGTGTGCATTGTAACCCTAAAATGGGAAGTATGTTACTGACAGGATTACCTGGTGAGAATAAAGTAAAAAAATTATGAAAAAAAACTAATAAAAGAAAATGAACGCAGTGATGACATCATAGTGCACTGGCAGTCACTCTCTGATGTCAAGTACAATGTGGGAATAAACATTCCTGTTGTGTCTGTGAGCGCAGAGAGAGCTTGCTCACAACCAAGACTGTCAGAGAAAAGAGGTGTGCGCGGGAAACTTCTAGAGTGAGAAACAGGGTAAGTATTACATCATATTCCTCTGCCCCTAGACTCAAAAAACAGTTAACCCTGGCAGTGCAGGTGTGTCCCACTGTATAGGTATTTGTTCCAAACATCCTAGCATTTAGCTTCAAGTGCAATATGCTATCAATCAATAATCATTCTGCTGAGGTTAGGCCAGCACAAGAATTATATTAATTGGTTGGTATGCATTACTGTACTCAAAACCCAACTTCAGTCAAAAGTTTTTAATTTGGATAGAACAGAGAAGAATTAGATCCTCAGTCAGATTTTTATTGCCATATGTGGAGATTTCTCTTTATGTCCTTTTTGGACAGGAAACAATCTAAAATTTCTCCAAAAGGGACATAGACAGTAACTTGAAAAGCAACATGAAGGGTTAAAAATTCAGTCAATGTTTTTATTTTTGTGTGTGCTTTCCTTCCCCAATGATAACCACCCTCCCCCCTTTTCAGACAACAAAGGACAAAAAAAAAGAAAAGAAAAACCAAACTCCTCCTCACTATATAAGCCTAAAAAAATTGTCTGAAATCATACTTAAAATATATCCAAATGCTCTTGTGTGGTAGTCTAAATAGGTCTTAATTCCACTTAATATGATAAAAGAAAAAATTTCAGCAACAACAATAATTGGCAACATGCCTCATGTGTAGTGATGTGAGCATGTCTAACTCTTGTGAGAAGCCAGATGCACTGATCTCTCTACGCACAATACATGTTGCCAGGACTTTTTTTCTCAGAGAATAGGTACAGGAACCCCCCCTTCTGAGTTACTTCTTGTCTCTGCCCCTACCCACCTCTGAGCACCATTGCTTGGTTCCATCCCCTACCCATTTACCATTACTGCTCCTTTTAGAGAGTACAGAACCAAGTATAATTTCATGGTGCTAAGTCATTTGTATGGAATTTGTTAAGAACAACAAGAAAAACAGTAAAGTAGATCCCCCCAGCCAGAAGCAACAGACCCTTCCCAGCAACAATAGTTTCCCCCAGCAACAATAGACCCTGGTAGCAACAACAGATTTCCCAGCAATCATCCCAGCATTAAAAGATTTTCCAGCAGACAGCAATCTCAACAGTACATCCCTTCCAGCAACAATTTATCCCCAGCAACAAAGCCCAATAAGCAACAATAGATCCATCCCCAGCAACAATAGACTGCCACGCAAGAATAGATCTTCTTCAGGAACAATAGATCCCCCAGCAGCCATGGAACTGCGTTCCCTCGCATTCTGGCTGAAAAAAAGCCCTGCATGGGGGAGATTTTCTAAAACTGATGCACACAGTATCTGGTGCAGCTGTGCATAGTAACCAATCAGCTTCTAAATTCAGCTTGTGCAATTAAGCTTTGACAATAAAACCTGAAAGCTGATTGGTTACTATGCACAGCTGCACCAGATTCTGTGTGCACCAGTTTTCGCAAATCTACCCCAATGTGAGTGTTTTTAATAATTTTAATAAAGCAGTCTGTTTTGGATTTACACTTATGGAGCATTCTACTGTTCTTTCTTGTTTCTGCACATATGCAGATGTTTTGAGGAGGATTGCAATAACTGGAGTCTTTGGTGGATGCAGCAATCCTTTTTTTTGCAAAGTACATGCAATTTATGACCACTAAGATATTGGGGGTCATCATTCTCTGGTAAGTGTCCGTTTGCAACACTGTGGTGGTATGGAAGCACTAGTAGGATATTATTCACCGATGACAGGATGAACTTTCAGAGGCACTGTATAAGACGTGTGATTCTCAACCACTTCCTGCCCACCCTCTTTTAAAATGATGGCCAGGCGGAACTTTCCTCTTTTCTGGTGGACGTCACAAGATGTCTGCCTAGAACGCACCTCACACATGGCCATGCAGCCATGCTGGGGCGTGATCTGTCACCGGCTGTGTCCACCCTACACATCCAATGACTGAACACTGTACGGGCCTGCTGCTAGTACCATGTGATCGCTGTGGCCAAACACAGCAGATCACATGTCAATTGTAAACAATAAATGGCTTCCATTCATTGTATACAACTGTGTTGTTAGCTGTGATTGGTCACAGTGATCACATGATACAGACAGGGCCAATCACAGCCCAACTGTACCATGTAATTAGCTGTGCCCAATCACAGCTAATCATAACAATACATACTGAATGAATCAGTTTAATTCAGTAAAAATGGTTGTTTATATCAATGAAGTTCACTTATATAAGCAATCATAATATAAAAAAAAATCTGATCACTTCCCATGAGTAGTACTATTGTAACACTGTACTGCTCTGGTCACAATGGAAAAAATGTGCAATTTTTAAGTATTATTGATTTTTTTAACAATTATAAACTTTTTTTTTTTTTTACATACTGTCACCAGTGTCCCTGATCACCACCACACCATGCACTGAAAAAAAATTGTGAGAAAATGTTTACTTAATTTCTTCATTTTCCAAATAAATGATGGCAAAAGATTACAACTTCAAAAACTCACCATGCCTCTTGTTAAATACCTTGGATTGTCTATTTTCCAAAAAAGGATGATTTGGGGGATAATTGTACTGTCCTGACATTTTTGGGCCTTAAGAAATGAAATATCAGTACATAAGGATTGTTCATTTTTCAGATATACAGTATCTCACAAAAGTGGGTACACCCATCACATTTTTGTAAATATTTTATTATATCTTTTCATGTGACAATACTGAAGAAATGACACTTTGTCACAATGAAGTGTAAATGTGCTGTCCCCTCAAAATAACTCAATACACAGCCATTAATGTCTAAACCTCTGGCAACAAAAGTGAGTACACCCCTAAGTGAAAATGTCCAAATTGGGCCCAAAGTATCAATATTTTGTGTGGCCACCATTAATTTCCTGCACTGCCTTAACCCTCTTGAGCATGGAGTTCACCAGAGCTTCACAGGTTGCCACTGGAGTCCTCTTCCACTCCACCATGATGAAATCACAGAGCTGGTGGATGTTAGAGACCTTGTGCTCCCCCACCTTTCATTTGCGGATGCCCCACAGATGCTCAATAGGGTTTAGGTCTGGAGACATACTTGGCCAGTCCATCACCTTTTATATCATGATGGAATACTGCCCTGCGGCCCAGTCTCCCAGGAAAGGATCATGCTCTGCTTTGTCACAGTACATGTTGCCATTCATGGTTCCCTCAATAAACCATATCTCTCCAGTGCCGGCATTACTCATGCAGCCCCAGACCATGATTCTCCCACCACCATGCTTGACTGTAGGCAAGACACACTTGTCTTTGTACGTCACACACGGTGACCACCACACATGCCTGACATCTGAACCAAATAAGTTTATCTTGCTCTCATCAGACCACAGGACATGGTTTCATTAATCAATGTCCTTAGTCTGCTTGTCTTCAGCAAACTGTGGGCTTTCTTGTGCATCATCTTTGGAAGAGGCTTTCTTCTGGGACCATAGCCATGCAGACCAATTTAGTGCAATGTGCGGCGTATGGTCTGAGCACTGACAGGCTGACCCCCCACCCCTTCAACCTCTGCAGCAATGCTGGCAGCACTCATGCGTCTTTTTCCCAAAGACAACCATTGGATATGACGCTGAGCATGTGCACTCAACTTCTTTGGTCGACCATGGTGGGGGCTGTTCTGACTGGAACATGTCCTGTTAAACCGCTGTATGATCTTAGCCACCGTGCTGCAGCTCAGTTACAGGGTCTTGGCAATCTTCTTTTAGCCTAGACCATCTTTATGTAGAGCAACAATTCTTTTTTTCAGAGTCTCAGAGAGTTATTTGCCATGAGGTGCCATGGTGAACTTCCAGTGACCAGTATGAAAGAGTGAGAACGATTACACCAAATTTAACACACCAGCTCCCCATTCACACCTGAGCCCTTGTAACACTAACAAATCACATGATAGCAGGAGAGAAAATGGCTAATTGGGCCCAATTTAGACATTTTTACTTAAGGGTGTACTCACTTTTGTTGCTAGCAGTTTACACAATAATGGCTGTGTGTTGAGTTATTTTGAGGGGACAGCAAATGTACACTGTTATACAAGCTGTACACTCACTACTTTACATTGTAGCAAAGTGTCATTTCTTCAGTGTTGTCACATGAAAAGATATAATAAAATATTTTCAAAAATGTGAGGAATGTACTCACTTTTGTGAGATACGGTATATACAATGGTTTGTGGACTCTATAACTTTCCTACAGACTAAATAATAAACACTATTTTATAAAACAAAATTTATGAAGAAAGATTATTTATTAACAAAATTTTATAACAGAATCGAAAAAAAACATGTTTTTTTCAATATCTTCAATTTTTTTTCGTTTATTTAGCAAACAATAGAAAACCCAGTGGTGATTAAATACCACCAACAGACAGCTCTATTTGTGTGAAAAAAAATTATACAAATGTCATATGCGGATAGTGTTGCATGACCGCGCAATTGTCTTTCAAAGTGTGGCAGAGCCAAAAGCTGAAAATTGGCCCGGACAGGAAAGAAGTGATTGTGCCTGGTATTGACGTGGTTAAAATACTGCACTTCTGATTGACACCTACAGTATTTGCAAACCTTGGACTGTTCATGAGTTTTTCCTGTTCTTTTCTTTTGTACAGTATATTCTTTTTTGGGGGGGCATACTATCAGTATTTTTTACAGTGTGTGAAACATAATGCCTCTTGGTGTGAAGGGAACTAATGTAGGTAGCACTTCATCATAACTCCCAACTGTCCCTGATTTCGAAGGACTGTCCCTCATTCGGAACAAATTACCACAGTCCCTCTTTCCTCATTTGTCCCTCATTTTGGTCTATATAGTTGTATATAAAATGCACTGTTTATCTATCAAAAAGTGTTTTCCAGTGCTAAACCTTTCATCCAATTTCTAAATGGCTGCATTTGTAAATGTTCAAAAGCCAATATAAAGCAATAGTTTTTGTTTAACCAATCATTTTTCGTACAATTCTCCTTGATGGGGGCAGGCAGGCCTACATACTTTTGCTACAAGGGTGTCCCTCATTCATGCAGATGCAGAAATCTCCTCAATGCAGATATGCAGATATCTCCTCAATGAGACAAAGATAGAATGGATAATCGGACAAGGGTTATAACCCTCCCTTACCCTATCTAAAATGAAAAAAAAAAATTTTGCCTCCAGTTCTATTTTAAAGACTATAGGCATACTACAAGAGATTGTCTGAGACTGTAAACATGCTACAGGAGGACTTGGAGACTCACTTCAAGAGACTGCTGGAAACTCTGAATTAACTCACTGCACACTGCCATATAAACTTACATATTTATAGCAAACTATTGCAAAAAATTGGGATTCGTGGTTTGTATGTATTGCAATACATATGCAGGGATGGATTACACAACATTGGATAATGTAAAAGAAATAAAGCCATTTAACTAATAGAGCTCAGTGTAAAGTTTATTTTTCCTTTATATGCCACAAGTGGTATTTGAAGTTTAAGTATAGCTAAAACATTTTATTTGAGTTTTTCACAGAGTAGGGCATAATTAGAACTTCTGACATGTTTTTATTAGTGTCTCAGCTAGATAGATTTATCCTCTGTAACTTTCCAACTAGGCAGTAAGTGATGAGAAATTTAACATTTTCCAGTTGTCATCAAAACAAGAAGGGAGGGTAAGGCTTTGTCCACACTGATGCTGTTAAACCTGTTTTTATATGGCCTCTTTCACGCGAGTGTACATCAGAATACACCAATGTGAGGGTTGTGTTTACCTGCATGGGGATGCACAGGTGTTTAGTTCATCCCCATGCAGGCAGTCCCATTAATGTCAATTGGGATGCAGCGGGTGCATGGATACTGCCGCTGTTTCCAATTTGACAACCGCATGGGTGCAGGTGTATGGCTCCTCAAACAGTGAGAGTTCGGGGCCATGCACCGCTACCCGCAAGGCTGCCATATTGGGAGATGTGGCTGAGTCTGGGCTGTATCCCAGTTGAAATGAATGGAACTGCTTGCATGGGGATGCACGGAAAACACCTGTGGATCCCAGTGACTACAAACATGGCCCTCGTACAGGTGTACTATAGCATACAAGGCCTGTATGGATTTAGAGGCATTTAAATGCATGTAATGGTTCTTCAATTGTGCCGTTCACACTATGGGGTTGATTTACTAAAGACATATAGCCAGTGCACTTTTTCAAGTGCAGTTGCTCCAGAGTAGGGATGAGCTTCGTGTTCGAGTCGAACCCATGTTCGACTTGAACATCGGCTGTTCGACCGTCCGTCGAATTGCGAACGATATGGGCCATTCGCGCCAAATTCGTGTGGCGCGTCACGGCCCATAATTCACTGCGGCATCGCAGTGCATTGCTGGCTGATGATTGGCCAAGCATGCACTATGACCTGCATGCTTGGCCAATCACAGCGCCGTCAGTAGAGAGAGCTGTAATTGGCCAAAGCCAGGGTGGCTTTGGCCAATTATGGCTCAGGGGATTTAGTACACACCCCACACTATATAAGGCCGCCTGCACGGCGGCCCTGTGTAGTGTGTGTTCCGGTGTGCTGAGAGATAGAGAGAGAGAGAGACAGTGTCATTTGATTTGAGTTAGATAGATTAGGCAGAACAGTCAGTCAGTTAGCTGCACTTACAGTGTATTGTGTATATATATGCATCCCAGGTGTTGCATATATATATATATACACTGTATTCAGTTTAGCTAGATCCGTTCCTGTTATCTTCTATCTAGACTATTTACATTTAGTGCAGTGCGTCCTGCTCACAGTGTTCAGCTAGATCCGTTCCTGTTATCTTCTAGACTATTTACATTTAGTGCAGTGCGTCCAGCTCACAGTGTTCAGCTAGATCCGTTCCTGCTATTTACATTTAGTGCAGTGCGTCCTGCTCACAGTGTTCAGCTAGATCCGTTCCTGCTATTTACATTTAGTGCAGTGCGTCCAGCTCACAGTGTTCAGCTAGATCCGTTCCTGCTATATACATTTAGTGCAGTGCGTCCTGCTCACAGTGTTCAGCTAGATCCGTTCTTGTTATCTTCTAGACTATTTACATTTAGTGCAGTGCGTCCTGCTCACAGTGTTCGGCTAGATCCGTTCCTGCTATTTACATTTAGTGCAGTGCGTCCTGCTCACAGTGTTCAGCTAGATCCGTTCCTGCTATTTACATTTAGTGCAGTGCGTCCTGCTCACAGTGTTCAGCTAGATCCGTTCCTGCTATTTACATTTAGTGCAGTGCGTCCATCTCACAGTGTTCAGCTAGATCCGTTCCTGCTATTTACATTTAGTGCAGTGCGTCCTGCTCACAGTGTTCAGCTAGATCCGTTCCTGTTATCTTCTAGACTATTTACATTTAGTGCAGTGCGTCCTGCTCACAGTGTTCAGCTAGATCCGTTCCTGCTATTTACATTTAGTGCAGTGCGTCCTGCTCACAGTGTTCAGCTAGATCCGTTCCTGCTATTTACATTTAGTGCAGTGCGTCCAGCTCACAGTGTTCAGCTAGATCCGTTCCTGCTTTTCACATTTAGTGCAGTGCGTCCTGCTCACAGTGTTCAGCTAGATCCGTTCCTGTTATCTTCTAGACTATTTACATTTAGTGCAGTGCGTCCTGCTCACAGTGTTCAGCTAGATCCGTTCCTGCTATTTACATTTATTGCAGTGCGTCCTGCTCACAGTGTTCAGCTAGATCCGTTCCTGCTATTTACATTTAGTGCAGTGCTTCCTGCTCACAGTGTTCAGCTAGATCCGTTCCTGCTATTTACATTTAGTGCAGTGCGTCCAGCTCACAGTGTTCAGCTAGATCCGTTCCTGCTATTTACATTTAGTGCAGTGCGTCCTGCTCACAGTGTTCAGCTAGATCCGTTCCTGTTATCTTCTAGACTATTTACATTTAGTGCAGTGCGTCCTGCTCACAGTGTTCAGCTAGATCCGTTCCTGTTATCTTCCTACTGACAGGCAGGCTTGTCTGGTTACAGTATATAAAGCTACCTGAAGAAAATTACAGGTGTTCTATTTGATCCTATTAGTACCACAGTCAGGCAGCTAGACTATTTACATTTAGTACAGTGCGTCCTGCTCACAGTGTTCAGCTAGATCCGTTCCTGTTATCTTCCTACTGACAGGCAGGCTTGTCTGGTTACAGTATATAAAGCTACCTGAAGAAAATTACAGGTGTTCTATTTGATCCTATTAGTACCACGGTCAGGCAGTTAGACTATTTACATTTAGTACAGTGCGTCCTGCTCACAGTGTTCAGCTAGATCCATTCCTGTTATCTTCCTACTGACAGGCAGGCTTGTCTGGTTACAGTATATAAAGCTACCTGAAGAAAATTACAGGTGTTCTATTTGATCCTATTAGTACCACGGTCAGGCAGCTAGACTATTTACATTTAGTACAGTGCGTCCTGCTCACAGTGTTCAGCTAGATCCGTTCCTGTTATCTTCCTACTGACAGGCAGGCTTGTCTGGTTACAGTATATAAAGCTACCTGAAGAAAATTACAGGTGTTCTATTTGATCCTATTAGTACCACGGTCAGGCAGCTAGACTATTTACATTTAGTACAGTGCGTCCTGCTCACAGTGTTCAGCTAGATCCGTTCCTGTTATCTTCCTACTGACAGGCAGGCTTGTCTGGTTACAGTATATAAAGCTACCTGAAGAAAATTACAGGTGTTCTATTTGATCCTATTAGTACCACGGTCAGGCAGCTAGACTATTTACATTTAGTACAGTGCGTCCTGCTCACAGTGTTCAGCTAGATCCATTCCTGTTATCTTCCTACTGACAGGCAGGCTTGTCTGGTTACAGTATATAAAGCTACCTGAAGAAAATTACAGGTGTTCTATCCCAGCTTAGTGCAGCTACAGGCCATTAGTATGTCTGGAAGGCCAAGAAGGAGAGGCAGACAGTCACAAGCCAATAAGAGAGGGCAAGCAGGCTCTGTGTCTAGTGCTGGTCGTGGAGACGGTGCATCCTCATCAGCACGTGGCCATGGGACACGCTTGGCCTTTTTTTCGGCAGCTGGCCGTGTTGAGCCGCAACATGCGGAAGACTTGGTCGAGTGGATGACCAAGCCGTCCTCATCCTCCTCATCCTCTCTCACCCATGCCCAGGGTGCTTTGTCTGGCAAAGCAGCGGCCTCTTCCCTCAGCTCAATGTCATCAGTGACTCCTTCCCTAGCTCCACCATGTCCTCATGAGGATTCCCTCGAACTGTTTGACCACAGTGTTGGGTACATGCTCCAGGAGGATGCCCAGCGTTTGGAAGGCTCTGATGATGATACTGAGCTCGATGAAGGCAGTAACATGAGCACGGACAGAGGGGGTGCCCAAGAAGGACAGCAATCTGGCAGTCATGCTCCCCCTGCTGCAGCATACTGCCAGGTTTGCTCCAGTGATGAGGAGGGAGGGGATGATGAGGTCACTGACTCAACGTGGGTGCCTGATAGGAGAGAGGAGGAGGAGGAGGAGGAGGAGGAGGCGGCACATCACCAACGAGGCAGGATGCCCTCCAGGGGCCAGCCTAAGGGCAGCACATTGACTGCATCACACCCCAAAGCTCCACATGTGCAGGGCGCTGCAGTCTCTGCGCGTTATTCAAAAAGTTCTTTGGTGTGGGCCTTTTTTGAGACGAGTGCATCAGATCGCACCGCTGCTATTTGCAACATATGTCTCAAGCGTATCTCGCGTGGCCAAAACATCTCCCGCTTGGGTACCACATGCTTGACCAGACATATATTGACCTGCCATGCAGTTCGTTGGCAAGCGTATCTAAAAGACCCACACCAAAGAACAAAGAGGATCTCTCCTTGCTCCTCATCAGCTGAGATTTCCAACCCCACTAGACCTTCAGTCCTCTCTGAGACCTGCAGTGAGAGGAATGAAGGTGTAGAATTAGGTGTGTCACAGCCAAGTACTTGTGGGCAATCTGCTTTTGGTACACCGACGTCAGATTGTACCAGGCAAATTTCCCTGCCCCAGCTGCTGCACCGCCGAAAGAAGTTTGCTCCCAGCCATCCACATGCCCAGCGGTTGAATGCTAGCTTGGCAAAATTGCTAGCACTTCAACTGCTGCCTTTTCAGTTGGTAGACTCTGCCCCCTTCCGTGAGTTTGTGGAATGTGCGGTTCCTCAGTGGCAGGTACCCAAACGCCACTTTTTCTCACGGAAGGCGATTCCGGCTCTCTACCGGCATGTGGAAGGCAATGTCCATGCCTCGCTGGACAGGGCGGTCAGCGGTAAGGTGCATATTACTGCTGACTCATGGTCCAGCAGGCATGGACAGGGACGTTACCTAAGTTTCACGGCACATTGGGTGACTCTGCTGGCAGCTGGGAAGGATGCAGGACAAGGTGCAGTAGTGTTGGAGGTTGTTCCGCCACCACGCCTCCAAAATGCTGATTGTGACACACCTCTCTCCTCCACCCCCTCCTCTTCTTCTTCCTCCATGGCCTCTTCCTCAGAACCAGCGGTGCTCCGTAGGCGTTCAAGGGGCTACGCAAGTACGCAGGCCAAAAGATGCCATGCGGTGCTTGAGCTGGTGTGCTTGGGGGACAGGAGCCACACTGGGGCAGAGGTTCTGTCAGCTCTGCAGGGGCAGGTTCAGAGGTGGTTGACGCCACGCCAACTTAAGGCAGGAATGGTGGTTTGCGACAATGGCACCAACCTCCTCTCTGCCCTCCGACAGGGACAAATGACCCATGTGCCCTGTTTGGCTCACGTCCTTAACTTGGTGGTGCAGCGGTTCTTGGGCAGGTACCCGGGCTTACAGGATGTCCTGAGGCAGGCCAGGAAAGTCTGTGTGCATTTCCGCCGGTCATATAATGCCAGTGCTCGGCTGACGGACCTCCAAAAGGAGTTTAACCTGCCCAAGAACCGCCTAATCTGTGACATGCCCACCAGGTGGAACTCAACGTTGGCCATGCTGCAGCGGCTGCACACGCAGCAGAGGGCCATCAATGAGTACCTGTGCGACTATGGCACCAGGACAGGGTCAGGGGAGCTTGTTTTTTTTTCCCCACGCCAGTGGGCCATGATCAGGGATGCATGCACTGTCCTGTCACCATTCGAGGAGGCCACGAGGATGGTGAGCAGTGACAGTGCATGCATCAGTGACACTGTCCCCCTTGTCCACCTGTTGGAGCACACGCTGCGTGGAATAATGGACAGGGCACTTGAGGCAGAACAGAGGCAGGAAGAGGAGGACTTCCTTAGCTCTCAAGGCCCCCTTTATCCAGACAGTGTTCCTGCGTGCCCGCCGATCACACAGGAAGAGGACGAGAAGGAGGAGGAGGAGGAGGAAGATTGTGTCAGTATGGAGGTGGAGCCTGGCACTCAGCATCAGCAGCAGTCTTTAAGGGATCAGTCCCAAGGAACACATGGACTTGTACGTGGCTGGGAGGAGGTGGCTGCGGACGTTGTTGTCCTTAGTGACCCAGAGGACTCCGGACCGAATGCCTCAGCAAACCTACGCTGCATGGCCTCCCTGATCCTGCAAAGCCTGCGTAAGGATCCTCGTATTCGTGGTATCAAGGAGAAGGACCAATACTGGCTGGCAACCCTCCTTGATCCACGTTACAAGGGTAAGGTTGCGGACCTTATCTTGCCATCGCAGAGGGAGCAGAGGATGAAACATCTTCGGGAGGCCTTGCAGAAAGGTCTGTGCAACGCGTTCCCAGAGACTGGGAGGTTACAAACTCCTGTTTCTGGACAACGTGTTGCTGAGGCTTCGGTCAGTCAAAGAAGGAGCGGTGGAGAAGGTGGCTGTCTGACCGATGCGTTCAGACAATTTTTTGGTCCGCAGCCCCAAGGTATGATCGGTTCCAGCAACCATCGCCAGCGTCTGTTTTACATGGTGCAGGAATACCTAGGGGCAAGATCAGACATGGACACCTTTCCCACCGAAAATCCTCTGGGTTACTGGGTCTTGAGGATGGATCACTGGCCAGAGCTTGCACAGTATGCAATTGAGCTACTGGCCTGTCCTGCATCCAGCGTTCTTTCAGGACACACATTCAGTGCTGCTGGAGGCGTGGTAACTGATCACAGGGTGCGTCTGTCCACCGACTCGGTCGATCGGCTGACCTTCATAAAAATGAATCAGTCTTGGATCACCACCAGCTACCAAGCACCTGATGCTGATGTAACCGAATAATTTTTTTTGAAATCTCAGATCCCTTCAAAGACTGCCTATGCTGATGCTGAGTGACGATCCCTGAATAATTATCCTCTTCCTCCTCAATCATCACGCTGATAGCTTGTAAGAACATTTTTGGTTCTGGGCGCCACCACCAGTGCCTAAGGCACAATTTTTCAGCCCCTGTTTAACAGGGGCGTGTAATTACAATTTTTGATGTAATACTTTGCAGCAGGGCTCATTCCTGCATTCCAACTAGAGTGTCTGTGAGGGGTTGCAGTGTTGTGGCACCAGCACCAGTGCCTAAGGCCCAATTTTTCTGCCCCTGTCTAACAGGGGCGTGTAATTACAATTTTTGATGCAATACTTTGCAGCAGGGCTCGTTCCTGCGTTCCAACTAGAGTGTCTGTGAGGGGTTGCAGTGTTGTGGCACCAGCACCAGTGCCTAAGGCCCAATTTTTCTGCCCCTGTCTAACAGGGGCGTGTAATTACAATTTTTGATGCAATACTTTGCAGCAGGGCTCGTTCCTGCGTTCCAACTAGAGTGTCTCTGAGGGGTTGCAGTGTTGTGGCACCAGCACCAGTGCCTAATGCCTAATTTTTCAGCTCCTGTTCAACAGGGGCATGTAGTTACAATTCTTGATCTAATATTTCACAGCAGGGCCCTGTGAGGGCTTACAGTGTTGTGGCCACAGCAACACCTAAGGCCCAAATTTCTGCTGAGTATATAGGGCAGGACCCTACTTTCAAACATCTAACTTACAAACGACTCCTACTTGCAAACGGAAGGAGACAACAGGAAGTGAGATGAAATCTACCCCTAGGAAGGGAAATTCTCTCCTGTAAGAGTTAATATGGGAAAACAATTTCTCCTTTCCACTGATGCTTTCCAATCCTTGTTCCACAAAAAAACCCAAATTTTCAAAAAACATTTTTCATTGGGACAAAAAAGTGAGGTGAAATCTTCTGAAGAGGAGGAAAGACAGCAAAACAAATGTCACAGGGGTGATAACCCTTCCCTATGTTTTCCAAAAAGCTTAGAAAAGATTTTTTGGCTGGAGCTAAACACGTTAAAAATGTTCAAAATTACAAACAGATTCTACTTAACAACAAACCTACAGTCCCTGTCTTGTTTGCACCGCCTGTATACTGCTGTTCAGAGTATATAGGGCTTGGTGGCCCCACACCTTTCCTTATTTTAATTTGGGTGCGGGGTTCCCCTTAATATCCATACAAGACCCAAAGGGCCTGGTAATGGACTGGGGGGTACCCATGCCGTTTGTCTCACTGATTTTCATCCATATTGCCATGACCCGACATGACATTAAACCCGCAAGCAGTTTTAAATGAGATTTTTTCCTTTAAAAATGACATTTGGTGCAGGGACTGTTTTAAACATGGGAAACACGCGTCACTTTACAGGCATACTATAGACACCCCCTAGGTATGATATTTAAAGGAATATTTCACTTTTTTTTTTTACTTTAAGCATCATTAAAATCACTGCTCCCGAAAAAACGGCCGTTTTTAAAAGTTTTTTTTGCATTGATACATGTCCCCTGGGGTAGGACCCGAATCCCCAAACCCTTTTTAGGACAATACCATGCAAATTAGCCTTTAAAATGAGCACTTTTGATTTCGAACGTTCGAGTCCCATAGACGTCAATGGGGTTCTAACGTTCGTGCGAACTTTCGGTCCGTTCGCGGGTTCTGGTGCGAACTGAACCGGTGGGTGTTCGGCTCATCCCTACTCCAGAGCTTAGTCAATGAGGGAGAGCTCTGCTGACCTCCATCATCCAATCATGTGCAAGCAAAAATGTTTTTTCAAATTTTCCTTGCATCTGATTGGGTATTCTTTGTCAAGTGAAGCTTTACCTCGTTTACTATATTCTGGAGCAACCGCACTTGCAAAAGTGCACAGTCTATTTGCCTTTAGTAAATCAACCCCTATGTGTTTACCTGTGTTTAGGCTTTGACGCATTTAGAGAAAACAAAATTCTGTGTGTCCGGGATCTGAATAGAAACTCTAAACATGTGTATATGCATGTAAAGACTGTATGCCCTAGCCAAAACGGAACCTCTAAATGCTGGAAAAATTTATCTTGAAGGCATAAACGTTGTTTATACTTCTTGGATCACTATTCTGTTCTGCATCTGATTCTGCATCTTTGAGACAAGAAGTGAAGGCGAATCTCCACAACTGGACACAGAAAAAAATAGGCAGGAGCTTTCCCTAATCAGTTTAAAACAAAAAAAAAAAATTAAGTAGTTTTGGCTAGAATTAAATTTTAGGCCTCATTTACGCTTGAGCTCAAAAACGCTGCTTTTACACACATTTGAGTTTTTTTTTTTTTTGCCGCTTAATTCCCTTCCATGTTAACCTATGTGTCCATGCACACTATGGGTGTTTACAGGAGTTTAAAGGAAGAACACCCCCCCTTACTTGTGCATTTAGGAGAGGAGCTTTTGAGCATAATAAACACCCGGCGTGCCTAAATGCGGGTAAATGCATCTAAACGCATCTAAATGCACATTAAACATAGGCTCTTTTAGCGATTTAACATTTTTTCATTTCAATGGCCAGAATAAATGAATTAATATTCTGGCTAATGAAATGAATAAACACTCAAGCGCTTGACGATCCTAAACGTGCCTAAAGGCACTTGAAAAAATGGGGCTTAGGAGCGTTTTTGCAGCTTCTTTTTTGCTGCCAGGAGAAAAGCATTTAGAAAAGCCCCAGTATGTGTGTGGCCTTAGGCCTCATGCACACTGGGTGTTTAACCCTGGTGCATGGCACTCTGGCATTTAGCTGCGGGTAGAGGACACAGACTGCCAGCAGTCTGTCAAACTCTATGAGAGGCTGACTGCTGTGGCTGGATGAGCTGGACAATGCAACTAGCAGTAGGAATGTTTAAGGAAGAATTTGCTCAGGGAAAGCCCAAAACACAAACTTCTTGCCCTAAATTAGTACTCCTAGGTGCACCATCCTGCTATTCAGCCGCTGTAGCTGCTCTCAGATTTGACAGGCTGCTGTCAGAGTAGCTTGATGGGGCACCTATGCCATCCACCCACAGCTAAATGCCAAAACCCAATGCAGCACAGCTAGAGGCCAAGTGTGCATGGGGACTTAGGCTCTATTATTCACTTATTAATCATAAGTGCTCAACAATTCAATACTTTAAACCTTTTTGTCTGATTTAAATTTCCCACATTTAGGCTCCATGCACACTGGACGTTAAAATAACGTTATAAAAACGCCAGTAACTTTGCAGTGAGCCTTTCAACGTTTTTGAACATTTTTGCAATAGCATTTCTTTAGCTTTTATTTATTTTTATTTTTTTTTCAATGGATCAAAAACATTAAAAAACGTTTTTGAGTGTTTATCAACGTTTATCAGCGTTTATGAGCATTTGGCGTTTTTTGTGGTCAGGAAAAACGACTCCTGAACGCGATTTTAATGGCATTCAGAAAACAGCCCATAAACTCAACTGCTGATAAAAGTTCAAAAACGTTCATGTGTGCATGGACACATAGGATAACATAGAGTCTAGTTTATGGGCTGTTAAAAAAAATGCCCAAACTCCAAAAAATGGCCGTTTATGAGCTCCAGTGTACATGGAGCCTTATAAAGCCATGAAATTGAATTTTGCAACAAAACACAAACGTTTTGCCCAGCATTAGTCTGTTGCTATAACTGTGGTGTACATACCTGGGTGCATTGCAATCCATTCCTTTGTTCAGTTCATATGTTTGGCACTCACGTTGGCATTTTTGCCAATTTTGTGCCAATTCTGTCAGAAACTTTATTAATCCCAAAGGGAAATTATTGCAACACAGCCACACTCAACAAAGGCAACACAACGATGAATGGATCAAGACACAATGACACAACAAAATTACCAATAACAACAATTAGCACCCATAAAACAAATAAAAACTATACTCTAATAAACATCCATTACCCAAATAATAATTAACATAAAACCAACATACCATAAAAACCACATAAAAATCCTGATCATAAACCAGAAAACCACTGAAGCTAGCATTCCCCCCGTTTTCCTACCTCCATTTCCATTGTTCATGCTTTCAGACAACTCATTGCGGGCATGCGATTTATAGAAATGATGCTTTGGCCTGTAGGCATTTTCTGTTTTAATCCCAAAAATGCATTTACTCTTTAATGCAGCCTTTTTATGACAAAAGTTCTAGCATCTGTCCTTTACCAGTTGAGCACCATATAGACACAGAATTATGTATTTTCCAATTAGAGCAATTTTTCAGCATTTCCTTTTCTGTTGGATACCTGTGAAGAAACGCTTTTTTGCATGGTTTCCACATTACTCTATGGCCTTGGGCTCTCATATAAAACACATTTCCTGTAGGACAGAAGATTACTTTGGCTAGCGCTACAGATTTTTTTTCTTTCAGAATGTTTACTACATAAAGGTGGTTTGACAAATGAATCACAGTTCTAACATTTGCAAAATAGACCAATTTTAGTATAATTGGCACTTGAATGCTAAATGCTAACTACTTTCCTGCATCTATTGCTCATTTAAACTTTGTGGTTAAATAGCCACACTGTTTTATAAATAACATTTGTTCATGGTACTTTTTCGATCTTCTTATATCTTGAAGTCATATTATGTTATTTGTTCTTGATATGTGACAAGTGCCTTCTTTGTTATCATTATTACAAGCATCTTCTGCTTCATTCTGCCTGAGGTACTATAAGCCGAAAGTGAAAAACACATCATCTACATAAAGGCACCATTGTTGCTGATCAGATATTTTAAATGAGAATGATTGCTTCTTTATCTGACTAACCAGACATGACAAACAATGCTAACACAGGCTTATTCATTACAACTGCAAGCACTGCACTGAATTTTGAGTTTACACATGCTTTCCCACTTCCTTTCAGTCTCTTTTGTACAGCAAAATAGTCAGTCCCTCTTTGCTTACTTTCATTAGAAGGGATACTTGACCCAAAAGAAAGATTTCATTTCCAGATGGGTGTTGGCTGGTTGGGTCACACCACCAGTGTTTAATATGTTGTATCATGGCGTTTCTTCTAGCTCAAGTTCCCAGGTCAAGAATCTTTATAATGTCCCAGCCTCCCGTTTGGATTTTTGTGTAAAATTCTTTCTGTCACACTAGGGAGCAGTGGCGGCTGGTGCTCAAATTTTTTTTTTGGGGGGGGGGGCACAAAACTAAAAACCACCCACCACCACCATCATACTAAGACTCCCTGGCCAATAGGGGCTTCCAGATTGGCCAGGAGGAGAATGAGGAAGACAGTACTGAATATTAATTCGCTATTGTCACACAAGTGGGGGGGCTCAGGGCGCAGTGCTCTGCGCCCCAAGCTCACCCTTTTTTGAAGCCTGTTAGATTATTTGGCTCCAATCACATGCTTAAAAAAACCAAAAAATATTGGAACCCATGCATCCGGCGCCCCACATGTAGATTAGGGGGCCGGAAACATGGATGGTGGGGGTGACCCCCTGCACTCTGCATTACGGGTCACCACTGCTAAGAAGACTATAATATGTTGTAGGTAGGGAGCAGAAACAGAAAAGTTATTGGGGAGATATTGCTTCTAGAGTCACTGAGAGATTTTGGAAACATAGGATCACACCTGTCTGCTACATCACCATTGTGTCTAAAAATAGCATTCAGTCGTTGAATAGAACCACAGATTGCTGTAGAGGACCAGAATCTAACACATATGCTACGTGTATGCATGTGTAAAGCTATGTTTATTGTGGCTGTCACTGCCATGCCTCTAAAAAAAAACAATCTGCAGCTGGGTCACTTTTCAGAGGCAAATGACAGATGTTAAGGAAGTAATATTTCGCCTCCTTACCTCCTGTTTTAACTTTGTAAATTCTGCACCACTGCACTGCTGGGAATTTGCAGCATGGCCCCATTCGCTTGAATGGGTTGCACTTGTCAGGAAGTTGTGCCACCAAATGCAACAGGGAGTTTAACTATTTTCATAGCTGCGAAGCAAAACATTGTGAGAGGAGCGGGAAGTAGTTTGGGGCTATAGAGATACGGCTCAACCATGTGTTTATATGCCCCCCCCCAACCACAAGTTTGAACAAGCCCTAAGGGCTCTTTCAGACAGACACTGAATTCCAAAGAAGCCTTAAAGTGTTACTAAACCCAGGACCCCGCATTCACTATATCTGGTCTCCCACAGTACACCGAAAATGGAAATGCAATAATTCTAGTAAATATAAATTGCTAAATACCTTTTCTCATTAGCAGTATATAGCAGTCTTGTGACTTCTATCAGTGTATGGTTGAAGCTTGAAGGAGGAATTTTCATACTGCACTGGCTGTCCTATGAGGATGCAGGACCCCTGACCCTCTGTCTGGACAGTGCTGATTGGCCCTGTGCTGATCACATGCACCCTCCCAAGAAAAAAAAAAACTCTCTAGCAATACACACCAAACTGAGCATGTGCTGTCGTGGATATTCCACTACACTCTTGTGCTAATAAGCACCCATTTCCGTCTTAATGATATAATGTATCTTACATAAAAACCCACGCATCTAAGTAATCAGATAACAGCACCATTCCTTACTTTCTCACCACAGCATGGCTGCCTTTTCTCAGCCAGCCAGCCCTTTTATTTACACATCAACAGGAAGTCCCAACTTGAGGGTTGTGCATCCAACAGCCAAACGCCTCCTACAAAGTTTGTGACCTCAAAGGAAATAAACAACACAGGATGTAAGCACAGGACATTACCAAATAAGGACATGCTATAATATACATTACTACAGTTCCTTGTGGATGGGAGATTATCTGCAAGTGTATGCTCATGGCACCCCAAATATGTTGATCAGGCATACAGGGGTGACAAGAGCGCACATCCACTAAACCAATAATGTCTTTGCAGAGCAAACACACCCCCACCAAACGATCGTTCTGTGCATTGCACAGGGGCCCTTCGCTGGCGGACATGTCCTCACTCCGCAAACACCTCTCTCCAAACAACAGGAAGTTTTCCACTACCTGAAAGGTCTCAACCAGCGTCAGTCTGCCCCAGTCAGGTCTTTAGAGCATAAAATCATACAATACAGCGCTCGCAAATATATATAATCCGTGATCTCAAAATAGAAAAGCTATGTTGCAGCTGCAGAGTGAAAGTACTGTACTTTAGTAATATATAACCAGGTGAACTGCGCTGGCAACTATATGTAGATAAAATTAACAAATGAAAAACTCAAATAGTGAATATAAAGTGACACGTTATAGTGAATATAAAGGTGTCAGAGAACTGGGCATGCACCCCGCGTAACTAACCCAACAATTTATGAGAATACGCTGGGCTGTACTACCAGAACTACAAAACCTTCCATATAAATGTGATAGATCAATTTGTGTGCATAATTACTGTAAAATGACAAAATGAGCAAGAAAAACAATCCCCTCAGGAAATGCCAGATGAATTAATAAAATCATAAAACGTCAACAATAGAGAGAAAACGTAGCTGATGGTTGAAAGCCCCTTCATAGGAGAAGCAATGGACGGACTTCCAGCTTTCTCATCCTTAGAATCAAACAGGGCTGGTGATGTACCGAAATAGAAATTGCTTGGAAGAAACCACAAAGCACACGTTCCACCGAAGGAGAAAAGAGAAGCATATAGCATAAAACCCTAAAATACCAAGGGTCACCTGCGCATAAATGCGCTACTCATGGGACCGGTAAGCAAAGCAGGCATTCAGATATTTGGTCGGTTCGCCGCTCTCCAGCGTGCGTTCCACTGCCAGGAAGTGATGTCACTGGTATCAAATCAGACGGACGTGGACAGGATGTTGCGTCGACGCGTTTCGCCCCTCCCCCCAGGGCGTTATCAGGTCTTTGATAACGCCCTGGGGGGAGGGGCGAAACGCGTCGACGCAACATCCTGTCCACGTCCGTCTGATTTGATACCAGTGACATCACTTCCTGGCGGTGGAACGCACGCCGGAGAGCGGCGAACCGACCAAATATCTGAATGCCTGCTTTGCTTACCGGTCCCGTGAGTAGCGCATTTATGCGCAGGTGACCCTTGGTATTTTAGGGTTTTATGCTATATGCTTCTCTTTTCTCCTTCGGTGGAACGTGTGCTTTGTGGTTTCTTCCAAGCAATTTCTATTTCGGTACATCACCAGCCCTGTTTGATTCTAAGGATGAGAAAGCTGGAAGTCCGTCCATTGCTTCTCCTATGAAGGGGCTTTCAACCATCAGCTACGTTTTCTCTCTATTGTTGACGTTTTATGATTTTATTAATTCATCTGGCATTTCCTGAGGGGATCGTTTTTCTTGCTCATTTTGTCATTTTACAGTAATTATGCACACAAATTGATCTATCACATTTATATGGAAGGTTTTGTAGTTCTGGTAGTACAGCCCAGCGTATTCTCATAAATTGTTGGGTTAGTTACGCGGGGTGCATGCCCAGTTCTCTGACACCTTTATATTCACTATAACGTGTCACTTTATATTCACTATTTGAGTTTTTAATTTGTAAATTTTATCTACATATAGTTGCCAGCGCAGTTCACCTGGTTATATAGGTCTTTAGAGCAGGCTGCGAGAGAACGGACACTGGTAGACTCTTATGACAATACATTAAAATACATCTTCATAAAATTTTCCACAACAGTGCAGAGTGACTCCACTAACTCTGATCCGGAGATGTTTTAGGGACAATGCAAGAGGGGGAGGATCTGTGAATACAGGATCAAACAGCCTTTTTACACAATGTAGAGGATTAACGCAGTACGTTCCACAGTGAGTCTAACAAGCATGCTTTACTGCCTATACAGACTGATTTTACTGTTGTGGGTTTAGTAACACATTAAAGTATAACCACAGACAAAATTTTTTTTGCTTTGAATAGAGTGGTGAGGGATTAAAACACCTGTCAGTTTTTATTGCTGTCTGTGCAACATTAGGGAGTTTCACCCTCTCTATTTGTCCTGTTTACCATTTTGGGTTGTCCCCAAAAAAATAATAGAGGAGAAATCTTCCAATAGGGACACTAGTTCTGGTGACCTTTGGGTCCCCAAGGAATTCCCCTAATTTGGAGGGATTTCCTCTCACTTCCTGTTTTGATATGGGACAGCAAGTAAAGTGAAATCTCCACAATAGGACACAGATGGCAAAAAAAATTATTTGACAGGGGCTATAACCCTCCTTTGCTCTATCCAAAATAATAAAAAAAAGGTTTGCCTATAGTTCTACTTTGAAGCGTATTAAAGCACGAATAGCATTATTGAGCATTTTCATTGTGTTGTACAAACATTCATGTTGTGTCAGGCAGTATTAATTTTGGCAGCAAATTTCGATTTAGTTTTAGTCTTAGGACAAAAATGGCATTTTATATTTAGTCCCATTTTAGTCTTCTGCAATTGTTTTAGTTTTAGTCGTATTTAGTCGACTAACTCTCCAGTAGATTTTAGTTGACTAAAATGTCCTATGTTTTAGTCGACTAAAATCTCCAGTACATTTTTGTAGACTAAAACTCATTTTAGTTGTCTAAAATCTAATGGGTGTAATTAAATTTTAATGCATTAGTTAACATTTCACTACAATTTCCAAACTTATATACTGCTGGAGTGAAAAATCTAATTTTTTTATTTATGGTATTGAGGTATGATCATGCACTACAGACCAGTGTTAATTTTGAAGTCAAATTTCAATATAGTTTTAGTCATATTTTAGTCATTTCAATTGTTTTAGGTTTAGTCGTATTTTAGTATTCATTTAGTTGACTAAAATGTTTTAGTCGTTTTAGTCGACGAAATTAACACTGGTGTCAGGTAACACTTCTCAAATGCCTTGTGAGATACGTTTTTATAATTTGTACAAGGTAAAATGGGAAATGATCACTTTTAATGCTTTACAACAGCACCAAAACGCACTGAAAACGTCATAGGTGTGCTTACATTGTGTTTACGGTGAGCTTTTGGTGTGTTTCAAGAGAAGTGAATGGAGGCAATTGCAAAGCATTAACACTTGCCAAACTCTGCAGGCAGTGTTATTTTTGTCTCCCTGCAACGCGAGTATGTGAACACCTCCATCCGCTCCCTATTTAAACAATTTTGTGTGGCGTTGATAGGCATTTGGGAAGAGTTAAAAGCACGACTCAATCATCTATTTTCAATGCCTGTGTGAAAGAGCCCTAAGTGTAAAACATAATGGTTTTATTGACCTAGACACTAATGCCCTGTACGCATGATTGGACATTGATCGGACATTCCAACAACAAAATCCATGGATTTTTTCCAACGGATGTTGGCTCAAACTTGTTTTGCATACACACGGTCGCACAAAGTTGTCGGAATTTCCGATCGCCAAGAACGCGGTCACGTACACCACGTACGACGAGACTATAAAAAGACAGTTCAGAACCAGGCGCTGCACCCTTTGGGCTCCTTTTGCTAATCTCGTGTTAGTAAAAGTTTGGTGAGAGACGATTCGCGTTTTTTCAGACTCGTGGCTTTCAGATTGTTTTCTGCTGTTCAGTTTGTGCTTGTGGGTTTGTATCTGGTCTTCAGTGCATGCAGCAAGTACAATTGACTTGTTATTGTGTTCGTTTGTTACTGATTTTCAGGTCGCTCTTCACAGGCCTTGCTGTTCTTCAGTGCGTTCTGTTACCTCGTTCTGAGCAGCCAACCGTTTTCTAGCTATGTTGCGCATACGTACTCCTCGTAGAGTTCGTGCTGTGCGGGGGCTTGGTGTTGGGGTCCTTACCTTGACACAAGCCCAGTCAATGAACAGGATGGGGAGGAGTTTATGGACCAAGAATTGGTTGCTCCAGCATGACCAGTTCTGTCACATGCCTTTGCTCTTCTGTGAGATCCATGAGAATAATCCTGATGATTTCAGGTACTTTCTTAGGATGACGGACCCCGTATTTCACCGTTTGTTGGCTTTGCTGACCCCCTATATCAGCAGGCAGGATACCTGCATGAGGCAAGCCATCACTCCGGAGCAGAGGCTAGTCACCACCCTGCGGTACTTGGCGACGGGGAGAAGCCTGCAGGACCTCAAGTTCTCAACAGGCATCTCCCCCCAGGCTCTGGGGATCATTATCCCAGAGACCTGTTCTGCCATCATCCAGGTCCTGCAGAAGGAGTATATTAAGGTAAGATTTTTATCCTTTAACATCACATTTTATTGTATTTAATGCTTGATAATATATTGTATTTCTTTCCTCATTCCCTAATTACCATGATTGTAATATGCTGTGAATGTCCCCTTTGTCCTCATGCATGCTGGATTCTTAGGTAATTTTTTTTGTCCTTCATGCATATTTGCCTTCACTTACCTCCCCAGCATGCTCTCCTGGCCCTATATTCACCTCATGTAATCACTTACCAATGTATTTTGTCAGCTCCATAGTAGTGCTTTACCCCAAACACCCCCTAAAATGTATTAAATTGTGATGTGTGCTTGAAATTCAGGCAGAGTGCCAGAGGCTTGTTTTTTGGTGTCCCAAAATATTTTGGAACCCTCCCTCCCCCAACTGCTAACTCAGCTGATACCAATCCTCTATCTGCTGACTTTGCCAAACCCATACACACTATACCCACCTCTTTTGTGGTCAGATTTATGGATGAATTCCCCAAAGCATGTAGTGCAAGGTCCTGCCTGAATACTTTCAAATGGTACTGTTTAAAGTTTTTGTATCCTATTATTATCTTGATAATAGCAGAATGTAAAAATGTGCTAAAATATGTACAGTGTGTATTTATATCTTTGTATTAGGACACTTCCTACCTGTCCAGTGGGCTGCCAATAGTGTAAAGTAAGGAGGGGCTGACCAAAGTAATACACATTATTTAGGCATTCATCTCTCAATGAAGTGGAGAGGGTTACCTGTCCAAAACATCTCCCCCCATAAAATTTTACAAATGGCCCATGAGAGGGGGGAGGAGGAATCTGATAGGTGGACCTTATACCTTTGTCTTTAAATACTCCCTAAAATAAATGTTATACTGATGTTGGCCAAGAATGTTTGTGTCTAATCTGCTTTCCATGTTTATATGCAAAATGATTAATTTATTTTTCTTGTTTGACTCCACAGTTTTCTTCCAACCCACAGGAATGGCAGACTGTGGCCTCCCACTTTGCCCAGCGGTGGGACTTTCCTAACTGCGGAGGGGCAATTGATGGGAAACACATCCACATCATCCCAACACCCAACTCGGTGTCATACTATTACAACTATAAGGGGTTCAATTGTATTGTGATGTTGGCGGTGGTGTCGGCTACTTATGAGTTCCTGTATGTGGACGTGGGGAAGAATGGCTGGATGTCAGATGGTGGAGTCATCGCCTAGACGGAGTTCTACAGGCATCTCCAGAATGGCAGCTTGGACTTGCCACCTCCAGAAGACAATGTGGAAGGACTCCCATTTATCTTCATTGTGACCAGATGGTTTTTAATTACTGGCTAGCCAGAGTCAGAAGAGTGGTGGAGAACACGTTTGGAATCATGGCCAGCCGGTTCCGCCTATTTCTTACACCCATACACATGGCAGAGTATAAACTGAATCACATCATCCTGGCTTGCTGTGTTCTCCACAACTTTTAAGGAGAAATTCTGCCAACTATGCTGCCTCAGTTGGGCCTGAGGCCGGAAGTCATGTAAATGAACCAACCCTGATGGCGCTTGAAGCTGGCCGTCCTGGCTTGCCCCCCCTGAGTGCCCGCGAGGTCCGTCTAAGATACCTTGAATATTTTCCAGGTAGGGGGGCCCTCAATATGCCAGACAATGTCTGAGACATTTTTTAAATTAAAAAATAATTTTAACTACCAAAATATTTGCTGACATTTACTGTTTGTGTTTCTTTTAACTGACCCTGACTGAAATGTGGGTAGTCCTGAAAATGGCGTGATTGTGTAACATTAGAAGCACTGTTGGGTGTTATTTACTAAAGGCAAAGACACTTTGCACTACAAGTGCACTTGAGACTGCACTGAAACTGCACTTGAAGTGCCTCACCCCTGATCTTTGCTTTGGCAATGGAACCAGTGGCCGCCGCTATAAGGCAAAATAGGTTTATGGAGGGTTTCCGGAGAAGGACTAGAGAGGAGAGGATCACAATATACGCGGATGATGTCCTAATTTTCCTGGGAGATACGGAGTGCTCACTTAGACAGGTGATGGATGTCTTCTCAGATTTTGGAGGGATCTCCGGTCTCTCCATAAACTGGGAGAAATCTGTTTTGCTGCCAATAGACCCTATCAAGAAAGGCACTTTTTTGGATGAAACCCCATTAAAGATAGTGGAGAAAACAAAATATCTAGGAATTCATATAACAAAAGAACCCGGATAATTTCCTAAATAATAACTTCGTCCCTCTGTTGGCTAAATTTAAAAAAAGACTGATATATGGAGGGGACTTCCATTGTCAGTGGCTGGAAGGTGCAACCTGATCTGAAATGCTGTGGTTTCCCCAGCTGTTGTACATTTTCCACAATTCACCAGTATGGATTTATGGAAAATGGTTAAAAAAAATATATATGCTGTTTAGAGGTCTTATATGGAAAGGGGGGCAATCCAGGATAAGCCTATAAACATTACAGTTAGAAACGTGTGAGGGGGGCATGGCGGTCCCATACCCACATTGCTATTTCTTAGCAGCCCAGTTGCAGCACCTGAGATCAGGTAGTGGCCCTATGGGTAATAATAACATGGGAATAATGATTGCAGGAGCACCTCATAAGCTGGTTTTGGAGGTACTGGAGGGGGACTGGTTTGTTCACAGGACCCCCACAATTAAATTAATGATAAAAGTTTGGAACTCCATTAAGGGCCTGAAGGGTATGGAGGGAGTAGCGAGGTGTACCCCTCTCTGGGATAATAAGAACCTACAAGAGCTGACACGGATAGGGAAAATTAAGACATGGGAAATAAAGGGGATAGCCAAACTAGAACAATTATATAATGGTAATATATTAAAAACATTTGCTTCACTAAAGGAGTTATTTGGTATTCCGAGTCAATCATACTTTAATTACGTACAAATCAGACATGCATTGCAGGCCCAATTTGGAGAACAAGGCCCGAGCTGGAGCCATTCCTCAAAGATTAGAGAGTACCGAAGGATCAAGGGGGCTAATAGCAGAATTCTATCAACATATTGGTAAAAACAGTAGGGAGGGGCCAGACAAACTTAAGTGTAGAAGGGAATGGGAAAGAGACCTGGGTACAATATCAGATAGCCAATGGAAAGAGATATTGGAGGGGGGTCACCAGGTCTCGGTCTCATCTGCCCAGATATTTTCACATCTAATGCTTCTACATAGGGCATATTATACCCCTAAAAGACCCCTAAAATATGGAGAAGGGTAGAAGCTAACTGTCCCAGGTGCCAAAACACAGGAGACTTGTTACATATGCTATGGAAATGCCCCAAGCTATTTCGCTACTGGTCGGAAGTAGTTGAGACTATAAATAAGATCTTTAATCTAAGCCTTAAAGCAGATCCGAAACTGTGTATTCTGGGGGTGGGGGGGAATTTAGGTAGTGGGAGGGGCAAAATTAAAGCGGTGCGGAGATGCTTCTATCAGGCAAGAAAGGTAATAGCCAAAAGATGGCAGGCTGAGAAACCCCCTTCGGTAGATGACTGGCTTACAACAGTATCAGAAACAATAGGGAAAGAAAGAGTAGTGTATGTAAGGGGAGGTAATATAAAGGAGTTTAAAAAAATCTGGAAGCTCTGGTTTGCGAAGTTGGATCACCCCATGTAGAGAACGGTGTAAGAAGAGGATATGGAAACGTTTAGGCCCCAAGATAAGTTTAAAGGTTTGCGTGCAAGTAATAAGATAAAGAGAGGGTTTGATACTAGGCTTATGTACTGGGGTAAAGTGGGTAAAAATGGGAGAAAACTAAAAGAGAAATCCTTACAGGGTATATATAAACATCTTGCAATGTGTTAGGATGTTCCTTTCTGTCTTGATTCTTGTATATTGGGTATTGTGATGTATTTTATACTGATAAAAATAAAGATTATTTAAATAAAAAAAAAAGAAGTGCAAAGTGGATTTTCCCTTAGGAAATAACCCCCATTGTCACAGAAAACACCAATTTTACCACAACAAAAGTTTGGGAGCATTGAAACAATAATCCACACATTCTTGATTATCAATCTTTTTAATGCAAGTACAATCGCATTTATAATGCAATGCATTTATATATGCATTTATAATGCATTTATAAAAGGTTTTTAAAACAAACCAACATGTTTGTTGTATAACAATTTTTTGGGTCACATTAATAAAAGTAGAAATGTCCATTTAAGGTAAAACAGGCATGTTTGAAATCAACAAGAAATACACAAATCTGGAACTTACAAAGTTCAACTTTTGTAGAAATTGAAGGCAATATCAGACATGAGTATTTATAAACTGTGTTTGATATTGTGTTCAGATGGGGTGATGTCACCCCTGGAAAAGCCAAATTTTGAAGATGCACACAAATTGCCGAATGTCAACATGTGCTAGCTGCCATCACGGGGGATCAAGGGACGCGTTTTGGGGGGTGCAACCCCTTCCTCTCAACTACTTTATTATTGAGGAAGGGGTTGCACCCCCAAAATGCCTACATTGATCTCCCGTCATGGCAGATAGCACATGTTGACACACTGTGTGCATCTTCAAAATTTGGCTTTTCTCGAATATGTCAAAAAATCTGAAAAAATTTTTAGATTAAAAAAAACAAAAAAAGTAAGGGATTTGCAGGTGTTTTAAACTCTCCCTAAAACATCAATGATGTTCTTCATTTTGTTTTGAACATCATTGATGTTTTTCTGGATGTTTTCCAAGTCCCTATTACACCCCATGATCTCCCCGATCAGGATCTGTGCACTTTCACTGGTGAAATGACCTGGATCCACAACATCACGATCACCTAAAAATACGAAAACAAAAACACACCATGTATTATAAATATGCCGCCATCCATCTCTTACCTGAGCCTGTGGTCGCAGACACTCACCTGTTGTGGTGACAATTTCCACCACGTCTCCCTCTTCCTCCTCTGCTTGTCTTTGGTGGATTTCCACTTCCTCATGAGGTGGGGGTCTGTGGTCTCCTCGGATGAGTGGTGTCCTCCGAGTCTTTTCTCCCCTATGTAAAAAAAAATAGGTATACTTAGCACACAGATATTTGATGGCAGAAATAGGAACATGAAACATTGCTTGGAAGTGGGGTACAATTGTCTATTTTGGCAGAGTTCCAAGATGAAGAAATATTTTTGTCACTTTATCAAGCTTGAATACTTACCTGTTTTGTCCAAGCTTCACAGATGGAGACACCCCTATAGTATACACTGGAGCACCTATGTGGGCCCCCTAATAAAAAGGGTGTTCTGGTGTCCCACACTAGTGCTTCAGCGTCCAGATGTGTAAACAGCTGCTGAGTGTCCTCTCCTTACACAGAATCTAGTTTGCATTACATTCTAGTTACAAACCCATCTAGACACCAAAATTATTTTAAGAGAAGTAGGCTAGCAAAAATGTATTCAAATGTATATGGCCAAAACAATGGTGTTTTCTGGGCCGAACGAACAATGTTTCAGACGAACGAACAATGTGCCCGTGAACATGAAAGTTGCCATTTTAAACTGTACAACAGTAAAGAAAAGCACATGGAGCAGCACGAACGTAATAAAAATAACTAATAGGAACACAGGACAACTACTTACTTTTTTGCATCACTCTCCTGATCCTTCTGTACTGCTCATGCTCCCTTAATTTAAGGTCCGACCACCGCTTCCTGAGTTGATCTTTCGATCGTCGTACCCTATAATTCCGGTGCAGACTCTTGACAACTTTTGCCATGATCTTGGCCTTTCTGACATTGGGGTTTGGGTAAGGTCCATACTTTCCGTCATAGTCGGCCCTTTTCAGTATGTCAACCATCTCCAACATCTCCCCAAAGGACATATTTGAGGCCTTAAATCGTCTCCTCCGGGATCTGGACGTTTCTGGCTCCGGGCTTTCCTCCTCCTCGTTGCTGTAATTAGCACGCACCTGCTGTGTCTCCGCCATGTGCTCTTCCTCCACTGCGCCGAACGAGAAGGGGCGGGGAATAGACTAGAAAGAACGTCAGGGGTGGGCGGAGTTTCATGCATGCGCAGTGTATATAAAGCGTAACACACGTGCGTCTTACGTACGATCTGTGAGCAGGGGAAGGAGTATCGGAGGCGCTGATCATGATAACGAAGGTAAGATTTAAACTTGGGCCTATACTGCTTCTAGATTTAGGCCTATATTGGGAGAAAATTAGAAGAGTTTCGCCTGACATTAGGGTTTGTCTTGTCTTGTGTCTTGCAGATAAAATGGATGGCTTCAATGATCACAACTTCCTCCCCCTGTTCATAGACTAATACAGGGAGCTGCCCTGTCTGTGGCAGATCAAACACCCGCAGTATAATAATAAACAAAAGAGGCAGGCAGCGCTGGAGAAACTGCTGGAGTTGGTGAAGCCAGTGGTCCCCACAGCAACCATCCCCTATTTAAAAGCCAAAATTGGTGGCCTGAGGAGCACTTATCTTAGGGAGCGCAAGAAGGTCACGGATTCCCAGAGATAAGGAGCAGCAGCAGATGACGTTTATGTCCCCAGGCTGTGGTACTATGAGAGACTGCGATTTCTGTCAGACCACACTGAAGTCAGGGAATCCCTCTCAACCCTTCCTTCCACTCTTCCTTCCACCCTATCTTCCACCCCACCTGAGGCTTCCGATGTCCAACCTGGGACTTCCAGCCAGGAAGAAGTGGAGAAGCCCAGCTGGAGCCAGGTATAGCATTCTTCTACAGATTTCTGGTCAATAAATAAATGATGTTTACTAGATGTTATTATTGAACACTAATTGCTGATTTAATAAAGTGTTTTACATATCAATACACAGTAGTGTGCAGAAATAATTGGGACAAGAATGAAAAGTGCTGGGCTCAGAATGATAGTCTGTTATATTTGTTAACATTCAATTTGCAACAGTCGTGAGCTGAAAATTGTGTGTGATTGATGAATAAAAAACTAAAACTAGGTCCCTTTTTCATACACAGGAAGACCTCAGCCAGGAGGAGGCTGTGGAATGTGGCACACAGGAGGAGGCTGTGGAATGTGGCACACAGGAGGAGGCGGGGGTTAGTGGCAGCCAGGAGGAGGTGGGGCTAAGTGGCAGCCAGGAGAAGGCCGGGCCCAGTAGGAGCCTGACAGAATAGCAGGTCCCTCCCCTCCACCTTCCAAAATAAAGACCCAGGAAGGGGAGTTACATGCAGGATTCAGCACTCAGGCTGATTCAGGAGGCTTCTGCGTTCCTCAGACCCTTCCCCACTCGGGAAGAGGCCTTTGCCTCCATGGCTGCCACCAAACTGCAGGAAATGCAGGAGGGTCAATGCCTAATGTGTGAGGAAAGCTTTACCTAAGGGGGTGAGGGGTGAAATCACACCCCACACCCACCTGTGTGAGTTGGACCACCCTCCTCTTCCTCCTCCTCCTCCTGCCACAACTCCACCACCACAGACACAGCATGGAAGGAAGCGTGGAAGGAAGACCAGAGAGTGATGGCCTGGGTTCCGTCTGGTCTGACAAAAGATGCAGGCTCTTGTATGACCACAGCCTGGGGACATGTATGTCATCTGCTGCTGTTCAGGATCTCTTGGACTTCTGGACCAGACTGCACTCCCTTAGATATGGAGTCCTCAGGCCTACCAATTTTGGCGGAAATAATTGATGTCTGCCCTAGGGGCCAAAGGCTTCACCAATTTCTGCTGTTTCTCCAGCGTTGCCTCCCTCTTTGTTTGGTTCTGATCCCTTAATAAATGATTTTTTTGTTTCAGTTATACTTGCCTATGTGTGTTTTCCTTCAAAAAGGACAGTTTGTTTGTGAGGAGGCAGGTACATTTCAAAAATACTATGTGAAATTAACAAGAGACACCAACACCAAGCAATCTCCTTGAGATTAAATAATACAAGATAATAATAGTGTTGTGGTAACTTGACACACGAAAGACACACACAAAAATATTCTGGAGTTAAAAAAAAAAAGATCAGGCTTGAAAAAAATACTAACCAAAAAAAAAATTTTTTTTTGAGTCAGATGTGACAAATACAAATATTATATTGATGAAATCAACAGAAATAATAAAGAAATAAGTTTGTGAGAACTCTGTGTGAATATGAGCAGCAAAACAACTTAATTCTTCTAGCATTATAAAGAAGAACAGAGTGCGCTGCATTAAACAATTTAAAACATTGCAGCCTGACGAAAGTGCTGTATCCATTCCGAACGCTAATTTTACCAGACTGAGCAATTCCGTCTCAGAATTTATTCTGAGCATGCGTGGCACTGTGTGCGTCGGAATTGGCCACACACGGTCGGAATTGACGGGATCGGATTTTGTTGTCGGAAAATTTTATAGCCTGCTCTCAAACTTTGTGTGGCGGAAAATCCGATGGAAAAAGTCCGATGGAGCCCACACATAGTCGGATTTTCCGACAACACGCTCTGATCGCACATTTTCCATCGGAAAGTCCGACCGTGTGTACGGGGCATAAGGGATTGATTTACTAAAGGCACATAAACTGTGCACTTTGCATGTGCAGTTGCTCCTGAGCTTAGTAAATTAGGTCAAGCTTCACTTTGCAAAGAATATCCAATCACATGCAAGCAAAAAAAATAATTTTTGCTTGTGCATGATTGGATGACGGAAATCAGCTGAGCTTTTGCTCATATACTAAGCTTTTGGAGCAACTGCACTTTGCAAAGTGCACAGTCTATTTGCCTTTAGTAAACCAACCCCAAAAGCCACCGTTCATGAGGAAGCTTGTCATGAATAATCTTCTGCAGCACTCACTAGAAACAGGTGCTAGCCCATATTCAGCTGTACAGGGAGATAAATGCAGGGGACTTGGATAGCTGCACTCTGAAAAAATCATCTGCTTTATTGTTGTAATGACATCTTCAGTAGTAATTAATGACCTCTCATAATTAGGTTGATTTGTTAAAGTAAAATAGAAAATCACATTCAACAAGTGTAGTTGCTCCAGAGCATAGTAAAAGAGCAGAAGCCCTGCTGACTTCCATCATCCAATCATGTGCAAGCAAAACTGCATTTTTTTCCTTGTATGTGATTGGATATTCATTGGAAAGCAAAGCTTTACCTCATGTACTAAGCTCTGGAGCAACTGCACTTGCAGGGTGTAATTGCACTTTGCAAAGTGCACAGTCTATTTGCCTTTAGTAAATCAACCCCAAAAATCAAAAGTCTCCCCCTGACAATGCATCTACCCTCTTCTCTATCCTTTCCAGAAAGAAAGCACCATCTTTGTTCAGGTATAATGCTCAGGGTCAGAAAGTACTTCTTGGACTGAAATGATGTCTCAGAGATAACACAATTATGTAAATCCTAGTGCCTGTGTAGTTCTTGGCTGTGCTCAATGGCGACCCTAGGGGGGGGGCAGAGGGGGCCCTGACCCCCCCAACATTATGCTGGGCCCCACCATGTGCCCCCCCCCCCCAAAATTTTTTTTTTTTTTTTTTTTTTTTTTTTACAAAAAGGCAATTTCTTTTTGTTTGTATTCATATCGGATGTGCCGCATCTTACTCAGGCCACCACTGGGGTAACACAGTCTCTATTGAGAGGGAGAACGTCCCCAGTCAGCTCCTGCAGGTGATTCCTCCCCCCTCCCTCTGCTCGCTGACACTGCATAATGCGAGCAGAACACAACCACGGCCGCCCGATCTGCTCCTTCCCCTGCATCCTCATTGGCAGGGAGAAGAGTGAGTTGCAGGAAGGACTCCACCAGGACTCTCAGTTACTGAAAAAACAGACTGATTTCTCCCGTCCTTAGGACAGGAGAACCAGCCTGTAAATTCCAAGAAATGCCAGACCAGCGCTGTCAATAGCAGGGGCAGGACAGCAAGAGGAGGCTGGGGAACCCCACAGTGACAGAACACCGGGGCCCGGTGGCAAGACAACCTTTGCAACCCTGATAGTTCTCCCACTGCTTTGGACCCTTATATTTTCTTGGTATGCTGGTGACATATATCTCTTGTTTCCTGCCACCCTGGGGGGGGGGGGCCCAATACAGTAGGAAGGGAGCTACAGAACATGTGAAAGGGCCGTTGTGGGATCGTAGTAAAGGGGTAAAGGGCCCCAGGATAGATAAAATATATATAGATAGATAGATATATCTATCTATATATATATATCTATATATATATAGATATATATATTTGCATTTTATATTGCCCCCCTATTTTTGTCCCTGTCCCCCCATGTGCCTCCCCTAAATATGAAAGCTGGAGACGCCACTGGCTGTGCTTGCAACTGTCTTCCACATTTCAGCGTCATGCTGCAGACTCCCTTGTGAGCTGCTCTAGAGTTACAGAGGGAGAAGGGAGAAAATAAGAAAGGAGACAAAGAAAATGTTTTGTTCTGTGTGCAGCATACTGATGGCATTAGGACTGATTTACAAAAGTGGTTGAGAATCTTTATTCAATAAAATATGTAAATATTTATTTCAGATTTCCAGTTGTGTGAAAAGCAAATTCCTGTTCACTTTGAACACTCATTTGTGCAGATAAAATAAGTAAACATACTTTTTTTTTTCTTTTCACATAACTGGATAATTAAAGTGAATATTCACACAATTCCTTTGAGTGAAGATTTCATCACCCTTGATGGTATAAGTTTACTGCAATTGAGAAACTGCAGTCTGTTATTGACAAGTGACTAATAGGGGCTAATAGTAAGTTGCTTTAAATTAAAGCTGCCTATTCATGTGTCGAAGATTCCTTCTACTTGGAGGTGGTTGGCGTAGAATGTGGCAGATCTAGCCAACAATGGTGATGGTCAAATGCAACATATATGGGTGATTTAGGCAAGTGGTAACTACCTGTATCATCCAGTGAAATATTAAAAAAAAAAAACACACATTGCTAAATCTCCTGTGCTGTGCAGTGATCCACAGCGCAATTACTATCTTCTGTTCTGACATATCTGAGTGAATAACACACACCTTACTGCCTTCTAAAGACTAGGGAAGTCTGATAACACTGAAACATAGAAGAAAACAGTGGGCGCATAGGTCTAACGCATTATCCTCAATACATGTCTTTAATACGTAAAACAGAGGTAAGTATCATACTCATAAAGAAATGCTTGAATCATAGCATAACATAAAATGAATCTGCTTAAGTCCATGTAGGAGTATCCACATCACATAGGACTGTCTTCCAGAAATATAGGCTAACGCTTTTCAAAGTTTCCCTCTTTCTCAGAGCCAACAGAACATGTCTTATTCATATGCTTATATATGAAGTACTTACTCAGTGGTAACAGCCCAAGAGGTGTGGTACTCTCCACCAATTACATCAAATCAAACCAATGTGATTAATAAAACATCAAAATATCATCAAAATAATAATAATACTATGTAATTAGATGCAATCCAAATCTAATATGACCAATGGCAGTACAAACGACAATGAGATGCATCCATGTGCTCATTGGAGCCCACGTGCATTAACCCGAGTAATGATTGATAATGATGATGTTAAAATTAATAGTGGTCATGCTAGTAAAGGTGATTCTGATAACAGTAACACAGTTCATGGACATACCTGGTCTTTAGTTGTTATTCATATTGTACCCCACACTTACCCTTCTATACATGTGTGCTAGCCACCTTCCGGTAGCGGAGCCATAATGTATGTGACTCTCTTAACCAGCAGGTTTTTTTTTTCGAAAAACAAAGTGTATGCTAGTGCTGTCACACCTGTATAGAAGGGTAAGTGTGGGGTACAATATGAATAACAACTAAAGACCAGGTATGTCCAAGAACTTTGTTACTGTTATCCGAATCACCTTTAATTACTAATATTTGTGTGATTTGATGTGATTGTGGAGAGTATGTCCATGCCCACTGCAAAGGGCTGGACACACCCCTTGGGCTGTTACCACCAAGTCAGTACATTATATATAAGCATGTGAATAAGGCATGTTCTGTTGGCTCTGAGGAAAAGGGGAAACCTTGAAAGGCATTAGCCTATGTTTCTGAAAGATAGTCCTATGTGCTGTGGATACTCCTACTTGGACTTAAGTGGATGAATTTTATGTTATGCTATGATCCAAGCATTCGTTTGTGAGTATGATGCTTACCACTGTTTTACCTACTAAAGACATGCATTGAGGATAATATGCTAGGCCTATGCACCCTCTTTTTTTCTTCTATGTTTTCAGTGAAATATTTTAGTTAGTTTAGTTCAGAGTGTCAATTCCACTCTCAAACAATCACACTCTCTATTCCAACTGAACACTATTCCAAAGCCTATAGGTATCAAACAGTTGGTGATAATTCATTCTGGGCTAATTATCTAAAATGATAGTATATCATAGATTGTATTGAGGAATGATTTTCCAGAATAGTTTATTTTGTATTTCAGCTAATTATTTTATGTTAATTAGAAACATCCAGAAACTGACAGAAGAGTAAAGAATCAATATATAGATATGCTATCAGTGTAGTGGCTTTGTAGTCTATTCATCCATGATGCGCCGCCACAATCACGCACAACAAGGTGAACTTTCATCTTCAATCAGCTTAATTAACATGAAACTGGATCAATATTGACTTCTTTTTTAAGAAACAGAGAAGTGGGGTCAGCAATAATAAAATATATATTTTTTTTACAGTACTTTGACATTTCAAAGGTGAATGAACAAGAGCCCAAATAAAAAGCTATCAATATTTGTTTTCATCTGGTGCCATTACGCATAAGGAATGGTTGTATATAGAACATACAGTATATTTAATTTTTACCTAATAAAATATTAACAGTAAAATGAGGTTTAAAGTCCAGCTGAAGTACTGTTTCACTTTATAGTGCCGTACCCTTATACATCATCCCTCCTTTTTTTTAAATTTCTATTGACAGAAATCAAGATGATGTCATTGTATCTATGCAGACTCTATATACAGACATTGAAGATCAGAATTTTGAAAGTAAAGTCAGATTTTACACAGAAGTTTTACAGCTGCTATTTCTATTTTAGGTAATGGTATCAGAAATTAAAGTTCACCTTTACAAAAAAAAAAAATAAGTGGGCTTTTTTTTGCAGGTAAAAAAATATGCATTTATTATTTTTTTGTTAGGAGCCTGTTAAAGAGGAAGTAAACCCTGGTGGGTTTTACTTCCTCTTTATTTCCCTGCAAAGGTTAAGCATAATGGGCTACTATGCACAGAGCCCTCCTGCCGATCAGAGATATATATTTATTTATGTTTATATATATATATATATATAAACAATTGCCCCACCGCGTGACATTTTCCTTATCATCCTTATCATTCTTCTTCTGCCAAAGAGTGGTTTTGGATAATGCAGAGAGTGTGCAGATGTGATGACAGTATCACCATTCTCTGCATGAATACGCTAAATGCAGGTGTCAGAAACTGGGCATGACTCCCTGCATGGTTTTCCTCAGTGTTCCAGTTTAATTGACACTGGGCATCATTTAACCTGGAAGATAGAGATATCTTGTGGTATAGAAAAGGTACTGCAGGGGACTTCTTTTTTTTTACACCTCCAGGAAAATTTGAAAAATAAATCGAGTTCGGCTTTGAATTCTCCTGTGCATGACTGGTTATACAAATAGAATACAGCTTTATTTTATTAATTTTACAAAGGTAAAATTAGCTAAGTATGTATACACTAAGCCTTAGTAAATCAACCACCTGGTATTGCTAAAAATTTAAAAATTATGTAACTACTGTATATGCTCTCAATGTATGAATAAATCTGAGGTTTCAACACCTTACAGAGTCTCTTTTTAAAGCTGAAAAAAGAACTGTAAATAAACCTTGATTGGTCTTGAAACATTGAATTCATCCAGCCATTGAGAAAATAAAGTAGCTTCAGTTTTAGCCATGCTTAGAGTGCTAGAGATGACAGATTTTCAGGTTAAGCATTGGAGGATTAGATTTCTTAGTATGACTACTCAAGTATGACCAGCATTCATAATTGACACTAAATAGGTAAAGAGATGTATTTTATTTAGAAAATATAAAGAAAAAAGTGAATGAGTAACTTTTGTTTTAACAAAGCTCCACTTTCATTAATCAGTGAATGTAATATACTGTACAATTGCTACACAAGACAGTTTGCAATTTAATACTGTTAAAATTGTCTTTTTTTAAATCTGTTGCCAACTTTATTTTCCCAAATCTTAAAAATAAATGTATCCTCTTTGTAAACAGTCCAGTATGGAAAAGACTTCCCAGAATTCTCATCCCCGTGAGGATATTTGCGTTCACTGACAGTTGCACAAAGCTTAAAGATAAAACTTTTTAGATCATAAAACAAAGAGCTACAATTGCCTTTTAAAGGTGCGTGCTCTGGGGCCATTCTAATATTGGTTCCACTATACCTGAAATAAGTATGCAGTCAGTGAAATATGAAAAGTCTGTTAGGGCCATAAAATAAAGAAGTGGCCTTATGGAATTGTCACCTCTTACCTGACCCCAAGTTTAACAATTATTTTCATTTAAAAGGGTAAGTGTAAGGTAAGGTATATATGTACTGCAAGTTGGATTAAAATGTAAGTGTAAAGTAAGGTATGCATGTACTGTAAGTTGGTTTAAGGGTAAAGTTCCACTTGAGCAGGAGGACTGAATTGTGGTTTCAGATCGACCACAAGTTTAACCCAATCCCAAACAGTTCACAGTTTGCCGGATGAAAAAACAAAATGGCTGCATTTGGCCCGCTCGCCTGCCTTTCTCTACCTCTGGCTGCTGCAGCTGGAAGTCATTCATTTAGTGGCAATTTTACTAATGCTACTAAATGACACCTTCTGACCTCCTGTTCCACCCGCTGGCTTGTTTCCAAGTGTAAACAAGTGGGCATTCCAAGTGACATAGTTACATAGTTACATAGTAGGCGAGGTTGAAAAAAGACACAAGTCCATCAAGTCCAACCTATGTGTGATTATGTGTCAGTATTACATTGTATATCCCTGTATGTTGCGTTCATTTAGGTGCTTATCTAATAGTTTCTAGAAACTATCGATGCTCCCCGCTGAGACCACCGCCTGTGGAAGGGAATTCCACATCCTTGCCGCTCTTATGCCCCGTACACACGGTCGGACATTGATCAGACATTCCGACAACAAAATCCTCAGATTTTTTCCTACGGATGTTGGCTCAAACTTGTTTTGCCTACACACGGTCGCACAAAGTTGTCGGAATTTCCGATCGCCAAGAACGCGGTGACGTCAAGCACGTACGACGAGACTAGAAAAGGCCGGTTCAGAACCAAGCGCAGCACCCTTTGGGCTCCTTTTGCTAATCTCGTGTTAGTAAAAGTTTGGTGAGAGACGATTCGCGCTTTTTCAGACTCGTGGCTTTCAGATCGTTTTCTGCCGTTCAGTTTGTGCTTGTGGGTTTGTATCTGCTCTTCAGTGCGTGCAAGCAAGTTCCGCGTGACTTTAGTCACTGTATTCTTGTTCGTTCGTTACTGGTTTTCAGGTCACTCTTCACAGGCCTTGTTGTTCTTCAGTGCGTTCTGTTACTTCGTTCTGAGCAGCCGACCGTTTTCTAGCCATGTTTCGTATGCGTACTCCTCGTAGAGTTCGTGCTGTGCGGGGGCTTGGTGTTGGGGTCCTGACCTTGACACAAGTCCAGTCCATGAACAGGGTGGGGAGGAGTTCATGGACCAAGAATTGGTTGCTTCAGCGTGACCAGTTCTGTCATATGCCTTTGCTCCGTGAGAATAATCCTGATGATTTCAGGAATTTTCTCAGGATGACGGACCCCGTATTTCACCGTTTGTTGGCTTCGCTGACCCCCTATATCAGCAGGCAGGATACCTGCATGAGGCAAGCCATCACTCCGGAGCAGAGGTTGGTCGCTACCTTGCGGTATTTGGCCACAGGGAGAAGCCTGCAGGACCTCAAGTTCTCGACAGGCATCTCCCCCCAGGCTCTGGGGATCATTATCCCAGAGACCTGTTCTGCCATCATCCAGGTCCTGCAGAAGGAGTATATAAAGGTAAGATTTTTATCCTTTTATATCACATTTTATTGTATTGAATGTTTGATAATATATTGTATTTCTTTCCTCATTCCCTAATTACCATGATTGTAATATGCTGTGAATGTCCCCTTTGTTCTCATGCATGCTGGATTTTTATGTAATTATTATTTGAGGTCCTTCATACATATTTGCCCTTCAATAACCTCCCCAGCATGGTGTCTCCTGCCCTATATTCACCTCATGTAGTCACTTAACAATGTATTTTATCAGCTCCATAGTAGTGCTTTACCCCAAACACCCCCTAAAATGTTTGGAAATGTTATTTTGGATTTAAATTCAGGCAGAGGGCCAGAGGCTTTTTTTTGTGGTGTCCCCAATTTTTTTGGAACCCTCCCTCCCCCAACTGCTAAGTCAGCTGATCCCAATTCTCTATCCTCAATCATCTATCTGCTGTCTTTGCCAAACCCATACACAATATACCCACCTCTATAGTGCTCAGATTTATGGATGAATTCCCCAAAGCATGTAGTGCAAGGGCCTGCCTGTATACTTTCCAATGGTACTGTTTAAAGTTCTTGTATCCTATTATGATCTTGATAGGTAATAGCAGAATGTCCAAATGTGCTCAAATGTGTACAGTGTGTATTTATATCTTTGTATTATGACACTTCTTACCTGTCCAGTGCCAATAGTGTAACTAAGGAGGGGCTGTTCCAAGTAATACCCTGTATTTAGGCATTCATCTCTCAATGAAGTGAAGAGGGTTACCTGTCCAAGAGTTCCCCCCCCTCTATAATGTTAGAAATGGCCCATGAGAGGGGGGGGGATATGATAGGTGTACCTTATACTTTGTTGTTGTTAAATTCCCCTTAATAAATGCTATCTGGAGGTTGACCCATAATGTTTGTGTCTAATCTGCTTGCCAGGTTTCTGTGAAAAAATAGTAATGTTTATTGTTTTTTCCTCAACAGTTTCCTTCAACGCCACAGGAATGGCAGACTGTGGCCTCCCACTTTGCCCAGCGGTGGGACTTTCCTAACTGCGGAGGGGCAATTGATGGGAAACACGTCCACATCGTCCCACCACCCAACTCGGGGTCGTACTATTATAATTACAAGGGGTTTAATAGTATAGTGATGTTGGCGGTGGTGTCGGCTAATTACGACTTCTTGTATGTGGACGTGGGGAAGAATGGCCGGATGTCCGATGGTGGAGTGATCGCCCAGACGGAGTTCTACAGGCGTCTCCAGAATGGCAGCTTGGACTTGCCACCTGCAGAGGACAATGTTGAAGGTCTCCCATTTGTGTTCATTGCTGATGAAGCATTTGCGCTGGGGGACCACCTGATGCGGCCATTCCCGATGAGGACCCTCACCCCGGAACAGAGGGTTTTTAATTACCGGCTGGCCAGAGCCCGAAGAGTGGTGGAGAACACATTTGGAATCCTGGCCAGCCGGTTCCGATTATTTATGACACCCATCCATATGGCGGAGTATAAACTGAACCATATAATACTTGCCTGCTGTGTTCTCCATAATTTTCTAAGAAAACATTCAGCCAACTATGCTGGCTCAGTTGGGCCTGAGGCCGGAATCCCAAATACATCAACAATGACGGCACTTGAAAGCGGCCGTCCTGGCTTGCCCTCCCTGAATGCCCGTGATGTCCGGTTACGATACCTGGAGTTCTTTGCGGGTAGGGGGGCTATCAATATGCCAGACAATATGTGACACCTTTTTCAAATAAAAAACAACCCAAAGAAATTCTTGGTGGACATTTACTGCTTGTGTTTGTTTTCGCTGACCCTGACAGAAATGTGTTGAGTGCAGAAAATGTCGTGATTGGGTAACCTTATAAAGAATAGTGTTGGCTGGTACTTCCTAAATGCAAAAACACATTTCACTCCAAGTGCACTTGCAACTGCACTGAACCTGCACTTGTAGTGCAAAGTGTATTTGCCCTTAGGAAATAACCCCCATTTTTGCATAAAACAGCAATTACATCACCCCAAAAGTGTTGTAGCGTTGAGACAATAATCCACACATTCTTGAGTAAGGCACTTTTTTATACCTGCACAATCACATGTGCATTTACCAAAGGTTTTTAAAACAAAACAACATGTTTGTTGTATAACAATTTTTGTGGGGGGGCATTATCAAAAATCGAAATATCCATTTCAGATAAAACAGGCCTGTGTAAAACCAACAAGAAAGCCAAAAAACTTGAACTTACAAAGTTCACATTAGGTAAAACCTGAAGGCTATATCAGACATCAGTATTTAGGAACTGGGTTTGATATAGCATTCAGATGGGGGGAAATCACCCCTGGAAAAGCCAAATTTGGAAGATGCACACAAATTTACGAATGTCAACATGTGCTATCTGCCATCAGGGGGGATCAAGGGACGTGTTTTGGGGGAGCAAGCCCTTCCTCAACGCTACTTTATAATTGAGGAAGGGGTTGCACCCCCAAAACGCGTCCATTGATCTCCCGTGATGGCAGATAGCACATGTTGGCACACTGTGTGCATCCTCCAAATTTGGCTTTTTGAAACATTGTAAAAATTTTATTAACATAAAACAGGTGATTTTGTGGGGTTTAAATTCGCCCCAAAACATCAATGATGTTATTATTTTTTTTATAACATCAGTGATTTGTTGCTGGATGTTTTGCAATTGGAGATTACATCCCATGATCTCCCCTATCAGTATCTGGGCACTTTCTGATGTAAAGCGTTCTGGATCCCTCACATCACGATCACCTAAAAAGAGATAAAGAACAAAAAAAACAGGTCTCAAAAATCTGCCACCAGCCATCTCTTTTACCTGAGTCTGTGGTCGCAGACACTCACCTGTTGTGGTGCCAATCTCCACCACGTCTTCTTCTTCCTCCTGCTCTTCTTCTTGTGTTTGGGGTATTTCCCCTTCTTCCAGAGGGGGGGGCTCTGGTATCCTGGGATGAGGAGTGACCTCCGAGTCTTTTCTCCCCTATGTAAAACAAAAATGGTATACTTAGCACACAGATATTTGAAGGCAGAACTAGAAATAGGAAACATTGCTTGGAAGTGGGGTACAATTGTCTATTTTAGCCGAGTTCCAAGATGTATATTTTTTATTGCCCTTTGTCAAGCTGCTTGGTACAAGCTTCACAGATGGAGACCCCCCTATAGTATACACTGGAGCACCTGTGTGCCCCCCCCTAATAAAAATGGTGTTCTAGGGTCCCACACTAGTGCTCCAGTGTCCAGATGTGAAAACAGCTGCTCAGTGTCCTCTCCTTACACACAATCTAGTTTGCATTTCATTCTAGTAACAAACCCATCTACACAAACAAATATTTTGCATCCAAGTAGGCCCAAAAAAATGTGTGAAAATGCATATGGCCTAAACAATGGTGTTCTAGAGGCCGAAAGAAAAAATGTTTGATACGAACGAATAATGGGCCCATGAACATTAAAGTTGCCCTTTTAAACGTTACAATTACTAAAAGCATATGGAGCAGAACGAACGGAATAAAGACAGAAAGAATATGAACACAGCACAACTACTTACTTTTTTGCAGCACTCTCCGGATCTTTCGGTACTGCTCCGGCTCTCTCAACTTCAGGTCCGACCACCGCTTCCTGAGCTGATCTTTAGACCTTCGTACCCCGAAATTCCTCTCCAGACTCCGGACCACTTTACCAATGATTTTGGCCTTTCTGATGTTGGGGTGGGGGTAAGGCCCATATTTTCCGTTATAGTTGGACTTCTTCATGATGTCGACCATCTCCCCAAACGACATATTTGTGGCCTTAAAACGTCTCCTTCTGGATCGGGACGTGCCTGGATCTGGGCTTTCCTCCTCCTCCTCGTTGTTCGAATTATCATGCACCTGGTGTAACTCCGCCATCATGCTCTTCCCCCACTGCGCCGAACGAAAAGGGGCGGGGAATAGAATAGAAAGAACGTCAGGGGCGGGCGGAGTTACACACATGCGCAGTGTGTATAAAGCGTAACACGCGTGCGTATTACGTACGATCTGTGAGCGGAGGAAGGAGCATTGGACGCGCCGATCATAAGAACGAAGGTAAGAGACAAACTTGGGCCTATACTGCTTCGAGATTGAGGCCTATATTGTAACAAGATTAGGAGAGTTTGGTGTGACATTAGGCTTTGTCTTGTGTTGTGTCTTGCAGTGAACATGGATATCTTAATGAGAGATACTGACTTCATGTCACTATTCATTGATATGCTAAGTGAGCTGCCCTGTCTGTGGGAGATTACCCACCCCCATTTCAAGAACCAAGCAAAGAGGAAGGCAGCACTGGAGCAATTGTGTGAAATTGTGAAGCAGGTGATCCCCACGGCAGACATCACTTATTTAAAGATATTAATTGGTTGCCTGAGGAGCACATATCTGAGGGATCGCAATAAAGTCCTGGATTCACAGAGATCCGGAGCAGCAGATGACATCTATGTCCCCAGGATGTTGTACTACGACAGGCTGCACTTTCTGGCAGGCCAGACTGAACCCAGGCCATCCCTCTCAAGTCTTCCTTCCACGCTTCCTTCCCCCCCGGCTGAGGCTTCTGATGCCCAACCTGGGCCTTCCAGGCCACATGTGGAGGAGCCCAGATTGAGCCAGGTATAGCATTCCTCTAAATATTTCTGCTTGTCCAATCAATGATGTTACCTAGATGTTAGTTGGGAGTACTAATTTATGATTGTGATTGATGATGCAAAAACTAAAACCATGTCCCTTTTTCATACACAGGGAAGTCTCAGCCAGGAGGTGGCTGATCTGCAGGTCCCTCCACCCCCCCTGGAAACAGAAAGTGGCAGGAGGAGGAGTGCCCTGGAGGAGGCGGCTATCAGATTTTTTTCTAGGGCTACAGAGGTCCTGGGAGCACCACACACCATGCAGGAGAACCTTGCTGCATTCATAGCCTATAAAATGCAGAGGATGGAGGAGGGCCAAAAAGCCATGTGTCAGGCCCTCATATCAGAGGCTCTGGAGAAAGGTGTGAGGGGCCACATTACACCTCACACACAGCTTTGGGATGGTCCTCCTCCTCCTCCTGCAGGTCCTCCTCCTCCTCCTCCCTCTCCTCCAGGTCCTCCCAGTCCTCCTCCAGGTCCTCCCAGTCCTCCTCCTCCAGGTCCTACTCCTCCTCCTGCCACATCTCCAACTGCACAGCCACAGCCGGGAAGGAAGTGTGAAAGGAAGACTAGACAGTGAGGACCCTGGATCCAGTCTGGTCGGCCAAAAGATGCAGCCTCTTGTGGTACCACAGCCTGGGGACACTGATGTCATCTGCTGCTATCCGGATCTCTGTGAATCCCGGACCAGACTGCCCTCCCTTACATATGGACTCCTCAGGCCACCAATTTTGAGGTTTAAGAATTGATGTCTGCCGTGGGGGTCCCAGGCTTCACTAATTTCTCCTGTTGATCCAGTGTTGCCTTCCTCTTTGTTTGGTTCTGAGCCCTTAATAAAGGATTTTTGTTTTGAATTATACTCTCCTATGTGTTTTACTTCAAAAATGATGGTTTGTTTGTGAGGATTCAGGTACATTTCAAATATACAATGTGAAATGAACAAGGGACACCAACAACAAAAAATCTCCTGGAGATTAAATAATAAAAGATATCAATGGTGTTGGGGTAACTTGCCACACAAAGAAAAAAAAAGGCTTAAAAAGAAAAAAATAAAAACATAAAAAATATAAAACTGTCAGATGTGACAACTAATAACAATATATTGCGGGAATCCCACTAAAAAAACACAAATAAAACTTTGTGAGAAGTGTGTGTGAATATGAGCAGCAAAACTACTTAATTCTTGTCACATTATAAAGAAGAAGAGAGTGCGCTGTATTAAACCATTGTTAACATTGCAGCGTGACGAAAGTGCTGTATCCATTGCGAACGTTAAGTTTACCAGAACGAGCTGTCCCGTGTCGGAATTTCTTCTGAGCATGCGTGGCACTTTGTGCGTCGGAACAGGCCACACACGGTCGGAATTGACGCGATCGGATTTTGTTGTCGGAAAATTTTATCTCCTGCTGTCCAACTTTGTGTGTCGGAAAATCCGATGGAAAATGTCCGATGGAGCCCACACACGGTCGGAATTTCCGACAACACGCTCCGATCGGACATTTTCCATCGGAAAATCCGACCGTGTGTACGGGGCATTACAGTAAAGAACCCTCTACGTAGTTTAAAGTTAAACCTTTTTTCTTCTAATTTTAATGACTGGCCATGAGTCTTGTTAAACTCTCTTCTGTGAAAAAGCTTTATTGCTATTGTAGGGTCACCAGCACGGTATTTGTATATTGAAATCATATCCCCTCTCAAGCATCTCTTCTCCAGAGAGAATAAGTTCAGGGTTCGCAACCTTTCCTCATAACTAAGATCCTCCAGACATCAATGACAAAATATGATCACGCATCCCTGACTGTTTTGTTAATTCATCAACCGGCTGGGGAGCTGTCATTTGTGGAGAGAGTCAAGCTAGAGAAGATCATTGGCACAGGCAGCAGGTCATTGGGGCATTGTTTATTGAGATCAATAAAGGATTTTCATCTCAGGATGGTGTGATGGAAATTGGAATTACATCATGGGATTTTTTGTTTAACTGCTTCAGCCCCAGGAGATTTTACCCCCTTCCTGACCAGAGCACTTTTGCGATTCGGCACTGCGCCGATTTAACTGACAATTGCGCGATCATGCGGCATTGCACCCAAACAAAATTGACATCCTTTTTTTCCCACAAATAGAGCTTTCTTTTGGTGGTATTTGATCACCTCTGTGGTTTTTATTTTTTGCGCTATAAACAAAAAAATATTGACAATTTTGAAAAAATTGCCAGGGGGCTCTCTAAGGCAAGGTACTCTCCACATCTTGTGGGTAATTTGTTGGGGGGGATAAGAATGTCGAATACCCTTTAAAATAAGGGTCCCAGATATCCTCTCCCTATTGAATTAGTATGGTGTACATAGTACCCCATGTTACTGCTTCACAAAATAAGTAAATAAGTAAATAAAACACACACACCACGGAAACAGTATTTTATATTAAAAAAAACATGTCCCATTATGTAAATTCAATATCAACTAGAAAAGTTACAATTTCTGGGGAAATTGTGTGAAGTGTTCTTGCCTCCACCTGCAGTACAGGCATACCCCACTTTTAAGTACACAATGGGGTTTATTTACTTATTTATTTACTAAAGCTGGAAAGTGCAAAATCAGGTTCACTTCTGCAAAGAAACCAATGAGCTTCTAACCCCAGCTTGTTCAATTAAGCTTTGGTAATAAAACCTGGAAACTCATTGGTTTCTATGCAGAAGTGAGCCTGATTTTGCACTTTCCATCTTTAGTAAATAAATCCTATTGTGTACTTAAAAGTGGGGTATGCCTGTAGTCCACAACTGGAGTGGACGGAGTAACTGGGTGGAGTGGCTTGAGTAACTGTTGTGTGGTTGGAGTGGCTGGAGTAACTGTGAAAAGTGTTAAAAAGCTTAATATTTTAAAAAGTATAAATAGTAGTAAAAAAGTTTAAGAAGTCCCATCATTAGCTGAAAGAGCTGAACATTTTTTTCAAAAATGATTTTTTTTTTCAAAAATGATTTTTTTTCAAAAATAATAAATTTTTTTTTCAAAAAAGATTTTTTTTTTCAAAAAAGATTTTTTTTTTCAAAAGTGATTTAATTTTTTTTTTCATGGGGTGGTCATAATGTTTTGGCTGATCATGGGGTGGTTATAATATTTTGGCTGATCATGTTGTGGTCATAGTGTTTTGGCTGATAATGGGGTGGTCATAAATTATTTGGCTGATCATGGGGTAGTCATAATGTTTTGGCTGATCATGGGGTGGTCATAATGTTTTTGGCTGATCATGGGGTGGTCATAATGTTTTGGCTGATCATGGGGTGGTCATAATGTTTTGGCTGATCATGGGGTGGTCATAATGTTTTGGCTGATCATGGGGTGGTCATAATGTTTTGGCTGATCATGGGGTGGTCATAATATTTTGGCTGATCATGTTGTGGTCATAGTGTTTTGGCTGATAATGGGGTGGTCATAAATTATTTGGCTGATCATGGGGTAGTCATAATGTTTTGGCTGATCATGGGGTGGTCATAATGTTTTTGGCTGATCATGGGGTGGTCATAATGTTTTGGCTGATCATGGGGTGGTCATAATGTTTTGGCTGATCATGGGGTGGTCATAATGTTTTGGCTGATAATGGGGTGGTCATAAATTATTTGGCTGATCATGGGGGAGGGGTGTCATAATATTTTGGCTGTTCATGGGGTTGTCAACTTTTGTCACCTCCCACTCTAGTTTTGAACATTTCACCATTCATTCCTACGGGACCAATTTTGCCACAAAAAACGACGACATTTCATGAACCATTCGGTGAAGCGATGCACATAGTAATAGCACACCAATCGGGAACAATCCGCACGTTTCGGTATATTACTATCTATGTAGTGTAAAAGCTGTGGGAGGAGTTAGGGTGGTAAATTTGGCTATAATAAGAGTAATAATATATATGTGAGATAACAGTAAGTGGTCTTGCTATGCAAGAACACTTATTTATTTTGTCCAGTGAAGTAGATCTGCTGTCAGTCGCGATGAACAGTGGCCTGCTGACAGGAACCTGATGACACAAGCCAACAATCCTCTCCTGCCAGATTCTTACTGCAAACAGCTCCCCATCTATTAGCTGAATGTCAACAAACTGACCAGAGATGCTTTCTGATGTCATTAACCAAGGTAAATATGACCACCAACAACATTACTCACCACTGCGTTGTTACAAGCAGAAGCAGGCCAGGATTTGGAACTGTTATATGGTGGCAGTAGTTTCTTTAAATGTTGCTTTTGCTGGAGCAAATCCTACAGGTATGCCACTTCACATTGCGGGGTAAAGGTATCTCACAAGCATGTTCATTTGCAGCTACCGACTTATGTCATGTGTCGGCACTCGGCAGCTTGAAAAAGCTTGAAAGCTGGCTTTGAAAAATACAATATTCATCTCCCATAGATTTTATTGGAGTCCAAATCTATGTTAAGGGCTTGGATTTTTTGAAGTGTTCAGCAAATGTCTATAAAGATAAATTTTGCCCAATTCACCCATCATTATTTAGCAGTTACTCTTACAATATGCTGGCAAGGGCCCACATTAGTATACAAATAATGTAACTAGTTAAAGAACTGTAATACATTAAAAAAAAAAGTTTACAGCTGAGCTAGAGGAATTGATGTTTTCCCAACAAAGCTGGAGTTTAACTTTCTGTATCAACTTTTATGTTGCAGATTTCCTTTCTAATGAATGTTATTTGGATATTTAGTGAAAATTGTTTTAATGATGAATTTCAGGGGAATTAAAGCTGTGTTCTTCGATTATAGTACTTTATGATTTCTATACTCTATGAGACTTTTCTTTAAGTCTAATTGCAGGAAAATAAAACATGCTTTATAACATAAAAGAAAGAACATGCTCTACTATGTAAAATACAGTAGGTGTTGAAGGCCAATGGAATACAATCAATAAATATAAGCAGATCTAATAAAACATTAATATTTGTAAAGTCATAAACAAGATTTAATTTTAAACTATGAGTGAAATGTTTCAGATTCTGTTGCTGGAATCAGTTTAATATGGCTAGAAATCGGAAGCATTTTAAAGTACTATTTAAGTTTTAAAGGAAGATTTTTTTCAAATTAAGTTTATCTACCAGCCTATTAGTCACTAGGGGTTTAGGGATTTTTTGTTTAAAAATACTTTTTCATTGAGGTGTTTTTTTATTTTCATATATACTTTGTTTGTGAATGTGGAACTAGGCGTACTATATACTCAATACTTATTAATGTGGGGTGAGTATATTTGGGGGACCCGTTATTTTAAAGGGGGTTCCAGTTATGATAAGTTCCCACCCCAACAGAAGCATACACCCACTAGTCCAGGGGTGCAGGGATAGGGCCCTTGTCCTCATGCACATGGGGACAAGGTGCTTTGCCAGGGGACTTTCTAAGGCAAATTACTGTCCACATCTTGTGGGTAATTTGTTGGGAAGGATAAAAATGTCGAATCCCCTTTAAAATAAGGGTCCCAGATATCCTCTCCCTATTAAATTAGTACGGCATAATAGTACCCCTTGTTACTGCTTCACAAAATAAGTAAATAAAACACACACACCACAGAAATGGTATTTTATATTATAAAAAAAAAACATGTCCCATTATGTAAATTCATTATCAATTATTTGTCCAGTGAAGTAGATCTCTTGTCAGTTGTGTTGAACAGTGGCCTGCTGACAGGAACATGATGACACAAGCCAACAATCCTCTCCTACCAGATTCTCACTGCAAATGACAGCTCCCCATCTAATAGCTGAATGTCAACAAACTGACCAGAGATGCTTTCTAATGTCATTAACCAAGGTAAATATAACCTTCACCACTTTGTTACAGACAGAAGCAGGCCAGGATTTGGAACTGTTATTTGGTGGCAATAGTTTTTTTAAATATTGCTTTTGCTGGAGCAAATCCTACAGGTATGCCACTTCACATTACAGGGTAAAGGTATCTCGCAAGCATGTTCATTTGCAGCTACCGACGTATGCCATGTGTCTGCACTCAGCAGCAATGTGAGGTTTGACACACACTCCCAGCTGCTGTAGAAGACTAACTGCTGGCTGTCAGACGAAAGCGATCGAGTGACTTTTCATGCACTCCAGGTACATACTGTATCTGTTGATGAATATCTGCTAATTTCCACTACTTAATAAAAACACAGACGCAAAGTGTATTAATTTGTCTGACCATTATGGGTAAGAAGCTAATGGAGTAAGCAAACTGATCACAGAGGGGACAAAATTGTAACACATAAGAGACTTTTGGTGCCCTATGTGATAAAAAAAGTAAGTAAGTAAGAAGTGTAAGAAAATTTACACCCAAGTACTAAAACTCCTCAAACAATGTTTGCGCACCCCTTAACTCACCTATATGTGCTCATACGTAGATAAGCACACACATTGGTGGTGCCTACATACACAAAACATTGATAGCGATGCAATTCTAGGGCATTTGTTCATGACCTGTAGGGGCTTTTAATTGTTGCCTATAGAAAATTTAGCATACCAAATTTTGTTGCAATTTCATAGGGGAACCCAATTTTTAGGGAATGACATGCTGGGTATCTCTCTACTTTCTGCAATTTCATCTTTTACATTGTACTAAAAATTGGGTAATCTAATGCGTTTGTGTTACCTAGAATTAAATCCAAACCAATGACGTACTAATGGGAGGGGGCAGAGGTGGGGGCGGTCCCCCCTCGGTGCCGCACATTGGGGGGTGTCAGGCCAGTGCCGCTTAGGGCTGGCACCTGCCTGGAGTGTTGACTGACACCTGGCAGTAGCACATAGTAAGTGTGCCACTACCGATTACATGTATTTTTGTCTGGCACTGGCCCCCGATGACAATCCTCGGGTTGGTCGGTGCCATTTTTGCAGAGGAGGAGGAGGGGATTGGCCTCCCAGGGGAGCATGGGGAGGAGGAACAGCCCACAGCACCACTGACACAATCACTATTATCACACTGCCGCCGCTGCCACTGCCGCCGCCACCGCCACCGCCATCCAAGTATTGTGTCTTTGTCTAATCACAGGGCTGAGCATATACACACCACCAGCCTCTAGCATCTGTACTTTGTACTATTGCATGTGGGTTGTGTCAGTGGGCTCTGGGTGTGTGTGTGCGGGACCTGGGCATACACGGGGGGTATAAAGTGAGGGCAGGTGACAGCAGACACTACCTGAAGATCCATCTCATACTAGATATGGCATAGGAGATTTATTCATGGTGATGGGTGTATACTATAACTAGATCCCCATGGAGGCATGGGGAAACATAGGCCAGTCTGGGGGGTGCCAGTTGGAGGAGGAGGGCCAAATAAAGGATCCGCCCTAGGTTCCAAATGCTCTAGGTACACCCCTGAGCCTAACCCCAGAATTAATTTAACTTTAAATATTTTTTTTGGACCAAGCCAATCCATTATTTCCTTTTATACAGTATGTTCTGGCAGCGCTATGGTCATGTTTCTGGGATAAAGTCAAGTTGCTGCTCAGCCATTCAAGGTTTGTAATTTTTGAATGATTACAAGGCTTCCTTTAATTGGCCGAAGTGGAGTGGAATTCAGCTGACACCATGATCTCTACCTCAGCCAATCGAAGGAAGTCTTGTATTAATTTATAAAAAAACAAAGCTTCCTGTAAATAGCTGAGCAGCTTTTAACCCGACTCAGTTTTGTTCTGGAAATGGGATGGGAAGTCCCTGCTACTACCTATAACAGGTACCTTACATTACAAATGGGCCACAATGGCAGTGGACCCTGCTGAGATTGTTAAGGCAATTTCATGTCAGGGAAATTGATTGGAGCTCATGAACAGCATCTTTCATCCCTGGACGCCAAGTTAGATGAACTTTGTACTATGCCTAAATCTTGCTTGCCTGGTCCTTCTGCAATGGTCCAGACTCCTGCTCCAATCCACCCCACCTCTTCTGTACCACCCAAGCTTCCCCTGCCTGAAAAATTTGGTGGTGATACTGAGGACTGCAGAGCCTTTTTAAATGTTTGCCGTTTGTATTTCCGCAACAAACCTGGGACTTTTAACACTACAAAAGTGACTTTTGTAATTTCCTTGTTAAAGGGGAAGGCCCTGACTTGGGTCTCTCCTTACATGGAACGCAATAATCCTGTGCTGCTAGACGCTGACAAATTTCTGGCTCTGGCACTGTATTTGGCAAGCCAGATAGAGCTTCTGCAGCTAAGTACTCACTTTTGGACATACAACAAGGTACCAGGTCTGTGGCACAATAAGCTATTGAGTTCCGTACCCTGGCTGAGACTAATTGGGACTTTAGGACATTACGTGCAGCCTTCCGAAAAGGTCTTACAGAATGCATCAAGGACGAATTATCTATAAGGATTATATAATTTAAAGGCTGCGCTGCTAGTGCAAACACATGACCATATTAACTGAAAACACCATAATTATAAATGAACACAAGTGAATTGTTTCATAACAAAAAAAAAAAAAAATGCACATAAATCGCATGCAAAAAAAAAATCGCATGCACAAAAAAAATGAGTGGAACATTCAGTAAACAAAAACGATTAAATTGAGTCCATTTGGTCATAGATTGAAATGAACAGTAGTTCTTGTGGGTGTAGAAAATGGTTGGATAGAGGGAGAAAGACACCCTTCATTCAAGTGATATAAGATTATCTCCGTGGGGAGCGTGATGTTAAAATAGAGAGAAGATCCTCCACCTCAAGTAAGGTAGGCCCCTTACCCCAGGAAGACGACAGATTTGTCGAAACGGCGTAGGGAGGAGCGGCGTGCTGACGTCACCACCATACCACGCTGAACCCGGAAGGAACGGGCAGCAGCTGAAGCCGGCCGGCGCTACATGTTTTTATAAGCGATTTTTACTGCACAAATTGTAAGTGCTTTTCTTTTATTAATTAAAGTGGATTTTAACTGTATTACGCTATGGAGTATTTCTTTCCTATTTATCCATGGTCTGTGAGCGGATAAATCACGTTTGGATTGATTCCCTGGAGAGGTGGCTTTTGATCTGCGCACTGACAGAGACCCAGTGGCTGGGGGACACAGCCACATGTGTGCATGATCTCTGTGACAGGAGATCTTTGGATCTGGTAAGGGGCCTACCTTACTTGAGGTGGAGGATCTTCTCTCTATTTTAACATCACGCTCCCCACGGAGATAATCTTATATCACTTGAATGAAGGGTGTCTTTCTCCCTCTATCCAACCATTTTCTACACCCACAAGAACTACTGTTCATTTCAATCTATGACCAAATGGACTCAATTTAATCGTTTTTGTTTACTGAATGTTCCACTAATTTTTTTTGTGCATGCGATTTTTTTTTTGCATGCGATTTATGTGCATTATTATTTTTTTTTGTTTTCTTTTTTTTGTTATGAAACAATTCACTTGTGTTCATTTATAATTATGGTGTTTTCAGTTAATATGGTCATGTGTTTGCACTAGCAGCGCAGCCTTTAAATTATATAGCTAGTAAGGTGGAGGTTGTTTCACATCTAAGGTTGCAGCAGCATTTTACATTTCAATTTTTGGTTTGAGATATTTGCCTTTTCATCAAACACATGTGGGGATCATTTCCACTTATGGGATAGCGCAGTATTTTTTACGATATTACAGTCATCTATAAGGATTCCCCATAAGACCTTGAGAAATTCATAGAGCTGTGTGTTCATCTGGATGTCCTGTATGATGAAAGGTGCCAAGAGAGACTTAGAACTCGCAAGTTTCCTAGGCCAGTTTACCGTTTGGCCCCTAACTTCCAAGCACCACCTCAGCCAGAACCTGAAATCTCAGTTGAACCCCAGGCAGCTGTGGAACCCATGGAAGTAAGCCGTCTCCACCTAACTGAATGTGAGAAACAAAGGAGGCGTGTATATCGCCTATACCTGTACTGTGGACTTAAAGGACATTTGTTATCTGTCTGCCCTTCCCGTCCAGTAAAAGGCAGGGTCTAACCAGTGTTGGAGGAGCTGGGTTAGACCTTACAGGTATATCCTCCAAGACCAAAATTACCATTCCCGCAATTATCCATTTACCCTCTAAACTTGTCTCCTGTGAGGCTTTTGTGGATTCTGGAGCCGCTGGCATATTCTTCGACTACACTTTTGCTAAAGAAAATAAAATCCCATTTGTTCCAAAGTCTAGACCCCTGAACATTACCACCCTGAAGATTACCGTTCCCGCAATTATCCATTTACCCTCTAAACTTGTCTCCTGTGAGGCTTTTGTGGATTCTGGAGCCGCTGGCATATTCTTGGACTACACTTTTGCTAAAGAAAATAAAATCCCATTTGTTCCAAAGTCTAGACCCCTGAACATTACCACCCTGAAGATTACCGTTCCCGCAATTATCCATTTACCCTCTAAACTTGTCTCCTGTGAGGCTTTTGTGGATTCTGGAGCCGCTGGCATATTCTTGGACTACACTTTTGCTAAAGAAAATAAAATCCCATTTGTTCCAAACTCTAGACCCCTGAACATTACCACCCTGAATGGACAACCCTTGGGAGATGGCACTGTAAAATTTGAGACTACAACTATCACCCTTCAGGTAGGCGTACTCCCCAAAGAGGAAGTTGTCTTGTCTGTTATTGATTCCCCACTTCTGCTTATCCTTGGTTACCCATGGTTACAACAACATAACCCTTCTTTTGATTGGGAAAATGGAGAACTAACCTCTTGGGGGTCGTTCTGTCATCTAAACTGTTTGTCTCAACCCAAAAGACTTTTTGGTTGTCTGTTGGCTTCCGTGGCCATCCCACCTACCTTGCCTCATGAATACCATGAGTTTGCAGATGTATTTTGCAAGCAAAAGGCAGAGGTTTTACCTCCACATCGTTCTTTTGATTGCGCAATTAATTTGATTCCTTGAGCACCTCTTCCCAAAGGAAGGACCTATCCCTGTCTTTGCCTGAACAAAAATCCATGGAGGAATACATGAAAGACAACTTGGAAAGAGGTTTTTTCCGACCCTCTTCTTCTCCAGTAGGGGCAGGTTTTTTCTTTGTTGAAAAAAAAAGATGGGGGTCTTTGACCATGCATAGATTGTCGAGGGTTAATTCAAATCACTGTAAAAAACTCCTACCCTTTGCCTCTCATTCTTGAACTGTTTGATGTACTTTAGGGAGCCGTTATCTTCTCCAAGCTGGACCTACGAGGGGCTTATAATCTGATTTGAATTAAAGACAGAGACGAGTGGAAGACATCATTCAAGACTCATAATGGACCTGCTGTCTTCCAATGTTTCATGAATGACATTTTTCACAATTTCTGCAACAGTTTTGTGATCATATACTTGGACGACATTTTAATCTTTTCAAGACTCATCTAGAGCACATCTCACATGTAAAGCAGCTATTACAATGACTGAGAGAAAACCATCTTTACGCGAAGATTGAGAAATGTAGCTTCCATCAAAGCCGTATTCCTTTCCTTGGATACATTATAAGTGCTGTCGGTTTCCAAACTGAACCTTTAAAAACTTTCCACTGTCTTGCAATGGCCCCAACTGACCACTTTAAGAGGGCTCCAAAGCTTTCTAGGGTTCGCAAATTACTATAGACGCTTTTTCAAAGGTTTTGCCTCCATTGCGGCCCCCCTTACGGCTATGGCTAAGAAAGGTACAAATTGCAAGCTGTGGTCCTCAGAAGCAGAATCGGCTTTCCAGCAATTAAAAGACATGTTCAGCAAGGCTCCAATTCCTCAGCATCCAAATCCCGATCTCCAGTACATAGTTGAGGTTGATACCTCCAAAGTAAGAGCAGGTGCCGTGCTGTCCCAGGGACAGCCTAAGTCTGGTAGAATCCATCCAGTAGCATTTTTTTTTCTAGAAAGTTTTCTCCAGCGGAGATGAATTACGACTTTGGGAATCAAGAACTACTGGCTATCAAATTGGCATTGTCTGAATGGCGACATCTTCCGGAATGGGCTCCTGAGTCTTTTTTCTATCCTCACTGACCATAAAAACCTGCTGTATCTTCAGACTGCAAGACGTTTGAACTCACGTCAGGCTCGGTGGGCTCTGTTTTTCTCCCGTTTTAATTTTGTTCGTTCTTATGTGCCTGGGCATAAAAACAAGCCGATACTCTTTCCAGACAATTCGCTACCTCTGAAGAAGATCAACCTACCGAGCAGTATATAATCCCACCTCACAAAATTGTCGCACAGATCTCTCTGGCTCTTTCCCAACAGTTACAAGAAACACAGAATCATGTTCCCCAAGGCTTGAAGATACCACCAGGTCTCCTGTTTGTAGCCCCTAGCCTCAAAAAATCTGTACTCCTCTGGGCTCATAATGGTGTGTTATCCGGTCATCCTGGTGTTACCATCACTCTTAAGACCAACATCATGTCTCGTGGCCTCATATGAAAAGGGATGTTACTGACTATGTGGCTGCCTATCCAACTTGTGCTGCTAATTAAGTACCTTGCACTTTGCCTACTGGACTATTACAACCACTTCCGGCAACTCTCCAGCCTTGGACCCATTTGTCTATGGGCTTCATTACAGACTTACCCAAGTAAGAGGGCATGACTGCTATATGGGTCATAGTGGATCGCTTTTTCAAAATGTCTCATTTTGTGCCACTCCGGGATTACCTACAGCAGAAGCACTGTCTACCCTCTTCCTTTCCCATATTGTGAGATATCATGGCATACCTACCAATGTCGTCTCAGACCGTGGATCCCAGTTTGTTTCCCGATTCTAGAGAGCATTCTGCAAGAAACTGGGAGTAACACTCTCACTCTCTACCTCACATCACCCTCAAACAGATGGTAAAACCGAACGCATGAACCAGACCCTAGAAACCTATCTTCGACATTATGTCAATGTCTTACACTCCCACTGGTCTGAGTATTTGCCTTTGGCTGAGTTCACCATTAATTCCAGTTGGCACAGTGCTCTTCATACCACACCATTCTACGCAGCCCTAGGCTATCACCCTCAGACTTTTCCTCTACTTCAGCCTTCTTTTGGTGTACCAGCAGCAGATCTGCGGGTGAAAAATATTCTGCTACATTGGAAAAAAATGTGCTTATTACTACGGAAGTCAGCAGGCAAGTATGCGCTTTTCTCCAGCAAGATGCCATATACCACCATATGTGGTGGGGGACAGAGTTTGGCTATCAACTAAATACGTGAGACTGAAACAACCTTCTACAAAATTGGGCCCTCGATTCATCAGTCCTTACAGAATTATTGCTTGAGTCGGGCCAGTCTCCTATCGGTTGAAATTGCCCTCCTCTCTCCAGATTTACTCCGTATTTCACGTTTGTTTCCCTCCTCAAAAAGGCAATTTTCAATTGCTACTCCAGAATGCAACAGCTACTCCTCCTGTTCTTGTTGATGGACAAAATGAGTTTGTAGTTTCTAAGTTTCTTGATTCTAGAAGACAGGGTTGTGGCCTGCAGTATCTGGTTCATTGGAAGGGATATTCTGTCACAGACTGTTCCTGGGTCCCAGCCAAAGATTTGCATGCTCCTGCTCTTATTCGAGACTTCCATGCCTCCTTTCCCACTAAACCCCACTAGGCCACAGGAGGGGTCCACTGGGGAGGTGGCCCTGTCATGTACCTGGGTGTATTTGAACCAGGATGTTCCTGGTCCCATGGCGTCAGTCTTGCTTGTTGTGCCGACCAAAGCAGCCCTTAACCACTCTAAGACCGGGCCTCTTTTTCAGACTTGGTGTTTACAAGTTAAAAACACATTTTTTTGCTAGAAAATTACTTAGAACCCCCAAACATTATACATTTTTTTTCTAACACCCTAGAGAATAAAATGGCGGTCATTGCAATACTTTTTGTCACATCGTATTTGTGCAGCGGTCTTACAAGAGCACTTTTTTTTGAAAAAACTCACTTTTTTGAATAAAAAAATAAGACAAGAGTAAAGTTAGCCCAATTTTTTTATACTGTGAAAGATAATGTTACGCCGAGTAAATTAATACCCAACATGTCACGCTTGTAATAGAAAAAAGCATGACAGGTCCCCTTAAATATGTAAAAAAAGTTAATAAAGCGCTACCATCAACCTTAATATTGCACAGTGATCCAATAAAGGATGTGATCCTATAAAAAATAAATAAACTAATCATATATATGTGTCCAGTAAACCACACTAGATATAAATGAATTACTGTTCTTACAAAATGCTTGTAGATTTCTGGAGTTACTGGGAAATACGTCAAATACCACTCATTTGTAAGATAAAACACAAAAGGACAACGATGCCCAAAACATCAGGTGTGTAGTCTCTGATGATGTTCACATGTGGTGTATTGCTTTCAAACCTTCCTTGCTTTCAATCCTTCATACATCGATATCGCTCAAACAAAAGAAAGACATACCTCATTGAGCAAATAAATAAACTAAAAACGACATGTGGGTAATAAAACACAGTTGCACTCACACATGCCCCGCAATTAGATCGCATTTAAGAAGGTCAGTTGCGTATATTCAGAGACAATCTCCTCACTTAGCTGTTCCTGCTCACACAGCACTGGGGTTACTGGCTCCTCCTACGCGTTACATCACTGGCACGTGACTTTTTCAAGTCACATGCCAGCGATGTAACGTGTAGGAGCAGCTCTGGCAGCAAAAGAGTTAAAGAGGTTTTGAGTTTTCAGGCCTTAATAAAAGAAAACTCATTCCCCACTGAATTATTTTTTTTTCTTTTTTGCATTGGTACATATCTCACATGGCAGTACCCAGCTACCAATGTCCTTTTTTACCAAAAGCTTGAAAGCTGGCATTGAAAAATACAATATTCATCTCCCATAGACTTTATTTATTATGTTAAGGGTTTGGATTTTTCGAAGTGTTCAGCAAATGTCTATAGAGGTGAATTTTGCCCAATTCACCCATCATTGTTTAGCAGTTACTCTTACAATATGCTGGCAAAGGCCCACATTAGTATACAAATAATGTTACTAGTTAAAGAACTGTAATAGATTAAACAAAAAAAAATGTTTACAGCTGAGCTAGAGGAATTGATGTTTTCCCAACAAAGCTGGAGTTTAACTTTTCGTATGTACTTTTATGTTGCAGATTTCATTTCTAATGAATGTTATTTGGATATTTAGTGAAAAAAATTTAATGATGAATTTCAGGGGAATTAAAGCTGTGTTCTTAAATTATAGTTTTTTATGATTTCTATACTCTATGAAACTTTTCTTTAAGCCTAATTGCAGGAAAATAAAACATGCTACATAACAAAAGAAAGAACATGCTCTACTATGTAAATTACAGTAGGTGTTGAAGGCCAATGGAACACAACCAATAAATATAAGCAGATCTAATAAAACGTTAATATTTGTAAAGTCATAAACAAGATTCAATTTTAAACTATGAGTGAAATGTTTCAGATTCTGTTGCTGGAATCAGTTTAATATGGCTAGAAATTGGAAGCATTTTAAAGTACTATTTAAGTTTTAAAGAAAGATTTTTTTCAAATTAAGTTTATCTTCCAGCTTTTTAGTCACTGTGGCATAAATCATAAAATTGGAGTGTAAAATACATTTTCCATTTTCTCGCATTATACCAACTTTTTCTATTAACTATATTTTATAGTGCATAGCTTTTATTAAATGTGTTTCTATGGCAAGATCATGGGTAATCAGTGAATATCTCTTAAATTTTTTCTTTTTCTTCGCAGAAATATGCTATGAGAATGACTGGCATTTCAATGCATAATCTATTTTAAATTGCTGTAAAACTATATTATGATTGGAAACCTTGCGGGCATAGTAAAATTAGTTTTAACTTACTTTCAAGAAATCTAAGACATCCTGTATTCTATAGAAGGAAGAAATATTGTTACTGATCATGTAACTCAAAAAATTGTACAGGCTAAACACTGTGAGAATGTATTAGAAACAGATGGTTATCAGAAATTTTTTTATGCCATCAAATTCTGTGTAGTCTAGAGGGGCGTATGCATGGTATTCTTACATGGTTTTGGGTTACAGGGTGACATCACTGTATAAATGTGTTCCTGCAACAGACCTCTTGCCTCTTGGTTCTAGTTGTATAAATATGCAAATAAATATGCAAAGCTGATTTTACCTGTAGAAAAAGGTAAAAAAAGGTTGAACAATATAGCTGGAAGACTGTTATGATTTTTTTTTTTAGTCCTTTTTTTACAGTATTAGGCCGGGTTCACACTTGTATGACAAACGCTTTGACATTGGGAGCTCATGACGTGTGAAAATCAATGTTTCCCTATGAGACCTGTCTTAACTGGTCCGAAACAAGTTGGACCGACTTTGAAAATGCTCCCTGCACTACTTTGGTCTGACTTTGATCCAACTTCAACTTTGAATATCACTGAAGTCGGTTCAAAGTCGGATTGCTGTCTTAACTCATCTGACTTTGGCATGCGACTGGTGCCCTGATGATCTTGAAGGGGAACCCCACGCCGATCCCTTCAGTCTGGTATGGATTTTAAGGGGAACTACCATGCAGAAAAAACTACGTGGGGTCTCCCCAAAATTCATACCAGACCCTTATCTGAGCACTCAGCCTGGCAGGTCAAGAAAGGGGGTGGGGACAAGCGAGCGCCCCCCCCCTCCTGAACTGCACCAGGCCGCATGCCCTCAACATGGGGGGTGGGTGCTTTGGGTAGGGGGGCCTTGCACCCCCACACCAAATACATTGTCCCCATGTTGATGAGGACAAGGGCCTCTTCTTGACAACCCTGGCCGTTGGTTGCTGGGGTCTGCGGGCGAGGGGCTTATCGGAGTCTGGAAGTCCCCTTTAACAAGGGGGCCCCCAGATCCCAGCCCCCCACTCAATGTGAATGAGTATTGGGCACATTGTACCCCTACTCATTCACCTAAAAAAGTGTCAAAAATAAAACAGTACACAGGTTTTTTTTGTAATTCTTTTATTTTGTTTGTGTACCCAGAACTGTACAATACAAACCAAGCAGGGAAGAGCATAAAAGGGGTACATAGATAACCAACATGCAGTAAAAATTGTGCATAATATGGACTGCTCAGCTATAATGAGCATAATACAGTAAAACAGCAAAAATGATCGCAGCCATCAGAGCTTAGAGATCAGACAAACTTTAAATTGGTTATCAGCCAACAGAACTACTGGCTTAGCTAGAAGTAACAGATAGCGCCTCTAAGTAATGTAATAAAGTCCTGGGTTCACAAAGGGGGCCCCAGGGGCCATGAAAAAGTGTCTTCAGGCACTTAGCTACAGAGGAGAGAAAAGAGGGGGTAAAGGAGAAAAAGAAGAAAAAATGACAAAGGAAGGGTGGATGGGGAGCAAGGAGGAGGTGAAGAGACGTATGATCAGAAAAGTAAAAAAGCAAAGGAGAAGGCCTTCAAAAAATACAAGGCTGAGGGATCATCCACAGCATTCAGAATTTATAAAGAATGCAATAAGAAATGTAAGGGTGCAATTAGGACGGCTAAGATAGAACATGAAAGACACATAGCGGAGGAGAGAAAAAAAAATCCCAAGAAATTCTTTAAGTATGTAAACAGTAAAAAAGGGAGGACAGACCATATTGGCCCCATAAAGAATGAGGAAGGACATCTGGTTACAAAGGATGGGGAGATGGCAGAGGTATTGAATTTATTCTTCTCCTCAGTCTTCATGAGTGAATCGGGGGGCTTCAGTAACCAAAACTGCAGTGTTTATCCTCATGACACAACACAGGAAGCACCTACATGGTTAACAGAGGACGAAATTAAAATTAGACTTGAGAAACTTAACATTAATAAATCACCGGGACCAGATGGCTTGCATCCGAGGGTGCTTAGGGAACTCAGTCAGGTGATTGCCAGACCGTTGTTCCTAATTTTTACAGACAGTCTATTGACTGGAATGGTACCAGCTGATTGGAGAAAAGCCAATGTAGCACCAATATTTAAAAAGGGCCCAAAAAACATCCCTGGGAATTACAGACCAGTTAGCCTAACATCAATAGTATGTAAACTCTTGGAGGGGATGATAAGGGACTATATACAAGATTTTAGTAATAAGAATTAGCAGTAATCAGCATGGATTCATGAAGAATCGTTCTTGCCAAACCAATCTATTAACCTTCTATGAGGAGGTTAGTTGCCATCTAGATAAAGGAAGGCCCGTAGACGTGGTGTATCTGGATTTTGCAAAAGCATTTGACACAGTTCCCCATAAACGTTTACTGTACAAAATAAGGTGCGTTGGCATGGACCATAGGGTGAGTACATGGATTGAAAACTGGCTACAAGGGCGAGTTCAGAGGGTGGTGATAAATGGCTAGTACTGGTCAGGGGTGGGTAGTGGGGTCCCCCAGGGTTCTGAGCTGGGACCAGTCCTATTTAATTTGTTCATAAACTACCTGGAGGATGGGATAAACAGTTCAATCTCTGTATTTGCAGACGATACTAAGCTAAGCAGGGCAATAACTTCTCCGCAGGATGTGGAAATCTTGCAAAAAGACCTGAACAAATTAGTGGGGTGGGCGACTACATGGCAAATGAGGTTCAATGTAGAAAAATGTAAAATAATGCATTTGGGTGGCAAAAATATGAATGCAATCTATACACTGGGGGGAGAACCTCTGGGGGAATCTAGGATGGAAAAGGACTTGGGGGTCCTAGTGGATGATAGGCTCAGCAATGGCATGCAATGCCAAGCTGCTGCTAATAAAGCAAACAGAATATTGGCATGCATTAAAAGGGAGATCAACTGCAGAGATAAAACGATAATTCTCCCGCTCTACAAGACTCTGGTCCGCCCGCACCTGGAGTATGCTGTCCAGTTCTGGGCACCAGTCCTCAGGAAGGATGTACTGGAAATGGAGCGAGTACAAAGAAGGGCAACAAAGCTAATAAAGGGTCTGGAGGATCTTAGTTATGAGGAAAGGTTGCGAGTACTGAACTTATTCTCTCTGGAGAAGAGACGCTTGAGAGGGGATATGATTTCAATTTACAAATACTGTACTGGTGACCCCACAATAGGGATAAAACTTTTTCGCAGAAGAGAGTTTAATAAGACTCGTGGCCACTCATTACAATTAGAAGAAAAGAGGTTTAACCTTAAACTACGGGGTTCTTTACTGTAAGAGCGGCAAGGATGTGGAATTCCCTTCCACAGGCGGTGGTCTCAGCGGGGAGCATTGATAGCTTCAAGAAACTATTAGATAATCACCTGAATGACCGCAATATACAGGGATATGTAATGTAATACTGACACATAATCACACACATAGGTTGGACTTGATGGACTTGTGTCTTTTTTCAACCTCACCTACTATGTAACTATGTAACTATGTAAGGTCACTCGCCCAAGGCAAAAATCTAGTAAAACCCAGGAATTCACCCGGGTTGCAAAATCTCTCGTAAACAGGCATCCGTGTTTACAAAATGTTGCCATGGCCTCCAGGTGTTCCAAAAAGTCTCCTCCCGATTGTATAAGGACGCCGTAAGGTCCTCCATGTCTCTAATTTTGGGTTACCACAGCTCTCCATCGCAGAGGAATACAGGTCTTTGCAGCGTTTAACAACTGGATCATAAGAGATGCCTTATATTTTTGATGGGCCGTGTTGTGAGGTGCAGCAGACACACCGCCGGGTTTCCTGTTAGATCAACATTGGTCAGATCTTTAATGGTAGAGGTCACTTCCTGCCAGAATGGTTTGACTCTTGGGCAGTCCCAGAAAATGTGGAGCATTGTGCCTCAATCAGCGTTGCATCGCCAACACGTATCTGGTACCTGTGGAAAAATGCGGTGTAGAGTAACGGGAAACCTACACCACCTAGTCAAAATCTTGTAGCTGGTTTCTTGGACCTTAGTGGCAATCGAAGATTTCTGAGAAAAATGAAGAATTTTCTCCTTTTGTTGATCAGTAACATGCATAGTAAGATCTGATTCCCACTTAAGGATGAAAGCCGGGGTAAAATCTTTTGGTTGGATCAAGGCAGTGTAGATAGTGGAGAGACAGTGGCAAATTGGTTCCTATTTATGGCAGATGCTCTCTATTTCTGTAAGTTGATGGGAAAAACCTGGAGAACGAGTAAAGAAAATGCCTGAGCTGAAAGCTACCCCAAAAGTCTAATGGTGGAATTGAGGTTTGTAAGGGCAGTGGAGGAAAGTTTGCCATCGGGCCTCAAGAAGTTGCAAAGATGGAGACGACCAGTGGACCACAAACTTTGGAACTGTGGATTGTGGAGGCCTGGTTGGAATTCCGGCTTCCCTAGAATAGGGATCATTGGTGACGGCAAGTACACAGGTTTTTAAAGTAATTTATTAACCACTTGAGCCCCGGACCATTATGCTGCCTAAGGACCAGAGGTCTTTTTCCAATTTGGCACTGCGTCGCTTTAACTGCTAATTGCGCAGTCATGCAATGCTGTACCCAAACGAAATTTGCGTCCTTTTCTTCCCACAAATAGAGCTTTCTTTTGATGGTATTTGATCACCTCTGCGGTTTTTATTTTTTGCGCTATAAACGGAAAAAGACCGAAAATTTGGAACAAAAATTATATTTTCTACTTTTTGTTATAAAAAAAATCCAATAAACTCAATTTTAGTCATACATTTAGGCCAAAATGTATTCGGCCACATGTCTTTGGTAAAAAAAATGTCAATAAGCGTATATTTATTGGTTTGCGCAAAAGTTATAGCGTCTACAAACTAGGGTACATTTTCTGTAATTTACACAGCTTTTAGTTTATGACTGCCTATGTCATTTCTTGAGGTGCTAAAATGGCAGGGCAGTACAAAACCCCCCCAAATTACCCCATTTTGGAAAGTAGACACCCCAAGGAAATTGCTGAGAGGCATGTTGAACCCATTAAATATTTATTTTTTTTGTCCCAAGTGATTGAATAATGACAAAAAAAAAAAATATTTACAAAAAGTTGTCACTAAATGATATATTGCTCACACAGGCCATGGGCCTATGTGGAATTGCACCCCAAAATACATTCTGCTGCTTCTCCTGAGTATGGGGATACCACATGTGTGGGACTTTTTGGGAGCCTAGCCGCGTACGGGGCCCCGAAAACCAATCACCGCCTTCAGGATTTCTAAGGGTGTAAATTTATGATTTCACTCTTCACTGCCTATCTCAGTTTCGGAGGCCATGGAATGCCCAGGTGGCACAAAACCCCCCCAAATGACCCCATTTTGGAAAGTAGACACCCCAAGCTATTTTCTGAGAGGCATATTGAGTCCATGGAATATTTTATATTTTGACACAAGTTGCGGGAAAGTGACACATTTTTTTTTTGCACAAAGTTGTCACTAAATGATATATTGCTCACACAGGCCATGGACATATGTGGAATTGCACCCCAAAATACATTTAGCTGCTTCTCCTGAGTATGGGGATACCACATGTGTGGGACTTTTTGGGAGCCTAGCCGTGCACGGGACCCCGAAATCCAATCACCGCCTTTAGGATTTGTAAGGGTGAAAATTTTTGATTTCACTCTTCACTGCCTATCACAGTTTCGGAGGCCATGGAATGCCCAGGTGGCACAAAACCCCCCCCAAATGACCCCATTTTGGAAAGTAGACACCCCAAGCTATTTGCTGAGAGGCATGGTGAGTATTTTGCAGCTTTCATTTGTTTTTGAAAATGAAGAAAGACAAGAAAAAACATTTTTTTTTTCTTTTTTCAATTTTCAAAACTTTGTGAGGTCTGCAAAATACTCACTATACCTCTCAGCAAATAGCTTTGGGTGTCTACTTTCCAAAATGGGGTCATTTGGGGGTTTTGTGCCACCTGGGCATTCCATGGCCTCCGAAACTGTGATAGGCAGTGAAGAGTGAAATCAAAAATTCACGCCCTTAGAAAGCCTAAAGGCGGTGCTTGGTTTTCGGGGTCCCGTGCGCGGCTAGGCTCCCAAAAAGTCTCACACATGTGGTATCCCCGTACTCAGGAGAAGCAGCAGAATGTATTTTGGGGTGTAATTTCACGTATTCTCAAGGCATGTTTGAGCAATATATCATTTAGTGACAATTTTGTGCAAAAAAAAAAAAAAAAATTGTCTCTTTCTCGCAACTTGTGTCGCAATATAAAATATTCCATGGACTCAACATGCCTCTCAGCAAATAGCTTGGGGTGTCTATTTTCCAAAATGGGGTCATTTGGGGGGGGGTTTGAACTGTCCTGGCATTTTATGCACAACATTTAGAAGCTTATGTCACACATCACCCACTCTTCTAACCACTGGAAGACAAAGCCCTTTCTGACACTTATTGTTTACATGAAAAAGTTATTTTTTTTTGCAAGAAAATTACTTTGAACCCCAAACATTATATATTTTTTTTAAAGCAAATGCCCTACAGATTAAAATGGTGGGTGTTTCATTTTTTTCTTTCACACAGTATTTGCGCAGCGATTTTTCAAACGCATTTTTTGGGGAAAAAAACACACTTTTTTAAATTTTAATGCACTAAAACACACTATATTGCCCAAATGTTTGATGAAATAAAAAAGATGATCTTAGGCCGAGTACATGGATACCAAACATGACATGCTTTACAATTGCGCACAAACGTGCAGTGGCAACAAAATAAATACATTTTTAAAAGCCTTTAAAAGCCTTTACAGATTACCAATTTAGATTTACAGAGGAGATCTACTGCAAAAATTACTGCCCTCGATCTGACGTTCGCGGTGATACCTCACATGCATGGTGCAATTGCTGTTTACGTTTGACGACAGACCGCCGCTTGCGTTCGCCTTAGCGCGAGAGCAGGGGGCGACAGGGGTGCTTTTTTTTTTTTCTTTATTATTTTTTTTCTTTTTTATCTTATTTTTAAACTGTTCCTTTCATTTTTTTTTAAAAATCATTTTTATTGTTATCTCGGGGAATGTAAATATCCCCTATGATAGCAATAGGTAGTGACAGGTACTCTTTTTTGAAAAAATTGGGGTCTATTAGACCCTAGATCTCTCCTCTGCCCTCAAAGCATCTGACCACACCAAGATCGGTGTGATAAAATGCTTCCCTAATTTCCCAATGGCGCTATTTACATCCGGCGAAATCTAAGTCATAAAATGCTCGTAGCTTCCGGTTTCTTAGGCCATAGAGATGTTTGGAGCCACTCTGGTCTCTGATCAGCTCTATGGTCAGCTGGCTGAATCACCAGCTGCATTCTCAGGTTCCCTGTTGAGACAGGAGAGCCAGAGAAAAACACGGAAGATGGTGGGGGGGGCATTCCCTCCTACGGCTTGTAAAAGCAGTCTAGAGGCTAATTAGCTGCTAGGATTGCTTTTACATGAAAGCCGACCGCTGGCTGAAAATAATGATACCAAGATGATACCTAAACTTGCAGGCATCATTCTGGTATAACCACTCAAAGTCGTGAATGGCGTACCTGAAGACAAAAAAATGGTTAACAATAAAGCACAGTAAACAGTAAAGTATAAAAAATTGCATACCTGAAAAGCAAACATGATAAAACATAATAACAATAAAACATTGCAGAATAGAATACAGTAAAAAAGAGCAGAACAATAGAGAGAGAATAGAGAGAGAGAGAGAACAATAAAACGACAACTATTTTTTTTTATTTTTTATATATATATTTTTTTTTTACACTTTTTTTGTAACTAACTTTTATAACTGCAACCGGTTCCAGGTTCGGGTCTCTCAAAATGCGATGGCATCTTGGGAAACCCTGTGAAAGTGTGCCTAGTCTGTGCAATGCTGTACCCTACGCTAATACTCAACTAGTGAATGGTAGTGTTCAAAACATTCACCAATGCAAAAACCAGGATTGTCAGGACAGGAGGGACAATAATAGCGGGTGTCATGCCTATATCCGCGCTTGCTGCAGACACAACATCTTTTTTGGGGGGTTCGTTGGGTAGGGGTACTCGGGAGGACATAAAGAAAATGCCTCTCATGCAGCCGACTGCACTTGGTTGGGGATGTGAATGGGGGAAGTACGGGTGCTGCAGAAGTGGTGGGTTCCCAATTAGGATTGGCGAATGCAGCAGGAAGGGCATGATGGGCACGACGGGCCTGTGTTTGTCTTTTTGGTGGCAGCGGGACACTACTTGTGCTTGCCACCTCACCAGCTTGAACTGCACTTATGGGACTCGCCACGTCACCAAGTGTTACTGCAGTGCTGGTTTGACTACGACCGGGGTGTACTAGGCCACTGGTGCTTGCCAGTTCACCAAAACGCTACAAAAAAAACTGTTAGCGATCGCAGGGATCAGGCCTGACTCTGCGAACGCTGCAGTTATGCGTTTAGTGTTTTGTAAGTGACAGTGATCGATCGATACTGCACTTGGGTGGGCTGGGCTGGGCCGGGCGGAGGGGCAAAACGCAGGTGCTAGCAGGTATCTGGGCTGATCCCGCTAACACTGCGTTTTTGGGAACCCTAAACTGCTGGGGACGCTAGTATAGATCTGATCGGATCAGATATTGATCCGTTCAGATACTATACCACTAAGGGAGGTGTATGGTGGGTGCGTGGGTGTTAGCGGTACTGGCGCTAAGGTGACGCTGCCTGGGACTGGTGCTTGCCAGTTCACCAAAATGCTTCCAAAAAAACTGTTAGCGATCGCAGGGATCAGGCCTGACTCTGCGAACGCTGCAGTTATGCGTTTAGTGTTTTGTAAGAGACAGTGATCGATCGATACTGCACTTGGGTGGGCTGGGCTGGGCCGGGCGGAGGGGCAAAACGCAGGTGCTAGCAGGTATCTGGGCTGATCCCGCTAACACTGCGTTTTTGGGAACCCTAAACTGCTGGGGACGCTAGTATAGATCTGATCGGATCAGATGTTGATCCGTTCAGATACTATACCACTAAGGGAGGTGTATGGTGCGTGCGTGGGTGTTAGCGGTACTGGCGCTAACCTGACGCTGCCTGGGACTGGTGCTTGCCAGTTCACCAAAATGCTACCAAAAAAACTGTTAGCGATCGCAGGGATCAGGCCTGACTCTGCGAACGCTGCAGTTATGCGTTTAGTGCCTTGTAAGTGACAGTGATCGATCAAAACTGCACTTGGGTGGGCTGGGCGGAGGGGCTAACACTGCGTTTTTGGGAACCCTAAACTGCTGGGGACGCTAGTATAGATCTGATTGGATCAGATATTGATCCCTACAGATACTATACCACTAAGGGAGGCGTATGCTGCGTGCGTGGGTGTTAGCGCTACTGGCGCTAATCTGACGCTGCCTGGGGCGACGCATATCACCGCCGGGCGATCAGGGGGCTAAACCTTTATTCGGTAATAAACGGCGGGTGCCCTGACACTATAAAAAATAAACGAACTCATCAGCGTCACCCGTAACGGTTATACGGTGATCAGTGGTGAAAGGGTTAACTAGGGGGCAATCAAGGGGTTAAAACATTTATTGGGTAGTATATGGGGGTCCCTGACGCTATAAAACGCTGACGGCGAACCTAAATATTTACCTCCCTAACTAGCGTCACCAGCGACACTAATACAGCGATCAGAAAAATGATCGCTTAGTGACACTGGTGACGGGGGGTGATCAAGGGGTTAAAACTTTATTAGGGGGGGTTAGGGGGGTACCCTAGACCTAAAGGGGGCTAACAGTACCTGTCCTAACACTGTAACTGTCACAAACTGACACCATGCAGTAATCAGAAAAAAAAAAAAAACACATACTGCTGGTGTCAGTTTGTGACAGGGGTAGGGGTGATTGGGGGGGGATCGGGGGGCGATCGGGGGGGGGGGATCGGGGTGTTTTGTGTGCCTGGCATGTTCTACTGTGTGTGTGTTTTCACTCACATACCTGTCTTCTCCCCTCAGCGCCGGAACGGAAAATACCGAGCCGAGGAGAGATGACATCATTTCCTTTGCTGCTGTTTAGCATACAGCAGCAAAGGAAATGATCTGATTGGCCGGCGGCGATCGCGAGGGGGGGCCACGAACGGATGGCGACCCCTCACCTCCGATCGCCGGGGGACATAACAGGACCGCCTCGGGCACCGGGTGGGGGGTCCGATCGGACCCCCCACCCGCGGGTGGCAAATCACGTATATGTACGTGATTTTGCCTGCCCGTGCCGCCTTGCCGACGTACATCGGCGTGAGGCGGTCCTTAAGTGGTTAAGGCAGCTCCAGCGTTGGTTGCGATCTTTTCTCCCCTATCCGGCTCTTCTGCCTCCTCCGCTGATGTCATCTGCCTCTGCTAGTTCTTCTCCCCTCTCCGGGTCTTCTCCACTCTCCACTGATGTCTTCTAGCCCTCTCAGGTTCTTCTCCCTCTTTCCACTGTCTTCTGCCTCTGCCGGGTCTTCTCCGCTGTCTTCTCGCTCTTTTTGCCGGGTCTTCTCCGCTGTCTCCTCCCTCTGTTCTTCTTCCGATGTTGACTCAACGTTCTTATGTTGGCATGGGGCAGGGTCACTGGGTAACATCATCCGGAGGCCCCACCCCTTATGACGTCACCATCTGGGATATGATGGGGCGGTGAGGTCATAAGGGGCATGTCCTCATCAACATGGGGATAAGGTGCTTTGGGGTGGGGGGTGCAAGGCCACTGCCCCAAAGCACCCACCCCCCCATGTTGGGGGCATGCTGACTGGTACAGTTCGGGGGGGGCACTCACTCCTCCCCACCCCCTTTTCTGACCTGCTAGGCTGCGTGCTCAGCTAAGGGTCTGGCATGGAATTTGGTGGGGGACCCCACACCCTTTTTTCTTTGTGGTGAGGGTTCCCCTTAAAATCCATACCAGACCGATGGGCCTGGTATGCTCTTGAAGGGGGACCCATTCTGTTTTTTTTAAATTTGGTGTGGAATTCCCCCTAAAGATTCATAACAGACACAAAGTGCCTTCATTGTCGGGATAAAAGTCGGATCCACGTTCATTGAAGTCGGACAGATGTCGGACTTCAAGTCGCAGGGCAAAGTCGGATCCACAGTCGTATGACTGTCGTGTCGTACCAGTGTGAACCCGGCCTTAAAGCTCATCCTTAGACATGGCAGTCCCCCTTCCATTCTCTACTCCTAACCATTCTCACTTATTTACTCGATTTAAATAAAAATTATTATTTTTAAAGCTTTTACAATACTTATCCATGTCCACCATGCTTGTCCCCTGCCTCTGCTTTTCTTGAGAGTCAATAAGGGTAATTCAGAAATGCAGTTTATTCCCAACAACCAATTGTCTCTTCCTGATTCCATCTCTCTAAGGCATCTTAAAACAAACCTTTCTTCTGAACAGTCAATCAGAAGTTCCCATGTAACCAAGTTAGGGACACCAGAAGGAGGACCCTGCAAATAAGAAGAAAAAGACCTCAGATTCAGAGTGTTATGTGACCATAGGTTTAAGTAAGAAATTTTAGGACTTGTAGACTATTTTTCAAATAAACCATATGATTCTTTTTTTTTTTTTTTGGGGGGGGGGGGGTGAAGTGCTTAGAGTTCAATTTTAAAAACATTGATAATTCTGAATGTATTTTTGCTTGATACCTGAATTGCTTGAACCTTTCTCATCCAGGAAAATTAGTCTTATTTACTAAGGGATTAGAGAATACTAAGTGCTATGTTTACTTAGCCAAGTCACTATTCACTTATCTTAGTGAATAAAGGTAAGCTGTGTTCACTTCAGTTTACCAATTATCTGCAAGATAAAATCCTATTTTTCTTCAAATTTCCTGGGTTGAACTGGGAACCAATCTTGGTATGTAAGAGTGGCGCCTTGGTCTAGCAGTGGTGGGGTCCAGGGTTCAATTTCAGCTACTGTCAGCACGAAGAAAAAAAAAATCCAATTAGAATTATTGACCAAAGAGGCCTTAGTGCTTGTGCCTGTATGACTGAACAAAGGACATTGGGTTGTTAGCTCCTTCAGGAGCAAGGACTAACTTAAAGTGATATTAAAGTAATTTTTTTTAAAATAACAAACATGTTGTACTTACCTGCTCTGTGCTGTAGTTTGGCACAGATCAGCCCTGATCCTCCTCTTCTTGAGTCCTCTGCTGGCCCTTCTGGCCCCTCCTTTCAGCCAAGTGTCCACAGAGCAAGCAGCTTGCAATAGGGGGCACCCTAGCAGGCTCACTCCTAACACACGGCTCTGAGTGTCCATTTACACACAGAGCTGCGGCTCTGCCCCGCCCTCTCTCACCTCATTGGCTCACTGGCTGTGATTGGCTGCTGTCTTAGCCAATGAGAAAGAAAAGTCCCTGAAAACTGAGGCTCTTGAGCACATCTCTGGAGGAAGATCAGGCTCAGAAAAGTATGGGGGGGGGGGCTGGGGGGGCTGTTACACAGAAAAAGTTTTTTACCTGCATGCATAGAATGCATGCAGGTAAAAAACCTTCATCTTTTACAAACACTTTAAGTGATCTATACACACTATATAGCAATGCAGCATACATTGGTTCTCTATAAATAAAATAAACAGACACACAAATACATTTACAATTTGCTTTTCACTTCTAGTAATGCAGCTGTCAAGGGGAACTTCCACTTACATTAAAGAAAAAAAAAATGTCCCCAGCAAACAAAGAGTATGGTACATTTTCTTACAATGTTTCTGGTAATAGGAAACAAAATAAATGTAGGTCGGATGCCTTTTTCACAAAAAAATGGCTTCTCCGTCTATAATAAGTAGAATTCATTAGTGGTGTAATTGATCCTGGGAGTTAAACAGACTGCGCAAGGTATTTCATTTTACATTGTGAGGACTAATTGACAACTACCGTATTTTGTTTTATTATTTATTTCATTTTTGCCTTTCTCTGAATAAAAAAAATATTAGAAAAGTACATGGTAGATTCTGGTATTTTTTCTAATAAATGATGGTACTATATAAAAATTACAGGTTCACAAGCACACTCTTTCCACGTTGTGCAAAATAGTGAGAATCATCTTTCACTGTCATTATTTAGTAAGAGCTATTATCATTTATTTTCTGCAGCAGAAGGGTTAATCAACTGGAAGAGTGCTGTCACATATACCCTTATCAAAAAGTAGATACATGTCTCCTAATATATACTTCCAGTCCCCATATAGTCACACAATGTGACTTCGAGATCAATTTATGTAGTGTAAAATTGAGCTTGATATGAGTCAGAAATTCCCTTTGTAATGTAATGTAGTAGATTGGGAAAGGTGCCAGAATCAAGTTTAATGAAATAATAGATGTGAATGGAATCACAAAGTATTTCTCCTTCCTGTGGTTCTATGCTGTGATTTGGGACACTTGGGCCTATAGTTGCTAATAACTAGATTCTAACATGTTGAGATGATGAAATATGTAACTATAGGAAAATGTTATTATGCTTAGGAAAACAGATGAAATGTTTGAAGGCGTAGATTAAAAATAGGAACAATTGATTGAGTTATTTCACCTATTTTTAGGGCCTTATTTTCATTTTTGGCACAGTGAATCCTATGCCTGGGCAGTATGGTGAGAATGAGGAGTACATAATTTTACAAGTTTCCTTGTGTTTTCTTTCTTTACACACTTTTTTTTCAGAGGAAAACATGTAAAACCAAAACATATGAAAATATAAATTAAAAAATATAAGACCCCCCCCTTCCACACAGACAAACATACAAACACACATAAACACATATGCATTCAGAATGTGTGTGTGTGTATATATATACAGCCATATCCCACTTTTAAGTGCACAATGGGGTTTATTTACCAAAGCTGGAAAGTGCAAAATCAGGCCCACTTCTGCATAGAAATCAATGAGCTTCTAACTCCAGCTTGTTCAATTAAGCTTTGGTAATAAAACCCGGAAACTCATTGGTTTCTCTGCAGAAGTGAGCCTGATTTTGCACTTTCCAGCTTTAGTAAATAAACCCCATTGTGTACTTAAAAGTGGGGTATGCCTGTATGTATGTGTATATATATATATATATATATATATATATATATATATATATATATCTATACTGTATAGATATATACTGTAAATAGATATGTATATTTATCCCAGTGCTATAATCTAATAAAATCTATAAGCTTTGACAGTTATGCCCCGTACACACGGTCGGATTTCCGACGGAAAATGTGTGATAGGACCTTGTTGTCGGAAATTCCGACCATGTGTAGGCTCCATCACACATTTTCCATTGGATTTTCCGACACACAAAGTTTGAGAGCAGGATATAAAATTTTCTGACAACAAAATCCGTTGTCGGAAATTCCGATCGTGTGTACACAAATCCGACGGACAAAGTGCCACGCATGCTTAGAATAAATAAAGAGATGAAAGTTATTGGCCACTGCCCCGTTTATAGTCCCGACGTACGTGTTTTACGTCACCGCGTTCAGAACGATCGGATTTTCCGACAACTTTGTGTGACCGTGTGTATGCAAGACAAGTTTGAGCCAACATCCGTTGGAAAAAATCCTAGGATTTTGTTGTCGGAATGTCCGAACAAAGTCCGACCATGTGTACGGGGCATTAGTCAGTGTGTACCTAATAAAGTGATTGGCTAGTTGGAAAGTAGGGGAGGATTTATTACATCCTTTGATGTTATCAGGGTCAAAGCCACAGATTTTAGTGCCCAGAACTTTTGGGACCTATGACATTATTCTAATCTTCTAAAGGCATAATGCCAGCTCTTAATGGGTTTAATTTACTAAGAAACTATAGAAGGTTCATTTATCATGCTAAATAAGTCAACATTATCTTTAAATGTAAAAACCATGCACAAGGGAAAAAAAATGGAATCTTTGCTTGTGCATGATTGGATGATTGAAGTCAACACAGCTTCTCCTTAATCACTAAGTGAGCATTCACTTTGCAAAATAAACAACCTCTGTTCCTTTAGTAAATCATTCTTAATGTCTGTACTTAATGTGCAATTCATTTTTAGGTGTAGTTTGACAGGTGTACTTTAAAGTCCAAACAAGTTGATAGTTACCTTTTTTATTGCCATCAGCAGGCTTAATCATCTCCTTGGGGAAGATGCAGACTGTAGTTGGGGACCTAGAGAATTTTATCGGTAATCACTATTATTTGGTCATGATCAAATCATGGACATGATTAACCCTTGCACTGTCACCACCATAGTTATGTTAGGGAGTGCAGTGAGTGGATGGAAACAAACCTACAGCTGCTATTGTGGCTGTAGGTTTGTTTTCTTTTAATCATGTCTTTGTGTGATTCCCTTTAGAATTGACTGTCACTTCTATATGGGCACGCAGTTAACTGGGTTGAGCCCAGGGCTGCAGCAAGGAGGCATATTTAGGTTGGCTGAGGGTGGAAGCGATCAGAAACTACCATTACTGACCTCCTGACCACATGCATGAAGTAGATGAAGTGATCTTCCAAATCCGGAAGTGACGCAGACCCACTATTCATTGGCCAGTATTGTAATGTGATTTAAATTTACTTTGTTGTAAGTGCAATTTTCCATTTAGCAAATACATGCTGTTACATACTACACTATGAGGGGTTATCTTGTTATGTAAGCTTATTTCCAGAGAAAAGGAGGGGGAGACCTGATCTCCTAAAGAGCCATTTCTAATGCTGCATATGCCACTACATGGGATGGTTCAAGTGGAATACTACTTTCTGCACCATTGTTGTGGAGACCTTTGATTGATCCCTTAGAGGGAAAGTCCATTTAGATCTGCGTTATATACAGGTCTATGATTGGAGGAGAGCGCATGATATGAAAGGTGGTGGGAGTCATTGCACATACGGTGGCAAATTGTGATTCATGAACTGCTAACCAGAAAGCACTTGCTTTATCACAAGTGACTTAAGGATAAATAAGAAGCAATTTACGACACAGAAAAATATCAGGGACTGTTTTTAGTTTTTGACTTATCTGTGTTTATTTGGTTTTGAAAGCATTATTTGACATAAAGTACAATTTTGCTGTTTTCACTATGATTTTATTAATGCTAAAAGTGTGAGCACAGCAACATATTTTGTAAGCTTTCTTTATCTAATATTGGTTTGATTAATCACAGTGATTTATGTATATATGTGATTTATATATATATATAATGTATGCGTGGTTTTTATTTTTATATTTCAATAGTGGGCGCAGCATTGTCTATTCACTTCTTATGCTTTTGTTGTGGGAACACAATTAGATGCTTTGCAGCCACTTTTTTATAATTTAGATTCAATTTTAACTGGGGTATATAAAGCACAGTTTTGGGGTAGCGCAGGGGTGTCATCTCATAACCTTATATTATAAAAGACCCTTATAGAGGCATCCATCCTGGCTGGATGGAAAGGTGGGCAGCAAACACATGCTCATCCCTCCTGAATCATACCAGACAACATGCCCTTAACATTGGAACCATGGAAGGGGGATGGCAAAGTCTCTTTCTCTTGCAAGGAAACTTTTCCCATGTTGATGAGACAAGGGCCTCATCCACACGTCCTGTCCCCAAAAGGAATGTGGAGGTCTTATTGGAATCTGGAGGTATACTAAAGCCTCAGGTGGGCAAACTGGCCGCATTGATAGCAGGTTTGGTTTGTGTCAAATTCATGTTCAACCAGAATACAAATATCATCCCTAGATAGGAGGTTTGTGGTGGTGGTAGTGGTGGTGGTGGTGGTGGGGGGGGGGGTATATGATTATATGAATCTGGAAGCCCCATTCAAAATAAGTGATCTCATATATCCTACCCCCCAAGGGAAATGAAGATGGGGTACATTAGTACTGTTTGTTTCTCACTTTTAAAAAAATACAAATAAACCCACACACCTTTTAAAAATGTATAAGAAATACTCCCCAGTGTTAATCCAGTGGCAATTAGGTCATCCAGCAATGTTGATTCAGGGTTGAGTACAATAATCTACCCCATATTTCTCTGCTGCAGTAATGCTGCTAAATGTCAGATGCCTAGGTGCTGCTTGTAGACAACAGCCCTGAGGATCCTGGATGATGTCATTGACCAATCAGGATCATCAAAATGTTTGGTCAATGATGTCAGCCAGCATCCCTGGTTGTTCTTTTCATTCCAGAAACACCAATATTCTGTAATTAAACAGTGGTAGTGCAAGGGGGCAATGTTTAGTGACATGAAAATATCAATGGGCTGCAGAAAAACATTGTCAGGTGGAAAGTCATCATGATTGACACCTCACAGCAATGTCCCTAATGCATGACAATGTTTCCTTGCTCCCATGATAACCCATCACCTGACAAAGCTGCCCTGCCAGCTGGGGTCTTAAATGATAGGATTTCCATTGCTACTGGAATGCAAACAACATCATAATGGTCATGACTATATTGGGTTAATTAAATCAACCAGGATCCCTGCCACTGTGTTTTTATTGCCATAAAATACAGTTTTTACCTATTTTTTTCATTCTCTTGTGCATTTCATTGCTGTGATCTTCTCCAACTTCTTTTAGCCACTTCTTATCTACATTCTGTCACTTCAGTATCAGCAGCACTTCATTGTTCTGGACCAAATTCTTCATAGTGACAATGGGGAAACATGCCTGTGCAATGTGTGTTGCCACTTATTTTCTTGTAGACTCTTATTTTCTTGTGGCCTCTATCAGGAGACAGAGGGGTTGATTTACTAAAACTGGAGAGTACAAAATCTGGTGCAGCTCTGCATAGAAACCAACCAGCTGCCAGTTTTTTTTTTGTTAAAGATTAATTGAACAAGCTGAATTTGGAAGCTGATTGGCTACCATGCACATCTGCTCAATATTTCACACTCTCCAGTTTTAGAAATCAACCTCAATGTGACAGAGTGGCAATGTAGAAGCACATGGTTTAGCTGCTGCTGTTACCTTTTATATTGAAGTCACTAAAGAAAATTAGCGCGGTTTTAAAACAAATTTTAATGTGAAAGCACAACTGGGAGACAGTCACCCTTTACAGGAAGCCCCTGGAAAAAAGTAACTTTATGACAGGATCCCCAGGTATCATTTTGAAAGCTGCAATTTCAAAATATTAAAAACCATGTTTTAAACTTACATTAACCTCCTTGGCAGTATTCATGAGTGTGGTTTGGGGTGAAATTTTAGTACCATTAGCAGTAACCCTGAGCCACACTCAGGATAGCATCTCTGGATCCTGGAAGAGGTGACTTGCCTTGCCCCTGGGATCCCGCAATGTACTCCCTCTGTGTCCGGTAGCCGGATCTTCCACCCGATGCTCTGTGTTCCGGTTTCCCTTCCCTGCACACAATACATTGTAACCTTATTGGACTACATTACTGTATCAAATCATTTGACCTCAGTTTGCCCCCCAATGGTTTGTCCAGTGCCCTTGCCTGCAGTTTTACTGTTCTTTATGCCTGGAAACTAGAGAACGACCATGGCATCCAAAAAGCGTGCCTCTATATCAAAAGCAGTTTATGACCTGCTGGAAAACAGTGATAGAGATACAGAATTACTTGCAGACTTGAGAGATGGCGATTCGTGGGGAAATTCGTCATCAGACACAGAAAGTGATTTCAGTGACGATCCTGCGACTGAGGTCAGTTCATGGATTCGGCTTCCATGCTGTCTCAGACAGCCCAGCTGTCTTCTCAGTATCCAGGAGGGTCATGGTTTCCATCTGCCAGCCAGAATATGCTACCATAGAATTACACCTCTGGATATCCCTGGGACTACCAGAACGCCGGACCACCTGCCATATTACTAATATGATGTGCTCTTACCCATCCACTCTTTTGTAAGTGTTTTTAACCCTTTTGGGAAATATAAAGCTTTACTTCTGCACTTAGAGGCGCCTTTTTTTCTTTTAATTTTCGGGTCACACAATGTGAGGAACAATGTGTGTGCTGTGGTAGAATGTGGGAAGAGATGTCAGAGTTAGCCATTTCCACTGTAAACACCAGCCCTACTGGTGAGTGGCCTTTCTGCTAATCTAACACATTGTGAATGATTGGTGTCTCCTACACACTGCCACAGATCCACATATGGTTTTTACGGTTAATGGCTACAGGGCATAGAGGCATTGACAAAATAAATGTGGGCACAATACTTATAAGCACATTGTGGTTTGCTTTTATATGGTTTTGTTTTTCTAATTTTTTAATATAATTTCTGGGGGGAAGTGCACAATGTGAAAGAAAGAAAACATGGACACCTTAACTGAGATAAAACACTTTATTTGACCCTCCCATGCATTAAGGGACACAAGAATCGGTGAGAATTTAAAAGCTATTTATAAAGGAAGAATAGAGCTGATGATATGGAATTGTATTGTTGAATTAATATTGAAGTGCCGGTCTACCTATACTTACTGTTAAGATACCCACCCAGGGTGGGCAGAGTAGTTCCAGCTGCTGGGGTAGTTGTATAGTTTCACCTGAGTGCTGATTATCAATGTAATATAGTAGAAAATAGAAACAACTTTCAGCTCCTATTCTTTTTGTTTATGAAAATTTGGACAGATTTTCCAGGGAGGGTGCCAGGTTTGAGTAACCCGTCCTTGGAAATTTTCCAAAGTTGACATATTATTCCATAAACTCCCTGTACTTGCATGTTAAAGTGAATCTAACATCACCCTGCTTGACTTATTCCTGACTCATGCACTGTGTGTTACATACCAATGACCTCTGTCCTCTGCATTACTTGCTCCAGACTAATGTACTCTGAGTTACATGGTACTGGCCCCTGAACTCTGCATTACTTACTCCTGACCCCTGTACTCTGTGACATGGGGCAGTCTATAGGACTTGGAAGGGAGCATCCTAAAGGGGGCAGGCAGTATTAGCTTTCCATATGGTATAGAAAATTTACTTTATTAAATCTGAGCATTATTATGTTTGGGATCTTAGCAAGTATGTTGGAAAGCAGTTAATAGTCTATCAATGTGGACAATTTTATTGTTCAAAGAATTAACATGCAATAAAAGGAAAGACAAAGATACAACTGCTTTATTCATTTTAAAGGGAACTTTCAAGGAGCCTTTTTCTCCTTAACAACCCCTTCACACTGTATTAATCTAACTAAACTCCTCACCCTTCTCCGGCACTCCACCAAAATGTTTTTTTGCACCTGCAGATTACATTATACATAGGATACATTAAGGGAGTGAATAGGATTCAGGAGGGCTGTATTTTCAATATGAGCATATGATCAAGAACATGGGGATGACCTCAAACTAGCAGGAGAAAAGTTTAAAAGTAAACTTCAAATTTCTTATATACCAAAAAGTGTAGTGGGAACTTGGATCAGGCTACCAGCAGAGGTAGTGAGTCAGTCAACAGTAGGAAAATTTAAACATGCGTGAGACAAACAGATCTACACTCAGGCAAAAAGGTTTAAAAAAAAGAGCAGACTTAATGAACCCCTTGGTCTCTTTTTCTGCTGTCACTGCTTCCATGTTTCTATCAGATCAGTAGAACTGTCAGTAAATGTCAGGTCTGTTCTAGGGGTTGTGTAGTGCTTTTCTCAGTGTGTTGCTACCATACATGAGCCAGGAACCAGCAGCAAGGCTCCAAAGAGCCATTTAGACCAGTGCCATCCCCACAAAAACCATACTCAGCGGGAAGCACATCCAGAGCAGGCTCTGCAGCAGGTGACTTTGTGTTGCACTAAGACATATCCTTCTAAATTTTGGCCCCATTAGCTCACATCTCCCTAACCCCCAACTTCTGTTGTAGCTCACACAGGCACTGTAATCTCCAGCTCGCATCACAAACTCCAATGCTCAAACTCTCATGCTGGCAGGGAGGACTTCTGTCACCATCTGGAGCTACAGCTGACAACTCACGAGTGGCAGCACCACTTACCCCCAGCAACCTCCTCACCACCATAACCACCACCATACTATCATCACCCCTGCCACCACAGTGCCTCCATCCCCTCTTTTACCACTATACCTGAAAGACCCATATTTTATTGCTACCCACCTCCCTCACCCTTTCCCCTTCTCCACCCCCTGCTCTCACCACCTCACCTGCATGCCCCTACTTCACTAGCCACTGCACCAATGTCGTCCTTTAGCTCACTACCACAGTAGTGACATGCTATTCTGTATTCAGCATGTTCAATGAACAAGCATGCTTTTTCTGGTTGCTGTGAAAATTAATTTATCCTCTATTAATCATTTAACTCAGGGGTAGGGATGAGCTTCGTGTTCGAGTCGAACCCATGTTCGACTCGAACATCGGCTGTTCGGTCGTTCGCCGAATTGCGAACGATATGGGCCGTTCGCGCCAAATTCGTGTGGCGCGTCACGGCCCATAATTCACTGCGGCATCGCAGTGCATTGCTGGCTGATGATTGGCCAAGCATGCACTATGACCCGCATGCTTGGCCAATCACAGCGCCGTCAGTAGAGAGAGCTGTAATTGGCCAAAGCCAGGGTGGCTTTGGCCAATTATGGCTCAGGGGATTTAGTACACACCCCACACTATATAAGGCCGCCTGCACGGCGGCCCTGTGTAGTGTGTGTTCCGGTGTGCTGAGAGATAGAGAGAGAGAGAGACAGTGTCATTTGATTTGAGTTAGATAGATTAGGCAGAACAGTCAGTCAGTTAGCTGCACTTACAGTGTATTGTGTATATATATGCATCCCAGGTGTTGCATATATATATATACACTGTATTCAGTTTAGCTAGATCCGTTCCTGTTATCTTCTATCTAGACTATTTACATTTAGTGCAGTGTGTCCTGCTCACAGTGTTCAGCTAGATCCGTTCCTGCTATTTACATTCAGTGCAGTGCGTCCTGCTCACAGTGTTCAGCTAGATCCGTTCCTGGTATTTACATTTAGTGCAGTGCGTCCTGCTCACAGTGTTCAGCTAGATCCGTTCCTGCTATTTACATTCAGTGCAGTGCGTCCTGCTCACAGTGTTCAGCTAGATCCGTTCCTGGTATTTACATTTAGTGCAGTGCGTCCTGCTCACAGTGTTCAGCTAGATCCGTTCCTGCTATTTACATTCAGTGCAGTGCGTCCTGCTCACAGTGTTCAGCTAGATCCGTTCCTGCTATTTACATTCAGTGCAGTGCGTCCTGCTCACAGTGTTCAGCTAGATCCGTTCCTGGTATTTACATTTAGTGCAGTGCGTCCTGCTCACAGTGTTCAGCTAGATCCGTTCCTGCTATTTACATTCAGTGCAGTGCGTCCTGCTCACAGTGTTCAGCTAGATCCGTTCCTGCTATTTACATTCAGTGCAGTGCGTCCTGCTCACAGTGTTCAGCTAGATCCGTTCCTGCTATTTACATTCAGTGCAGTGCGTCCTGCTCACAGTGTTCAGCTAGATCCGTTCCTGGTATTTACATTTAGTGCAGTGCGTCCTGCTCACAGTGTTCAGCTAGATCCGTTCCTGCTATTTACATTCAGTGCAGTGCGTCCTGCTCACAGTGTTCAGCTAGATCCGTTCTTGGTATTTACATTTAGTGCAGTGCGTCCTGCTCACAGTGTTCAGCTACATCCGTTCCTGCTATTTACATTCAGTGCAGTGCGTCCTGCTCACAGTGTTCAGCTAGATCCGTTCCTGCTATTTACATTCAGTGCAGTGCGTCCTGCTCACAGTGTTCAGCTAGATCCGTTCCTGCTATTTACATTCAGTGCAGTGCGTCCTGCTCACAGTGTTCAGCTAGATCCGTTCCTGCTATTTACATTCAGTGCAGTGCGTCCTGCTCACAGTGTTCAGCTAGATCCGTTCCTGGTATTTACATTTAGTGCAGTGCGTCCTGCTCACAGTGTTCAGCTAGATCCGTTCCTGCTATTTACATTCAGTGCAGTGCGTCCTGCTCACAGTGTTCAGCTAGATCCGTTCCTGCTATATACATTTAGTGCAGTACGTCCTGCTCACAGTGTTCAGCTAGATCCGTTCCTGTTATCTTCCTACTGACAGGCAGGCTTGTCTGGTTACAGTATATAAAGCTACCTTAAGAAAATTACAGGTGTTCTTTTTGATCCTATTAGTACCACGGTCAGGCAGCTAGGCTATTTACATTTAGTACAGTGCGTCCTGCTCACAGTGTTCAGCTAGATCCGTTCTTGCTATTTACATTCAGTGCAGTGCGTCCTGCTCACAGTGTTCAGCTAGATCCGTTCCTGGTATTTACATTTAGTGCAGTGCGTCCTGCTCACAGTGTTCAGCTAGATCCGTTCCTGCTATTTACATTCAGTGCAGTGCGTCCTGCTCACAGTGTTCAGCTAGATCCGTTCCTGCTATATACATTTAGTGCAGTACGTCCTGCTCACAGTGTTCAGCTAGATCCGTTCCTGTTATCTTCCTACTGACAGGCAGGCTTGTCTGGTTACAGTATATAAAGCTACCTTAAGAAAATTACAGGTGTTCTTTTTGATCCTATTAGTACCACGGTCAGGCAGCTAGACTATTTACATTTAGTACAGTGTGTCCTGCTCACAGTGTTCAGCTAGATCCGTTCCTGTTATCTTCCTACTGACAGGCAGGCTTGTCTGGTTACAGTATATAAAGCTACCTTAAGAAAATTACAGGTGTTCTTTTTGATCCTATTAGTACCACGGTCAGGCAGCTAGACTATTTACATTTAGTACAGTGTGTCCTGCTCACAGTGTTCAGCTAGATCCGTTCCTGTTATCTTCCTACTGACAGGCAGGCTTGTCTGGTTACAGTATATAAAGCTACCTTAAGAAAATTACAGGTGTTCTTTTTGATCCTATTAGTACCACGGTCAGGCAGCTAGACTATTTACATTTAGTACAGTGCGTCCTGCTCACAGTGTTCAGCTAGATCCGTTCTTGCTATTTACATTCAGTGCAGTGCGTCCTGCTCACAGTGTTCAGCTAGATCCGTTCCTGGTATTTACATTTAGTGCAGTGCGTCCTGCTCACAGTGTTCAGCTAGATCCGTTCCTGCTATTTACATTCAGTGCAGTGCGTCCTGCTCACAGTGTTCAGCTAGATCCGTTCCTGCTATATACATTTAGTGCAGTACGTCCTGCTCACAGTGTTCAGCTAGATCCGTTCCTGTTATCTTCCTACTGACAGGCAGGCTTGTCTGGTTACAGTATATAAAGCTACCTTAAGAAAATTACAGGTGTTCTTTTTGATCCTATTAGTACCACGGTCAGGCAGCTAGACTATTTACATTTAGTACAGTGCGTCCTGCTCACAGTGTTCAGCTAGATCCGTTCCTGTTATCTTCCTACTGACAGGCAGGCTTGTCTGGTTACAGTATATAAAGCTACCTTAAGAAAATTACAGGTGTTCTATCCCAGCTTAGTGCAGCTACAGGCCATTAGTATGTCTGGAAGGCCAAGAAGGAGAGGCAGACAGTCACAAGCCAATAAGAGAGGGCAAGCAGGCTCTGTGTCTAGTGCTGGTCGTGGAGACGGTGCATCCTCATCAGCACGTGGCCATGGGACACGCTTGGCCTTTTTTTCGGCAGCTGGCCGTGTTGAGCCGCAACATGCGGAAGACTTGGTCGAGTGGATGACCAAGCCGTCCTCATCCTCCTCATCCTCTCTCACCCATGCCCAGGGTGCTTTGTCTGGCAAAGCAGCGGCCTCTTCCCTCAGCTCAATGTCATCAGTGACTCCTTCCCTAGCTCCACCATGTCCTCATGAGGATTCCCTCGAACTGTTTGACCACAGTGTTGGGTACATGCTCCAGGAGGATGCCCAGCGTTTGGAAGGCTCTGATGATGATACTGAGCTCAATGAAGGCAGTAACATGAGCACGGACAGAGGGGGTGCCCAAGAAGGACAGCAATCTGGCAGTCATGCTCCCCCTGCTGCAGCATACTGCCAGGTTTGCTCCAGTGATGAGGAGGGAGGGGATGATGAGGTCACTGACTCAACGTGGGTGCCTGATAGGAGAGAGGAGGAGGAGGAGGAGGAGGAGGAGGTGGCACATCACCAACTAGGCAGGATGCCCTCCAGGGGCCAGCCTAAGGGCAGCACATTGACTGCATCACACCCCAAAGCTCCACATGTGCAGGGCGCTGCAGTCTCTGCGCGTTATTCAAAAAGTTCTTTGGTGTGGGCCTTTTTTGAGACGAGTGCATCAGATCGCACCGCTGCTATTTGCAACATATGTCTCAAGCGTATCTCGCGTGGCCAAAACATCTCCCGCTTGGGTACCACATGCTTGACCAGACATATGTTGACCTGCCATGCAGTTCGTTGGCAAGCGTATCTAAAAGACCCACACCAAAGAACAAAGACGATCTCTCCTTGCTCCTCATCAGCTGAGATTTCCAACCCCACTAGACCTTCAGTCCTCTCTGAGACCTGCAGTGAGAGGAATGAAGGTGTAGAATTAGGTGTGTCACAGCCAAGTACTTGTGGGCAATCTGCTTTTGGTACACCGACGTCAGATTGTACCAGGCAAATTTCCCTGCCCCAGCTGCTGCACCGCCGAAAGAAGTTTGCTCCCAGCCATCCACATGCCCAGCGGTTGAATGCTAGCTTGGCAAAATTGCTAGCACTTCAACTGCTGCCTTTTCAGTTGGTAGACTCTGCCCCCTTCCGTGAGTTTGTGGAATGTGCGGTTCCTCAGTGGCAGGTACCCAAACGCCACTTTTTCTCACGGAAGGCGATTCCGGCTCTCTACCGGCATGTGGAAGGCAATGTCCATGCCTCGCTGGACAGGGCGGTCAGCGGTAAGGTGCATATTACCGCTGACTCATGGTCCAGCAGGCATGGACAGGGACGTTACTTAAGTTTCACGGCGCATTGGGTGACTCTGCTGGCAGCTGGGAAGGATGCAGGACAAGGTGCAGTAGTGTTGGAGGTTGTTCCGCCACCACGCCTCCAAAATGCTGATTGTGACACACCTCTCTCCTCCACCCCCTCCTCTTCTTCTTCCTCCATGGCCTCTTCCTCGGAACCAGCGGTGCTCCGTAGGCGTTCAAGGGGCTACGCAAGTACGCAGGCCAAAAGATGCCATGCGGTGCTTGAGCTGGTGTGCTTGGGGGACAGGAGCCACACTGGGGCAGAGGTTCTGTCAGCTCTGCAGGGGCAGGTTCAGAGGTGGTTGACGCCACGCCAACTTAAGGCAGGAATGGTGGTTTGCGACAATGGCACCAACCTCCTCTCTGCCCTCCGACAGGGACAACTGACCCATGTGCCCTGTTTGGCTCACGTCCTTAACTTGGTGGTGCAGCGGTTCTTGGGCAGGTACCCGGGCTTACAGGATGTCCTGAGGCAGGCCAGGAAAGTCTCTGTGCATTTCCGCCGGTCATATAATGCCAGTGCTCGGCTGACGGACCTCCAAAAGGAGTTTAACCTGCCCAAGAACCGCCTAATCTGTGACATGCCCACCAGGTGGAACTCGACGTTGGCCATGCTGCAGCGGCTGCACACGCAGCAGAGGGCCATCAATGAGTACCTGTGCGACTATGGCACCAGGACAGGGTCAGGGGACCTTGGTTTTTTTTCCCCACGCCAGTGGGCCATGATCAGGGATGCATGCACTGTCCTGTCACCATTCGAGGAGGCCACGAGGATGGTGAGCACTGACAGTGCATGCATCAGTGACACTGTCCCCCTTGTCCACCTGTTGGAGCACACGCTGCGTGGAATAATGGACAGGGCACTTGAGGCAGAACAGGGGCAGGAAGAGGAGGACTTCCTTAGCTCTCAAGGCCCCCTTTATCCAGACAGTGTTCCTGCGTGCCCGCCGATCACACAGGAAGAGGACGAGGAGGAGGAGGAGGAGGAGGAGGAAGATTGTGTCAGTATGGAGGTGGAGCCTGGCACTCAGCATCAGCAGTCTTTAAGGGATCAGTCCCAAGGAAAACATGGACTTGTACGTGGCTGGGAGGAGGTGGCTGCGGACGTTGTTGTCCTTAGTGACCCAGAGGACTCCGGACCGAATGCCTCAGCAAACCTACGCTGCATGGCCTCCCTGATCCTGCAAAGCCTGCGTAAGGATCCTCGTATTCGTGGTATCAAGGAGAAGGACCAATACTGGCTGGCAACCCTCCTTGATCCACGTTACAAGGGTAAGGTTGCGGACCTTATCTTGCCATCGCAGAGGGAGCAGAGGATGAAACATCTTCGGGAGGCCTTGCAGAAAGGTCTGTGCAACGCGTTCCCAGAGACTGGGAGGTTACAAACTCCTGTTTCTGGACAACGTGTTGCTGAGACTTCGGTCAGTCAAAGAAGGAGCGGTGGAGAAGGTGGCCGTCTGACCGATGCGTTCAGACAATTTTTTGGTCCGCAGCCCCAAGGTATGATCGGTTCCAGCAACCATCGCCAGCGTCTGTTTTACATGGTGCAGGAATACCTAGGGGCAAGATCAGACTTGGACACCTTTCCCACCGAAAATCCTCTGGGTTACTGGGTCTTGAGGATGGATCACTGGCCAGAGCTTGCACAGTATGCAATTGAGCTACTGGCCTGTCCTGCATCCAGCGTTCTTTCGGAACGCACATTCAGTGCTGCTGGAGGCGTGGTAACCGATCACAGGGTGCGTCTGTCCACCGACTCGGTCGATCGGCTGACCTTCATAAAAATGAATCAGTCTTGGATCACCACCAGCTACCAAGCACCTGATGCAGATGTAACCGAATAATTTTTTTTGAAATCTCAGATCCCTTCAAAGACTGCCTATGCTGATGCTGAGTGACTATCCCTGAGTAATTATCCTCTTCCTCCTCAATCATCACGCTGATAGCTTGTAAGAACATTTTTGGTTCTGGGCGCCACCACCAGTGCCTAAGGCACAATTTTTCAGCCCCTGTTTAACAGGGGCGTGTAATTACAATTTTTGATGTAATACTTTGCAGCAGGGCTCGTTCCTGCATTCCAACTAGAGTGTCTGTGAGGGGTTGCAGTGTTGTGGCACCAGCACCAGTGCCTAAGACCCAATTTTTCAGCCCCTGTCTAACAGGGGCGTGTAATTACAATTTTTGATGCAATACTTTGCAGCAGGGCTTGTTCCTGCGTTTCAACTAGAGTGTCTGTGAGGGGTTGCAGTGTTGTGGCACCAGCACCAGTGCCTAAGACCCAATTTTTCTGCCCCTGTCTAACAGGGGCGTGTAATTACAATTTTTGATGCAATACTTTGCAGCAGGGCTCGTTCCTGCGTTCCAACTAGAGTGTCTGTGAGGGGTTGCAGTGTTGTGGCACCAGCACCAGTGCCTAAGGCCCAATTTTTCTGCCCCTGTCTAACAGGGGCGTGTAATTACAATTTTTGATGCAATACTTTGCAGCAGGGCTCGTTCCTGCGTTCCAACTAGAGTGTCTGTGAGGGGTTGCAGTGTTGTGGCACCAGCACCAGTGCCTAAGGCCTAATTTTTCAGCTCCTGTTCAACAGGGGCATGTAATTACAATTCTTGATCTAATATTTCACAGCAGGGCCCTGTGAGGGCTTACAGTGTTTTGGCCACAGCAACACCTAAGGCCCAAATTTCTGCTGAGTATATAGGGCAGGACCCTACTTTCAAACATCTAACTTACAAACGACTCCTACTTGCAAACGGAAGGAGACAACAGGAAGTGAGATGAAATCTACCCCTAAGGAAGGGAAATTCTCTCCTGTAAGAGTTAATATGGGAAAACAATTTCTCCTTTCCACTGATGCTTTCCAATCCTTGTTCCACAAAAAAACCCAAATTTTAAAAAAACATTTTTCATTGGGACAAAAAAGTGAGGTGAAATCTTCTGAAGAGGAGGAAAGACGCAAAACAAATGTCACAGGGGTGATAACCCTTCCCTATGTTTTCCAAAAAGCTTAGAAAAGATTTTTTGGCTGGAGCTAAACACATTAAAAATGTTCAAAATTACAAACAGATTCTACTTAACAACAAACCTACAGTCTCTGTCTTGTTTGCACCGCCTGAATACTGCTGTTCAGAGTATATAGGGACCTTTCCTTATTTTAATTTGGGTGCGGGGTTCCCCTTAATATCCATACAAGACCCAAAGGGCCTGGTAATGGACTGGGGGGTACCCATGCCGTTTGTCTCACTGATTTTCATCCATATTGCCATGACCCGACATGACATTAAACCCGCAAGCAGTTTTAAATGAGATTTTTTCCTTTAAAAATGACATTTGGTGCAGGGACTGTTCTAAACATGGGAAACACGCGTCACTTTACAGGCATACTATAGACACCCCCCAGGTACGATATTTAAAGGAATATTTCACTTTTTTTTTTTTACTTTAAGCATCATTAAAATCACTGCTCCCGAAAAAACGGCCGTTTTTAAAAGTTTTTTTTGCATTGATACATGTCCCCTGGGGTAGGACCCGGGTCCCCAAACCCTTTTTAGGACAATACCATGCAAATTAGCCTTTAAAATGAGCACTTTTGATTTCGAACGTTCGAGTCCCATAGACGTCAATGGGGTTCTAACGTTCGTGCGAACTTGCGGTTCGTTCGCGGGTTCTGGTGCGAACCGAACCGGGGGGTGTTCGACTCATCCCTACTCAGGGGATATCAGGAATCACATAATTAAAATTAGACAATTATATATTAAAGCAAGTTTAAAGCTGAAAAAATTGCACTACTGTTAAATCCTGATTTTTTTTTCTGAGCCCAGTGAGCCACAGGTAATGCGTAAAGCCAGGCATACAAATGAATGACTATATAGATATATGCCAATGCTTTTGTGAGGAACATCCATGTTTAGGTAGTTCATCATTTGTGCTTGAGCTTGTTTACACAATATTAAGATGATGAGGAATCATTTCCCATAGCACAATAAAAGAATACCTTTAACGTGTACACATTTCATAATGAATGTAATCCACTAGAAGTCTTATATACTGTAATGTTCCAGATAAAAAAAACAAAGCATCTCATAATGTGATCACTAGTTATAAAACAACCCATAATATTCACATAAGTTAGCTTCAAATACTACAGTTACCAGTCATGGCAAGTCTATTAGGGTGATTAGTATTCACAATTTATGATATTGCCCTTGTGGGGGCTCATGTTTGGCTACTCACATACACTCAACTATAGAAGCCCAGAAATGAAATAAAACCTGAAAGTACTTCTGACACAAGCATGCAACTGTGCTCTTGAATCCTAGTGTATCTAATTCACAGTAGTTAATTATAATTTATACACTCCAATGCAACTTTTCTAACAAAATATATCTTTATTTTAATTGCTTATAATCACATACCGAAAATGTAAACATTAAATTGCAATAGATTCTGTAGACAGTAGATTGTTACTGGGTCAATCTAGAAACATCTTATAATGTGTCTTTTAATTAGTATGGAAAACATAATTTAAGTTGATGTAAGTCCCAATAAATGTATTCTGTATTAATCTATTACATTTGCTACTGTGTTCTAATGATAATAATTCAGATGTAAGCTTGTGTATTCAAACTCTGAATGTGTGTTTTACTCATTTATATATAACCTTGACACTTTTACACAGCAATTTACAGAGAAAATTAATTTGTTTTCATCAGTCCCTGTCCCTCAAAGGAGCTTCTAATATAAAGTTTGTACCAGAGTCACACACAAAGACACTAAAAAAATCTGCGCTCAGTCAAAAACTATGAAAAAAGTAAAAATTGTCAGCCACTCATTTAACTGTGATGCCAGCTAGTGAACAAGTGTAAAGAAATATAAGCAGCACTTAAAATGAATAAAATTATACAAAAATGCTCTGTAAAGAACAGATAAAGTACAAAAAAGTGCCTCTTTGATAACCATTATCTAGAATATTAAACACCTGATAACATCAAAGTATATAATAAAGTGCAAACATATAAATGTGCATATACTTTACATATAGCCTATTGATAATTGACAATTATCAGCAAAATAACATTAAAAAATAGATAAATGGTGAATAATCCATAAGTGAAATGAATCAATCCAATCAGAAAGTGCACTGTGCAATAAAAAAAAATATATATATAAAAAGTCCATAAATGGTGAATAGTCCATACGTGAGGTAGATCAATCCAAAAAAGTGCACTGTGCAGTGTAAACAAGTAAAGGGGTCCGTACCAGCAACACCCTCCTAAGCAAGCCTCTTACCAGATATGTAGGTCAAACTTGCCCAAAGAAATAGCAAGAGCAGCTGATCACCTAGGAAAGAAAGCGGCCGTCAGTGGACCACAGATCCCATTTAAGTGACTCAAAAATATTAAAGACAAAAAACTGCCATAGTGAAGCCAATCAAATAATTACATGCTTTAATGAAAAGAGATGGCTACAATTACCTCAATACAGTTTGAACGCAAACACACAATGACCTCAATGTGAAAACACATCACACACACACAGAAATTTGGGTGAAACTCAGTTTACTTACCAGTATGATTGTACATTGTGGAAGTAAAACCATGAACAAAAAGATTCTATGGGGTCAATTTTCTGAAACTGGAGAGTGCAAAATCTAGTGCAGCTGTGCATGGTAGCAAATCAGCTTCTAACTTCAGCTTGTTCAGTTAAGCTTTGATAAAAAAAAACCCCAAAAAAATGGAAGCTGATTGGTTTCTATGCAGAGCTGCACCGGATTTTGCACTCTCCAGTTTTAGTAAATCAACCCCTATGTGTATAGAATACCAATGCCCCAGTATTGCCCCTAGACATTTTAAACACATGTTAAAAATGTGTTAAGGATGATATTCAGTCTAAGCAAAAGTTTTTTTTTCTATAGCTTCTCCATTGCTGTTTCCATCTCCAAATATGATCTATTAAAAATGTAGCTTTATTTTATCACTGGAAGAGTTCTAATATGCAAATTAGATGATCTCAAAAGTTTAATAACTGATATATTTATGGTCTTTGGTCCACTCTGCTTTGAAGAAAACCTGTTTGGATAGAAGCTACCATTGCTGACATATTTTTGAAGGTGCAAACTCAAGGGTAGTCATCACTATCCTTACTTTGCTACTTAGTGAGACATTAATACTTGGCACAAACATGTTTGCAGAGATTAGTAAGATGTAGGAAAAAACAGCACTCTACTTATGCAGAATGAATAGTTTTATTAAAGTATAGTTCACAGTGCAGTGCCTAAAATATAAAGCAATTTCCTCCCCTTCGGGATAACATATTACACACACCAAGAAAATGTGAGTAATATACTGTAAGTGTTAATAAATAAAAGAAAAATTAATAAAATAAGAAATAAAGTCCACTGATTATTCAATGTGTCCACCTATGCTTAAGACTTCCACCTTCAAAGATGCACAACACCACGTGTGACCGACACCATTATCGCACTCACCAGCTCCAAAACTGCCAAAGAAGGGCAGGACATGGCTCGTTTGTATCAAAGACTTTCAGCCCCTTACCTATAGTCCTCCAACTCCGTCAGTACACCGAAATTGCCTGATAAAACCAACTCTCACCACTGAAGATAAATGGGTTGCTCATTCAGATGCTGTTTGGGAGATAAGTGCTCACCACCTGGAGCCAGCACCAAGGGGCCAAATATAGATAGCTCAAATTTCACTTAAATATCAATTAAGTGCACTTACAAAGTTCTGATACCGGAAGTGACACTGTGACTTTGTCGCGTAGCTCTGCAACTCTGACATCTGACCTGGTTTTACCAGGCAATTTCAGTGTACTGATGGAGTTGGACGACCATAAGTGAGGGGCTGAAGTTCTTTGATACAAACGTACTGTTTGCTTTCCTACTTTGGCAATGTTGGAGCTGGTCAGTGCAGTAGTGGTGTCGGTCACATGTGATGTTGTGGATCTTTGAAGGTGGAAGCCTTAAGCACAAATGGACACATTGTATAATTGTATTTACTTTTTTTGTTTATTATCACTTATGTTACTCACATATTGATTTTTTGGTGTATATTATCCTGAAGGGGAGTACATTTCTTTGTATTTTAGGTGCTGCACTTTGAATTATAGTTATTATTTTGGGTTTTTGTATACCTACCTGCTGCTAGCTGTCTTAAACACTTTAGCGCTGACTTCCTTACTAAACCCAGTATTATTAAAGTGTTACATTACCAATGTTTTTTTTTTTTTAGTAGAACTTTTTTCTGAAAGAAATTGGAGTCCTGGCATTTCCTACGTCCATATAAACACAAAACTACTTTAAACCACTGTATACATACTATAAAGTACTAGTGAATTACTTGACTGGTTAATTAAGATATGCTGCATAATGGAATGGTTATTCTCTGTATGTGACTCACTAGTGAAAGAGAAGAATGACAGCTCCAGAACGTGCACCTTTTAAAGCATGTCCACAATAGCCAATGGCTTTTATCGGCCCCTGCAAGTTCTCTAAAAGATCCTTGAAACCAGTGGGAGGTATTATTTATACTTACCCTATCACTGACAACTGTGACATGCTGAGGAATATTTATTTAATGTGTAGTAGTCATGGTAACACCATAAACAGGATAGACATTTTCTGAAAATTACACTGGGCTGTTTAGATGCAAATTCTACCTACAGAAGTATTTTTTAAAGTGGTTATTTATACAAATAAATGCTTGCATACAATCCTTTTGATTTGTTAATCAAAACACTGGATAATGTACATGCTGGAAGTTATCAAAGTAGACAACTCAACGATAAAAAGTTTGTCAGATTCCCTAGAATTTGCTTGATTTGAGTACAGAGACGAACATAATTCAAATCCTATATAATGTGTGTTCTGTATGTCAAAGGACAGTATTGCATGTGAATAAGAAAAAAAAAGAATGGACTCAACTTTTAACTACTTAAGAACCGAGCCTCTTTCTGAGATTTGTTGTTTACCAGTTAAAAACATTTTTTTTTGCTAGAAAATTACTTAGAACTCGCAAACATTATACAATACTTTCTGTTACACCGTAAATTGCGGTCTTACAAGTGCAATTTTTTTTGGAAAAAATACACTTTTTTGAATGAAAAAATAAAACAGCCCACTTTCTTTTATATTGTGAAAGATAATGTTATGCCGAGTAAATTGATACCCAACATGTCCCGCTTCAAAATTGCGCCCGCTCATGGAATGGCGACAAACTTTTACCCTTAAAAATCTCCATAGGCGATGTTTAAAGAATTCTACAGGTTGCATGTTTTGAGTTACAGAAGAGGTCTAGGGCTAGAATTATTGCTCTCGCTCTACTGATCATGGCAATACCTCACAAGTGTGGTTTGAACACTGTTTTCATATGCGGGCGCTACTCACATAAACGTTCGCTTCTGCACGCAAGTTCTTCGGGACGAGGAACGTTTAAAAAATTTTTTTTTTCTTATTTATTTTACCTTTTATTTTTTATTTTTACGTTGTTCTTTACAAAAAAAATGTGTTACTTTTTATTTCTATTACTGTACAATAAATGTAAACATCCCTTGTAATAAAAAAAAAAGCATGACATGACCTCTTAAATATGAGATCTTGGGTCAAAAAGACCTCAGATCTCATATTTACACTAAAATGCAATAAGCAAAAAATATTTTGTTATTTAAAAAAATCCCCCCCAAAAAACATCCCTTTAAGCGCTATGGGCGGAAGTGACGTTTTGATGTCACTTCCACCCAGCATTGATATGCCGACAGCTCTGGTAAGCACCCCTCTCCCGCTGCCGATAAAAGTGATCTCACGGCGAATCCACCTCAGAGACTACTTTTTTCTTGAAGTGTACTGCCCGCTGAAGAAGAGGATACCTCGGTTATGGCAGCTAGCTGCTGCCATAACAATAATATTCCTCTTCAAAGTACCGACGTATAATGATGGTGGGTGGTCTGGAAGTGGTTAAAAAAGATAACATTTGCAATATGCTTCAGGCAGTTAGCAGCAAAAACGGGAATATTGACCAAAGTTGTTTTGTGAGACGTATGATAATGTTTAGTCATATAATATACAGTATGTACATTCATTATTAGTTGGAAAAGGAGTTGGCTCTAAGGAAATTATTCCTAAATAAATCATTAATAATTAACCCCTTTAGAACAGAGTAATAATATAGTGTTGATAGGTTTGGATCTATATGCTAGAATTTGTTGAAAACTTGTATGAAGAATGATGTAATATGTTTGCCTTGGTGAGGGAAAATCATTTAGAATTAAAAAGGATTATTACTAGATAGGGCCATACAATTTCCAAACACGTGTTGCATTATTTAACCACTTGCCGACCGGCTCACTCCGATATACATTGGCAAAAAAGCACCGCTGGGCGAACCTCTCTACCCGTATGATGGCTCCTTAAAGAGCCACAGGAGGCGTGCATGCACCACTGCACAGCGGGGACCCACTGCATGTGGCCAGCGGGCGCGATTGCCACCGGCCACCCACGATCAAGGGCACGAGAGCAAGATTTGTGTGATTTCTGACAGAGGATGCTCTTTGACCCTTGGGGCACCTTGACATTTTTCGGTCTAAATCTGTAATTATTCTATACAAACTACTTAAGAATTTCAACAACAGCAGCTACCTTGTGCGGAAGGGTCTGGAGACACAGTCCTGTCTATGTTTGTTTTTACATTTTTCTTGGAATGTTTTCATCTGTAACACCACTACAATATATGTGCATTTTGTTTAAACTACGTTTAATGCAAAGACATTATACTAATTAAATTTTTTTCATGATTACACTTACGATGATTTTTCTCAAACCACTATATTGTAGACACACGATCAATATAAACGCCTGAAGAAAGTCCAATACTCTTAAATGCGTTGGGTGAACCTAGAGAATTTTGATGTTATTTATGTGGTGATTGTGTATAGTTACTGTAATCATTCCAGTATATTTTAATGCTATACTATGTTAAATAAATTGCATATTTTTTCAATACGACAATACATCAGTGCCTTTAAAGTCCTTTTAGGGGGTTTCTCTTCTGTGTATATAATTGTTTTGGATGTTGGAACAACATAGGAATTTGATCACCGATACATTCTATTGATATATTTTGGTAGTAGATACCGTTCCCCACTCTTATTGGTGACCCCTTTTCCTACTTAATATCTCCAAGATAATATAAGCCTGTCTCTCTTATACTAATTAATACAAGTTGTTTTTAATAACAAACATTTTTTATATTCAATCAAACTTATTAGGACTTCCAACATAGCTTGAAACCATTGATCATTATGACCAATTTTACAGGTAAAGACTGGCATACTCTTATGGAGAGTTAGTAGATAATGAACAACTAGACCTTATCCCTATTCTTTAAACTGTCTAAGATGGAGTAAAAATCATTACTTTTCTGGCATATCAATACTCTACATTGGATACTCCACACAAAACCCCGCACACTCCCACTTCAGCACCTGGTAGTAACCCTATTTCTTCTATGGTACAAGGTAATGTACCAAACTTGGTGACGATGAACTCATTTTCACAAAACACACTCGATGGAGGTCATTCTGTTTCATCTAGTTCTTTCTCCTCTGATCAACAACACTTGCCTTTTAATGATTCATCTTTTTTATAACTAATTTTAGCCCAAACGAGATCCTTTTCTCTCAGCCTCAACACAGGCACACCAGACACCAGACACTATAAATTCACAGAAAGAATATTCCCCACCTGACAATAGCCTTAATGTACTTAATGTAATCAATCTCTCTTCGCATATTTTGTCTGGGGACAAAATTATAATCCTTAAAAAAGGACTAAGCTTCTGTTCAAGCAAAGACCTTGATAAATTTGATATATTTAAACATCTTCAGCTTTTCATTCGCAAATTGCTTCTGAAAAGTTTATATCAAAGACAGCAAACTAATACCGATCATACCCAACAGGAAAATCAAGCCCTTGATCAACTCATCTCTTTGTTGGATGAGAACGATACAACCGATCTCATTGATGAGATCGATCTATCGCAAGTATTGAAAACATAGAGGAATCAGGATCTAAAACCACCAACCCTAAAAAAAATCACAACTTAAAAAAAAGTCAGATCTATGTCCAGCCCCAAGCACCAATCCCAATACAGCAGCATTTTTCAAGCTAGTAAATAGGGATCTGGAAAAGTTAAAAACACAAACTAAAACATACACTAATCTTAATGATAAGGAAGCCCAAGCACTAAAAAAACTTTCTCAAAACAACCTTATCACAATAAAATCCACACATAAGGGAGGCAACATTGTCATATTTGACAATAAGAAATACTATAAATACTATGAAATACTAAGAAATACTATGTGCTATAAAATTCTTAAAAACCAAGACTGGTATAGGTGAATCACGGTAGACATAGTGGAGAAATATAACAGAGAATACTACTTACTCATTGATGCAGCATACCCGAATGGTACCATCACAAAAAATACTTGGGACTTTATTAGAACCAACTTTCCTTACCCAGAACACCGACTTTCTATGCACTACCCAAGATCCACAAAGATGTAGATAATCCACCAGGGAGAACCGTTATTTCGGGAAAAGGCTCTTTGAACAAAAACGCCAGTAAATTGGTGGATGAATATTTCAGACCACATGTTATTGCTCTACCCTCTTATGTAAAAGACACCATACATTTCCTGCTAATACTGGATAACTTGCATATCCCTGAACACTGCCTTTTAGTTACAATAGATGTCGAAGCCCTCTATAGTTCAATTCCACACTCTAAGGGCCTTGCAGCTATAAGACATATCATAAGTTTGGGAGAAGAAAAAGGACCCAACTTATAATGATTTTATTCTCTCCCTTCTTGAATTTATCTTGGGACGCGACGTTTTCTCCTTTCATGGTTCCCACTACCTCCAGATGCAGGGGGTGGCGATGGGGACTTGCTGTGCCCCAACGTACGCCAACCTGTATCTGGGGGAGTGGGAAAAAATGATTTTCATGGACGAATCGCTGTCGATGTATACGGACCATATACTAGTATGGTACTGATACATCGACGATGTGTTCGTTATTTGGGATGGACCCACTGACACACTTCAACAATGTTTAAATTAGATGAACAAAAATGAGTTAAATTTAAATTTTACCATGACAAGGAGCGCATAGCTTTCTTGGCTGTGGAAGTATACAGGGGCACCAAGGGGAACCTCGGCAGCAACCTCTATAGAAAACCTACGGTAGGAAAAAACATCCTACATCTAGCTTCCACCCCCAAACACTGGTCAATTCTATACCTTACAGCCAGAACTGCTCTGATGATGCAAATTTTAAAATTGAAACTCAGAAACTTCGTGATCGGCTCTTGTTGAGAGGCAATTTGCATGTCTCTCTCAAGAGAGCATATCAACGGGCATTAATACAGGATAGAAATAATCTAATACATAAACGCAAACCCAAAAATGATGCAAATCCTTTATGCATCATTACAAAATATACAAACCAACAAACTAAAGTTAACAACATTTTTAACAAGTATTGGCATTTACTGTTCTTTGATTTGATACTGGGACAGCTTGTCCCTAATCGCCCCCTTTTTACCTTTAGGAGGGCACCATCTATCAGGGACAGCCTTATTACCAGTGAATTCAAAGGGGAAGCCAGAAAAGACCCATGCAAATTTAAAGGTACTTTTATGTGTGGATCCGGCAATTATTGCAAATATATGTTGACCCAGAGAAATCCGACTCTTCCTAATAGCCAAATATTTCGTCCCAGGCACTTTGCCAATTGTAGAACGATTGGAGTTGTCTATATGTTATGCTGCGAATGTGGCTGCTTCTACATTGGCAAGACAAAACTCGAATTCTGGAGACGCGCATACAGACACATAAGAAGCATGCAAATTAACAATCCTGATTTGCCCCTGGGTAGACACATTAAAACTGTACATAGAGGCAAATTTCCTAAAATCATTTTTTTAATATTGGACCGCATCCACCCCAGCTCCGGGGTAGGGGATTGGAACAAGCTCCTCCTACAAATGGAGCTGCGCTGGATACATAATCTCAAAGCGACATCCTCTCCAGGCCTCAATGAGGCTATTTCAAACCCTTTCTTGAGGGTTTCTCCTCAGGGGGTATGGAGAAATAAGCGTAAACACAATGTTTTAAGATCTTTGGGTCCATTGTATCAGCTGTATTGGTCTGTCCTATCCCAATCTATCTGGGTTAAATTATATATCATCAGTGAGGATTTTGAATATTAATATTATTTCGATACTATCTGCATATATTCATTGTTTATTTTGTTACACACCTATGTATAAAAATAACCCTTTCTCTCATGTGGTTTGTTTGCTAATTTATATCTGTCCCAATGCCTGTCTTTCAATATGATCAAATTGTTCCTGTGTCTCCCTAGCCTTCTGAAACGTAGTTCATATGTAGTTCTGCTATCTACCACTTGAGGGCTCCTGTCTCCCTCCTTTAATTCCATATTATATTGTGGTTAATCTTTACTTTTACTGCTCATACTAATTATTTTCTACAGCTATCTAATCTATGCCTGCCTCCCCTCTTATGATTGATGCCAGGACGCCTGACACACTAAGCCGCCCGGATTACACTGAGGCGGATGTCTATGGAGACCATAGACGCACTGCCATCGCATCTGGCCTCCATCTTACTACTCCAGTGGACATGTACACTCTGCTGGAGTGGTTCTCTGTGTCGGTGGGCCACGTGCACATGACGTCATCCAGTCGCGCTGATGTCAGCACATGCATGGTCAGGATGGGGGCATGCGTGCGTGGCTCAGGAAGCCAATGCCGGTGCACCCTAGGTTCTTTGGCCCTCCCCCTCCTTCCGGACACAGCTGAAGCAATTTCAGCGTGATCTGGGATTGGAGGGGGATTTATATTTAAGATGCCCTTGGAGCTATGCCCGACATCCACCTTTTGTTTGGATGTCGGGACGTATCTCAATGTGGACGCTACATTGATGCAAGGTATGATTGAGCATGGGTCTCTTACTAATTATTTGGGGTTCTTTCACTTTATCCGTTTTTTCTCCCACTTCTTGTTCAGTCTTCATTTATATCATTGGCTCTGATCTATCCCTCTTGTTGATGTGGGTAATATACATATAAATTTAATCTTTTGTGGGTAATACTAGTTACCTATGTTTTATTATTTTTATTAGATTGATATGAAACAAGATTAATTTAATCTATATAAAGATTCATTTCTATGGATTGTTCAATTCTTAATATGTTAATATAGTTAAAACCTTGATCGCATTGGTATAAATATTTTAAGCCAAACATCCATGTAGATATATAGTAACCTGCTCATAAACCTCTGAAGAAAGAGTTATCCAATACTCTGAAACGCGTCAACTGAACCTAGAGTATTTTGATGTTATCTATGTGGTGATTGTGTACATTTACTGTAACCATTCCAGTATATTTTAATGCTATACTGTGTTAAATAAATTGCATATTTTTTCAATATGACAATCAGTGCCTTTAAAGTTCTTTTAGGGGGTTTCTCTTCTGTGTACATGACAGGGGAGCAGAGACAGATTGTCTGTTCCTACTAAGTAGGAACAACAATCTGGCTCCTACTCTAGTCAGTCCCATCCCCTCACAGTTAGAAACACACCTAGGGAACACATTTAACCCCTTGATCGCCCCCCTAGTGTTAACTCCTTCCCTGCCAGTGACATTTACACAGTAATCAGTTTATTTTTATAGCACTGATCATCCGTCCAAAAATGTCCCAAAAATGTGTCAAAAGTGTCCGATCTGTCTGCCGCAATGTCAGTCCTGAAAAAAAATCGCTGATTGCCGCCATTACTAGTAAAAATAAAATAAATAATAAAAATGCCATAAATCTATTCCCTATTTTGTAGACGCTATAACTTTTCCGCAAACCAATCAATATACGCTTATTATGATTTATTTACCAAAAATATGTAGAAGAATACACATCGGCCTAAACTGATGAAGAAATGTGTTTTAAAAAAATTTTGGGGGATATTTATTATAGCAAAAAGTAAAAAATATTGTTTTTTTTTTTTCAAAAGGGTCAGCCTTTTTTTGTTTATAGCGCAAAAAAATAAAAAACTGCAGAGATGATCAAATACCAACAAAAGAAAGCTCTATTTGTGGGGAAAAAAGGACGTCAATTTTATTTGGTTACAACATCGCACGACCGCACAATTGTCAGTTAAAGGGATGCAGTGCCGTATCGCAAAAAATGACCTGGTCAGGAAGGGGTTAAATCTTTCCAGGGCTAAAGTGGTAAAAGAAGAAAAACATACATATACTGTATACATTTTATACAAATCTATTAGAAATCTATGTTGTTTTCCAGTCGTGTCAGCGTGTAGGACCTTTACAAAAGATAGTAATATGTTGAACAACATGAGCAACCACATATGAAATGTTTATCAACCTCTCATCCTAGACAGATATCATTATAACGTGTGCTCATAAACAGACATATCTGGGAAACCGCAAAACTGTTGACATAATTGTATGGCCAAAGTGTTCCTTTGGGTACTTTATTGTTTAGTTTAGCTATTGAAGATCTCTAGACCATAAATAAAAGTGGGAGGGTTAAGAGCAGTGATAACAATTTTAAATGGATTGGACATTTTATAGTGATATATTTATGACAACAACAGAAAAGATAATGGGACTTTCCAGGTGCTACTCATAGATACAATTGCAAACAGCTATTTTGTCAAAACCAGAGGTGTAGCTTGAAGCTTGTGGGCCCGACGCAAAAGTTGACATGGGCCCCCCCCACTACCACCCACCACTTTTATCACGTGTGCAGATACACCCACGGCACCGCAATATACTTAAATTGGCTTAAGAGTTTTGAGTTCCCAGAGTTCCTCCTTACATCAGAGGACAGGGATCACCCCTGGAGAATCAGAGGACAGGGATCACCCCTGGAGAATCAGAGGACAGGAATCACCCCTGGAGAATCAGAGGACAGGGACCATCCCTGGAGAATCAGAGGACAGGGATCACCCCTTTAGAATCAGAGGACAGGGATCACCTCTGTAGAATCAGAGGACAGGGACCCCTGGCAGGTCATTTGGCAGAGCTCCTTTCCCATTCCAGCACTGTAAACAGCTCCTCCCCCCACAATACACAAGGCTGAAATTACATTCCTTTACACACAGTCTATCAGCCTTCACAAGGTGTATCTGGCTTTTTTGTTGCCGTTCTGACCAGTGAAATCCCCTGGTCAGAACGGCAGTGTAGTTCCAGTAGACAGATACACCCTATGCAGATCATGACTGACTGGCTGTGTTGTAAAGGAATGTGATTTCAGCCCTGCGGAGTAGGAGCAGTATAGAGTGCTGTACTGGGAAAGAAGCTCAGCAGCAAGCATAGCATCCAGGGTTGAGGGGGTGGTCAGGGGGCTTTGGGGGGGCGCAACTTAGATCTGGGGGGCAAAGTGAGCCTGCAGCCCCTCAGGGGCCCTCAGGAGGTGTTAAGGGATTTGTTTTAGAAATTTCTGAAGGTTTCTCTGTCAGTGTTGGCAGGTGTTCGGGCAAGGTCACCTCCCGGAAGTGCGTGTCTTTTCCCCAGTTGTCAGAGAAGTGGGGTAAGCAGACATCCCAGGGTGGGGGGGGGGGTACAGAGAATCCCAGTTAGTGACTAGAAGACACTGAGTAGTGTCATTACTCACCAGTGACATTGGTCCCATCATGGCTACAGGACAGCACTCTCCTCCTCCTAACTCAGTTACCATTCCATGTTGCCAGCACACAGCACAGACACTTCCCCATCCTGGGCTTTCCTCACCCTGTGCTCCTCTCCATTCAGGAAATAGCTCACAACTTCTCCCCAGCCAATGAGAACAGAGGGGTGTGGACTGTGGAAGGCAAAGTGGAAGTCCAATACTGGAGTGTGGCTGTGGGGCCCTAGAGCATATCAGAGCTGGACTTTGTGGAGGATATGATAATATGACAGGGAGGCTGCAGGGGCCCCCTGGAGCTAGGGGCGGGGTTGTGATTGTGACCCCTGCAACCCCTTATGCTATGCCCATGGTTAAACATATATTTATTTTTATACATTTTGTGTGTTGAAAAATATAAAACTTTTGTATACACTGTAGCTGGGTTATAAATATGAAGTCATATATTATGTCATTTCCACAGTTAATACCCTCCAGTTCCCCAAACTTCAGTGTAAATCTGATCAGGCCTGGAGTGACCTTTCTGAGGCACTTAATGATTCAGTCAATAGGATAGGGGTACAATTCTTCAATTAATTTCTCAGGTTACCTTAGGAAACTATAGAAGGCATCAATCAGTTGAAAAAGTGCCCCTCAACAGGGTGTCCAGATCTCAAACACCATTAAGAAGGTAAAAAACAGCAGAGAGGAGAATCTTTCATGATAAGACGGTAGAGACTGGTTATGGATCTGTAATCTTTTATAGATATCATTACTTTAGCTAATTCAATCTTAGCTACCCAGTGCCAATGCCAATATAAGATGTGTGGAAAGGGCAATAACAATTAATTTGATGGGCCTCAGGAGTATTTGTGGATTTTTGTATAATGGAGAGTTATAGTTATCCAGAAAACATGCCACAGTGTGCCAAGGACTGGCAGCTAGATCATATGTTAGCTATATTGCCCACCAGATGTTTAATTCTCACATAAGGGTATCAAATGCTCAGACCTCTGTTTATCTTGCATAAGTGGTTGCCACTTACGTCCTCTCCTCAGGTAATTGGGATGGGGGGGCGCTGAAAGAATCAGACATCTGCTATGCATACATTTATCTTATTTTACATTTATCTATACATTTATATCTACAACATATCCATAAGAGTGATTTCTACAATCTGCATAGGTTATCTTCCTATGTAGTGGTTGTGAGAGTATACACCCCTTGCTGTTTTATCTACTTCTTCTCATGATAGTTTTTATTAGAAAATGTTTTTCTTACACAAAGGTACACAAGACAAAACACATAAAATAAACAAATTACAAAATAGACATACAAACACAAACATAACCAAGAAAAGGCCCATGAGGGTTTTATTATATAGAATAATGTATTAATGTATAACTATAAATAATCCATCCCCCTAAAAAAGGAACAACAACCCCAACAACTTGTTCAGCAAGTACTACTCTACTACTATAAAAAAAAATATCTACATCACTCACACAAAGTATAATTAAAAAATATTAACACAACCTATATTGAATAAGTTCCATAGGGACAACCTGAAGTGCGTTTAACCACTTCAATACTGTGCACTTTTACCCCCTTCCTGCCCAGGCCAATTTTTAGCTTTCAGCGCTGTCGCAGTTTAAATGACAATTGCACTACACCCAAACTAAATTTTTAGCAGTTTGTTCATACAACGAGCTTTATTTTTCTGGTATTTAATTACCACTGTTTTTTTTTTACTTTTTGCTAAAAAAAAAGACTAAACATTTTGAAAATATTTTTTTAGAAAATTGAGGGATTTTTTTTTACATAGGGTCACCAGTGCAGTACAGTGTTATCATATAACTGGTGTGGTGGTAATCAGGGACACGGACTGGTAACAGTACGAAAAAAAAAAAAGTCAAAAACATTTTATTACATTTTTTTATTATTTTTTTTTCTTTTTTGTACAATTTCATGCTGTGACTAGAGCAATATAATATTACCATAGGAACATTGTGCTACTCTGGGGAAGTGATCAGGATTTTTTTTATACACATTATGATTGCTTATAGCAGTGCATTACATTGCTATAAGCAAGCATTTTACCGAATGAAACTTCATTCAATTTGTTTTGTTTTGATTTGCTGTGATTTGCCAGAGCTAATCTATTGGTACAGGTGGGCTATGATTGGCCCTGTCTGTACCGTGTGATCACACTGACCAATCACAGCTAGCAGCACAATTGTATACAATGAATGGCATGAAAGGAAGCCATCCATTGTGTACAACTGATTGGTCACAGAAGTCACATGGTACCGGCAGTGAGCCGATACACTGATCAGTCATCAGCTGTGTCTGGTGACAGATCGAGCCACCGCTGCTTGATCCGGGAGCAAGTCATATTGTTATAGGCTGGGAAGGAACTGGTTAACCAAGAAAGTCACATTTTTTCAAATTTATTAGAACATCTTCTTTTTTGGTATGCCAGTTTTCCCCAATAGGGAGAAGTATTTACTTCCCTAACCCAATTATCCACCATGGGAGGAGTAGGCAAAGGCAATTTCTTAGCCACTAATTTCCTTGCCAAGAACAGAAGGCGATTCGCATCCAGCCTTAAATAGATATTTACTTCTGGGAAATCCAATATACCCAAAACACAAGTAAGTGGGGTAAAAGGAATTTGAATATCATATAAAGTATAATTTTACCAGCTATTTCTTGCCAATAACCCAAACAATTTAGGGCATCTCCAGAGGCATCTAGGACAAAGAGAATATTCTCTGTATCTGATTTTGTGTAACCACTTAAGTGTCCTATATGTTCCGTGTAATATAAGGTATTAGGTAAGTAGGAAATAGGTAAAGATGTTTTAGGGACATTTTGTAAGATAAGTTCCTTTTGTTACCATTTAGCCTTACAAGATAATGGAACCACAGTTACCAGACACATTGCCCTTTTTAGAGGAAGCATTAAGTATCCTAAGCAACTCTGTTGGTGAATATTATCTAAAGCAACTCAGTTAATGTTGGGCATGCATTGCATGCTGGACTTGAAGATATTGAAAAAAGCTGGTGGTAGGGAATTGAAACTCATCTTTTACTTGCTGAAAAGGTTTTAAAACATTATCCTTCAAATGCTGATAGACATATCTTATGCCTTAAGATTCCCATTGTTCAAAGGTGCCTAATATAGTGACCTCCAACAAAGTATAATTTTCCCCCAAAGAGTATATACAGAGAATCCCTCATACTGCATTTTTTTTTGGCTTCAATAAGTTGGGAAGAGACTTCAAATGCAATAAATAGCTCATAACATCGAAACCACCAACATATTACCCAAGATGTGTTGCATAAGTATATGTGTAATTCCCAACCTCAAGAAGAGCTGTCAAATGTTGAATTTGAACAGCCAAATAATATAATTGCATATTAGCAGTGCCAATCCTCTATCGTCTTATGCCGCATACACATGACTGGTCTTGCTGTCGGATTTAACTCCGAAGGTTTCTTCAACGGAACTCAGACGGAATTCCGCTCAAGCGGTCTTGCCTACACACAGTCACACCAAAGTCCGACCGTCTAGAACGAGGTGACGTACACCACGTACGATGGGACTAGAAAAAGGAAGTGCAATAGCGAGCGCGCCACCCTTTGGGCTCCTTCTGCTAATCTTGTGTTTATCTCGTGTTAGTAGAAGTTTGGTGAGAGATGATTTGCGCTTTTCAGCTTTCTTGTTTTTCAGTCCATTACTGCTCTTCAGTTTGTGCTTGTGGGTTTGTATCTGCTTTTCAGAGCCTGTAGACAGTTGGGATCTGTTTCTTCAGTGTGTTCTTGTCCGCTCGTTTCTAATTTTCAGCTCTTCACAGGCCTTGCTGTTCTTCAGTGCATTCTGTTAGTTCGTTCTGACCAACTGATTCTTTTAAAGCCATGTTGAGGGTACATACTCGTCATAGAGCTCGTGCTATGCTGGGGACTTGGTGTTGGGTTTCATTCTTTGACCCAAGCCCAGTCCATGAACAGGGTGGGGAGGAGTTCATGGACCAAGAATTGGTTACTCCAGCATGACCAATTCTCTCATATGACTTTGCTTCGTGAGATCCAGGAGAATAATCCTGATGGTTTCAGAAACTTTCTCAGGATGACGGGCCCCATTTTTCACCATCTGTTGGCTTTGCTGACCCCTTATATTATATATATATATATAGGATACCTGCATGAGGCAAGCCATCACTCCAGAGCAGAGGCTAGTCGCCACGTTGCAGTACTTGGCGACTGGGAGAATCTTGCAGGACCTCAAGTTCTCGACAGGCATCTCCCCCCAGGCCCTGGAGATCATTATCCCAGAGACCTGTTCTGCTTTAATTCAGGTCCTGCAGAAGGAATATATTAGGGTAAGTTTTCTCCTTTAACATCACATTCTATGTATTTAATGTTTGCTAATGTTTTGTATTTCTTTCCTCATTCCATAATTACCATGATTGTAATATGCTGTGAATATCCCCTTTGTTATCATGCATGCTGTACTCTTTTAATCCTCCTTTATTGTCCTTCATGCATATTTGCCTTCACTAACCTCCCCAGCATGCTATCCTGGGCTCATATACACCTACAGCCTAGTCACTTAACAATGTATTTTGTCAGCTCCATTGTAGTGCTTACCCTAAACCCCCCTAAAATGTGTACAAATGTTATTGTTGTCCTTAAATTCGGGCAGAGTGCCATAGGCTTTTGTTTGGGGTCCCAAACTTAGCTCGAACCCTTCCCCCCCTAAAATGTTTACAATGGTCCATCAGAGGGGGGGTGGACTTTATATTTTTGTCTTAAAATACTCTTTAAAATAAATGTTATACTGATGTTGGCCAAGAATTTTTGTGTCTAATCTGCTTGCAATGTTATGTGCAAAAGTACTAATATATATTTTTCTGTTTTGACTCGATAGTTTCCTTCAATGCCACAGGAATGGCAGACTGTGGCCTACCATTTTCCCAACTGTGGAGGGAAGCACGTCCACATCACACCACCACCCCATTAGGGGTCTTACTATTGTAATTATAAGGGGTTTAATAGTATAGTGTTAATGGCGGTGGTGTCGGCACAATATGAGTTCCTCTATGTGGACGTTGGGAAGAATGGCCAGATGTTGGATGGAGGAGTCTTCGCCCAGCCTGGTGGCCAACGACTCCAGAGTGGTGGCCTGGGATTGCCTCCTGATGTGGACAACGTTGAAGGACTCCCGTTCATCTTTCTTGCTGATGAAGCGTTCAGTCTGGGCGAGCCCCTGATGAGGCCATTCCCCCAGAGGACCCTCACCCCGGAGAGGAGGGTTTCTGACAGCCATACACATGGCAGAATACAAACTCAACCACATCATTTTATCCTGCTGCATATTGCACAATTTTTTAAGAAAAAATGCCCACAATTGGCTTGGCACCCCAAAGAACCCGTGAAGTTCGGGATAAATATGTCAATTATTTTACAGGTAGGGGGGCCATTGCAATGCCAGACAATGTCTAAAATATTTTTTTTTAAATAAAAAAATATTATCGGATAAAATCTTGCATTTTCTTTATTGCTTGTGTTTCTTTTTGTCTGTCTCCTAGGTTCTCCTAGTGCACTTGTAGTGCCATGTGGATTTTCCTTTGTTAAATAAGCCCCATTGTCACTGTAAACACAAAATTACTTCCAAAACTGGCAGTGAGCATTGAAAGAAGAAGCCACACATTGTTGATTAGCAAAATTTTTACTTTGTGCACATTCACATGTGTGTTATAACATTTTTTAGAATTTTTTTTAATTAAAAAATTATTATTTTTTTTAATTTATCTTTTTGTTTACAAACAGTCATGTTTCAAAACATAACATACAGTGGGGTAAAAAAGTATTTAGTCAGCTACCAATTATGCAAGTTCTTGCACTTGAAAAGATGAGAGAGGCCTGTAATTGTCATCATAGGTATACCTCAACTATGAGAGACAAAATGTGGAAACAAATCCAGACAATCACATTGTCTGATTTTTGAAAGAATTTATTTGCAAATTATGGTGGAAAATAAGTATTTGGTCACCTACAAACAAGCAAGGTTTCTGGCTCTCACAGACCTGTATCTTCTTCTTTAAGAGGCTCCACTCTGTCCTCCACTCATTACCTGTATTAATGGCACCTGTTTGAACTTGTTATCAGTCAGAGGCGTAACTATAACCTTCAGGGCCCCAGTGCAAGAAACCATGAAGGGCCCCTGACCCGCACTATGATGGGGGGGGTATTGTGAAAGGATGAGGGGCAGTATGACGGGGTATTTTGACAGGAGGGGGCAGTGTGACCAAAGAAGGGTATCTGGAAAGTGTGACCAGAGGAGGGAGTGTGATAAGAGGGGGCACTGTGAAAGAAGGGGGGCAGTGTGACAAGAAGGGGCAGTACGATGGGGGCAGTGTGACAGGAGGGGGCAGTATGACAGGGGGATATTGTGACAAGAGGGGGGCAGTGTGACAGGAAAAGGATACCTGGGAAGTATTACAAGAGGGGGCAGTGTAATGAGGGAGCACTGTGAAAGGAGGGGGACTGTTTAACAAGAGGGGGGTAGTGTGACAGGAGGGGGGTAAATATGACAGAAGGGGGCAGTGTGACGAGGGGGCAGAATGATGGAGGGGCAGTGTTACAGGAGGGGGCAGTATGACAGGAATGTATTGTGCCAAGGGGGCAGTGTGACAGGGGACAGTGAGACAGGTGGGGGCAGTATGATGGGGAAATAGTATGACGTGGGCAGTGTGTTAAAAGAGGGGCTATGTGGCAGGTGGGTGGCCAGTGTGAGAGGGGACAGGTGGGGGCCAGTGTGAGAGGGGACAGGTGGGGGGGCAGTGTGAGAGGGGACAGGTGGGGGGGCAGTGTGAGAGGGGACAGGTGGGGGGGCAGTGTGAGAGGGGACAGGTGGGGGGGGAAGTGTGAGAGGGGACAGGTGGGGGGGCAGTGTGAGAGGGGACAGGTGGGGGGGCAGTGTGAGAGGGGACAGTGTGTGGGGGGACAGTGTGAGAGGGGACAGTGTGTGGGGGGACAGTGTGAGAGGGGACAGTGTGTGTGAGAGGGGACAGTGTGTGGGGGGACAGTGTGTGAGAGGGGACAGTGTGTGGGGGGGCAGTGAGAGAGGGGGCAGTGTGTGGGGGGGCAGTGTGTGGGGGGACAGTGTGAGAGGGGACAGTGTGTGAGAGGGGACAGTGTGTGGGGGGACAGTGTGTGAGAGGGGACAGTGTGTGGGGGGGCAGTGTGTGGGGGGGCAGTGTGAGAGGGGGCAGTGTGTGGGGGGGCAGTGTGTGGGGGGACAGTGTGAGGTGGGACAGTGTGAGAGGGGACAGTGTGAGAGGGGACAGTGTGTGGAGGGACAGTGTGTGGGGGGACAGTGTGAGAGGGGACAGTGTGTGGGGGGGACAGTGTGAGAGGGGACAGTGTGTGGGGGGACAGTGTGAGAGGGGACAGTGTGTGGGGGGACAGTGTGTGGGGGGACAGTGTGAGAGGGGACAGTGTGAGAGGGGACAGTGTGAGAGGGGACAGTGTGTGGGGGGGACAGTGTGAGAGGGGACAGTGTGTGGGGGGACAGTGTGAGAGGGGACAGTGTGTGGGGGGACAGTGTGAGAGGGGACAGTGTGAGGGGGGACAGTGTGAGGGGGGACAGTGTGTGAGGGGACAGTGTGAGAGGGGGCAGTGTGTGGGGGGACAGTGTGAGGGGGGACAGTGTAAGAGGGGACAGTGTGTGAGGGGACAGTGTGAGAGGGGGCAGTGTGTGGGGGGACAGTGTGAGAGGGAACAGTGTGAGAGGGGACAGGGTGAGAGGGGACAGTGTGAGGGGGGACAGTGTGAGGGGGGACAGTGTGAGAGGGGACAGTGTGTGGGGGGACAGTGTGAGAGGGGACAGTGTGAGAGGGGACAGTGTGAGAGGGGACAGTGTGTGGGGGGACAGTGTGAGAGGGGACAGTGTGTGGGGGGACAGTGTGAGAGGGGACAGTGTGAGAGGGGACAGTGTGTGGGGGGACAGTGTGAGAGGGGACAGTGTGTGGGGGGACAGTGTGAGAGGGGACAGTGTGTGGGGGGACAGTGTGAGAGGGGACAGTGTGTGGGGGGACAGTGTGTGGGGGGACAGTGTGAGAGGGGACAGTGTGAGGGGGGACAGTGTGAGGGGGGACAGTGTGAGAGGGGACAGTGTGTGGGGGGACAGTGTGAGAGGGGACAGTGTGAGAGGGGACAGTGTGTGGGGGGACAGTGTGAGAGGGGACAGTGTGAGAGGGGACAGTGTGAGGGGGGACAGTGTGTGGGGGGACAGTGTGAGGGGGGACAGTGTGTGGGGGGGACAGTGTGAGAGGGGACAGTGTGAGAGGGGACAGTGTGTGGGGGGACAGTGTGAGAGGGGACAGTGTGAGGAGGGACAGTGTGAGGGGGGACAGTGTGAGAGGGGACAGTGTGTGGGGGGACAGTGTGAGAGGGGACAGTGTGAGAGGGGAAAGTGTGAGAGGGGACAGTGTGTGGGGGGACAGTGTGAGAGGGACAGTGTGTGGGGGGACAGTGTGAGAGGGGACAGTGTGTGGGGGACAGTGTGAGAGGGGACAGTGTGAGAGGGGAAAGTGTGAGAGGGGACAGTGTGTGGGGGGGGACAGTGTGAGAGGGGACAGTGTGTGGGGGGACAGTGTGAGAGGGGACAGTGTGTGGGGGGACAGTGTGAGAGGGGACAGTGTGTGGGGGGACAGTGTTTGGGGGGACAGTGTGAGAGGGGACAGTGTGAGAGGGGACAGTGTGAGGGGGGACAGTGTGAGAGGGGACAGTGTGTGGGGGGACAGTGTGAGAGGGGACAGTGTGAGAGGGAACAGTGTGAGAGGGGACAGTGTGTGGGGGGACAGTGTGAGAGGGACAGTGTGTGGGGGGACAGTGTGAGAGGGGACAGTGTGTGGGGGGACAGTGTGAGAGGGGACAGTGTGAGAGGGGACAGTGTGTGGGGGGACAGTGTGAGAGGGACAGTGTGTGGGGGGACAGTGTGAGAGGGAACAGTGTGAGAGGGGACAGTGTGTGGGGGGACAGTGTGAGAGGGACAGTGTGTGGGGGGACAGTGTGAGAGGGACAGTGTGTGGGGGGACAGTGTGAGAGGGGACAGTGTGAGAGGGGACAGTGTGAGGGGGGACAGTGTGAGAGGGGACAGTGTGTGGGGGGACAGTGTGAGAGGGGACAGTGTGAGAGGGAACAGTGTGAGAGGGGACAGTGTGTGGGGGGACAGTGTGAGAGGGACAGTGTGTGGGGGGACAGTGTGAGAGGGGACAGTGTGTGGGGGGACAGTGTGAGAGGGGACAGTGTGAGAGGGGACAGTGTGTGGGGGGACAGTGTGAGAGGGACAGTGTGTGGGGGGACAGTGTGAGAGGGAACAGTGTGAGAGGGGACAGTGTGTGGGGGGACAGTGTGAGAGCGACAGTGTGTGGGGGGACAGTGTGAGAGGGACAGTGTGTGGGGGGACAGTGTGAGAGGGGACAGTGTGAGAGGGGACAGTGTGTGGGGGGGACAGTGTGAGAGGGGACAGTGTGTGGGGGGACAGTGTGAGAGGGGACAGTGTGTGGGGGGACAGTGTGAGAGGGGACAGTGTGAGGGGGGACAGTGTGAGGGGGGACAGTGTGAGAGGGGACAGTGTGTGGGGGGACAGTGTGAGAGGGGACAGTTTGAGAGGGGACAGTGTGTGGGGGGACAGTGTGAGAGGGACAGTGTGTGGGGGGACAGTGTGAGAGGGGACAGTGTGTGGGGGGACAGTGTGAGAGGGACAGTGTGTGGGGGGACAGTGTGAGAGGGGACAGGTGGGTGGCCAGTGTTGTGCTTTACTTACATTAGAAGCAGCATGCTTCCTTGTGATGTCCGCAGGATGTCCCTCCAGGCAGCACAGTTCACTTCCCGAATATCATTGTATCCAATGGAGAGGGGAGGGGCCTCTGACCCGAGCGTGTATTAGCAAGACTCAGAGTGTACAAGCAGAGGGACAAACTTGTGCACTCAATCTGGTGTCTGCTAGGGTCAGAGGCCCCTCCCCTCCATTGTACTCACTGATATTCGGGAAGTGAACTGTGTGCTGCCTGGAGGGACATCCCGCAGAGCGCAGACATCACATAGCTGCCGATCGCCCCCTTACGCCCCCCTCTCCTGTATAGTTAGATGCCAGCCAGGGGAGGTGCGGCGTCTTGGGGCCCCCCCCACACTGGCAGAATTCCAGGGCCCAGTCGCAAGTGCGACTGTTGCGACCCTGGAAATTCCGCCACTGTTATCAGTATAAAAGACACCTGTCCACAACCTCAAACAGTCACACTCTAAACTCCACTATGGTGAAGACCAAAGAGCTGTCGTAGGACACCAGAAACAAAATTGTAGACCTGCACCAGCCTGGGAAGACTGAATCTGAAATAGGCAAGCAGCTTGGTGTTAAGAAATCAACTGTGGGAGCAATAATTACAAAATGGAAGACATACAAGACCACTGATAATCTCCCTCGATCTGGGGCTTCACGCAAGATCTCACCCCGTGGGGTCAATATGATCACAAGAACGGTGAGCAAAAATCCTAAAACCACACGGGGGGACCTAGTGAATGACCTGCAGAGAGCTGGGACCAACATAACAAAGGCTACCATCAGTAACACACTACGCCGCCAGGGACTCAGATCCTGCAGTGCCAGACGTGTCCCCCTGCTTAAGCCAGTACATGTCTGGGCCCATCTGAGGTTTGCTAGAGAGCATTTGGATGATCCCAAAGAGGATTGGGAGAATGTCATATGGTCAGATGAAGCCAAAGTAGAACTGTTTGGTAGAAACACAACTCGTGTTTGGAGGAGAGAGAATGCTGAGTTGCAACCAAAGAACACCATACCTACTGTGAAGCATAGGGGTGGCAACATCATGCTTCGGGGCTGTTTCTCTGCAAAGGGAACAGGACGACTGATCCGTGTACATGAAAGGATGAATGGGTCCATGTATCGTGAGATTTTGAGTGCAAACTTCCTCCCATCAGCAAGGGAATTGAAGATAAAACATGGCTGGTTAATTCAGCATGACAATTGCAAACACACTGCCCGGGCAACGAAGGAGTGGCTTCGTAAGAAGCATTTCAAGGTCCTGGAGTGGCCTAGCCAGTCTCCAGATCTCAACCCCATAGAAAAACTTTGGAGGGAGTTGAAAGTCCGTGTTGCCCAACGACAGCCCAAAATCATCACTGCTCTAGAGGAGATCTGCATGGAGGAATGGGCCAACATACCAGCAACAGTGTGTGACAACCTTGTGAAGACTTACAGAAAACGTTTGACCTCTGTCATTGCCAACAAAGGATATATAACAAATTACTGAGATGAACTTTTGATATTGACAAAATACTTATTTTCCACCATAATTTGCAAATAAATTCTTTCAAAAATCAGACAATGAGATTGTCTGGATTTGTTTCCACATTTTGTCTCTCATAGTTGAGGTGTACCTATGATGACAATTACAGGCCTCTCTCATCTTTCTAAGTGGGAAAACTTGCACAATTGGTGGCTGACTAAATACGTTTTTTGCCCTGTACAAAACTCTGGAACTTGGAATAAAGTTCAACATATAAAAACTGAAGGCAATATCAGACATTATAGTGTCAAAAATGTCTCCTTCATCAGATGGGGTAATGTCACGCCTGTAAAAACCAAATTGTGAAGATGCACACAAATTGGGAGTCAAAATGGGTATTTCCCTCCTGATCCCATGCCTAATGTCAACATGTGCTATCTCCCATCATGGGGGATCAATGGACATGTTTTGGGGGTGCAAGCCCTTCCTCTTACCTACTAGAGTTACGAGGAAGGGGTTGCACCCACAAAACGCGAACATTGAGATCCCCTGATGGCAGATAGCACATGTTGACACACCGTGTGCATCTTCAAAATTTGGCTTTTAAAATTTACAAAAAAAAAATTGATTTAGTCCAACAAATGTGAAAATGGATGGGATTTGAAAGAAATTTATATTCTCCCCAACACATCTATCATGTTCTTCATTTGTTGTTCTATAGCATTCAGTTACTTCCTTATAATGTCGATTTCATCATTCTACACCATGATGTCATGGATGAGCCTTTGAGCAGACATCTGTTCAGCTTGCTGTTCAACAACCAGCACATAACCTAAAAATTGGATTAAAAACATGTATTACAAATATGCAGGCATACATAGATTACCTGAAGCTGGGGTGTCAGACACTCACCTGTTTTGGTGACAAGCTCGCCCACTTCCCCCACCTCTCCTTCCTCCAGATCCTCGGGGAGTTGTCTTGGGCTGACTTCCCCTTCTTGGTGATGTGTGGGGCCCCTGGTGTCCTCTGAGTGGTGTCCTCCGAGTCTTTTCTCCCCTATGAGAATGAAACAAAAGCTATACTTAGCACACAGATATTTGAGTCCAGAAATGTGAATATGAAATATTGCTTGGAAGTGGGGTACAATTGTTTGTTTTGGGCAAAGTTTCAAGCTGAAAACATGAATTTTTACCTTACCAAAGCTGGAATAATTACCTTTTTCTGACAATTTTCACACCAAAGGTATCCACTGGAGTATCTGTGTGGGACACCATAAAAAGTTTGTTCTTGTGTCCCACACTAGTGCTCCTGAGTCCAGATGTGACCGATTACTGTGCCCACCAACATGAAAGTCACCATTTTAAACTGTACAACAGTAAAGAAAAGCACATGGAGCAGCATGCAAGTAAATAATAATGATAGGAACACACAACTACTTACTTTTTAGAAGCACTCTTTTGATTCTTCTATACTGATCCTGCTCCCTCAGTTTCAGGTCTGACCAGTTTCCTTAATTGCTCCTTGGATCGTCGTACCCCAAAATTCTGCCGCAGACTCTTCACAACTTTAGTCATGATCTGTCAGAAACCATGAATCAGACCGAGACAGAAGTACAGTTAATCACACTTGTTTAATAATAATAAAAAGGTAAACAGAGTAAGCGTAGTCAATACATAGCCAGAGTTCAGTAACCAGATCAGGTAGTCAGCCAATGCCAATGTTAGAGAGCCAGAGATCAATGTAGTAGTACAGCAAGCAGGATCAGGAGCCAGAAGGGACGTCAGCCGAGCAAGTCTTCAACAGGAACGCAGGAGAAAGTCTCTAAGATGTAACCAAAGGCGAAGGCAGAGATGAAGTGAGCTGGATGGCTTCAAGTAGCCAGGACTGATGAGCAGATCATCAACAGCTGAGTCACTGTGGAGAGAAAGCAGCTGGCAATTAGCTGACGTAAAGCCTCCTGGACTTGTGCCAAAGTGGAACGAAGGCCACGGAGATGCTCCTCTAATGCAGGAATACTCTGCGTATCTAACGAGGCAGGCCACACGGAAGGTTGGAAACCATAGTTCGCCATAGACGGGGACGGGAACGGGAAGCTGAATTCAAGAGGCACTATTGTGAGCAAACTGTGCCCACAGTAAGAGGTCTGACCAGTTGTTATGATGGTCAGAAATATAGCAAGGTAGGAATTGCTCCAAGGACTGATTGGCTCGTTCTGTGGCCCCATTAGACTGCGGGTGATACGCAGAGGAGAAAGCAAGCTGAATACCTAAAAGGCTCGCCAGAACGGGACACAAACTGACTACCCCTGTCTGAGACAATCACCTTGGGTAGCCCATGTAAGCGGAAGATCTCCTGAGCAAGAATAGAAGCCAGTTCCTTAGAAGTAGGCAATACAATGCAACATTTTCGAGAACCGGTCAACCACCATAAGGATAACTGTGTTGCCCTGGGAGTTGGGTAACTCCCCAATGAAATCCATAGACAGGTGGGTTCAGGGCCTCTCTCCTTTGGGTAGGGGTTGTAGGAGGCCCACTGGAAGGTGTCATGGAGTCTTACTCTGAGCACATACGGAACAGGCAGCTATGAAGGTGGTTACATCAGCACGTAGACTAGGCCACCAGAATTGTTGGGAAATGGCCCAAAAGAGTTGATTCTTCCCAGGGTGGCCAGCAGCCTTGGGAGAATGGTAAGTCTGGAGAACAGCAGTACAGATACTCTCGGGAACAAAGCAGCGGTCACAAGGTTTCTCAGGAGGAGCATCGACCTGAGCAGCAAGAATTTTGTCACCCAAAGGAGAAGTAAGACTGGTGCGAACCGTAGCCAGAATATGATCAGGAGGAATCACAGGAACCGGAACCGACTTCGTCTTGGAAGTGGAGGAAAATTGTCATGACAAGGCGTCAGCCCTTACATTCTTAGTACCGGGTAAGAATGAGACAATGTAATTAAAACTCGACAAGAAAAGAGCCCATCGTGCCTTTCTGGGAGATAGGTGCTTAGCCTCAGACAAGAATGTGAGATTCTTATGGTCAGTAAGAATGAGAACTGGCACAGTGGTACCTTCAAGGAGATATCTCCATTCTTTCAGGGCTAAAATGATCGCCAACAGCTCTCGGTCACAAATCTTGTAATTGCACTCTGCCGGTGACAATTTCTTGGAAAAGTAGCCACATGGATGTATAATGCACTCAGAATTAGGACGTTGAGACAGAAGGGCACCAACTCCAGTCTCAGAAGCCTCAACTTCTAGAATAAAAGGCAATGTAGGATTAGGGTGTGCCAACACAGGAGCAGAAACAAAGGCAGCCTTGAGACTCTCAAAGGCCTTAATGGACTCAGGAGACCAACTCTGTGGGTTGCCATCTTTCCTGGTTATATCAGTCAGGGGCTTGACCAGAGACGAGAAGTTATGAATAAACTTCCGATAATAGTTGGCAAAGCCAGGAAAACACTGCAGAGGATGTAAACCCATGGGTCGAGGCCACTGTAGGACCGCTGAAAGTTTCTCTGGGTCCATCGAAAAACCAGCAGTGGACATGACATAGCCCAGGAATTTAACCTGTTCACAATGGAATTCACACTTTTCCAATTTACAATAGAGATTGTTCTCTCTTAGTCTCTGAAGCACACAACAGAAATCTGTGTGGTGGCTCTCCAGGGGCTTGGAAAATATGAGGATATCATCGAGATAAACCACCACACATAACTGCAACAAATCTTGGAGGACATCTTTAATGAACTCCTGGTAAACTGCCGAAGCGTTACAAAGGACAAAAGGCATTACGAGATATTCATAATGACCGTGACAGGACTTCAAGGTTTGGGCGTTCCCTGGACGGGTAGGACAAGACTTCAAAAAGTGATTAGCCTGGCCACAATAAAGCACTACATGACCATATAGTGTGATCAAACCCCCATATTTTTTGAATATGTTCAGGTGTTTTTAACTAGCCCTGCAGAAAATGTCATTCTTGTATGTGTGCGCTGTAAAAGGTTTTGTACTGTTTGTAGGTCTTATAGCAGCACCATCTTGAATTTAAATGCATTGTATGGTGTGCCCCCCAAATATGTTCTTGTATATTGTAATAGGCCCTGACCAGGTTTTTTGGGCTGGAGCACCCCTCTCCCTCCTCATTACCTCCTATTTTGTGGCCACCAGTGTTTAGGATGTATCCCCTTCAGTTCTCCCACATAGAGGAGTTCAGCTCCCATGGTTGAGACAAAGGATCTTCCATTCTATTACTAGTGTAGGACCTACTAATTCGGGGTACTTTGTCGCAGTAAGTGGGCTTAGCACTATATGACCATATAGTGTGACCAAACCCCCGTATTTTTTTAATATGTTCAGGTGTTTTTAACTAGCCCTGCAGGAAATGTCATTCTTGTATGTGTGCGCTGTAAAATGTTTTGTACTGTTTGTAGGTCTTGAGTGGCGTGGCCGGGATGGAAGACTGAGCAGACGTGCTGACTGAGCTCTGCTGGCAAGGCATCCGAGTATAGATCCGTATTTGGGTAGATATAATACTTAGGGGGTCCAAAAAACCCTGTATGCCTGCTAGAACTCCCGGGGTCCCGAAACGGGGCAAAAAACGGAAATATCCTCCCGGTATTGTGGAAGAAGCAACTCAGGCCTTTGATCGGCAGCACACGCCAGCGCGCCTATGCAATATGGCGTCACAAACTGACCAAGGGGAGCAGTTACAGAATTGCCAAATGGCGCTCACGTCCAAAATAGAAGCTGTACAGCTGGACGTGGGTTTAATGCGACAAGACCTAGACAAGATTCGATCCAGAATAACGGTTGCGGAGCAGCGTGTGGGTGCAGTGGAGGATGCCGTGACTGACCACGAGGCCTCCATCAGGTGTCTCCAAATGAAAGTGCGGGCGCTTGAATATCGGGTGGAGGACGAAGGAAAATCGTAGTCGCAGGAACAACCTCCGTATAGTTGGATTACCGGAGGGAGTGGAGGGTCGCAATCCTACCGGATTCACGGAAGACCTGCTACGATCGGTGCTCCCGGCAGCTCGGTTCTCCCCTTACTTTACGGTAGAGAGGGCTCACAGAGTACCCCCCCGCACGCTAATTCTAAAATTGATGAACTTTCGGGACAGGGATGAGTTGTTGTGGGCGGCCCAGGAGGCGGGAGATATCCCATACCGCAACGTTAAACTTATGATGTTCCCGGATTATACATTGAAGACACAACTACAGCGTCGTTCGTTTGATGTGGTGAAAGCACGGCTCAGAGTGAAAGGAATTCGCTATAGTATTCTGTTCCCAGCAAAGCTGCGAGTAGTGGACGGGGAAACAGTGCGGATCTTCACCAACCCCAAAGATGCTGGCGCCTGGTCGGAGACTCTACCATTGTAATGATTACCCCTCCTAAGTTTCCCTAAGTTTGACTAACGCTGCAATTTGAAAGTATTGCACTGAGGAGGTAAGATGGCTGTTTGTTCCGGGGAACCTTGAAATACTTGAGTTGCTGTTGGGCTCCTGTTATTCCCGTAAATTTTCTCCTTTCCATGACCCCCTTCTACTGTATCCTGAACTGTAGTCACAGAACTGCAGGAATTATATGGGCTCCGTAACATTGACCCATTGGACTGCTTTAGAAGAAGTCCTTTTATGGTATGGGACACTACCTTATCCAGCAACTCTACTCAGCAGAATACAAAATTGTTTTTATTTTATTTTCCCCCCTTTTTTTCTCTTTTTTTTCTACTGTTTTTGAACTGCCACCAATGTTGTAATGGCTTAATCGGGCACACGCCTCCCGAGCATTCTAACTCTGCTACCAGTTACCTTTTGGGATCATGTGCTACTCACAGTTTGGAGGTGCACGGGGAGGGGGGGGGGGTGTTGATGGCTGTTGTCATCAGAATGGGAGCTGTTTTTTTATTTTTTTTTATTTTCTATGTTTTATTGTTCTTGGTTGGTCTTTATATCATGTCTGCAATAGGTGGTGAAGGAGCGTCTGCGGGTGCATATCAGTCATGCCATCTAGTTGTTGAGATGATGAGGGCATGTAGAGTGGCGTGGGGATGCACACCCGTAGATGGTTTTGAAATTCAGTGGTACATTGAAATCCTCCATTTATGGCTCTGTAGGAAATATGGCTGATTTCACTGTGCTATCTTGGAACGTCAGAGGCCTTAATTCTGCCATCAAAAGATCTCTAGTGCTCAAATATATTCAGCAACATAATCCTAAGATTTGTATTTTGCAAGAAACCCACTTGGTGGGAGCTAAGATTCTGGGTTTAAAGAGAGCCTGGGTCCGTGCACATTACCATGCCACGTATTCTATTTACGCCAGGGGGGTGAGTGTGTTGGTGCACAAATCCCTGGCTTTCCAGCTTATAACAGTTAAAACTGATCCCGGGGGGAGGTATGTTATTGTCCATGCACTAATTGGGGGGATACCCTATATAATAGTGGGAATATGTATTCAAAGGAAGAAACAGTCAGCGCAAAAAAACATCGGATGAACCAAGCTGCTGGACACTAAAGGCAAATATATAAGTTCTTTCAAGTAATAGAGTAAAAAGTAGTGCAGCGCTAAAAGAACTCATACAACTGAAAACAAGTCCATATAATAACATAAGCAAGAAATTGAAGCAAACAAAGCCAAGAGATATCCATGGTGATAAAGGGTGCTTCATGCAAATCCAAAGTGCTCTTGCAACCGTGCTCACACCTCTTGCCAGCCAAACCGCTCACCTTGTTACAAGGACCCCTGAACTAACAGAAAGGTCTCATAAGCGTTCGCCACTTATTAGTTTTCAGGGTAAAATCTTGACTGGTAGACCAGAACCCGCTTCATTGGTCAGGCTTAGGAGTTTTCATCCATATTCACATGAAATATATAAAAAATACTATAGTGCTCTCTGTATGGCTAAAACACGATTTCATTTATTAAAAAGGTACTCACATAGGAAGCACTATGCCCAGTGCTAAGGTATTAAGTGCATGTACTTAAAAGGTGACAGAAGATATTAAGGTGGCTGCAGTGACGTCTCTAGGGCTATGTCCGATCCGCACGCGTATCGTCCAACAGGACTTCCTCAGCGGTCTAGGGGTCCCTCACGATTGATCAGTGTTTTATAAGCAGCCCCTTAGTTTACTCATGTGTTGCCAATACAATCCCGAGCGGTGACCGTCCAATTGGAACGCACCGCTTGAGAGTAGGAAATAAAAAGACCTGATGTTTATCATAGTTCCCATGGTGATCGGCGTCGTAATGACACGACGCCAGATCACCTGGTATACTGCGTCACTAGGCTCCTCCCCCCCGAGTTACGAGCAGGGTGATAAGCCGATGCCTTAGGCTGATGTGCGGGTAGGGGGAGTGTCTAAGAGCAGTGTGTGGGACGTGATCGCGTCATCCAAACAGCACGACATAGGGTCACCTGACATACAGCGCCTCCCTCCCTGGATCACAACAAGGCTGAATAGATAGTATGGGAGTGACGCACAGTCACATGATCATCCTAATGTCACATCCGCTGTATGGAACGCAGTCCGAGGAGGAAGGCAAAAGATGCCAGCCCTCTGCGTGTCTATAGTTGCTAGGAAACAGGACGCTTAAAAATAGGAACATAATACTTAGCTGAAATACATACTATATCAAATTGATCCAGGAACAAAATTGGACCAGGAGAGAATCTCAAAGGCAACCACACATAACAAATTAAATTAAATTAAAAAACATAAACAATTCAAAAGAATTGATTAAGAAAAATAAATTAAGAGAAACTTTAAGAAATAATTGATATAAGAACCTTCACTGCAGCCACCTTTCACAAAACATTAATCACATTATTACAATAAATAATTAGGTGACTATAGCCAACAGACTATAACACCCAACATACATAAAACAACTGTTACCGATCTGAAATAAAACAGTTCAAATCGAACTCGACATTAAGCCCAGTGGGTACTCCCAAACGAGTCTCATAGACCCAGAATGACTCATGGCGGCTTAATTGTCTTATAAAATTACCCCCTCTCCAGTGGGGTGTGACCTTTTCTACTCCCCAGAACTTTAAGTTAGCAGGATTGCGTTTATGACATATTTTAAAATGTTTAGAAACACTATGTGAATCAAGCCCTTTCTTAATATTAGTAATATGTTCACCAATGCGAATGTGCAGGGGATGAGACGTTCTCCTCACATATTGTAAACCGCATTCGCATTCCATAATGTATACCACCCCTGCCGTAGTAGAACATGTAATGAAATCTTTAATCTGGTAAACCTTCTTAGTAGCTGTAGCCATAAACTCTTTTTGTTTTTTGATATTCCCCCTGGCTTGTTTGCATGGTGGGCAACCTCCACACGCATAGAAGCCAGTCAGGATATTAGATATCCTATTTACAGACGCATGAGGTGGGTCGATGACCCCAGGAGCTAATTTATCTCTTAGGGAAGGTGCCCTTTTATACACAAACTGAGGGTGTTCAGGGAGGACTGGGCCTAGTGTTTTATCTTGTTTCAAAATAGGCCAATACTTACGAATGATTTTTTCAAATTTCCTATATTGGACATTATAGTCTAAGATAATTCTTAAATTCCCTGATTTGTCCTGTTTCACCCTAGGCCCATTGGCAACAAGTGCTGTTCTATCCATTGTTCGAAAGGTCTCAATGTGTTTAGTAATATCAGATTTGTTATATCCCTTTTGCACAAAACGGGTTGATAGAACTTCAGACTGTGCAAGATATTCATGCTCATATGTGCAGTTCCGTCTAATGCATACAAATTGTCCCTTAGGGATATTGCACAACCATTGTAAATGGTGGCAACTTCCTAGGGGAATGTACGCATTGCGGTCCGTGGGTTTAAAATGATTTTTAAGGTAGGTAGGCGAACTAAAAAGAGTGAAACCCCAGTAGGGGCCGGTATTTATAACCTTAGTGGCTCACCTTTGAGTGAGGATGAGATTAAGGTTCTCGATAAGGTCCTAAAATACGCCCCCACTCGTAACTTAAATAAATTCCATACCTATATTAGTTTGCAAAAGTTTATTAGGAGTTTAAACATCAAGAAATACCATCTTTCTAATACCACAACACGTAACCCATCCAATATCCAGAAACCTCTGATCAAACACTCAAACCTCCGCAATAAATCGGTTTTTAACCCTCCTAATCGAGACACTAAACATGTTGAAGTGTTTAGAAATATGGTCAGTAAAGATTTGGATACATTAAAAATCCGGAAGGTTAATGACCCAGCATATATCAAAAGGGGTATTGAGTCTTTGACTAAGCGGAAAGATCTGGTAATATGCCCAGCCGACAAAGGCGGTGGCTTGGTTGTTTTGAGCAAGACTTATTATAACAATGAAATGGAAAATATGTTGGGTGACTATAATACTTATGTTTTACTTACTAAAGACCCGATGCTCCAGTTTAACCACTTGCCGACCGTCTAACGCAGATATACTGCAGCAGAATGGCACGGGCAGGCAGAATCACGTACCCATACGTGATCTGCCTCCCGCGGGCGGGGGGTCCGATCGGACCCCCCCGGTGCCAGCGGTGGTCGGCATTTCACCGGGAGCGTTGGGAGGCGAGGGGGAGACCATCCGATCGTGGCCCCCCCCTCGCGATCGCTCCCAGCCTGTGTGTAGTTTCACACAGGCAGAGGATGTGATGTCATCTCTCCTCGGCTTGGCAGTTTCCGTTCCAGCGCCGAGGAGAGAAGACATGTAAGTGCACAAAACACAAACACACACAGTAGAACATGCCAGGCACATAAACCACCCCCGACCCCCCCCCCCCCGATCGCCCCCCGATCCCCCCCCAATCACCCCCCCCTGTCACAAACTGACACCAAGCAGTATTTTTTTTTTTCTGATTACTGATTGGTGTCAGTTTGTGACAGTTACAGTGTTAGGGCAGTGAGTGGTAGCCCCCTTTAGTTCTAGGGTACCCCCCTAACCCCCCCAATAAAGTTTTAACCCCTTGATCACCCCCTGTCACCAGTGTCACTAAGCGATCATTTTTCTGATCGCTGTATTAGTGTCGCTGGTGACGCTAGTTAGGGAGGTAAATATTTAGGTTCGCCATCAGCGTTTTATAGCATCAGGGACCCCCATATACTATCTAATAAATGTTTTAACCCCTTGATTGCCCCCTAGTTAACCCTTTCACCACTGATCACCGTATAACCATTATGGGTGACGCTGGTTAGTTCGTTTATTTTTTATAGTGTCAGGGCACCCGCCGTTTATTACCGAATAAAGGTTTAGCCCCCTGATCGCCCAGCGGTGATAAGCGTCGCCCCAGGCAGTGTCAGATTAGCGCCAGTACCGCGAACACCCACGCACGCAGCATATGCCTCCCTTAGTGGTATAGTATCTGTACGGATCAATATCTGATCCGATCAGATCTATACTAGCGTCCCCAGCAGTTTAGGGTTCCCAAAAACGCCGCGTTAGCGGGATCAGCCCAGATACCTGCTAGCACCTGCGTTTTGCCCCTCCGCCCGGCCCAGCCCAGCCCACCCAAGTGCAGTATCAATCGATCACTTACAAAACACTACACGCATAACTGCAGCGTTCGCAGAGCCCAGATACCCGCTAGCACCTGCGTTTTGCCCCTCCGCCCAGCCCACCCAAGTGCAGTATCGATCGATCACTGTCACTTACAAAATACTAAACGCATAACTGCAGCGTTCGCAGAGTCAGGCCTGATCCCTGCGATCGCTAACAGTTTTTTTGGTAGCGTTTTGGTGAACTGGCAAGCACCAGCCCCAGGCAGCGTCAGGTTAGCGCCAGTACCGCTAACACCCACGCACACACCGTACACCTCCCTTAGTGGTATAGTATCTGAACGCATCAATATCTGATCCGATCAGATCTATACTAGCGTCCCCAGCAGTTTAGGGTTCCCACAAACGCAGTGTTAGCGGGATCAGCCCAGATACCTGCTAGCACCTGCGTTTTGCCCCTCCGCCCGGCCCAGCCCAGCCCACGCAAGTGCAGTATCGATCGATCACTGACACTTACAAAACACTACACGCATAACTGCAGCGTTCGCAGAGTCAGGCCTGATCCCTGCGATCGCTAACAGTTTTTTTGTAGCGTTTTGGTGAACTGGCAAGCACCAGCGGCCTAGTACACTCCGGTCGTAGTCAAACCAGCACTGCAGTAACACTTGGTGACGTGGCGAGTCCCATAAGTGCAGTTCAAGCTGGTGAGGTGGCAAGCACAAGTAGTGTCCCGCTGCCACCAAAAAGACAAACACAGGCCCGTCATGCCCATAATGCCCTTCCTGCTGCATTCGCCAATCCTAATTGGGAACCCACAACTTCTGCAGCGCCCGTACTTCCCCATTCACATCCCCAACCAAATGCAGTCAGCTGCATGAGAGGCATTTTCTTTATGTCCTCCGAGTACCCCTACCCAGCGAACCCCCCCAAAAAAGATGTCGTGTCTGCAGCAAGCGCGGATATAGGCGTGACACCCGCTATTATTGTCCCTCCTGTCCTGACAATCCTGGTCTTTGCATTGGTGAATGTTTTGAACGCTACCATTCACTAGTTGAGTATTAGCGTAGGGTACAGCATTGCACAGACTAGGCACACTTTCACAGGGTCTCCCAAGATGCCATCGCATTTTGAGAGACCCGAACCTGGAACCGGTTACAGTTATAAAAGTTAGTTACAAAAAAAAGTGTAAAAAAAAAAAAAAAAAAACACATACAAAAATATTAAATAAAAAAAAATAGTTGTCGTTTTATTGTTCTCTCTCTCTCTATTCTCTCTATTGTTCTGCTCTTTTTTACTGTATTCTATTCTGCAATGTTTTATTGTTATTATGTTTTATCATGTTTGCTTTTCAGGTATGCAATTTTTTATACTTTACCGTTTACTGTACTTTATTGTTAACCATTTTTTTGTCTTCAGGTACGCCATTCAAGACTTTGAGTGGTTATACCAGAATGATGCCTGCAGGTTTAGGTATCATCTTGGTATCATTCTTTTCAGCCAGCGGTCGGCTTTCATGTAAAAGCAATCCTAGCGGCTAATTAGCCTCTAGACTGCTTTTACAAGCAGTGGGAGGGAATGCCCCCCCCCAACATCTTCCGTGTTTTTCTCTGGCTCTCCTGTCTCAACAGGGAACCTGAAAATGCAGCCGCTGATTCAGCCAGCTGACCATAGAGCTGATCAGAGACCAGAGTGGCTCCAAACATCTCTATGGCCTAAGAAACCGGAAGCTACGAGCATTTTATGACTTAGATTTCGCCGGATGTAAACAGCGCCATTGGGAAATTGGGAAAGCATTTGATCACACTGATCTTGGCGTGGTCAGATGCTTTGAGGGCAGAGGAGAAATCTAGGGTCTAATAGACCCAAATTTTTTCAAAAAAGAGTACCTGTCACTACCTATTGCTATGATAGGGGATATTTACATTCCCTGAGATAACAATAAAAATGATTAAAAAAAAAAAAAAAATGAAAGGAACAGTTTAAAAATAAGATAAAAAAAAATAATAATAATAAAGAAAAAAAGCGTCGGTCTGGCGTCAAATGTAAACAGCAATTGCACCATGCATGTGAGGTATCACCGCGAACGTCAGATCGAGGGCAGTAATTTTAGCAGTAGACCTCCTCTGTAAATCTAAAGTGGTAACCTGTAAAGGCTTTTAAAGGCTTTTAAAAATGTATTTAGTTTGTCGCCACTGCACGTTTGTGCGCAATTTTAAAGCATGTCATGTTTGGTATCCATGTACTCGGCTTAAGATCATCTTTTTTATTTCATCAAACATTTGGGCAATATAGTGTGTTTTAGTGCATTAAAATTTAAAAAAGTGTGTTTTTTCCCCAAAAAATGTGTTTGAAAAATCGCTGCGCAAATACTGTGTGAAAAAAAAAATGAAACACCCACCATTTTAATCTGTAGGGCATTTGCTTTAAAAAAATATATAATGTTTGGGGGTTCAAAGTAATTTTCTTGCAAAAAAAAATTATTTTTTTATGTAATCAAAAAGTGTCAGAAAGGGCTTTGTCTTGTGGTTAGAAGAGTGGGTGATGTGTGACATAAGCTTCTAAATGTTGTGCATAAAATGCCAGGACAGTTCAAAACCCCCCCCAAATGACCCCATTTTGGAAAGTAGACACCCCAAGCTATTTGCTGAGAGGCATGTCGAGTCCATAGAATATTTTATATTGTGACACAAGTTGCGGGAAAGAGACAATTTTTTTTATTTTTTTTTGCGCAAAGTTGTCACTAAATGATATATTGCTCAAACATGCCATGGGCATATGTGGAATTGCACCCGAAAAAACCCATTTAGCTACTTCTCCTGAGTACGGGGATACCACATGTGTGGGACTTTTTGGGAGCCTAGCCGCGTACTGGGCCCCAAAAACCAATCACCGCCTTCAGGATTTCTAAGGGTGTAAATTTTTGATTTCACTCTTCACTGCCTATCACAGTTTTGGAGGCCATGGAATGCCCAGGTGGCAAAACCCCCCCCCAAATGACCCCATTTTGGAAAGTAGACACCTCAAGCTATTTGATGAGAGGTATAGTGAGTATTTTGCAGACCTCACTTTTTGTCACAAAGTTTTGAAAATTGAAAAAAGAAAAAATTTTTTTTTTTCTCGTCTTTCTTTATTTTCAAAAACAAATGAGAGCTGCAAAATACTCACCATGCCTCTCAGCAAATAGCTTGGGGTGTCTACTTTCCAAAATGGGGTCATTTGGGGGGGGTTTGTGCCACCTGGGCATTCTATGGCCTCCGAAACTGTGATAGGCAGTGAAGAGTGAAATCAAAAAAGACTATTTTCTCCTTCAGAGGGGCACCAGGCAGGGATGTCCGTTATCACCCAGCCTGTTCGCTCTGGCCCTTGAGCCACTGGCCATTTTGATCCGGGAATCCTGTGCCATCCAGGGTCTCAAAACTGGCCCTCTGGAGGAGAAAATCTCCTTGTATGCAGATGACGCCTTATTATATTTGCATGACGCTAAGGGCTCACTGCAGGCGGCACCAGAGACTGTTTGTAGGTCTTATAGCAGCACCATCTTGAATTTAAACGCATTGTATGGTGTGCCCCCAAATATGTTCTTGCATCTTTACCGACCGTGGGACTGCAAAGCTCAGAGACAAATGTACAGGAGGCTTGTGCCAGCGCTCCTTAAAAGAGAGTCTTTCTATGAGTCTGGAGTCAATGAGGATGGCAAATGTGATCAACCTCTCTAGCTCAGTGGGTATATCTCGGGCTGCTATCTCATCCTTGATGTTATCCGAGAGACCATGAGAGAAGGCAGCCACAAGGGCCTCATTGTTCCAAGCAACCTCTGCTGCCAGAGTACGGTATTTTTTTGAATTGACCTTAGTGCCTGCTTGCATTTATCTTGATAAGTCTATTCAATTAGTCAGCGCTGAATTTAATTACATTGTGCCAACCTATTCATGGCACACTGGGAGGAAGAAGTGATTTATAAGAACACACCTCCCGAACTCATCTGTTACCAACGGTATATCGATGATATCATTATGATCTGGGAGGGTGACAGATCTAACCTGGATGCTTTCATGCAGAAACTTGATGAGAACAATAGAAACATTGTCCTATCTTGGAATGTGGGGAATGATCACGTCACGTTCCTTGATCTAGATATCCACCTAAAAGATAACCAGTTAGAACTTAAAAATCATTTTAAACCCACGGACCGCAATGCGTACATTACCCTAGGAAGTTGCCACCATTTACAATGGTTGTGCGACATCCCTAAGGGACAATTTGTACGCATTAGGCGGAACTGCACATATGAGCATGAATATCTTGCACAGTCTGAAGTTCTATCAACCGTTTTGTGCAAAAGGGATATAACAAATCTGATATTACTAAACACATTGAGACCTTTCGAACAATGGATAGAACAGCACTTGTTGCCAATGGGCCTAGGGTGAAACAGGACAAATCAGGGAATTTAAGAATTATCTTAGACTATAATGTCCAATATAGGAAATTTGAAAAAATCATTCGTAAGTATTGGCCTATTTTGAAACAAGATAAAACACTAGGCCCAGTCCTCCCTGAACACCCTCAGTTTGTGTATAAAAGGGTACCTTCCCTAAGAGATAAATTAGCTCCTGGGGTCATCGACCCACCTCATGCGTCTGTAAATAGGATATCTAATATCCTGACTGGCTTCTATGCGTGTGGACATTGCCCACCATGCAAACAAGCCAGGGGGAATATCAAAAAACAAAAAGAGTTTATGGCTACAGCTACTAAGAAGGTTTACCAGATTAAAGATTTCATTACATGTTCTACGGCAGGGGTGGTATACATTATGGAATGCGAAAGCGGTTTACAATATGTGGGGAGAACGTCTTGTCCCCTGCACATTCGCATTGGTGAACATATTACTAATATTAAGAAAGGGCTTGATTCACATAGTGTTTCTAAACATTTTAAAATATGTCATAAACGCAATCCTGCTAACTTAAAGTTCTGGGGAGTAGAAAAGGTCACACCCCACTGGAGAGGGGGTAATTTTATAAGACAATTAAGCCGCCGTGAGTCGTTCTGGGTCTATGAGACTCGTGTGGGAGTACCCACTGGGCTTAATGTCGAGTTCGATTTGAACTGTTTTATTTCAGATCGGTAACAGTTGTTTTATGTATGTTGGGTGTTATAGTCTGTTGGCTATAGTCACCTAATTATTTATTGTAATAATGTGATTAATGTTTTGTGAAAGGTGGCTGCAGTGAAGGTTCTTACATGAATTATTTCTTATAGTTTCTCTTAATTTATTTTTCTTAATCAATTCTTTTGAATTGTTTATGTTTTTTAATTTAATTTAATTTGTTATGTGTGGTTGCCTTTGAGATTCTCTCCTGGTCCAATTTTGTTCCTGGATCAATTTGATATAGTATGTATTTCAGCTAAGTATTATGTTCCTATTTTTAAGCGTCCTGTTTCCTAGCAACTATAGACACGCAGAGGGCTGGCATCTTTTGCCTTCCTCCTCGTACTGCGTTCCATACAGCGGATGTGACATTAGGATGATCATGTGACTGAGCGTCACTCCCATACTATCTATTCAGCCTTGTTGTGATCCAGGGAGGGAGGCGCCGTATGTCAGGTGACCCTATGTCGCGCTGTTTGGATGACGCGATCACGTCCCACATACTGCTCTTAGACACTCCCCCTACCCGCACATCAGCCTAAGGCAGCGGCTTATCGCCCTGCTCGTAACTCGGGGGGGGAGGAGCTTAGTGACGCAGTATACCAGGTGATCTGGCATCGTGTCATTACGACGCCGATTACCATGGGAACTATGATAAACATCAGGTCTTTTTACTTCCTACTCTCAAGCGGTGCATTCTGATTGGACGGTCACCGCTCGGGATTGTATTGGCAACACATGAGTAAACTAAGGGGCTGCTTATAAAACACTGATCAGATGTGAGGGACCCCTAGACCGCTGAGGAAGTCCTGTTGGATGATACGCGTGCAGATCAGACATATCCCTAGAGACGTCACTGCAGCCACCTTAATATCTTCTGTCACCTTTTAAGTACATGCAATTAATACCTTAGCACTGGGCATAGTGCTTCCTATGTGAGTACCTTTTTAATAAATGAAATCGTGTTTTAGCCATACAGAGAGCACTATAGTATTTTTTATATATTTCATGTGAATATGGATGAAAACTCCTAAGCCTGACCAATGAAGCGGGTTCCGGTCTACCAGTCAAGATTTTACCCTGACCACTAATAAGTGGCGAACGCTTATGAGACCTTTCTGTTAGTTCAGGGGTCCTTGTAACAAGGTGAGCGGTTTGGCTGGCAAGAGGTGTGAGCACGGTTCCAAGAGCACTTTGGATTTACATGAAGCACCCTATATCACCGTGGATATCTCTTGGCTTTGTTTGCTTCAATTTCTTGCTTATGTTATTATATGGACTTGTTTTCAGTTGTATGAGTTCTTTTAGCGCTGCACTACTTTTTACTCTAATAGTGGGAATATACCTGCCCCCACCTGCTGATGTCACCCTACTTCATTCTCTCATGCATACTGTTACACAATATGAGGTAGACAAAGTGTTATGTGTAGGTGACTTTAACTTAGTTATGTCAAGCGAAGTAGATAGACTTCGTGCTGCCTCCCCTGCTCACACTAGGCTAGCTCAATGGGCATCCACCTTTGCCCTGACGGATCTCTGGCGTCACTTCCACCCCTCTGATGCCCAGTTCACGTGCCTATCCACTACATACCGGACGTTGTCCCATATAGATTTGGCCTTTGCATCCCATAGCCTACTAAGAGAGGTGGCATCAACTGAAATTCTTTCCCGAGGCATTTCGGATCATGCCCCTGTGCTGTTTTCGATCCGGGCGGCTTCGCCTGGGGGTCGGAGGATCTGGAGGCTATCCAAATATTGGATTTTGGACGCAGAGATTCAGGAAGAAATGAGGCACTGTATAATTTTTGGATAAATAATGCCGAAACTGCAGACACACTCACACTTTGGGATGCCTTTAAGGCTTGCACTAGAGGGGAATACATTAATAAAATAGCACACAAAAGGAGGACATTGGTGCAGTCTCTGAGGCAGCTTGAAAAACAGGCTCAGGACACGGAAAAGGAGTATATACACACCCCAAGCCCAGAGAAGTATGCTTCATGGCAATGCGCTCTTAAGGAGTTATCTTTACTGCGGGTGGATCTCACCAAAAAGTCTATGTTAGCTAGTGCACAGAGGGTGTTTGAGTATGGCGGTAAGAATGATAGGCTCTTGGCTTGGTTGGCCAAGGGTCAGTACACATCCACTCATGCAGGTAGGTTGAGGAGTGGGAATGGCACACTTTTGACCACGCCCGAAATGATTGGGAATAGATTCTTGGAATTTTACCAAGACCTATACTCGTCCAAAGTGACCTACACTGACAAAGAGTTAGCCGACTACCTAGACCAGATCCCATTTCCTACACTTGACTTAGACAAAAGAATGTCTCTGGATAAGGACATAACGCTGGAGGAGGTGCAAAAGGCCATGAGCTGTATGCAATCTGGTAAAGCCCCCGGCCCTGATGGCTTGCCCATAGAATTTTATTCGACTCACCAAGAGCTACTGGCCCCTAAAGTGACTTCTCTCCTCTCACAATTTGCTGATTTAGGCTCTCTGCCGGATTCTATGTCCGAGGCGATGGTGGTCCTGGTGCCATAACCCGGTAAGGACCCTGAAGAATGTTCCTCTTATAGACCCATATCCCTGATAAATGCTGACGCCAAGCTTTTGGCTAAAATTGGCTCGTAGATTGGCTACGGTAATAGAGGACCTGATTTACCAAGACCAGACGGGGTTCATGCCGGGTAAGGGCACTGACATCAATATTCGCAGACTGTATCTGAATCTAGACGCGACCCACGACAACAGTGGCACTAGAGTCATAGCCTCTCTCGACGCGGAGAAAGCGTTTGACTCCGTGGAATGGGAGTACCTCTGGGAGGTTCTGCGGCGCTTTGGCCTAGGCCCTAAGTTCCTTCATTGGTTGGGTCTACTTTATAAATCCCCTAAGGCTAGGATTCGCACAAATGATACAATGTCTGACTATTTTCTCCTTCAGAGGGGCACCAGGCAGGGATGTCCGTTATCACCCAGCCTGTTCGCTCTGGCCCTTGAGCCACTGGCCATTTTGATCTGGGAATCCTGTGCCATCCAGGGTCTCAAAACTGGCCCTCTGGAGGAGAAAATCTCCTTGTATGCAGATGACGCCTTATTATATTTGCATGACGCTAAGGGCTCACTGCAGGCGGCACCAGAGACTGTTTGTAGGTCTTATAGCAGCACCATCTTGAATTTAAACGCACTGTATGGTGTGCCCCCCAAATATGTTCTTGCATCTTTACAGACCGTGGGACTGCAAAGCTCAGAGACAAATGTACAGGAGGCTTGCGCCAGCGCTCCTTAAAAGAGAGTCTTTCTATGAGTCTGGAGTCAATGAGGATGGCAAATGTGATCAACCTCTCTAGCTCAGTGGGTATATCTTGGGCTGCTATCTCACCCTTGATGTTATCCGAGAGACCATGAGAGAAGGCAGCCACAAGGGCTTCATTGTTCCAAGCAACCTCTGCTGCCAGAGTACGGAATTCAATGGCGTAATCAGCAACAGTTCTCACACTCTGTTTGATGGACTTGAGGCTCTTGGCAGCAGAAGCGGAGCGTGCGGGAACGTCAAATACCCTTTTGAAGAAAGCCACAAATTCTGGGTAACTCAGGAGTAGAGGGTTTGCCCAGGCCAAGGCTCTCTCAGAAAGCAAAGATATCACAAAACCTACTTTGCTTCTGTCTGTGGGAAATGCCTGGGGCAGCATCTCAAAGTATATCTCAACCTGGTTGAGAAACCCTTTGCATTGAACTGGATCACCCCCAGATCGATAGGGAAGCGGAGTGGAACCAGACATGCCTCTTATAGAGGTAATACTTGAGGCGGGTGCCTGCACAGAGACTGGAGCAGCAGCAGGGACGGCCTGCAACACAGGATGTACCGGAGCAGCCATAGTGGTAGATTCCAGGTGAGCCGTGCGACTCAGGAGCATTTGTAACGCCAAGGCAAACTGATCCATGCGGTGATCCTGGTCATCCAATCTGGAAAAAATATTACCAACAAGTGGACTGACTGAATCTTCTGAATTCATGGCCTTCACCTACTAACAGAAACCATGAATCAGACCGAGACAGAAGTACAGTTAATCACACTTGTTTAATAATAAAAAAAAAAGGTAAACAGAGTAAACGTAGTCAATACATAGCCAGAGTTCAGTAACCAGATCGGGTAGTCAGCCAATGCCAATGTCAGAGAGCCAGAGATCAACGTAGTAGTACAGCAAGCAGGATCAGGAGCCAGAAGGGACATCAGCCGAGCAAGTCTTCAACAGGAACGCAGGAGAAAGTCTCTGAGACGTAACCAAAGGCGAAGGCAGAGATGAAGCGAGCTGGATGGCTTTAAGTAGCCAGGACTGACGAGCAGATCATCAACAGCTGAGTCACTGTGGAGAGAAAAGAGCTGGCAATTAGCCAACAGCTGAGCGGCCAGTTTAGAGAAGTAAGGGCTGAGCCCAGCCCTGACATGATTTTGGCCTTTCTCAAATTAGGGTTTAGGTATGGTCCATGCTTCCCATGATAGTCGTTCCTCCTCAATATGTCCACCATCTCCACCATCTCTTTAAAGGCCATATTGGAGGCCTTAAATCTTCTCCTCCAGGATTGTGTTGTTTCGGGCTCCGGGCTTTCCTCCTCCTCGTTAGTGGAATTACCACACACCTGCTCTTTATCCGCCAAGTTGCTCCTACTGCGCCAAAGAGAGAAGGGGCGGGGAATATTCTAGAAAGAACGTCAGGGCCGGGCGACGCGGGCGGAGTTTCATGCATGCACAGTGTATATCAAGCTAACATGCATGTGTCGTACGCGCAGAGGAAGAATGAACGGAAGTGGCGAACGTCCTCAATGAAGGTAAAATTTGAACTTGGCCCATCACAGTGGTCTATACTGCTTCAAGATTGAGGCCTATATTGGGATATGATAATGAGAGTTTAGGCTGACATTAGTGTTATTGTCTTGTGTATTGTGTTACAGCAAAGATGAATCACTTTAAGGACCCAGAATTCATGGCCATTTTCATAGACAGATACAGGGAGATGAGGAATTTGTGAGAGGAGAAAAACACCTTATATTATAATAAACAAGCTAGGAGGTCAACGCTGGAGAAACTTCTGGAATTTGTGAAGACTCGGGTCCCCGATGAAACCATCCAGTTTTTGGGAAGTAAAATTTGGATCTTGAGGAACATGTATAAGAAAGAGCATAATAAGATCCAGAAATCACTCAGATCAGGAGTATCAGCAGCACAAGTGTATGTACCCAGGCTGTGGTACTTCAACAAACTGCGGTTTCTGGACGACCAGACTAAAGCCAGGGAATCACTTTCTACCCTTCCCTGCAACCTTCCCTCCACCCTTCCCTCAACCCCAGCAGAGGCTGACGAGGAACAACCTAGGCCTTCCATCCTGGAAGAAATGGATGTGCCCAGCTGGAGCCAGGTATATTATTTTACTACATATTTATTGGCCTAATATTAATTATGTTAACTAGATGTTATAATTGATAACCAATTAATGATATAAAAAGTGATTTACATATCAATAGACAGTAATGGCCAAAAATGATTGGGACAAGAAAGAAAAATGCTGGGGTCAGAATGATAGTCTTTTCTATTTATTAACATTCAATTTGCAAGTCATGAGCTAAAAATTGAGTGTGATTGATGAAGCAAAAACTAAAACTATGTTCCTTTTTTATACATAGGATGAGCTCAGCCAGGAGGAGGGTCTGGAAAGTATCAGCCAGGAGGTGGCCGTGCCCAGTGTCAGCCAGGAGGTGGCCATGCCCAGTGTCAGCCAAGTGGTGGCTGTGCCCAGTGACAGCCAGGAGGTGTGCGGGCCCAGTATGAGCCAGGAGGTGGCTGTGCCCAGTAGGAGCCTCATCCAATCCCAGGTGCCTCCTCTCTGCCTTCAAACAAAAAGGCCCAGGAAGGGGATGAGGATGGAGGAGGCAGCACTGGGCCTCATTAGGGAAGCAACTGATGTCCTCAGAAGAGGCCTATGGCTGCTATCTAGCCACAAGATTGTTGAAATTGGAGGAGGGCCAATGCCTCCTCTGTGAGGGAATTATTGTTGAGGCCCTTCAAAAGGGATTGAGGGGCCAGCTGACAGAGAACAGCCACATATATGATCTCACCCATCCTCCTCCTCCTCCTGCCATAAGTCCACCAGAGCCACAGCCCCAAAGGAAGGCTGCAGGAAGGCTGCAGGGAAGGCTGCAGGGAAGCATGGAGGGAAGGCTGCAGGTAAGAGAAGAAAGTGAGGGCCTGGGTCCAGTCTGGTCTGACAGAAGACACAGGCTGGTGTAGTACCACAACCTGGGGACATATGTGTCATCTGCTGCTGGTCCTGATTTTTGGGAGTCCTGGGCCAGATTGGGCTCATAATTATATTGATTCCTCAAGACAACAATTTTTTTTCCACAGATTTGAAGTGTGCGCTGGGGCCAAAAGGCTTCGCAAATTCTAAAAGTTTCTCCAGCGTTGCCTTCCTCTCTATTTTGTTACCCAGAATAAATGGATATTTTATTTTCTGAAAATACTTGCTTATGTGTTTTTATAAAAATAGGACAGATTGTATTTTTGAAATGTACCTGCATACTCACAATGTCAAATTAACAAGGGACACCAACCAGTCTCCTTGAGGTTACAAAATACAAGATAATAATGTTATTGTGGTAACTTGACACACCAAAAAAAAAATATTATGGAGATTACTAGAAACTAATTTTGCAATAATCCCAAAAAAAGGAGATCTTGATGAAATAACAAATTCTAAAAAAAGATGACTATAAAAAAAATTTTCTAAATATTATTCTGGAGATCTGGCTTTAACCACTTCAGCCGCGAAAGGATTTACCCCCTTCCTGACCAGAGCACTTTTTACAATTTGGCACTGCGTCGCTTTAACGGCTAATTGCGCAGTCATGCAATGCTGTACCCAAACGAAATTTGCGTCCTTTTCTTCCCACAAATAGAGCTTTCTTTTGATGGTATTTGATCACCTCTGCCGTTTTTATTTTTTGCGCTATAAACGGAAAAAGACCAAAAATTTAAAATAAAATTAAGATTTGTTATAAAAAAAATCCAATAAACTCAATTTTAGTCATACATTTAGGCCAAAATGTATTCGGCCACATGTCTTTGGTAAAAAAAATGTCAATAAGTGTATATTTATTGGTTTGTGCAAAAGTTATAGCGTCTACAAGCTAGGGTACATTTTCTGGAATTTACACAGCTTTTAGTTTATGACTGCCTATGTCATTTCTTGAGGTGCTAAAATGACAGGGCAGTACAAAACCCCCCCAAATGACCCCATTTTGGAAAGTAGACACCCCAAGGAAATTGATGAGAGGCATGTTGAGTCCATTGAATATTTGATTTTTTTGTCCCAAGTGATTGAATAATGACAAAAAAAAAAATTACAAAAAGTTGTCACTAAATGATATATTGCTCACACAGGCCATGGGGATATGTGGAATTGCACCCCAAAATACGTTTAGCTGCTTCTCATGAGTATGGGGATACCACATGTGTGGGACTTTTTGGGAGCCTAGCTGCGTACGGGGCTCCGAAAACCAATCACCACCTTCAGGATTTCTAAGAGCGTACATTTTTTATTTCACGCTTCACTGCCTATCACAGTTTCGGAGGCCATGGAATGCCCAGATGGCACAAACCCCCCCCAAATGACCCCATTTTGGAAAGTAGACACCCCAAGCTATTTGCTGAGAGGCAAGGTGAGTATTTTGCAGCTCTCATTTGTTTTTGAAAATGAAGAAAGACAAGAAAAAAAACATTTTTTTTTCTTTTTTCAATTTTAAAAACTTTGTGACAAAAAGTGAGGTCTGCAAAATACTCACTATACCTCTCAGCAAATAGCTTGGGGTGTCTACTTTCCAAAATGGGGTCATTTGGGGGGGGGGGGAGGGGTTGTGCCATCTGGGCATTACATGGCCTCCGAAACTGTGATAGGCAGTGAAGAGTGAAATAAAAAATGTACGCCCTTAGAAATCCTGAAGGCGGTGATTGGTTTTCGGAGCCCCGTACGCGGCTAGGCTCCCAAAAAGTCCCACACATGTGGTATCCCCATACTTAGGAGAAGCAGCTAAACATATTTTGAGGTGCAATTCCACATATGCCCATGGCCTGTGTGAGCAATATATCATTTAGTGACAACTTTGTGCAAAAAAAAAAAAAAATTGTCACTTTCCCGCAACAAATATAAAATATTCCATGGACTCAACATGCCTCTCAGCAAATAGCTTGGGGTGTCTACTTTTCAAAATGGTGTCATTTGGGGGGGGGGTTGTGCCATCTGGGCATTTTATGACCTTCAAAACTGTGATAGGTAGTGAGGAGTGAAATCAAAAATTTACGCCCTTAGAAATCCTGAAGGTGGTGATTGGTTTTCGGGGCCCCGTACGCGGCTAGGCTCCCAAAAAGTCCCACACATGTGGTATTCCCGTACTCAGGAGAAGCAACAGAATGTATTTTGGGGTGTAATGTCACATATTCCCATGGCATGTTTGAGCAATATATCATTTAGTGACAACTTTGTGCAAAAAAAAAAAATTTGTCTTTTTCCCGCAACTTGTGTCATAATATAAAATATTCCATGGACTCGACATGCCTCTCAGCAAATAGCTTGGGGTGTCTACTTTCCAAAATGGGGTCATTTGGGGAGGTTTTGAACTGTCCTGGCATTTTATGCACAGCATTTAGAAGCTTATGTCACACATCACCCACTCTTCTAACCACTTGAAGACAAAGCCCCTTCTGACACTTTTTGTTTACATGAAAAATTTTTTTTTTTTTGCAAGAAAATTACTTTGAACCCCCAAATATTACATATTTTTTAAAGCAAATGCCCTACAGATTAAAATGGTGGGTGTTTCATTTTTTTTTTTTCACACAGTATTTGCGCAGCAATTTTTCAAACGCATTTTTTGGGGGAAAAACACACTTTTTTCAATTTTAATGCACTAAAACACACTATATTGCCCAAATGTTTGATGAAATAAAAAAGATGATCTTAGGCCGAGTACATGGATACTAAACATGACATGTTTTAAAATTGTGCACAAACGTGCAGTGGCGACAAAATAAATACATTTTTAAAAGCCTTTAAAAGCCTTTACAGGTTACCACTTTAGATTTACAGAGAACAGAGAAAGCCGTGCCACGTCCAATGATATATAAACACAAAACAAAGGGTTCCCCTAGGTGGACTTTTCCGGCACTTGCATAGGCAAAGAAAGTTTATAAAAATAGAGAGCGTTTGTATATAGTAAAAAACATATGATTTTATTTGTGTTACAATTGTTAAAAACAAGCAGTAGATATCTAAGGTAACATAGTAAAACTACATAGTAACCATGATGAACAACACATAATGAGTCGTGATGAAAAGCTCTTCTCAAGCCCGACGCGTTTCGGGGTACTTAATATTTGTAAGGTCCTTCTTCAGGGGCATAGTTGAGAGAGAAGGGTTCATCTGAGCTAATTGAAAAAGAATGAAAGGGAGAGGGGTCAAGTATTGGTAAGGCTTTCCATAGATATCTAATGAGAGGTTGGGATGATCGATAGATCACCTACCTGAAGATATATGATTGTTTGCTTGTGAAAAGGAGATTTTTGCTAAAAGCAAAGAGAACCACGGAGAAAGGGCAGGGTATGAGAGTAAGCAGTAGAGGTATAGCTAATGTGGATGCTGATACTTGGATGGTGAGAGATGCAGGTTGGTAGGCTGCAGTCACCATAGAGGAGTGTGACAATACTCCCGTCCCGCCCGACCCGGGTGCGCGCAAGCCAGAGCGGTGTGCTGAGGTCACAGGAAGGCGTCTCTAAAAAATGAGAAAATATAAAGGGGACCTTTAGAGAAGATCCATTGTAGGTAGGTTGAAAGGTAGTAGGTGAATGTATAAATAAATAAACTGATGAGAACGAGGTTGGTGATGAGGAGGATGTTGAAGATAATATATATGCGAGCAAGAAAATTTAATGACTAAAATGCACTAAATCGGGGCCAACATAGAAGGTCCAGCCTGCATTGTATTAGAGTAGCAAAGTACATCTGTATACATATATGAGTGTTAACTCAAAGGTTAATCATACTGCAGAGTAAAAATAGATACAACATTTGCATACCTCAGAGTAAGTGTATGGTATGCATAAGTATTGGAGAATTCCATATTATGTATTGAGTAGCAGCTGGGATAGTATAATTAAGTTCAACACAATGGTATATGTGAAGTGTATGAAGGACAAATATGTTGTTACAAAGCCCATATAAGCATGCTCCCAATAGCCTGCAGGGACCAGAGTAAGAGCAGGCCAGGGGGTGGTAAAGTGTAACTGTAGGGCTGGGGGGGAGGTGATAACTATGCTTGAGACTTGGGTGCTAGGGTATATAAGGAGTAAGAAGAAATAACTGAAATATCGTACCTTAGATGGGAACAAGTGTTCATGAAGTCAGCCTCACAACCAAGCGTCCGGCGTATGTAGCGCCTTGGCAGGGAGCGAATGAGGCTGGTTTAAATGATGTGAAGGTTCCAATCAGCTGGCGTCGGAACGAGGCACAGCTGTGTTATGGAGAGCGTAAGCAGAAACGTCCTATATTGACCCCCGAGGCGAGGATGCGCGGCGCCGCCCCAATTAATTTCTTAGGGGGTAAGAGGGAACTAGATTATACTAGAGACTGTAAGTGTAAAATTTTTTACATGGGGAAATAAGCATAATAGAATATTGCGCAATATAGCAGCATAGAGTACAAAGAAAGTGATGATGAAACAGGCATAATGATGCTTCTATACAGACATTGTGTACTAAACAGGATCATAAGCAAAAAAGGGGGGGACAATGGAAGAAAACAGCGATGGACAACAGGAAACCTAAAAACATGTGAAGGATATGTATACACAGATGCTAACTAAGGATATATGGCAAACATAGACAAATCGTATATACCCAATATATAGACAAAAAGGGGGTTCCCATAGGGAACCGACCAAGCTGATTGTGTGTCCAGATACATGGTCCCCTGGGGTACCAACTGAAAAATCAATAGGGTAATGGATGAATGCATTAGAGATAATGGAAAATAATTTGTCTAATAATGGAGTGGGGTGGGGTGGGGGGGGAACAAAAGAACAAAAAAGGGGAGGAGGGGGGGGGGAGAGAGGGGAGGGGGGAGCATGTATGTGGCAGACGAACAGCTTGGTGTACAAAAATAATCAAAACCAAAGAGGAACAACCAGATATAGTAAATAAGGAATGTACTACAAGGTGGCTGTGACCCTATTTTTCCATACCTCCGGAATTAAAGCCTGGTAAGAAGGGTTTAAAACAAACCGCCTCATTGAGGCCTGGAGGTAGTTCGCTGGGGCGGCACTTCCGTGCCGGTGGGGCGGGTGTGCGCAACGCTGCTCCAAACGCCATGACGTTCGCGCATGCGCTGTTGGGGCGGCGCCGCGCATCCTCGCCTCGGGGGGTCAATATAGGACGTTTCTGCTTACGCTCTCCATAACACAGCTGTGCCTCGTTCCGACGCCAGCTGATTGGAACCTTCACATTTTTTAAACCAGCCTCATTCACTCCCTGCCAAGGCGCTACATACGCCGGACGCTTTGTTGTGAGGCTGACTTCATGAACACTTGTTCCCATCTAAGGTACGATATTTCAGTTATTTCTTCTTACTCCTTATATACCCTAGCACCCAAGTCTCAAGCATAGTTATCACCTCCCCCCCCAGCCCTACAGTTACACTTTACCACCCCCTGGCCTGCTTTTACTCTGGTCCCTGCAGGCTATTGGGAGCATGCTTATATGGGCTTTGTAACAACATATTTGTCCTTCATACACTTCACATATACCATTGTGTTGAACTTAATTATACTATCCCAGCTGCTACTCAATACATAATATGGAATTCTCCAATACTTATGCATACCATACACTTACTCTGAGGTATGCAAATGTTGTATCTATTTTTACTCTGCAGTATGATTAACCTTTGAGTTAACACTCATATATGTATACAGATGTACTTTGCTACTCTAATACAATGCAGGCTGGACCTTCTATGTTGGCCCCGATTTAGTGCATTTTAGTCATTAAATTTTCTTGCTCGCATATATATTATCTTCAACATCCTCCTCATCACCAACCTCGTTCTCATCAGTTTATTTATTTATACATTCACCTACTACCTTTCAACCTACCTACAATGGATCTTCTCTAAAGGTCCCCTTTATATTTTCTCATTTTTTAGAGACGCCTTCCTGTGACCTCAGCACACCGCTCTGGCTTGCGCGCGCCCGGGTCGGGCGGGACGGGAGTATTGTCACACTCCTCTATGGTGACTGCAGCCTACCAACCTGCATCTCTCACCATCCAAGTATCAGCATCCACATTAGCTATACCTCTACTGCTTACTCTCATACCCTGCCCTTTCTCCGTGGTTCTCTTTGCTTTTAGCAAAAATCTCCTTTTCACAAGCAAATAATCATATATCTTCAGGTAGGTGATCTATCGATCATCCCAACCTCTCATTAGATATCTATGGAAAGCCTTACCAATACTTGACCCCTCTCCCTTTCATTCTTTTTCAATTAGCTAAGATGAACCCTTCTCTCTCAACTATGCCCCTGAAGAAGGACCTTACAAATATTAAGTACCCCGAAACGCGTCGGACTTGAGAAGAGCTTTTCATCACGACTCATTATGTGTTGTTCATCATGGTTACTATGTAGTTTTACTATGTTACCTTAGATATCTACTGCTTGTTTTTAACAATTGTAACACGAATAAAATCATATGTTTTTTACTATATACAAACGCTCTCTATTTTTATAAACTTTCTTTGCCTATGCAAGTGCCGGAAAAGTCCACCTAGGGGAACCCTTTGTTTTGTGTTTGACTTTAGATTTACAGAGGAGGTCTACTGCTAAAATTACTGCCCTCGATCTGACCTTCACGGTGATACTTCACATGCATGGTGCAATTGCTGTTAACATTTGACGCCAGACCGACGCTTGCATTCGCCTTTGCGTGAGAGCAGGGGGGGACAGGGGTGCTTTTTTTTTTCTTTATTATTTTTTTGCTTTTTTATCTTATTTTTAAACTATTCCTTTCATTTTTTTTAATCATTTTTATTGTTATCTCAGGGAATGTAAATATCCCCTATGATAGCAATAAGTAGTTACAGGTACTCTTTTTTGAAAAAAAGGGGTCTATTAGACCCTAGATCTCTCCTCTGCCCTCAAAGCATCTGACCACACCAAGATCGGTGTGATAAAATGCTTTCCCAATTTCCCAATGGCGCTGTTTACACCTGGAGAAATCTAAGTCATGAAATGCTTGTAGCTTCCAGTTTCTTAGGCCATAGAGATGTTTGGAGCCACTCTGGTCTCTGATCAGCTCTATGGTCAGCTGGCTGAATCAACAGCTGCATTCTCAGGTTCCCTGTTGGGACAGGAGAGCCAGAGGAAAACATGGAAGACGGTGGGGGGGCATTCCCTCCCACTGCTTGTAAAAGCAGTCTAGAGGCTAATTAGCTGCTAGGATTGCTTTTACATGAAAGCCGACCGCTGGCTGAAAAGAATGATACCAAGATGATACCTAAACCTGCAGGCATCATTCTGGTATAACCACTCAAAGTCCAGCAACATACCAGTACGTTGCTGGTCCTTGTTGGGCATATATTGTGATCTTTTTTTTTTCATGCAGCCTGTGGGCTGAACAAAAAAAAGAGATTGATCGGTGGGGATGGCCACAATTAGAATACCTCCCTTCATCCACCCACTTCTAATGATGGGCATACATGCACCGTTTATATATGCCGAAACATGGGGGCATCCTCCCACAAAAGGTAGGAGCAAATTGCTCCTCCGCCCCTGCTGCCCCCATGCTTCGGCATATATCACCTCCGCTGGAGTCACGGCTTTATATATCGTAGGCGCAAACGCTGTTTCTGTCAAGATAAATAAATGCAGCTGAATGGCGCACCTGAAGACAAAAAAATGGTTAATAAAAAACACAGTAAACGGTAAATTATAAAAAATTGCATACCTGAAAAGCAAACATGATAAAACATAATAACAATAAAACATTGCAGAATAGAATACAGTAAAAAAGAGCAGAACAATAGAGAGAGAATAGAGAGAGAGAGAACAATAAAACGACAACTATTTTTTTTTTATTTTATATATTTTTTTGTATTTTTTTTTTACACTTTTTTTGTAACTAACTTTTGTAACTGTAACCGGTTCCAGGTTCGGGTCTCTCAAAATGTGATGGCATCTTGGGAGACCCTGTGAAAGTGCACCTAGTCTGTGCAATGCTGTACGCTAATACTCAACTAGTGTATGGTAGCGTTCAAAACATTCACTAATGCAAAGACCAGGATTGTCAGGACAGGAGGGACAATAATAGCAGGTGTCACGCCTATATCCGCGCTTGCTGTAGACACGACATCTTTTTTGGGGGGGTTTGTTGGGTAGGGGTACTCAGGAGGTCATAAAGAAAATGCCTCTCATGCAGCTGACTGCATTTGGTTGGGGATGTGAATGGGGGAAGTACGGGTGCTGCAGAAGTGGTGGGTTCCCAATTAGGATTGGCGAATGCAGCAGGAAGGGCATTATGGGCACGACGGGCCTGTGTTTGTCTTCTTCTTGGTGGCAGCGGGAAACTACTTGTGCTTGCCACCTCACCAGCTTGAACTGCACTTATGGGACTCGCCACGTCACCAAGTGTTACTGCAGTGCTGGTTTGACTATGACCAGGGTGTACTAGGCCGCTGGTGCTTGCCAGTTCACCAAAATGCTACCAAAAAAACTGTTAGCGATCGCAGGGATCAGGCCTGACTCTGCGAATGCTGCAGTAATGCGTTTAGTTTAGCAGGTGCTAGCAGGTATCTGGGCTGATCCCGCTAACACTGCGTTTTTGGGAACCCTAAACTGCTGGGGACGCTAGTATAGATCTGATCGGATCAGATATTGATCCGTTCAGATACTATACCACTAAGGGAGGTGTATGGTGCCTGCATGGGTGTTAGTGCTACTGGCTCTAACCTGACGCTGCCTGGGGCTGGTGCTTGCCAGTTCACCAAAACGCTACCAAAAAAACTGTTAGCGATCGCAGGGATTAGGCCTGACTCTGCGAATGCTGCAGTTATGCGTTTAGTGTTTTGTAAGTGAAAGTGATCGATTGATACTGCACTTGGGTGGGCTGGGCTGGGCCGGGCGGAGGGGCAAAATGCAGGTGCTAGCAGGTATCTGGGCTGATCCCGCTAACACTGCATTTTTGGGAACCCTAAACTGCTGGGGATGCTAGTATTGATCTGATCGGATCAGATATTGATCTGTTCAGATACTATACCACTAAGGGAGGTGTATGGTGCATGCGTGGGTGTTAGTGGTACTGGCGCCATAATCTGACGCTGCCTGGGGTGACGCAGACCCTATCTGACCCTAAAACCTAAGTTATATCACCAGTTATACGGTGATCACTGGTGAAAGGGTTAACTAGGGGGCAGTCAGGGGGTTAAAACATTTATTAGATAGTATATGGGGGTCCCTGATGCTATAAAACGCTGACGGCGAACCTAAATATTTATCTCCCTAACTAGCGTCACCAGTGACACTAATACAGCGATCAGAAAAACGATCGCTTAGTGACACTGGCGACGGGGGGTGATCAAGGGGTTAAAACTTTATTAGGGGGTACCCTAGACCTAAAGGGGGCCTAACACTAACTGCCCTACCACACTAACTGTCACAAACTGACACCAATGCAGTAATCAGAAAAAAAAAAAACTGCTTGGTGTCAGTGTAACGGGGGGGGGGGGGGTTGATCGGGGGGTGATGGACTATGAACATGGCATGTTCTACTGTTTGTGTAGTGTTTGTGCACTCACTCGGATGTCTTCTCTCCCCGGTGCCGGAACAGAAAATACCGAGCCGAGGAGCGATGACATCACTTCCTCCACTTCTGTTTACTATACAGAAGCCGAGGAAGCATTTCATTCGCCAGGAGCGATCGCGAGGAGGGAGCCACGAATGAGTGGCCTCCCCCTAACCTTTGATCGCCCCTGACGAGAATCCGATCACCGCAGGCACCGGGGGGGTCCTATCGGACCCCCCGCCCGCGGGCAGGCAAGGACGTACAGGTAAGTCCTTATGCCTGCCCGTGCCATTTTGCCGACGTACATCGTCATGCGGCAGTCGGCAACTGGTTAAAATAATAAAAGATTATTCATGAGATCACGAGAAATAATAAAGAAAGAAGTTTGTGAGAACTCTGTGAATATCAGCAGCAAACAAATTCATTCTTCTAGCATTATAAAGCAGAAAGGAATGCGCTGCATTAAAAGATCAAAGAAATTTGCAGTGTGAGAAATGTGCTATCTCCATTACAAACGCTAGTTTTACCAGACCGACCGCTTCCATCTCGTACATGCTTCAGAGCATGCGTCGTTTTTGGTACGTCGGAACAGCATAAGACGAGCGGTTTTACCGATTGTAATTACCGTATTTATCGGCGTATAACACGCGCCGGCGTATAACACGCACCTCAAGTTTAGGAGAGAATTTTAAGGAAAAAAACTTTTAGGAGAGAAGTTTAAGGAAAAGAAACTTACATTAAAATGCCCATCAATGCAGCCTCATCAGTGTTCATCTGCAGCCTTTTCAGTATCATTGCAGCCTTTTCAGTGTCAGTGCAGCCTTGTCAGTGCAGCCTTGTCAGTGCAGCCTTGTCCCCAGTGCAGCCTTGTCCCCAGTGCAGCCTTGTCAGTGCAGCCTTGTCAGTGCAGCCTTGTCCCCAGTGCAGCCTTGTCCCCAGTGCAGCCTTGTCCCCAGTGCAGCCTTGTCAGTGCAGCCTTGTCAGTGCAGCCTTGTCCCCAGTGCAGTCTTGTCAGTGCAGCCTTGTCCCCAGTGCAGCCTTGTCAGTGCAGCCTTGTCCCCAGTGCAGCCTTGTCAGTGCAGCCTTGTCAGTGCAGCCTTGTCCCCAGTGCAGTCTTGTCAGTGCAGCCTTGTCCCCAGTGCAGCCTTGTCAGTGCAGCCTTGTCAGTGCAGCCTTGTCCCCAGTGCAGCCTTGTCAGCGCAGCCTTGTCCCCAGTGCAGCCTTGTCCCCAGTGTTCATGCCTGCAGCCGCCGCCGCCGCCGCCATACATATGCTAGTAGTTTTAAATATGGCGCCGCGGAGTTCGGAGGGACTCGGCGCCGGTGTCTTGCCGAATAAGTTCCTTCGGCGGTTAAGTTCCCTCCCTGTACTGCGCAGGCGCAGCGCCTGCGCAGTACCAACTAGTAACAGCCGCCGGAGATAGCCGAAGCTCAAAATCCACAATCAGCTGTACACGGCGCCTGCGCTCTGGGTCCAGGTTCCTTCCCTACCATCCAAGTGGACCTAGAGGGGGAATCTAAAAGAGACGAGCGCAGCGAGGCCGTGCCCGAAGTGTGGCGAGCAAAGCGAGCCCGCGAGGGGCCCTCTTACAGCTGATTTGGACCTATTCCCCTTTGGCTATTTCCGCCGGATCCTACTGCGCAGGCGCAGTGCCTGCGCAGTAGAGGGGGTCCTTATCCGCCGAGTGGAACTTTCTTGGCAGAACACCGGTGGAACTGAACGAACGCCGCCGAGATACACGTACCCGAGTGTATTCGGCTCTTTCCGGCGCCGCTCACAGTCCCACCCTATGATGGACATAACACAGGTCCAATGGCGGGACTGGGCTGGACTGTGAGCGGCGCCGGAAAGAGCCGAATACACTCGGGTATGTGTATCTCGGCTCTGTGATTTCGGCGGCGCTTGTTCAGCACTGCCGAGTCCCTCCGAACTCCGCGGCGTCATATTTAAAACTACTCGCGATGTGAATGTCGGCGGCGATCGCCGACATTCACATAGCGACAGCGGAGATCGGCGTATAACACGCACCCACGACTTTCCCCTGATTTTAAGGGTAAAAAAAATGCGTGTTATACGCCGATAAATACGGTAGTTCCATCGGAAAAATTCATGTCATAAAACATGTTCTATATCTAAGTCTGTCTGAATTTTCGAAGGGATAGGTCCGATGGGGCATACACATGATTGGAATATATGATGAAAAGCTCCCATCAGACTCTTTCTGTCAGAAATTCCACTTGTGTGTACGTGGCATAAAGCTCGGTTAACATATGCTGCATGTGGCTCGCAGCAGGGGTCCAGTGTGTGCTGGTTCACAGTTTCAGGTCCGATTTCAGCCCGAATTTTGGCCTGAATTCAGACCTGAAATGGATATCTGCGGAGATATGTGAACCGGCTCCCCCATCCAGTTCGCAATGGTGTGAACCTAGCCTAAGGGCCTTCGTAATACCTTAAACTTGACTTTTGGTGGATCTGCCTTCCATACCAGCACACAAAAAAGGCTTTGACTATACAAAACTAACATTTTGGCATGCAAACTTTTAACCCCCCTGGCGGTATTCACGAGTGTGGCTCGGGGTGGATTTTATAGTACCAAAAGCGGTAACCCCGAGCCACACTCGGGATTGCATCGCAGGATCCAGGAAGAGGTTACCTACCTTTTCCCCAGGATCCTGCGATGTCTACCTGCACTGTGTGTGAGCCGTCCTCTGCTCGATCTATCATGGAGCCGAGCTTCGTTCCCTGCGAGCGTTGTGATGCACGGGGATGGAGAATGGTGCCAAATTCAAAAAGTAAAACACACATTACATATACAGTACACTGTAATCTTACAGATTACATTACTGTATCAATTTATTTCACAACCCTTTTGTCCCTAGTGGTCTGTCCAGTGTCCTGCAAGCAGTTTTATATTATAAATACTGTTTTTTAGCCTGGAAACGGGAGAATATCTATAGCAACCAAAACCGTCCCTTTACATCAAAAGTGCTTTTAGACCAGCTAGAAAACAGCGATAATAAATTAGAATCACTCGCAGAATTGAGAGATAGTGATTTGTGGGGAAATCCGTCATCAAACACTGAAAGTAATGACAGCGACAATTCTGCAACTGAGCAAATTTCAGTGTTTTTGATTTGATTACATTATTGAATCATTTTTATTATATTATATTATTATTTGTTATAATTATTTATTATATTACAATTTATGATTTAGTTTTTTAAAACTTTGTCATACCCGGGATGTATACTAGACTCTTGTTTGGACAGATTTAAGTGAGTTATTCCTAAGAATTACAGGCCTACAATATAAAACGCCAAATTTCCATGCAAAATTATTGTACCGCTTTCAGCAACAAAATCTGAAATAGTCATACCGCCAGAGAGGTTAAAGAAAACAGTTAAGTTAGCCTTTAAACAATGTTGCATATACTTCCAAATGCAACCTGCTGCATTTACTTCTGAGATAAAGAAGGTATTGATTGTTATTAACCTCTTGACTGAGGAAGCCCTAGCTGCCCCCCCCCCCCCCCCCATGTAGAACAAAACAACACAACTCTGAGTAATTTTGAGACTTTTGTTGTCGCAATAAATCAAGTTTTTTAGTGATTCCAATCACCTCACTACTGCTTCCAAAGCTAAGTTACATAGTTTGCAGCAGGGTAGAATAGATGCTCTGTTGCTGAATACACTGCTGAATTCTGACTTTGGATCTCAGATACCACTTGGAACCCAGGAACAAAAAAAGTCAGTTCCACCAAGAATTAGAGGGCGCTCCCAGGGGGCATGGCCTGCAGTTGTATCTCCTTATTAATGGGAGCTAGACTCTGGACACACCACTGAGGGACAAATCTTCAACTTCTAGACATGTAGATGCCTTCCACAGCTTCCTGATGAAGCAGGCTGGGTAGGCTGGGAAACATATTAATAAACTGTACCCCTACCCCACTAACTGAGTTAGAAGATGTGTCAGAAAGAATGATTACTGTTTACTCCAGGTGCAGTCAGATTTACACTGAACTGTGGGATATTGGAGGGTAATAATAGTGGAGATATTCACAATATGGGAGTCCATAATAGTTGACTAAAAGTTCATAAACCAACTCCTGTGTATAGAAAAAGAAAAACTTTTTTATATGTTTGTAAACACAAACTACATAAATAAAAAAATATATATTTTAGCAAAATATTTGGTTGTACCTATGTTGTTTCTATACAAAGTACCTTAAAAGCCCCTTTGACTTTTCACCTATTGTTACTGTTGATTATCAGGAATATGGTGCAACCAACCCATTTTGCAGGTCAATGCTCAAATAATAATCTTTTTTTTTTGTGGGATCTGGAAGACCTTTACATAGGGTGATTGCAAAAAAACAAAAAATAAACAAACAAAATAGTATTTTCATTTTAATGCGCATGTATCTGAGCACATGTATCATAATATTGGTCAGTACATATACTGTATATAAATAACATTTTAATATTTTTTATAGGTAAAGTAGAAAATATGGTGGCAAACAAATGAAAGGACTGCAACTATTTTAAGAGGCATAATAATTAACCACTACTTACATGCTAGGTTCTGGACCAGGACATTAAACCAGCAACTATAAGATTTTTACAACGTTTTTGAAGTAAAAGTAATTTAGAAATTATATACTAGCTAATGCTTACAGTCAAAATTTAGCAGTGTGGAGCAGCTATTGTTTTAAAGTAAACAAAGGAAACATAACAGTGAAGAACATAAAAACATCAAGATTCAGTGCCTGTTTTGTACTCAGTAGGGTTGATAAAGGAAAATATACCGTTCACTTTGAAACAGAATTATCCCCAGAGCTAAGTGAATGAAGTGAAGTTCTGATGACTTCTATAATGTAATAATGTGCAAGCAAAAATGTTTTTTTTTTTTTTTAATTTCCATGCATGTGAGTTGGTATTCTTTGAGAAGTGAAATGTTACCAAGTTCACTAAGCTTTAGGGAAAGCTACCATGCAAAGTGCAACTTCCGCTGGAAGTTAACAGCCTGACTTCCTTTAGTGAATCAACCCTGAAGTAAAGATATAAGAAAAAAATAGAAAGTTACTAGCACAATTTCATACAACACAGGGAAAAAATGGGTAGAAACAATGTATGTAATGTATGTAATGAGGTAACAAAATAAATGTACAGTATTTTGTATTTGAAGCTTTTTTTTTTTTTATATGACAAAAAAAATCCATATACCCAGTAGGTGGTAGCACTTAAATGCCTTCCTATCATTATAAGCATTTTGGTTTGGAATGCAATAGCAAAGCCTAGGGTGTGCATTTTTGGGTATTAGATAGGATGTCAAGATACAAGAACAGGGGATATTCATAGGAGACCTGTAAGCAGAATGTAGATATGATTCATTGTGATGCTGCGATACCATTAATATTGATAGACATGTGATTTTGTTTTACTGGATCAAATGCTGCTATATATAAAGAGAGAGAGAGAGAGAGAGAGAGAGAGAGAGAGAGAGAGAGAGAGAGAGAGAGAGAGAGAGAGAGAGAGAGAGAGAGAGAGAGATATCTATCTCTCTCTCTCTCTATATATATATATATATATACACACACATATAAAAAGTCTACACACCAATGTTAAAATGTCAGGTTTCTGTGATACGAAAAAATTAGACCAAGATAAATAATTTCAGAACTTTTTCCACCATTTAGTGTGACCTTTAAACTACAGTGGGGATCGAAAGTTTGGGCACCCCTGGTAAAAATGTGTATTAATGTGCATAACGAAGCCAAGGAAAGATGGAAAAATCTCCAAATGGCATCATATTACAGATTAGACATTCTTATAATATGTCAAAAAAAGTTAGATTTTATTTCCATCATTTACACTTTCAAAATTACAGAAAACAAAAAAATGGCGTCTGCAAAAGTTTGGGCACCCTGCAGAGTTAATATCTTGTACTGCATCCTTTGGCAAGTATCACAGCTTGTAAAAGCTTTTTGTAGCCAGCCAAGAGTCTTTCAATTCTGTTTGAGGTATCTTTGCCCATTCTTCCTTACAAAAGTCTTCCAGTTCTTTGAGATTTCTGGGCTGTCTGTCACGCACTGCTCTTTTAAGGTCTATCCATAGATTTTCAATAATGTTGAGGTCAGGAGATTGTGAAGGCCATGGCAAAACCTTCAGTTTATGCCTCTTGATGTAATCCCCCGTGGATTTTGAGGTGTGTTTAGGATCATTATCCATTTGTAGAAGCCATCCTCTCTTTAACTTCAGCTTTTTCACAGATGGCATCAAGTTACCATCCAAAATTTGCTGAAATTTTAATGAATCCATTTTTCCTTCTACTCGTAAAATGTTCCCTGTGCCACTGGCTGCAATACAACTCCAAAGCATGATTGATCCACCCCCATGCTTACAGTTGGACAGAGGTTATTTTCATTATATTCTGTGCCCTTTCTTCTCCAAAAGTACCTTTGCTCATTCCGGCCAAAAAGTTCTATTTTAACCTCATCGGTCCACAGAACTTGTTTCCAAAATGCCTTAGGCTTGTCTATATGTTCATTTGCAACGTTCAAACACTGATTTTTATGGTGAGGACGTAGAAGAGGTTTTCTTCTGATGACTCTTCCATGAAGACCATATTTGTACAAGTATCTCTTTATAGTGGAATAGTGTACCACAACTCCAGTGTCTGCCAGATCTTTCTGGAGGGATCGTGCAGTCGAACGTGGGTTTTGAATTGCTTTTCCCCCAATCCTGCGAGCTGTTCTGATATTTTTCTTGGACTTCCAGATCTTGCTTTAACTTCCACTGTTCCTGATGACTGCCATTTCCTAATTACATTCTGAACAGAGGATATTGACATCTGAAAACGCTTTGCTATCTTCTTATAGCCAGCTTTGTGAGCGTCAACTATTTTCAGTTTCAGTTTTCTAGACAACTGCTTAGAAGAACCCATGGTGCTGATTGTTGGGGCAAGGTCAGATGAGTCTGGCCATTTAAAACCTTTGAGATTGACATCACTTGGTCTTCCCAGACGATGATTGAGCGCAATCCATGACACTGGCAGGTCTCAGCTTTGCAAAGGGGGCAGTGCATGCTATAAATTCTGCAGGGTGCCAAAACTTTTGCAGACGCCATTTTTTTGTTTTCTGTAATTTTGAAAGTGTAAATGGTGGAAATAAAATCTAACTTTTTTTGACATATTATAGAAATGTCTAAACTGTAATTTGATGCCATTTGGAGATTTTTCCATCTTTCCTTGGCTTTGTTATGCACATTAATACACATTTTTACCCTCTTATAACTGGAGATGTAGCTGTGTTCAGAATTAAGCAATCACATTCAAACTCATGTTAAATAAGAGTCAGTACATACATGCCATAATTTAAAGTGCCTCTGATTAACCCCAAATAAAGTTCAGCTGTTCTAGTATGTCTTTCCTGACATTTTCTTAGTCACATCCTACAGCAAAAGCCATGGTCCGCAGAGAGCTACCAAAGCATCAGAGGGATCTCATTGTTAAAAGGTATCAGTCAGGAGAAGGGAACAAAAGAATTTCCAAGGCATTAGATATACATGGAACACAGTGAAGACATTATCAATTGGTGAAAATATATGCTCAACAGTGACCTTACCAAGAACTGGACATCCCTCCAAAATTGGTGAAAAGACGAGAAGAAAACTGGTTAGGGAGACCCACAGCAATATTAAAGGAGCTGTAGGAATATCTGGGGTGCCCAAACTTTCGATCCCCACTGTATACAACTCAGTTGAACAATAAACTGAAATCTTTTAGGTGGAGAGGTGGAGAGAAGTAAAAATAAAAAACAAAAATAATATGGTTGCATAAGTGTGCAGACCCTTAAACTAAGGGCACTTTCACACTGGTAGCGCCCGGGCGTTGGTGGTAAAGCTCCAATATTTTTAGTGGCGCTTTACCATCATTTTTGCACTGCGTTTCGGCTGCTAGCGGGGCACTTCTAATCCCCACTAACGGCCGAAAAAGGGTTAAAAGCGCCGGCAAAACACTGCTGCAATGGTGCTTTGCCGGTGCTTTGGCGGTGCTGCCCATTAAATTTCAATGAGCAGGGGGGCGCTGTAGGAGCGGTGTATACACCGCTCCTACAGATCCTCAAAGATGCTGCTTGTTTTTCTTCATAAGAAAAGGCTTCCATCTTTCCACTCTACCACATAGCTAAGACATATGAAGAATATGGGAGATTGTTGTCACATGTACCACACAGCCAGTACTTGCCAGATATTCCTACAGCTCCTTTAATATTGCTGTGGGTCTCCCTGACCAGTTTTCTTCTCGTCTTTTCACCAATTTTGGAGGGATGTCCAGTTCTTGGTAAGGTCACTGTTGAGCATATATTTTCACCACTTGATAATGTCTTCACTGTGTTCCATGTATATCTAATGCCTTGGAAATTCTTTTGTACCCTTCTCCTGACTGATACCTTTTAACAATGAGATCACTCTGATGCTTTGGTAGCTCTCTGCGGACCATGGCTTTTGCTGCAGGATGCGACTAAGAAAATGTCAGGAAAGACATACTAGAACAGCTGAACTTTATTTGGGGTTAATCAGAGGCACTTTAAATTATGGCATGTATGTACTGACTCTTATTTAACATGAGTTTGAATGTGATTGCTTAATTCTGAACACAGCTACATCTCCAGTTATAAGAGGGTGTGCACACTTATGCAACCACATTATTTTAGTTTTTTTAATTTACTCCCCCCCTCCAAAAAAAAGATTTCAGTTTGTTTTTCAATTGAGTTATACATTTTATAGGTAACAATAAAGGTGGAAAAAGTTCTGAAACAATTGATCTTTGTCTCATTTTTTTACATCACAGAAACCTGACATTTTAACAGGGGTGTGTAGACTTTTTATATCCACTGTGTATATATATATATATATATATATATATATATATATATATATATATACACACACACAGTATCTCACAAAGGTGAGTACACCCCTCACATTTTTGTAAATATTTTATTATATCTTTTCATGTGACAACACTAATAAAATAATCATTTGCTACAATGTAAAGTAGTGAGAGTACAGCTTGTATAACTGTATAAATTTGCTGTCCCCCCAAAATAACTCAACACACAGCCACTAATGTCTAAACCACTGGCAACAAAAGTGAGTACACCTTTAAGTGAAAATGTCCAAATTGGGTCCAAAGTGTCAATATTTTGTGTGGCCACCATTATTTTCCAGCATTGCCTTAACCCTCTTGGGCATGGAGTTTACCAGAGCTTCACAGGTTGCCACTGGAGTCCTCTTCCACTCCTCCATGACGACATCACGGAGCTGGTGGATGTTAGAGACCTTATACTAATCCACCTTCCATTTGAGGATGCCCCACAGATGCTCAATAGGGTTTAGTTCTGAGACATGCTTGGCCAGTCCATCATCTTTACCCTCAGCTTCTTTAGCAAGGCAGTGGTCATCTTGGAGGTGTGTTTGGGGTCGTTATCATGTTGGAATACTGCCCTGCGGCCCAGTCTCTGAAGGGAGGGGATCATGCTCTGCTTCAGTATGTCACAGTACATGTTGGCATTCATAGTTCCTCAATGAACTGTAGCTCCCCAGTGACGACAGCACTCATGCAGACCCAGACCATGCCACTCCCACCACCATGCTTGACTGTAGGCAAGACACACTTGTCTTTGTACTCCTCACCTGGTTGCTGCCACACATGCTTGACACCATCTGAACCAAATAAGTTTATCATGGTCTCATCAGACCACAGCGCATGGTTCCAGTAATCCATGTCCTTAGTCTGCTTGTCTTCAGCAAACTGTTTGCATGCTTTCTTGTGCATCATCTTTAGAAGAGGCTTCCTTCTGGGACGACAGCTGTTGTGGAAATTTTATGAAGATGTATTTTAACATGTATTGTCATAAGAGTCTGCCAGTGTTAGTGCTCCCGCAGCCCGCTCTAAAGAGCTGAATGGGGCAGACTGACTCTGGTTGAGATCTGTTTGGTAGTGAAAAAGCTCCTTGGAGATGTAGAGAAGTGTTTGCGGAGTGGGGACATGTCTGCCAGCTAAGGGCCCCTGTGCGATGCGCAGAAAGATTGTCTGGTGGGGGTGTGTTCGCTCTGCAAAGACATTACCGTTTTAACGAGTGTGTGCTCATGTCGCCCCTGTGTGCCTGATCAACATATTTGTGGCCCCGTGAGTGTACATTTGCAGATAATGTCTCATCCACAAAGACAGTAGAATAGTCCGGGTATGCTTGTTCTCTGGAACAGCGCAGAATAAGGATTCCTATCAGTGAAAATACGGGAGTCTTTTGGGTTGTTATGGTCAGAAACGGAGTCCATGTTTGAAAGCCAGGTGGCTTCTAAAAACATGCATGCACCCTGTCTCTGCTCAGACACGCCCATAAGACTCCTGTAGTCATCGTTCATTGGTTGTTGTATTTCCTGTGTTGAAAGTCATGTCCTTACTTGGTCATGTCCTTATATGGTCATTTACTGTGATGTAATTTTGTATTGATGAAGCGATTGGCTGTTATAACCATTGCTTCCTGTTTGTCATAGCTTTTGTGATGTTGGAAATAAAAGCAAGGGGAACTGCTCAGAAAGGGAGTCATGCTGAGATGAGGACGTAAGAATGTGGTAATGTCTGTTTACTGGGAAAAGGGGAACCAGGGGAGACATGGATCAAAAGGCTGCATTATACCATTAGACCAATTTGATGCAGTGTGCGGTGTATGGTCTGAGCACTGACAGGCTGATCCTCCACCTCTTCAACCTCTGCAGCAATGCTAGCAGCACTCATACATCTATTTCCCAAAGACAACCTCTGGATATGACGCTGAACACGTGCACTCAACTTCTTTGGTTGGCCATGGCGAGGCCTGTTCTGAGTGGAGCCTGTCCTGTTAAACCACTATATGGTCTTGGCTACCATGCTGCAACTTAGTTTCAGGGTCTTGCCAATCTTTTATAGCCTAGGCCATCTTTATGTAGAGCAACAATTCTTTATTCAGATCCTCAGAGAGTTCTTTGCCATGAGGTGCCATGTTGAACTTCCAGTGACTAGGGATAAGCCGAACACCCCCCTGTTCGGTTCGCACCAGAACATGCGAACAGGCAAAAAATTTGTTCGAACCGTTAAAGTCTATGGGACACGAACATGAATAATCAAAAGTGCTAATTTTAAAGGCTTATATGCAAGTTATTGTCATAAAAAAGTGTTTGGGGACCTGGGTCCTGCCCCAGGAGACATGGATCAATGCAGAAAAAAAGTTTTAAAAACGGCCGTTTTTTCCGGAGCAGTGATTTTAATAATGCTTAAAGTGAAATAATAAAAGTGTAATATCCCTTTAAATTTCGTACCTGGGGGGTGTCTATAGTATGCCTGTAAAGGGGCGCATGTCTCCCGTGTTTAGAACAGTCTGACAGCAAAATGACATTTCAAAGGAAAAAAAAAGTCATTTAAAACTACTCGCGGCTATTAATGCATTGCCAGTCCGACAATACACATAGAAGTTCATTAATAAAAATGGCATGGGAATTCCCCACAGGGGAACCAAAATTTAAAAAAAAATGACGTGGGGGTCCCCTTAAATTCCATACCAGGCCCTTCAGGTCTGGTATGGATATTAAGGGGAACCCCGGCCAAAATTATAAAAAAAATGATGTGGGGGGTCCCCCTAAATTCCATACCAGGCCCTTAAGTTCTGGTATGGATATTAAGGGGAACCGTACCAGGCCACATGTCCTCAACATTAGGAGGGTGCTTTGGGGTAGCCCCCCCAAAACACCTTGTCCCCATGTTGATGAGGACCACCCTGGCCGGTGGTTGTGGGGGTCTGTGGGCGGGGGGCTTATCGGAATCTGGAAGCCCCCTTTAACAAGGGGACCCCCAGATCCCGGCCCTCCCCCCTGTGTGAAATAGTAAGGGGGTACTTACCCCTACCATTTCACTAAAAAACTGTCAAAAATGTTAAAAATGACAAGAGACAGTTTTTGACAATTCCTTTATTTAAATGCTACTTCTATCTTCTATCTTCCTTCATCTTCTTCTTCTTCTGGTTCGGCGTCTTTTCTTCTTCTCGGGCCGCTCCGCATCCATGATGGCATGGAGGGAGGCTCCCGCTCTTCTCTTCATCTTCTTCTCTTCATTTCTTCATCTTCTTTTCGGGCCGCTTCGCATCCATGATGCCATGGAGGGAGGCTCCCACTGTGTGATGCTTCTCCTCTTCTGACGGTTCTTAAATAATGGGGGGGCGGGGCCACCCGGTGACCCCACCCCCTCTGATGCACGGTGACTTGACGGGACTTCCCTGTGGCGTCACGGGGAATGCCACAGGGAAGTCCCGTCATGTCCCCATGTGTCAGAGGGGGGCAAGGTCACCAGGTGGCCCCGCCCCCCATTATTTAAGAACCGTCAGAAAAGGAGAAGCGTCACACAGCGGGAGCCTCCCTCCATGCCATCATGGATGCGGAGTGGCCCGAAAAGAAGATGAAGAGAAGAAGATGAAGAGAAGAAGAAGAAGAGAAGAAGATGAAGAGAAGAAGATGAAGAGAAGAAGATGAAGAGAAGAGCGGGAGCCTCCCTCCATGCCATCATGGATGCGGAGCAGCCCGAGGAGAAGAAGGGAAGAAGACGCTGACGCCACGGAGGAGATACTGGACGAGAACACCGGAGGAAGAACCAGAACAAGAAGAAGAAGAAGAAGAAGGAGAAGAAGAAGGAGGAAGATAGAAGATAGAAGAAAGAAGAAGCATTTAAATAAATAAATTGTCAAAAAAACTCTCTTGTCATTTTTAACATTTTTGACAGTTTTTTAGTGAAATGATAGGGATACTTTTGTACCCCCTTACCATTTCACACAGGGGGGAGAGCCGGGATCTGGGGGTCCCCTTGTTAAAGAGGGCTTCCAGATTCCGATAAGCCCCCAGCCCGCAGACCCCCACAACCACCGGCCAGGGTGGTCCTCATCAACATAGGGACAAGGTGTTTTGGGGGGGCTACCCCAAAGCACCCTCCCAATGTTGAGGGCATGTGGCCTGGTACGGTTCAGGAGGGGAGGCGCTCTCTCGTCCCCCCTCTTTTCCTGCGGCCTACCAGGTTGCGTGCTCGGATAAGGGTCTGGTATAGATTTTTGGGGGGACCCCACGCTGTTTTTTTTAAAAAAATTTGGCAAGGGGTTCCCCTTAATATCCATACCAGACCTCAAGGGCCTGGTATGGAATTTAGGGGGACCCCCACGTCATTTTTTTTAAAATTTTGGTTCGGGGTTCCGCTGTGGGGAATTCCCATGCCGTTTTTATTAATAAACTTCTATGTGTATTGTCGGACCGGCAATGCAATAATATTTAATAACATTTTGCTGTCAGACTGTTCTAAACACTGGAAACATGCGCCCCTTTACAGGCATACTATAGACACCCCCCAGGTACGAAATTTTAAAGGGATATTACACTTTTATTGTTTCACTTTAAGCATTATTAAAATCACTGCTCCGGAAAAAATGGCCGTCTTTAAAACTTTTTTTTGCATTGATCCATGTCCCCTGGGGCAGGACCCAGGTCCCCAAACACTTTTTTCTGACAATACCATGCATATAAGCCTTTAAAATTAGCACTTTTGATTTCTCCCATAGACTTTTAAAGGGTGTTCAGCGGCATTCAAATTTGCTGCGAACACCCCAAATTGTTCGCCAAACTCGAAGCTCATCCCTACCAGTGACCAGTATGAAAGAGTGAGAGCGATAACACCAAATTTAACACAGCTGCTCCCCATTCACACCAGAGACCTTGTAACACTAACAAGTCACATGATACCTGGGAGGGAAAATGGCTAATTGGGGCCAATTTGGACATTTTCATTTAGGGGTGTATTCACTTTTGTTGCCAGCAGTTTAGAAATTATTGGCTGTGTGTTAAGTTATTTTGAGGGAACAGCAAATTGACACTGTTATACAAGCTGTATACTCACTACTTTACATTGTAGCAAAGTGTCATTTCTTCAGTGTTGTCACATGAAAAGATATAATAAAAGATTTAAAAAAAATGTGAAGGGTATACTCACTTTTGTGAAGTACTGTTGGTATATATAATATGTTTAACTAGTAGAACATATTTTATGCATTTTAAATGGTTACTTGCTGTGTTTTCCTTTCCATATATTTTTTTTTTTATAAATCACTTGCAATGTGTCTCTGCACTTGCTAATGTAGCACTAACTCACGGTGGAGCTGCTGGTTTAAAGCGGGCTGTTACCATGACCTTTGTTACCTCAATTTCACCAGAACCGAGTCTAGGGTCCCGTTGAGTTTAATACCAGACAGTGTAGACACAAGACACTTGAGTATCTTTTCCAATGCTTTAATAAAGAGTAACTGAAGGAAGTAGCAGGGAAGCAGTAGAAGAAGAGTTGCAGGGAAGTTCAAATACCCTTTCTTGATGTAGTATTATGAATTGGAATCTTGTAGATGAATGTACTCTCCTTTTAGAGTTGAAACTTTGCCCGCCCGGATAGGTTTCTCTCACTAACCTAGCAACCGGCACGCAGCACGAACAAAAGTCTCTGCCACAGACTTGAATGGAATAGAAACCTGTACGATCCCCTGCCACGGGATGTATAGGTTTACGATGGACAGCAAACACAGCACTAGAACCTTTAAGCTGACCCGGCAGTACTATGCGGTAGGTTAACTTTAGGATGCGTCCTCCAACTGAGTCACCAGGTCCCTCTCCAGACCAGCACTCTGCATGATCCTTCCATGACGGGTCCTCCCCTGGGATCTTTTCAGTTGTCCAGCTTCTTCCCGTAGGACAGGCAGCACAGGACCATTCCCTCGCCGCTGTGGTAGGCCCCAGACAGGCTTCTGGGCCCACCCATACGCTGCAGCAACGTGGTCCTCCCGGTCAGAGGACCACGCTGTAGTACTCCTAACACATACCTGTCGGCCAGGAGGGCCAGCAGGTAGAACAAAAACCGACCCTAAAACATGGCGTCTGTCTCATAAATACCCTCTCCCAGAATGCAACTCGGAGGACCACCTCCGCCGAGTTATCTCCGGGACAGAAGAGCACCCATACACTTCAGCGCGTTGCCTTTCCAACACCGACCCATGGCGACAACGACACCCACAGGCACAGTGTAAAACTACATGCAACACAGCTAAACTGGAACAGAGGCTAAATCTGACTATGTATAAAACAGATAACCCACTAAATTTACCTATAAGCGGTAGATGAAAATCTACCAGCGATACATACTCCCCCCACTACAATAGACGTTGTCCTCAACGTCTGTCAAATAACTCCCAAGCCTGAGAGTAGGTATTTATACTTAGAACTTGGATAAGGAAGAAGAAAAGACAGTATAGAAATATTACAGTTTCAATATCTATACAACATGTTCACATCCGTTAAAGAAATCACATTAGAACTGTCACAATCCCCACTATCTAGCTGAAAAGCCTAACAGCTTGATAGAAGATCCAATTATTCCTGAAAAAAAAACAAAAGTGAAACACACACTAGATATGTACAGTATCATCACTAAACAATTTAGGAGCAAAGCTTCATTCCAGAAGAAGAATGACACTCTCTTCCCACATATTTTCCTTTTAATGGAAACAAACTAAAGTAACTTGAAAAGTCCATCCCTATCTCTGAGTGGATTAAATCCTTTCAATAAAGAAAGTCCAGCTAGCGAAGAATCTTTGAATTTGAAAACTCTGAGATGAATATTATCTCTTGACCATGGAGATCTCTAGACACTGACACTTTTCAACTACACACCCCAAAGTTCCTTTTCATAATCACCAATAAAACAGAGGATCTGGCAATGTCAGTTTCTTTCCTAGTTTATCCACGGTAGTGATAAAGTACACAACATCATCTTTTTCAGGTCTGCAAATGACCACTTTGTCAGCATAGATGTGCCGACCATAGTTCCAATGTAGGAAACATCCATTGAAGCATTTATCTATGGCAACAGAATACCCAGCTCTCCGGAAAGGTTTTGGCACAGACAAATAGTCCCAAACAGCTTCACGGTACCCCTGTTCCCGGTTAGCCTCAATTTCCTGCATAATGTCCTGAGTAACATAGGGAAATTCCAGATCATATTCTGTAGCAACTCGCTTGGTGAGCACTCTCTGTAAATGGGCAAGTTTAGGCAAAGGTATATTTTTCCCCAAACCAGAAGGCACACAAGTATTTGGTGATTTACTCACCATAGATCCGACGGGTGTCGAAAGCAAACTAGCAACTTTAGACAATGTCTCTTCGGTAATACTGTGCCTCTCCACACAATGTGATGTCTTCCCAGAATTCAGGGCTGTCCACTCTGAGAAAGTTAAAACAGAAGCAACATCTTCACCCTGGGCCCACAACAGTTCCTGTGACATTGTTTCAAACACATCATCATCACCGGAGAGATCCGACATAGAATCTATCTCCGAGTCTCTCAACTCTTCTGCTGGCAAATATTTACAAAGAGTCCCAGATATGTTCCCCTTTGAACTCTCACCCGTTCCTGACGTGGACTTCTCCGGATCCATGTATTTCTCCGGCTCCGGTTTGGGTAGTCTCTAGGGTAGGCCTCGACCACGGCCGCGGGAAGCCTTCACATACACTACCCTCCTTGGAACAGGTGCAACGGGGATAGGTGTAGTAGATGTGGAAATAAAGGTGATGTCCGCTGAGGAAGCGGTAACAGCAACATCTTCCTCGGAAGCACTCACGGTAGCAGACGAGATCACGGCCTGTTGCTCTCCAGCAGCAATGGCAGTAGTTTCCACTGTGGCAATTCCTGTAGCCCAATCCACACGATAAGCACGGGGCGACATGATAGGTTGCTCCCCCGTGAACAAATATTCTCCGCACTGCAAACATCGGACAAATGGACAGAGATGTATGGCCAGTCCATCAGACTTGTGGCAAAGCATGCCCAGCCCTTCGATATCTCCAACAGTGTATAGCACAAACCTCCCCTGCGGCTTCAAACGAATGCAATGTAAGCCATGTCTCTCTCATGAAGTCATGAAATCAGGCTGGTGTCATTCCACATTTTATGGATTTTATTCTTTTGGACTGCTTGTATAATGCAGTATAATAAATATTGCTGTATATTGGCCTCCTTTAGCCAGACCATGTGTATCATTTTTTTATTTCCATCGTGTTAATACAATGTATGTTTTACAGGTCCTGTTTACAAAGTGCACCCTATAAGCATTTTAGTCGTTTTTATGCAAAAGGGGACACTTTAAAGGGGTAAATAATATAATTAGCTTTAATATACACTTTGCTAAACAGTTAATGTATTTTACATTTTTGGCTATAAGAATGTGTGTATATATATATATATATATATATATATATATATATATATATATATATATATATATATACACACACATATACACACACACACACGTGTAGTTACTATTGCTATAAATTGTTCACATTTTAGACAAACATTTGCTCCTTGCAATCACTTCTTCTTCTTCACTTATTTTCCAAACTATGATAACCTCTGGCTGACAAGGGTTTATATAAAAATACTGAGGCTTTTACATTAGAGTCTGAATATATAACTACAAGGCATTTAAATAGTTAGATATTTTCTAGTATCCTATAAGCGTTTCAATCATTCATCTCTGTTGCAAGCTGTCATTCTATCATTTATTTAATGATATACATATATTACAAATTTGACATGTCTAGTCTTGTATTTGGAGCAATATTTGCTGCAATATCTGCTTCTTGGGCTGGCAGAGATTTTCATATATGCTAATGGTTAGAGGTATGAAATTTATGATATGCTTGGTTTTATTATATGCAACTAATGTTTCAGCAGTACTCAGTATGGGTGGCCAATTCTTTTTGTGTTTTTATAGTGCGGTGTTGGAATGTTTCCTGAAACTGTAGTAGAAACTGATCTGTCACTGATGTCAGGCTGTAGCCAATCAGAAAGGTGCGTAAGATATCCCTACATTTTTGGAGCAAATGCAGAATGTCATATAAAGCAGTCTTAAAGTGTTTGTTACACTAAAAAAAAAAAAAAAAAAAAAAAAAAAGAAGATTCTGCTACCTTAAAGCATGGATAACAGCACAGTGCTTGTGCTGTGTCCTTTTGGCCCCCTGTATGACCTACCTGGCTGATCCTGCCTGTTTCTGCCCTCCCCCTGTAAACTAACCACAGTTTATCATGGCTGCTAAATTCTGACACCATGGTCAGTTTACGTGCCTCCATCATCCGCAGCTTTCCTCTGTCCTCTCCTCTGTCCTCCTCTCCCCCTCCCCTTCGTGTCTATCAGCTCAAGACACTGCCCGTCCCTCTGCTCCTCCTGCTATAAAAAATATATTATATTTATACCATGCCATCTGTTATATAACGGTATGTGTCCCAGTGCCTGTGCTGTAAAAAACTATGCCTATTTCTACCTTAACTCAGAGCGTGCCCCGGCACTCATGTGAATGCTCATCTCTCTGTTCCTCTCCTCCCCTCCTCCCAGCTGATGTCAGTGGGAGTTCTTCGCCCCTCCAACTATAGCTGTCAGCCGGGGAGAGGAGAGAGCTGAGGAGTATCGTTATATAACAGATGGGATGATATAAATATAATATAGTGGCTTAGCAGCCACTTTAAAATGTAGACTAATTTTCATTTAATAAAAGAGAAGTATGGAATTTTAAAATAATGAACAAACATACATACAAATCTAGGTGGATGCAGCATCGCTGTGATGCTTCATCTGTTCCCCACTGGCTCTAAGACCGAGAACTGAGTGATCAAAGATCACTGATCACTTAGTGCTCAGTCTTTAGTGAGCAGACAGCCGGTGACTGTCAGTCACCGTTCTGTGCTCTGCCCGTCCAGTGCTCACTGGAGCGCTGGGCTGTAGAGGGGCAGAATTGGCTGACTCAGGCTTTCAGCAGTGCTCTAAGAGGCTGAGCCAGCTTCTGCTCAGGAATCTAGAGTCTGGCTGAGTGATGTTACGGTCCAAGGAATGCAGAATTAAGTGCACTCCTGTGACCCACAGAAGAAGTAGGGCCAAAAGAGCTTTGGTCCTACTTCTCCTTTAATCCCTTCCCGACCAGCCGCCACAGTTGTACTGTGGCAGGTTGGCTCCCCTGGACGAAGCGACGTTCCCTTATGTCGCTTCACTTTTTGACCACTAGGGGGCGCGCGAATGCCGCCGTAGGCACCAGGCACGCGCGCACCCGCGGCTTGCCGCTGGAGCCGATGCGAATACCAGTGGGTGCAATGACTGCCGAGCACCCGCGAGCACTCGTGACAGAGCGAGAACTGGGATCTGTGTGTAAACACACAGATCCCAGTTCTCTAAGGGGAGAGGAGACAGATCGTGTGTGCATACCTAGTATGAACACCGATCTCTCTCTCTCCTCCTAGTCAGTCCCATCCCCCCACAGTTAGAACACACCTAGGGAACACAGTTAACCCCTTGATCGCCCCCTAGGGTTAAACCCTTCTCTGCCAGTGACATTTATACAGTAATCAGTGCATTTTATAGCACTGATTGCTGTATAATTGTCACTGGTCCCAAAAATGTGTCAAAATTGTCCAATCTGTCCGCTGCAATATCGCAGTCCAGATAAAAATCGTGATCACCTCCATTAACTAGTAAAAAAAATATATATATATAATAAAAATGCCATAAATCTATCCCCTATTTTGTAGACGCTATAACTTTTGTGCAAACCAATCAATATACGCTTGTTGCATTTTACCAAAAATATGTAGAAGAATTCATATCGGCCTAAACTGAGGAAAAAATTATTTTTTTTTGTTTTTTTGTTTTTTAATTTGGGATATTTATTATAGCAAAAAGTAAAAGATATTGTGTTTTTTTCAAAATTGTCGCTCTTCTTTTGTTTATAGTGCAAAAAAGAAATATCGCAGAGGTGCTCAAATACCACCAAAAGAAAGCTCTATTTGTGGGAAAAAAGGACGTCAATTTTGTTTGGGTACAGTGTTGCACGACCGTGCAATTATCAGTTAAAGCGATTCAGTGCCGTATCGCAAAAAAGGGCCTGGTCATTGAGGAACCAATTCTTCCGGGGCTGAAGTGGTTAAATTGTTACAGTTCTTCATGCTCTTTGGACAAGATAACCGTTTCTATCACCCTGTATTGCATATTGTGAATAAAATTATGATAAATTTAAATTGTATAATGGAATGTCAGATGTTGTCAAACAATGTACTTAAGCAGAAGTCAAATTGTTTCCAGGACACCATAACAAATGCATCCTGTTAGCACAAATCTCCATTTTGCATTACTATTCAACAGAACTAGTTTGGATGGAAGAGAAATTTGGGATGTAATGTCTAAACATTAAGACCTAACTTTTTCAGTGAAGATATAGGCAGGGTTGACAGCCTCTACATAATAAAAAAACAATGAACTTACTGCAACTGCCCATAATATTTAAGGATATTTAAATAGTTAAATGTAAATATGGGATCAGGTAACTCAGCCGGTACATTGAATTCTTGATGAATCATAGTGCCTGTTTTAGTGCTCAGATCAATTCAATTAAATTAGACATTCAACTTTTTAGAGTGGTGAGAGAACGTACTTTACCTGACATGTGTGTGCTTTATTAGCTCCCCTGCCAGGTTTTCTTTGTCAGGAAAACCAATAAAAATATATGATTTTATTAAAAACCATATAGCATAACACTCCCTCTCAAACAGATTGATTTACTAAAACTGGTGGAGCTCTGTAAGGTAGCCAACTGGCTTCTTATTTCAGCTTGATCAATTATGCTTTGACAAAAAAACCTGGAAACTGATTGGTTTCTTTGCGGAGCTGCATCAGGTTTTGCACTCCAATTTTAGTAAATTAACCCTGAAATGGTGTAAAGAAGTGTCAGATGCAAGCACACTTCATAGGGCAACAATTTCTCAAACAGGGAATGACTGTAGCTCAAACATTTAATTTAAAAGAGAAATATGGGTTTTCATTTTTTTTAGATCCATACTTACCTCGGTGGATGGAGCATCAGACCGATGCTGCAGCTGTCCTCTAGCATCTCTGCACTGAGAACCGAGCCACTGAACATCGCTGATGGCTCAGTTCTCACTCCCCCCCGAGCAGAGAGATGCTGCCTGTCAGGCAGCATCTCTCCTGCCCTGATCCTCCATGCTCATTGAAGCGATGAGCTGTGGAGGGGCGGGGAGCAGCCTGTCACGAACGTCCCACACTCCGCTTGAGTGCTTCCATCATATACCACTTCCTCCCAGTCTGTATACAGATATCCCAACTTCTCTGAGCACAAACAAGGCGACACTTGCTGTTGCTACCAAGAACTCACTTTATTCAGAACCAGAATACTCTAACAATACAAACGTAACCTAATTAACATGAGCTAATTATCTAATCCTTTATACAGCCTAGGTGACTGAGACATGACCTTTCGCCCAGACTTGTGGTCACCGAGCTTCACACAGTTATATCAACACAATAGCAGTCGTCCCGTCTCCTACATTGTATAGAGGACAATGTCATTAGCTCATTCAATTAACATAAACACAGGTTGCGTGCAGAATCAACCAAACCAATAATAGTCTCTACATACATCCTGGGAGATATTGTGGACAAATATTACTGTCCCATTTTAAGTAGTCCAAGATATATTTTCTCACTCACCCTGTGCCAGGATGGCACAGGGTGCCTTAGACATAAGATGTATTCTGAGTTCCACGGGCCCCCCCGTCACATCTCTCCCCTTTCGGCAGAAGACTAACATAGGAGGAGACCCCAGACGTGTTGACTCCGAAGTTAGTAAGTAGTTCCAGTCCTCTACTGCCTGTACCCACACAGTACCCCAAATAAATTGTTCCAAACAAAGCATTACTCACCCAGCCAACCTCTGCCTCTCTCAGAGAACATATCTGCCGCTTGGGAGAGGCCTGGACTGACCCTTCTCCCTGGAATCCTTTCTGCCGCTGGAGAGAAGACAGGGTGTCTGGGCTCACTCCGTCATGCTGCTGGGGATCTGGGCCCACTGCCCAGCATCCCTGGGGTATACAGGTGGAGACTGAAGTCCCATCCACCTTCACAGGAAATCCATCCTCTGTTAGTTGAGGGCAGAGTATAGCAGTCCTCGGCCCTGTTGCCAGCCCTTCTGCTGGAAACCCCACACCATCGGTTCCGGCTAACTGTTGGACAGGGAGGCCGACTGCCCCGCCTCCCTGGAACTCTGTAGTTGTTGCCGGTGCTGGGCAGAGGTTGGTAGCACTCTGCCCTGTTGCCAGCACTTCTGCTGGGGACTCCGCATCCTCCGCTCCGGCTAACCGTTGGGGCAGGAGGCTAGCTTCCTCCACTCCCAAACTGTGTAGCTGCCATTGAGGAGGTGAGCAGGCTGCTTCCTTTTCCATTCCCTCATCTGGCTGCTGGGATGACATGTCGATGGTACTGTCTCCCAGGTACACGGATCTTTGCTGGGGAGGAAAGCCCGCTTCCTCCACCCTGGCCAACTGTTGGGGAGGGACAACACACACCTCCTCTCCCTTCTCCCCCTGTATCTGCTGCTGGGAAGTGATTGCCATCTTCTCACCCTGAGCCTCCACAATTGCTGCAGGTGTGGGGCAGAGGTCTTGGACCCTCTGTCCGGTTGCCAGCACTTCTGCTGGGGGTTTGCCTGGTGGTTCCTCCTCTACAGAAACGTCTATGAAATCCCCAGTCTCTGGAATTGGTAAAAGTGTGGGACAGAGGTCTTGGACCCTCTGTTCAGTTACCAGATCTTCAGCTGGAGAAGTTTGTTGTAACTCCATAGATGCTGCTGGCAGAAAATCACATGTCCCTGTCAGTGTTGTGGGAGAAAGGCCGACTACCTCTTCTCTCAAGAAGGCCGAAACCACTGTTGGTGCTGGGCAGAGCACAGTGAACTTTGGCCCTGATAGCAGCTCTTCTGCTGGAGGCTCATCAGGTTGTTCTTCCTCAGCAGAAAAGTCTATCAAATCCCATGTCTCTGCAACTGATGTCTGGGGATAGAGGTTCACCATCTCCTGTCCATGGAACCCAGAAGATGCTATCATTTCTGGGCAGAGGTTAGCAGAGCTCTGCCCTTTTGTCAGCACTTCAGGTTTGGGGACGGCAATCTCCGGATTTTCCACTGCCGATTCTCTGGCATGCTGCTGAACTTGTTCTAGCAGTTTCCTGTATGCCCTTTCCAGATGCTGTTCCTTCCTTAGCAAATGGTCCAGATCAGGTTTGAGCTCTGAGACCCCTGCAAGACCGAGCATAGCCTCTCTATATTCTCTCAGGTCCTCAAGGTCAGGTTCCCCTTCATCGCCAAACATAAAAAGATCTGTAAGGCTCTCCCACAGCAATCCAGGGCCGCCAAAGTCATGTCCCTCCGGAGAGCATTCTGTTGTCTCCCCTAAATATCCCTGCTCTGCGTGCCATTGCAGAGCCCGATAATGATTGTCCAGCTCTATCTCCTGCTGGACCAACCTGTCCAACTCAGTCACCCATTGCTCCTGGGGCTGCTCTCCCAGGAATGCCATCCGCAATGCTCGTTGGTCACTGGCCCCTTGCTCTTGGGTTGGAAAGCACTTGCCCTGTTTTATACCAGCGAGACGGAGGGCTGCAATCCAGAGCTCCACCCGAATTTGCTGCCTAAGCTTCAGGTATTCATCCTCAGACACAGTCCTGGTGTATGTTGAAAGGATGATCCGCAGCAGCCCCGGGAACTCTGATGCCAGGTCCATATCTCCGCTGGGGTGACTGAAGTCTGCTATGCTGATCTTGGATCCAGTTGGAGGTTTGGATGTCCCAGACTTCAGGAAGCTTTCCCGCTGCTTGCCACCAATGTCACGAACGTCCCACACTCTGCTTGAGTGCTTCCGTCATATACCACTTCCTCCCAGTCTGTATACAGATATCCTAACTTCTCTGAGCACAAACAAGGCGACACTTGCTGTTGCTACCAAGAACTCACTTTATTCAGAACCAGAATACAGTCTTATATACACAGGAGAAGATTACTCTAACAATACAAATGTAACCTAATTAACATGAGCTAATTATCTAATCCTTTATACAGCCTAGGTGACTGAAACATGACCTTTCACCCAGACTTGTGGTCATCGAGCTTCACACAGTTATATCAACACAATAGCAGTCGTCCCGTCTCCTACATTGTATAGAGGACAATGTCATTAGCTCATTCAATTAACATAAACACAGGTTGCGTGCAGAATCAACCAAACCAATAATAGTCTCTACATACATCCTGGGAGATATTGTGGACAAATATTACCGTCCCATTTTAAGTAGTCCAAGATATATTTTCTCACTCACCCTGTGCCAGGATGGCACAGGGTGCCTTAGACATAAGATGTATTCTGAGTTCCACGGGCCCCCCCATCACACAGCCATCTCCGCATCACATAGGCTCGCTGAGACACGGTTAGCATGGAGCTCACCATTCAGTGGATGCTGCAGATCTGCCTGTGACCAGATCCTACAACCTGACGGCCGAAGGGACGTGACCCAAGCCGGCAGTGTAACACATCCCAGGACACCGCCACCCTTAAAGGACACCCCCACCTGCGAACCAGTAAGTGTATTTACTACACTAACTTTTATCTGCATAATAGGACTATCACAGTTTGCGCCTCCACCCCCCCTTCCTCTACATTCGCTGAGATGCTGAGACTGCCATCAATCAAGGCAGCTAGAGGATCCAGACTTGGGAAGTTGGATTGATGCGCGGCCTCGACTGATGGCAGCGATGCAGCAGAGAGCAGACTTCAGACCGCTCTCCACTGAAAACGGGTCACAGGAGTGCAAAACGAATTGCACTCCTGTGACCCAGAGGAAAAGCCCAGCTAAAAAACCTCAGGCTGGACTTCTCTTTTAAATAATTAGCATTTTCATTTGCAGGAACCACGTTAGAAACCCTCTTGATGTCCAGCTCGACATGGTTTTAAAATAAAATGTGTAAGCAAAATTATAGTGTGAGATTGTTTCCATTTTATATGTAATTAAACTTTTAATTGAAATCACCATAATACATTGAGGTTTATCAAAAGAAAAGCTGTACAAAGTTCTATAGTTCGTTTTCTTTAAAAGCAACCTGAAAAGTCCCCAGCCAGCATGCTGCAGAGTTGGACCCTTGCTCCATGTGATAAATCAGTGGTGTCATTGCATAAGCCTGACACACCACTACAGAGTCAAAGCTAGAGGTCACCAAACAGCAAATACTATTTTGCAGCATATAGGGTGATATTGATATAGGGTTTCACAGTGGCTGAACGTGACATTCACTCGGTTTCATTTCAGTTTGAAGTGCCTAATCTAAAAATAGTACTTTTTCCATGGTTGTGACTCTCTGTTTTTCTCATAAAGCTATATTTTTACTTTATGTAATTCTAAAATGATATTAAAGGCTATGAGAAAAAATGAGAATCCAAAGACTATTACATCAAACATATCCACACTGGAATTACCTACAATTTGCAAGTTAAAGGACTTAAGAAAAAATTGAATACCTTTCACTGTCTGAAAATTAACTCACAGTATGATTTTAATCTAAATTATTAACTCATCTCTGATGGACATATTAAGTGGTAAGAACTGATTTTATATATATATATATATATATATATATATATATATATATATATATATATATCATTTACTTGCTTCTGATCCTCTGATATCAGTATCCAACTTAGGTGTAGAACAGATTCTTTATCACTACGACATACCTATTTTACCATGATTAAAATTAATATGATGTCTACTTCCAAAATAGCAGAGCTACTTTACATTGCCATATATACTGATTGTTTCCAGGCTATAAATAGCTAGTGCTGCAACTTAGTCCCGTGCTTTTTGCAATAACTTCTCTAGCAGCCCCACCACCTGCACTACATTCTCTGGCAACATCCCACCCTTCCTAAAACATGTTCTTTGAGAATACTTTGCAAGTGTTTACACTCTCTTTGACAACTTACCCCACTCCTCCATCCACACTGGCTTTTCTGGCAGCTCTCTCCACACTATCTAGACAACATTCTCTGGTGACATTCCACCTACCATCTTCACAACATTCTTTGACATCTCTATCCTCACTGTCCACAGTAGCTTCTTGAACAGGTTTGTCACATACCTGGTGGAGATCGAGCTGTAGAGAGTCACTGGATCAGTAAGCAGGAGCGTAGCCTGAACATAAGCCAGGGGGTTATCAACAGCTGGGTAGAGCAGGTACAGGAAGGTGAAACTGAAGCAAGAACAAGATACAAGCCGGGTTCGGTACACAATCGGGCAGCAAAGTACAGGAGCATGTGACAGGAACAGAGTCAAACACAGGCTAAGTTCACAGGTAGGCAGGCAGAAATCCAGAGGAAGGTTCAGGTGAAGCCGGGTCAAACACAGGTAGACTGGAAATAGATCAGGGCACCAGTAAACAGGAAGAAGCTGAAAGACCACTCAGCTATGTGTTCATTTCATTGCTTGGTTTAAATAGGCTGTCTAGCGCCAGTACGTGCATGTGTGTGCACGCCTGTGTGCACTCACGCATGTGGCGAGAGAGAGAGAGAGAGAGAGAGACACACATAATATTGCCCCTGTACAAATAATTAGTAAGACCTCATGTGGAATATGCAGTTCAAGTAACACTAAAGCTTAGCTTTTCTTTTTTTTTTTAACAACAAGCATGTTATACATACCTGCTCTGTGCAGTGGTTTTGCACAGAGCAGCAACGATCCTCCTCTTCTCGGGTCCCCCGCAGGTGCAGCAGTCCCCTCCCTCCTGTCTAGTGCCCCAATAGCAAGCAGCTTGCTATGGGGCCATCCAAGCAGGCTCACTCTGGAGTCACTGCTCCATGCGTCCATATATACATGGAGCGTGCCTTGGCCCCGCCGCCGCTCTCTCCTCATTGGCTGACTGGCTGTAATTGACAGTTAGAGGAGCCAATGGCTCTCCTCCTGAGGAGGGAGAGACTCAGGAGAGCTGAGGCCATGACGATCGCTGAATTAAGATGGGACTCAGGTAAGTTTTGGGGGGACTTGGGGCGCTGCTACATACAGAACGTTTTTTACCTTTTATGCCTAAAATGTTTAGTTCTGGCCAGCTCAGTAGCTTGTTTAAAAAAAAAAAAAAAGCTGCATGCATTCCTAAATATGACTGGATACTGGTAAAAAAGGTAATAACACCAGATGAATTTATCCAGGGAATATCCATTTGCCTCCTGGGGTGGTTTAGGAAGGAATTTTTTCCCCTGCTGGAAAATATTAGATTATGCTGTATTTGTTTTTTTTCTTTGCTTTCCTCTGCATACTTACCAACTGTCCCAAATTTCCCAGGACTTTACCGGGATTTAGACCCTTTTCTAAATTTCCCAGGAAATTCTTGTATTCCTGAATTTTCGCCGCCGCTATAGGTCTGCGGCCGGCGAAGACAATGTCTCCACTGGCTGCCATTTTCCTGAAGATTAGAAGACTAGAACAAGAGGCTGGGTGGCTGCCAATAGAAATTGAGCTGCAGCACCGCCCACCTCCTGCCCTTCTGCCGGTCTGTCTGTGACCTAATGTGGGAAGGGGCGGGGGTGGGAGGCGCCGCAGCTCAATTTCTATTGGCAGCCACCCCGCCTATTTTGTTCCACTGACGGAGGCTGTGCGATCTGTTTTTCTGTATTGGTGGCGGATAGAGTCTCCGCTGCTGGGGGACACCTGATGAGAGGGGGGCTTCACTGGGGGACACCTGATGTAAGGAGGGTCTCCGCTGGGAAAGCATGGTGTAAGGAGGGACTCCGCTGGGAATGCCTGGTGTAAGGAGGGACTCCGCTGGGAATGCCTGGTGTAAGGAGGGACTGTGCTGGGATTGCCTGATGTAAGGACGGACTCTGCTGGGGGCACTTGATGTAAGCACAGACTCTGCTGGGGGCACCTGATGCAAGGACGGACTTTGCTGGGGGTACCTGATGGCATCTGGTGGCAGGCGATGTGGCAGGTGACAGGCTCAGGGGTCCCACTGATTCTGGAGTACAGTGAGTTGAATGATTTCATTCTATTTTACAATGTAATAATGTGCTTCAATCATCCTGACACCACAACAATCATGGTGCTGGGATGATTGAAGCGCTAACACCAGGTGTTTGGAGTATCTTTATCTGCTGATTTGTTAAACTCTGGAATACACATTTCTATTGTGGTGTAGGATTTGGGCCTGCTGTCCCTCCATCCCTCTTTCCTTCCTTCTCTCTCCTTCCCTCCTTCTTTCTCTCTCCCTCCCTCTTTTCCCATTTCTTTCTCCATCTCTCATTAATCTCAGACTCTAACCACCCCCCCATTTGAACCACACCCATATAAGCCATGCCCACTATTTCACGTAAACCACGCCCATTTTTCGGAGTGTATGGTGATGGGTAGTATGTACATTAGAGAGGTGCGGAGTGTATGTCGGGGTAGTATGTACATGAGAGGGGTGTGGAGTGTATGGGGGTGGGTAGTATGTACATGAGAGGGGTGCGGAGTGTATGGGGGTGGGTAGTATGTACTTGAGAGGGCTGCGGAGTGAATGGGGGTGGGTCGTATGTACATGAGAGGGGTGTGAAGTGTATGGTGGGGGCAGTATGTACATCAGACGGGTGCGGAGGGTATGAGGGCGATTAGTATGTACATGAGAGGGGTGTGGAGTGTATGGGGGTGGGTAGTATGACATGAGAGGGGTGCAGAATGTATGGTGGGTTAGTATGACATGAGAGGGGTGCGGAGTGAATGGGGTGGGTAGTATGTACATGAGAGGGGTGCAGAGTGTATGGAGGTGGGTAGTATGAAATGAGAGGGGTGCGGAGTGTATGGAGGTGGGTAGTATGTACATGAGAGGGGTGCGGACTGTATGGGGGTGGGTAGTATGTACATGAGAGGGGTGCGGAGTGTATGGTGGAGGTAGTATGTACATGAGAGGGGTGTGGAATGTATGGTGGTGGGTAGTATGACATGAGAGGGGTGCTGAGTGTATAGTGGTGGGTAGTATGTACACGAGAGAGGGGTGCGGAGTATATGGCGTGTGGGTAGTATGATGAGAGGGGTGCTGAGTGTATAGTGGTGGGTAGTATGTACATGAGAGGGGTTCGGAGTGTATGGTGGGGGGTAGTATGCATATGAGAGGGGTGCAAAGTGTATGGTGGGGAGTAGTATGACATGAGAGGAGTACGGAGTGTATGGTGGGGATAGTATGACATGAAAGGGGTGCAGAGTGTATGGTGGGTGGTAGTATGCATATGAGAGGGGTGCACATGGTAGAAAAGGGGTATATGGTGTGAATGAGCCCTGATGTATTGCTACATCACTGCAGAGGCCACCTTGCAGTGGCATGCATAGAGTAATTGAAGTTGCACAGCACCAGAACTGGCCTCCCAGCCTGCTGTAGACATTGTTCTCACAGCCCCCTACCACATCTCAAGTCCCTGCACACAAGTCCCTGCACAAAGCCTGCCAGCTCACCTCCCTCTACACGGCAGAACAAACTCCTCTCCTGCAAGTGCGTGCATGCATTGCATCCCTCCCTCCTGGGTTCAGCAGCAGCCGCCAGCTCCACCTCCACCCCTATAATCTGTCTGCAGGCGGCGCTGCCCAGAGGACACAGAGAGGGTGCCGGAGAGAGCCAAGAGCGGCAGAGGGAAGAATCTTCTGGTCCGTGCGATGCTGATGATATAGCAGCCCTGTGGCTGCATACTAGGAGCAACCCTCACTCATCCATCCGGCCCACTCAGTGGGGACACTGACAGGGTCACAGGGGGACATTCCCTCCCACTCCTACACACACTTCAGGCAAATTTGGTGGCCGCGAGGCGCTGGGAGTGCGAGGCCTAAAGAGACCGCCCAATTTGTCTAATTAGAGAGACGCCTGTTTCTTATCTCACTCCAAAAAAAACAGACAGGGTCTGTCTGAATACAAACAACAATTTATTCATTTTCTAAGTACGTTGCATTCTCACAATGATGATTTCTGAAGACCCTGCAATCTTTTACAAGGCTTAGGTCACATGAGGGAACTCAGAAGTGCAATTTTTTTATTTTATTTCAAATAATGATAATAATACTCTTACTTACGGTACTTATACTCGTACTTCTACTTATTAAGGCCTCGTGTACACTGGGGCTTGGCATGTTTAAGCACGTTTAGGTGCGTCAAGTGCTTTCGTGTTTATTACTTTCATTGACTAGAAAATTAATTTATTTTGGCCATGAATAAATTCACTAAAACACTAAATGTGCCTAGCGCTTAGGAGCATTTAGATATGTTTACATGCATTTATGTTCATTTTGGTGTTTTTACAGCCAAAACATTCCTCTCTTAAATGCACAACTGACGTCTTTTTTTCCTGCCTCTAAACTCCTGTAAATGCCTATGTGTGCATGGACACATAGGCTAACATGGAGGGGCTTTTAGAAGCAGAAAAAAAAATTCAAAGGCCCGTAAAACAGGTGTTTTTGAGCTCAAGTGTGCATGGCGCCTAGGGGATCAGCTATTATACCTGGTATGTAAATGACTAGATTATTTTTGTTATTGCACGGTTGTTGGACACATAACATGGATACAACCTAGAATGTGCCTAAAAAAAGATTGCTGTGAAGGCGCATCTGCAAAGTCTCCCAAGATGGCCACGTAAGTGCAGAGCTCTGCACTGACCCGGTCATACGTCTCCCACTGCAGTGGATCGGGACTGACTGGATGCCCACTAACAGCAGCATCTAACGGGGGAGAGCTCCCAGCACATGCCAGGGGGGACCGTCAGACGTGACCTCGGGACAAACAGGGAGAATCCAAAATGGTGACCACGGCCCAGACACGAGACCAGGCCGCAGAGCAACATACTGAACTGAGGCAAGCGATGACCCCAGCAACCCTGTCCTTTACACCCCAGGTGCCTGGCTCTAATCCTCACAGTCAAACCCCATCTCCAGCATCCACAGTCTTGCTCATAGAGCGCTCCACGAGATTCTATGGGCTATCCCCTCTGGAATTAACCCCCAGACCCCAGCTCAGCTCCAGATAACTCTAGCCCTGACATCCCCTTCAATGTCACTGATTTATTTGCTAAATTCTTGAAGCTGCTAGACAGGGGGATGACACAAACAACTGACAGAATCACTTGAGACATTTGGTCAAACTTTCAAAACCTAGGCTCGAGAATACAACCCCTGGCAAAAATTATGGAATCACCAGTCCCTGAGTATGTTCCTTCAGTTGTTTATTGTTGTAGAAAAAAAGCAGATCACATACATGGCCAAAAACTAAAGGCATTTCAAATGGCAACTTTCTAGCTTTAAGAAACACTAAAAGAAATCAAGAAAAATAATTGTGGTGGCCAGTAACAGTTAGGTTTATAGAACAAGCACAGGGAATAAATTATGGAATCACTCAATTCTGAGGAAAAAATTATGGAATCACCCTGTAAATTTTCATTACAAACACTAACACCTGCATCAGATTAAATTTGCTTGTTAGTATGTAGGTAAAAAGGAGTGATCACACCTGGGAGAGCTGTTGCAACAAGTGGACTGACATAAAGCATGGCTCCAACACCAGAGATGGCAATTGAAAAAAAGGAGAGGATTATCAAACTCCTTAAAGAGGGTAAATCATCACGCAGTGTTGCACAAGATGTTGGTTGTTTAGTCGGCTGTGTCTAAAACATGGACCAAATACAAACAACATGGGAAGGTGGTTAAAGGCAAGCATACTGGTAGACCAAGGAAGGCATCAAAGCGTCAAGACAGAAAACAGGGGTTGTAGAAGCCATTGAGCACAAACTGGACATCACGATCTCCAGAGCTAATCAGAACACAGATCACGTCCACTTGCTACAAGAAAAACTTGATACATGCTAGGATCGATGCTAGGATGGCCTATGCTAGGATTGATGACCTTGAAAATCAATTGAGGAGAGATAATTTCAGAATCATCGGCCTCCCTGAATCAACAGTACAAGATGTTATCAAAAACCTCATCCCAACCATCCCAGCACACAAACTGGAACTGGACAGAGTTCATAGATCCCTAGGAAACCCCACTTCTATTCAATCAAAGAGGAAATTATGAAAATATCTCACCAGCAATCCCAATTAATGTTGGGCACTTCAACTATGCAACAGGGGTCTGCCAAATGCCCCACGCCAACAAGCCCCACTTCACCAACGTGGAACAAAGCCAAGACCAAGCAAGCCAAGAACAACCTGACCCCCTGATTAGGGTGATCTCAAACTGTCTCTTTACTCCTGGTCAAGCCAGGCTCCAATCCTGAGGACTCTAGTTTACAAGGTTGAACTCAGCCCACTGATCTTCTACCCAGTTAAACATGTTTAGGGGAGCTTGTTATTCTTTAATCCCCGTCTACATAGAACTATCCCAGGCCTCCCCTTCCCAAATTCCACACCCACATCACATCCACCCTAGCCCTCTACACTTGGGTAATTTGGTAGGGGTCCTGTTGGTTTTGATCCTGCCTAAAGCAATACTTTTGGTAACTGAAGAGTCGCCCATGGTCGGGGCAGCTAGTATGCGCCTTCACCCAATATCTGGATATGGTTCCCCCATACCCGAATGGTGGGATACTAGCCCCAGTTGAGGGATATAAACTGTTGTTTGACTTGAATGACAGGAGGGAGCCCTTTTCCTTCTTTCATTTGTGGCCAGTATTAGCCCTAATTGTGCTCATTTTTCAAGCTCATATTTTCTTCTTTCTAACCTCTTCTCTTTTTCAGCCAACCTACAGATGCTACCCCATCGCGAAGCTACTCCAGGTTTCCTAGCATCCACATGACAGATCTGCTATCTTCCCACTCCTCTTCAGGCTGAGGTAAGTGACGATAGATCGAATGGCTGTCCTCCCTGTCTGCTCCATGGCTTGTGACATGATAACCACCTCTCCCCTCCGTATAGTCTCCCATAATTCACAGGGATTAAATTCACCACTGAAACGAAGGAAAGCCTTTCAGGCATATCGTTCTCAGCATATTGACGTGGTCTTGTTACAGGAGACCCACTTTCCAAAGAGGTAACCCCCTCATTCCTCCATGCTCACTTCCCCCAGTTCTTCTAAGCAAATGCTGAAGATAAAACGAGGGGGGTTGCGATCTTAGTCTCCAAAAATTGCAAATTCAAACCACAACTTGAACATAGAGACCCATAGGGAAGGTTTCTCCTAGTCAAGGGGGTTATAGATGACCACCTATACTCCTTCATAGCTTATTATGCTCCTAACAGGGGACAGACTAAATTTTTCCAGAAGATGCTCCAAACCCTGGGGCCTCTAGTGGAGGGCATCACAATTTTTGGTGGTGACTCCAACATGGCCTCTAACTTAGGCCTAGATAAAACCGAACCCCTTAAGGCACAACTAGTTCGGCCCAGTCAGGGTAGTGTCAAGATAGCCAAACTGATTTTTAAACAAGGCTTAGCTAACATACAGAGGGAGATGAACCCATCAAAATTAGACTTTACGCATTTCTCTAGCCCGCATCAGAATAGACCATATCCTAATCTCTACATACCATATCCCCTTAGCCATTAAATCTTCCATTATAGACACGGTCTGGTCAGACCACTCCATGGTCCTAGTCTCATTACGTAGAAACTCGCCAAGACTAAATGCACCTCACTGGAAACTGAATAAATCAATTTTGAGCGACCCCATCTGAGTTACAGAACAACAACAAGCTCTTCAAGAATACTTCCGTCTCAATGACATTGAAGAAATTTTGGCTATGATGCTCTGGGCAGCTCATAAGTTGACTATTCAAGGCAAATTTATGCAAATAGAATCCCAATTAAAAAGGGAGAGACTTGGGAAAATAGAGAGCCTAGAGAAGGAATTCACTAAACTACGCACGCAGCACAAAAAAGATCCCTCAAAGGTCCCTATATCTAAACTAGACACATCAGGATCTTAGAGGCCCTGTATTCCACACCAGAAGCTAAAGTCCAGTTACATGGTTATCACTCGGACCCAATTAGGATAGCTAGAGGCACACGTCAGGGTTGTCCACTTTCACCCTTGATATTTGTCATGGCGATTGAATCATTAGCGATAGCTATCCGAGCCCACCCAGATATTAGGAGTGTTCAATGTGGCCAGACATCCCATAAATGCCCTTTCTTCGCTGACAATCTACTTCTTTTTATAGCTTCCCCAACTACCTCTCTACGTCAACGCTAACTTCCCTCCTTGGTCTCAGAAATTAAACCACTAGCCCACATTTTCAACAATCCCCAATTTAATCCAGGTATGGATATCAAAATCTTAAATGGTGTTTAGACAAGGGTCTGTACCGCATTGGACATTTTTTCTCCTGCAAGTGACCACTACCTCTAAAGCATTACGAAAACAAACTAGAGCTCCCCACCTTGGAAAGATTTAGGTTCCACCCAATTTCACTCCCTATGGAGAAACAAACCAATGCCCCCGATGTTTACAGAATACGAGAATTGGTGCGACCAGACCATGAAGCAGAGGGGAGGGATATCTATAATCTATGCGTCACTTGCAAGGAACACTACCAAATTCATTACCAAATTATCATATATGTTGGCATGAGAAAAAGATCTACAGGAAACATGGGATTTGGAGGATTGGAATAAGTCATTCTCCATATCACTTATTAGTATTTTCACTATCTCTCTCATAGAAGCCAACATTAAAATCTTTACGAGATGGTACCTGGTCCCCATGAGATTAGCTTCAATATTTCCCTCTTCATCTCCATTATGTTTCAGGGGCTGTCAGAGCATAGGCACAATGCTACATGTTTGGTGGGGTTCTGGAATAAAATATTCCACTTCATTCGCAAGGTCACAGGTTGCTCGATCCCACAGACCCCGTCCATAGCTCTGCTTAACGGTTCCACCGCAAGTATTCCTAAACTAACCCAAAAATTGATCCTTTTTATCCTAACGGGGCTAAAAATCTCTATTCCCAAGGCCTGGAAATAACTCAAGGTTTCAATAATATCCACTAAAAGAAAAATCTCTTGGATAATGGCCCAAGTAAAGATAGTAAGCGCCATCCTAGACACATCCAAAAAATTTGAAGCGATTTGGGAACCCTGGGCCCAATATATGGGCATCTCTCTGCTACCTGGAAACAATGGATCCTGAATATCAGGGAGAGCATCTTAGAGGCTGGCGATCCTTTCCTTTCTCTTCTATACTCTACCCTCTCTTTTCTCTTTTCTTCTAGTCTTCACTTCACTCCACACTACCTGTTAATGGATCACACGACAGGGTTAATCTGATTTAAGGTATTTCTTGAATAACCAGGTTCAGAGTCTTTCCTAATGCCGATGTTCCTATCTAGACTGGTCCCTCAGAGGACCCAAAGAACTTTTACATCTATGCCCCGGTTGTTGCCACACCAAGTTACAGAATGGTATGGGTCGGTGGTACCTCCAGCTTACCCCAGACACAGCTTGATCCCATAGGGAGTGTCTGGAGCGAAGGGGACTACCTCTGCTCACCTAATATGTTTGAAGTACATTCCTTTATATAGATGTTAATAGAACAGCATGACAGCATTAATCTCTGCCACACAAACCTGGATAATTCAAACCTCTCAACAATGTGATCAATGTTTTGTACTCTGAATTGTATTCCTCTGTTTTGTTTCTTCATTGAAAATCAATAAAAGCTTTGAAATAAAAAAATAAAAAATAAATAAAAAGATTGCTGTATCCATATTATGTTCTGCGACTGCCTGTAGTACATGGGAATATTATGTATTTAATTGTATCATATAGAGGGGAATTAGGCCCGGTTCACACTGGTGCGACATACACTTCGACTTTGGGAGCACATGTCGCATGATGTGTACAAATCAATGGTTCCCTATCAGAGCCATCTTAACTGGTCTGACACAGAAAAGTTTCCTGCACTACTTTGGTCTGACTTTGGTCCTTTTTCAGCCCATTCAATATCATTGAAGTCGGATCCCCGTCCTAACCATCCGACTTGTGGCATCCGACATGGTAATTACAGCAGCCGTAAAAGGAATTTATGTCACACTGGAATTGTTTTAATTGGTCAAAGGACAAGTTGGACTATCTCAAAGTCGGAGCAAAATCGTACCTTGTTCATTCAAGTGGGATGGAACTAGGACCAAAGTAGGACCAATGCAGGACCGATGTCGCAGGGCAAAGTAGGATGACAGTCGTAAAACAGTCATGTAGCACCAGTGTGAACCAGACTGCATTTACACCTTTGCACCATGTCACATTGTTTTCCTCACAATTTTTGCGTTTTTTTCTCATGATAGCATAGGGCAGCCCATTCACTTGAAATTACTCATTTTGTGCATGCTTTGTTGCACAAGAAAATGTGCAACTGGTACTCGCTTTTGGAGTGCCAGTCAAAAATAATGCCCCCTGCAAACACAATGCATATTTTGGTGCATTTTTCAAACATTTCCAGGACACAGGAAGAAAACCTTTCTACCTTTGTTTCCAAAACGGGAAGGTGTGAATGCAGCCTAAGATTGGAGAAGCAGGAATCCAGGGCATGCCAACCAATCAACTTCTATCTTTCATTTTCAAAGCTTGAAATAATAAGCTGATTGGATGCAATGCAGAGCTGCTCCAGAATCTGTCTAGTCCACTTTCAATAAATTCTTTCTCCCTACTGTTTCTAAGGGGCTTATTTATAAAGCAGCGGGTTTGACATTCATCCAACATTCACAGGGGATTCTGCATTCTCTATCATTTAAAAGTGCAAGAAGATTCACCTACAGTGAACATTTGGTCAATGTCACGTTTACTGCCTTTATATAAATGACTTTTTCTTTGGCTGCATTGAGGGCATACTATATAGCAGAATCAATATGTAAATATTAGGCACATTATAGAAAGTAATACAGAGCAAATAAGTGTGACTAGGCTGCCATTAGCTAGAACAGGTCCAGCTCTTCCCATTTATTGAAAAACAACTGATAAAGACTTTTACCTGAAATAGAAACTTCATACTGAAATTAGGAAAACCATAGAAAATGTTCTTAAAGAGAAACTTATATGTTAATATTTACTAAGCCCTACAAATTTCTATACCGATTATAATAAATCCTATTAAAAATGAATGAACTCACATGGTGAACTCACCAACTTCAGATCCCGCAACAGAAAACATGCTTTATAGAGACTGTTTAATTATGCGCATACAAATGCCAAGTTAAGTCTAGTGGATTTCATTAGTGGAATGGAAGATTACCTTTTCAATTCACCTACTATCAAGTCAAAGGATTTATAAAGTATGCTACTAAAGCACACAATTTAAAGAAGCAATTTTAGTGGATTTACCTTTTCTTAGTTTAAGTGTGGAATTAAATAGTATGATGACCAAACAGTTACCAATTAACATGAGATGTTCTTTTGTTTCATCAACACTTTACCAAAGATCATTAGCTGATTGGATATTTTCTCCCCAGTCATCTGTGCACAGTACATATGTGTAACAAATAGGCCTTAAAAAGAAACTTTTTTTATTCCTCCCCATTCTTGTGATGTTTTTCACTAAGGACATATGATTCTATCATCCTTTACCTCCTAGAACTCTGCCTAGAATTCTGGGTCTACCTCTTGGAACACGTCTGTGAGGCCATGGTTGCATCACCAGTGCCTCAAGAAACCAGGAAGTGGAAAACAGTAATTGTAAATAAAAGCAAAAAAATATTTATTTAACCACTTGTGGACCGCCCATTGTACATATACTGCGGCAGGGTGACTGCTCTGTGCCAGATCATGTACCTAGTATACCCATAGCTCCCAACTGTCCCCAATTTTGAGGGACTGTCCCTGATTTGGAACAATGTCCCTCTGTCCCTCTTTCCTCCTGATTTGTCCCTCATTTTGGTCTGATCTATATAGTTGTATATACAATGCACTTTTTATCCTTCAAAAAGTGATTCCTAGTGATAAACCTTTCATCCAATTTCTAAATCGCTGCATTTGTACATTTCAAAAACCAATATAAAAGGAATAAATAATTTAAAAAATATATATATAAATAAAATATATATTTATTTATGGTCGGAGCCCTCCGTCCTGAGAGATATGAAGCACATAAACATGTCACAAGACTAACAACATAAAATAGACCTGAAGTGTGCCCTGGCCTGCTGTATGGTAAACCCAGATCTGCTGGGTGGTATGCCAGAGAAGGGCGCATACCTTAAGAAAGTAATGGATGTTTCTGTAGAGAAATTGTTTGAAGAGAAGTACCCTAAGAAGGGGAATGGGTGGGTGGGTACCGCGCACTGGAACCGACACAGACCATCCTGGGTGGTCTGGTTAAATACCCTCCGGGCTCCTCCCATAATTTCAGGCCAGTAAACAGGCCTTCCTATTTATGGTCGGAGCCCTCCGCCCTGAGAGATATGAAGTACATAAACACGTCACAAGACTAACATAAAATAGACCTGAAGTGTGCCCTGGCCTGTTGTATGGTAAACCCAGATCTGCTGGGTGGTATGCCAGAGAAGGGCGCAAAAGACTTGGTTAGGGAGGTAATGATTTATTTAAGTTTACTGACATACTACAGGGCAAGCTTGCCAAAGGCTCGTGACATTTCTGCTTGTGGATTGGGAATGTATCGAGCGAAGCAAGTGAATTTCCACCTGCCCATCTTCTTGAGGACGTGGTCCGGGACCCAATTTTGTGAGGCTGCTGATGCTACTCAGAAAATTGGCCGGGGTCAAGGCCTAAGTTCGGCAAAAGATTTCTAACGTGTCTAGTGAACTGGTTGCTACTTAGAGGGCTAGTAGGGAACTGTAGTAATGGCTGCCCTCCAAGCGGTCGGGCAGATGAGCTAATAACTGGTCTAGATAGGCCACGGGGCACCAGGCGTTGCGAGTCTGGGAAGTATGATATCTACACCGGGACCAGACTGTTGCATTTCGGACACCATGAGGTGCCGGATGAAGTAACTTTGGTGGCGTGTCAGGTGGCATCTACGTAACATCTTACTGGGGCCGGTGACTGTGAATTCACTGGGGCGTAAGAAGCCGCAGAAAGCCAGGTAGATGGCTGCGTGAATGACCGGGCTGAAATTAACTCAAAGGGGAATGTGATAGGATAGTAGACATGTCTCGGAATATGGCGCTGGTCGCAGGTAAGTGTTTACTATTGATTTGGAGTTGCCTGTGACTACCGCACAGGATGGTCTTGACTGCATGGGCGGCAACCAAAGACGGTTTGGTAGGATTTTGTAAGGAGATGAAATGCTGGATGCCAGCTAAGTAGAGTCTAATGGTATTGTGTGAAAATGCCAACTGTGTGTGGCAAGATGATATGAAGGCCAGGATGTGATGGAAATCTCCTGATACTGCCCCAGGGTTTGAGGCTAGGAACCTGTCATAGATTTTCCAGGCAGTACGGTAGGCCTTCAGGGTGTTGTGAGAAAATGATAGATTAATAAGGCAGGTAGCATTGTGAAGGTGTTGTTTTAATCCGAGGTTAGCTACGACCAATGTGGGATAAGAAACATGGTCGAGTCGGTTCCAGATCCCTGCGAGAAGAATGATGCAAAGTTAAAACGGGTAGTGCGTCGGCCAGAGTATTGCATTTGCCTGGGATGTAGATGCAGCGAACATTATTTGGTGCTGTGGGGATAGTTGCACCGGCCTGCTCAGGAAGGCCATGATGGCCAGCGAGTTGAACCTGCTTTTATTTATAATACTAGCTGTGGCTTGGTTGTCTGTGGCAAATGACAGTGTTTGTCCTGCCCAGTTACTGCGCCAGACTTGAGCTGCTGCAATAATGAGGTAGAGTTTGAACAAAGAAGGACTAACTGAAGCCGGAAATCAAGAGGATTTCTGACGGCCATGGCCCTGCAAACCAAAGATGGCCAAAAATTGATGCGAGGACCTGTGGAGGCTGCGGCATCCGTGACTACCTGAGATGAAGAGGGAGATGCTAAAGGAATGAACATTGACATACCATTCCAGTTGATGAGAAATTCATTCCATATGGGCAGATCCGCTATTGCTGGTACGTTTAATTTAAGGATTTAGTCAGGGTCTTGTACATGGGAGAGAAACACTAGGAGGCGCGAGATAAGGGTCACCTCGAGTCTGGCTGCTGTTTTAGCTGAAATGAGCGGTGACAGTCATAGAATGAGCATCCGTTGACAGTGTGGTCACCAAGGAGTGCAGCTGAGTATTCGCTAAGAAAATATACTGCAGTGATGCCTGGGTGCCTGGTAGGGCTGCCAGTGGCGTTTTTTTTTTTTTATATATGGTCCAAGCTCTGTGAGACTGTGAGCCGCCGCTTGCTGCCCCCACAAAGGGTGACGGCCGGGTGGAGGCGAAGCTACCGCTGTCGGCCTGTGACTTGGCGTCCGCAAAAACAAGGAAGGGCAATGCATATGTTTAAGGCAAGTTGCAAAAGTAGGAGGGGATAGATGCGTTTGGGTAGATAAGATGGAAAGGCAGAAGGAAAACGAGAAGAACAGGACAAGGAATGACAGCCGTAGTGACAGCTAGTTTGCGTGCGAGCGCTGTTGAGTGTGACTTTAGAAAACTCAAAAGAATGCGTGACAACCGAGGTGAGCCAGGAGGTGACTGGCTAGGTAACCGATAGCTCGGGTGTCCGCCTGGGCTCGGCACAGACCAATGAACCAGAGCACCCAGGGCGGACTGGGGCAGGTAGCTGAAGTCTGGTAAGTAGGAATGTTGCGATCTGTAGTTAATTGACGTATGTTCGGTCTGCTAACGCTTGCACTGCCAGCAAGCTGGACATTAAGCGACCTTGTCTGCCTGGTGAAGGATCTCGGATCGCTCTTCGAAAACAGAGTGAAGTGCACAGAAGTATGGGACAGATACTAACGCCTCAGGAGCAAGACAAATCGTGAAGTAAAATATGTTGTGAAAGAGTGTTTAAGAGAAAAGCAAGGGGGGATCCCTTTGAACTACGCACCTGACTTGATGCGCTAATAGTGAAATTTTTGGTTGAGGTTGAGGACTGAGTCGACCAGGAACCTGTAGTAAGGTGACATGGGAATTTTGGTTTGACAAGGGGGATTGCAAAGAGCTGTTTGGGGCAGCTGACCCCCTGGTGAAGATGCAGGCCCTCGACAATTTTTTATTTTTTTTGGGAGATACTGTCCAAACCTGGTGCAGGGTGGATCAACTGGTAGTCTAACTGACCTAAAGGGGAAAGGGATAGAGAAAATGATGAGTAGCCGTGTTGTTACTGGAGATGATGAGTGGTGATTTGCACCACTTGTTGAAATGCTTGCAGCGATTGCAAGGAAGCAGCCTTATTTGAAAGGTGAAAAAACAGAGTTTAGCAGAATTATGCATATGTAGGAATGACCGTGCGCAACATTGTACAATAGATGGAGTGGGATGTGAATGTCAATGCTTTGATATACATAAGGCTGGAGATCTGAATCCTAAATTCCACTGTATTCGTAAGCGCTGATGCAACTAGTGTAAGGTGACGAGGGGGCTTGTATGCTGGATCCGAATCTGTGAGCCGGTGCTGCGACTGGACTCGGATCGGTTGGTGATGCTTTGTATTGCAGAGGGTCCGAATCATTGAGCCGGTGCTACGACTGGACTCGGATCGGTCGGTGAAAGTCGTATTTGGCAAGGATCTGAATCATTGAGCCGGTGCTACGACTGGACTCGGATTGGTTGGTGAGTTGAAATGCAGAGGATCCTGAATCATTGAGCCGGTGTGCGACTGGACTCGGATCGGTTAGGGAAAGTTGGGTTGGCAAGGATCCGAATCATTGAGCCGGTGCTACAACTGGACTCGGATTGGACGGTGGGGTTTGTAATGCCGAGGATCGTGAATCATTGAGCCGGTATGCGTATGGACTCGGATCAGTTGGTGAAAGTTGGGTTGGCAAGGATCCGAATCGTTAAGCCAGTGCTATGACTGGACTCGGATTGGATGGTGGGGTTTGTAATGCTAAGGATCCGAATCATTGAGCCGGTGTTGTGACTGGACTCGGATCGGTCAGATAAAAGAAGCACACTGTTGGTGAGTGCTTGTGTATGCTGAGGATCCGAATCATTGAGCCGGTGTTGCGACTGGACTCGGAACGGTCGGATGAAAGAAGCACACTGTTGGTGAGTGCTTGTGTATGCTGAGGATCCGAATCATTGAGCCGGTTTTGCGTTTGGACTCGGATTGGTCGGATGAAAGAAGCACACTGTTGGTGAGTGCTTGTGTATGCTGAGGATCCGAATCATTGAGCCGGTTTTGCGACTGGACTCGGATCGGTCGGATGAAAGAAGCACACTGTTGGTGAGTGCTTGTGTATGCTGAGGATCTGAATCATTGACCCGGTGTTGTGACTGGACTCGGATCGGTTGGTGAAGTTTGTATTACTGAGGATCCGAATCTTTAAGCCGGTGCTGCGACTGGACTCGGATCGGTTGGTGGAGTTCGTATTGCCGAGGATCCGAATCGTTGCACTGATTGAGCAACTAGATTTGGATCGGTTGTGGATGTAAGGTGACGATGGGGATCTGAATCGTTGAGCCGGTGCTGCGACTGGACTCGGATTGGCTGACGGTGTTAGTGGTTGAAGGGGCTTGTGATTGCCGAGGATCCGAATCATAGGGCCGATGTTGCGACTAGATTTGGATCGGCTGTTGGTGTGTGCTTGGTATCCAATAAGAGGTGTAGGGGGTCAGTTAGGTAAAGTGTGTGTTTTCCGTAGGAGGTGTAGGGGGTCAGTAGGTGAAGTGGGGGTTTAGTAGGGGTGTGGTGTGTGGGACGCAAGTTCAAGACTCTGCGCTGTAAGCGACTTGTTCTGAAGGTGGTTTGTGCTTATTTGTACGGTTCTTACCACCTAGTCTGTAAGATACCAGTGGTGCAGAGTGAAGGCTGTCATGAGTCGTAACATCGCAGATGCGACTGGGCTCGAATGAGGAACGGAGAAAGGCAGTAAGTACGGATGTGTGCGAATAACCGAGTAAGACCTACGAAGCCGTAGCCGGTTTACGAAGGGGAACATAAAGTATCGGTTCGGTAGCAGGTAACCACAAGTCCTACCTGCGACAGTGAGTGTGGGACAATCGATGAAAACCTACGACCAATCTCGAAGGACACGCAGTGAGTTGGTAGAGTCGGCCTCTGCAATGCATCTGATACGAATCAGTTTGTAAAACGTATGAAATGAATCCGATATAAAATCGGTAGTAAGGAGTATCTGATACAAATTGGTTGTAGAGTGTATGCCATCCCTTACTGTGAAACTGAACACCTACCAACCACCCATCCCCCCAGGCTAATCAAGTGCAGAGAAGGCACCAGGTGGGTTTAATTACACCTCAATCAGCCACAGAAACTCATACAAACAATACATGCTCAACGCCTAATGAATGAGATGGCAACCCCATGGACAATGAATTTTATAACCAGTGAAGCCTATTGCGATTTATATTGAGAACGACTGATAGTGACTGGAGGCTTGAGTCTACGAATGAATCATATATTTGGCGGAAGGAACTTTACAAATGTACTATGCCTGTGCCGAATGATGTCGGGACATGAGCGACAACAACTCCGGGGCAGGTTTTTTCACGAACGGGGTGCAGGATAGGAAGCATAATAAACCGCAAGATTTTGCACATGACACGAAAAGTTTGGATACTACCTGCGACTGTGAGTGGGAACCGCCGACGAAGACCACGAATGAAAAGCCGAAGTGCACCTGCGATTGAATGCACAGACTGCCGAACATGAGGTGCGCTGGGAAGAGTCAGCCCTGTGATGTGCACTACCGCGCACTGGAACCAACACAGACCATCCTGGGTGGTCTGGTTAAATACCCTCCAGGCTCCTCCTATAATTTCAGGCCAGTAAACAGGCCTTCCTATATATATATTGTAGGGGTGACAGGCTCAAGTGTTATCGGCAGTGGTAAACCGTGCATGAAACAGGGACACTAAGAACCAGTCCAAACAGGCTTGCTTTATGAAAGACAGCAAACAAATGCAATGCAAGAAGGCTTTGTGCAGCAAGTCATTAGCTTAAAATTGTTGTGAATTCATGAAGAAATATATTTTATATTTCCTGGCAGAAACATGAGAGATGCTTAGGCCTCAAAAACCAGATGAACTGTTGCCCTTTCATCGACCTTTAAGGACAAATTAGACGTTCTCATGTTTTCCAAGTTTTACTACTTCTTTAAATATTGAAGACTTTTACAAGCATGTATTGTAAAGGAAGCTGTTGGAACAAAGACTATTCCTGTCACAAAACAAGGAGATACTTACATGGTATTGTGAATAAACAAACGCTGCCACAGGACACAAGGTGACATAGACCTTTCTAGCATAGAGATAACCTCACTTATTGTGTTCGAGTGAAGAACTGTTTAAATAGCTAACACCTTGGTTAACAGAACCTATTGTATGAACTTTTTAGGATGGTTTAGACAAACAAGTCAGTTCTAAACACCCAGTGAGAAGGTTCAAGGTCCCTCTCAACACATTAGTGAAAGTTGAATATTGTGCTAGTCAAAAATAATATAAGGTATCAATAAGGTTATCATAAGTCATTTTAAACTATCTCTGACATTGTAGGTCACAGAGACATTATAATGTTGGTGTCGGCGGACCCAACAACTTTGCTATGAAGAAAATGTATATGAAAGTGTGATTTTATAAGTAGAAGTGTTTTAGGTAACGAATTAGTATTAGGAAAAACATATAATCATGATTATAATCATATAAGATTGTAGCCTACACTTAAGATAAACAAATGTTCAGTGGAGATACCAGAAGTTATACAGGTATCCATATAGATAATCATTTTTATGTAGTATTGATGAAATATATAACAATGTGTGTGTTTTCTAGATAGACCAGTTTTACAGATATACATTTATAGAGATACAATTATATAACCAAGTTATGTAATGATGATTAATCAAACTTATACTGAGTGTATTTTACATTAGACCGAGTACCAGAATATTTAAAGGTATATACTTATCCTTACCATTATACACCTTATGAAAATAGAACGTATTAATTTAAAAGGATGGACTCAAAACACGTGTGAGACACCTGGTGGTTGAAGGTGGTATTATTTGAACTCACTAAATTTCCAGAGGAAGTTAATCATTACGTCTCCTAACCCAATGGGAAGTGAGCCACCTCCTTTTTGGGCAGAGCCATTATAATTTTTATGGTCTTATTATCTGAAATGGTATTTAGAGGCAAGGGAGATGGGAGACAGGACGATCGGACGGAGGACCAACGAACGGAAGGAGGAGAGAGCTCAGGGGGAGAGCTCAGGGATCCACCCTGAGGGGGGGACACTGGGACACACACACACACACACTCCCAGACTGACACTCATGCACCATGCATGAATACATATCTTTACATTCATGAAAATTCCTCAACACCTAATACTTAGAACTTGGAGGTCACAAGAAGTAAATCCTCTTTAGGAGTATCCATTTTGAAACTACGGCAGCCATTTTAACTCTGGTAACCAGCCCATAGGAACTGCAGCCATCCTGGAATGGGTAATTATATCATGTTGATTTTATCTTGCATGTTCTCTCAAATATTGATATGTTCTCACAAATATTGATGTATTGAATATCTCCCGAATCAATAACCGCCTTGTAGATTTTTCTCTAAAGATTCATATTTTTTCATTATATTTTTCTTTTTGCATAGTTGCCACATTTATTGACAAAGCAAACGTCTAATTTATTTCACAATTTTAACCACTTACTTACCTGCAGCAAAGTAACGGTTGTACGTGTGAAATACAGATGTTCTGTTTAATAGTCAAGTTCACAAGGTTATTGATTCTACCGAGAAGTTATCATGGTGGTATTATGTCAAAGGGACGGTACGCCCATTTTTGCAAGTGTTTTATTGATTTTCAAGACGTTCATGTAACGCAATCGGTATCTTAATTTCATGTGATTATTTTGTTTGTTTACCAATAAAATTTCCATTTTGTGTGACCACACGTCTCCGTGAATAAGTTTCACAAGTATAGACTGTGTCACATAGATTGATTTTGTATCTTAAAAATATCTTCGTTAAAAATTACTCAAGGATAATTATTGTGCGGGAAACCTGTCCTTAAAAAGGCACAACTTATTCTGACTGAATATTCACAACAAAATAAACAAAACATCTGCTCATCTGAGCTACTAACTAAACTCAAGTCAGTTCCTGACTATCAGGGTGTCTCCTAATGGGTTCCCCAAAAGCAGGCAGGCCATTTACCTTTTAAGTGTTCTGTCAGCCTTCAACCGTTTTATAGGGGCACTGCACAGGGTGGGGTGCCCCTATATTTCAACCACTGGGGTTTTTCTAATTTTTCACACACATAATAAAATCGAAATTTTTGCTACAATCACCTAACAATTATATGTTTTCTGAAAGCTGAGGCTCTATAAAATAAAATGCTGGCAATTGTGGTTGCAATATTTTCTGTTGCACGATATTTGCTCAACTGTTTATAAAATGCATATTTTCAGGAACAAAACACTCAATTGAATTTTAGTACATACAGTGAGGTAAAAGAAAAGTATTTGATCCCCTGCTGATTTTGTACGTTTGCCCACTGACAAAGAAATGATCAGTCTATAATTTTAATCGGAAAAAATATTTTACTGCGCTATCCCAAGAAAAAAAGTATGTGTAGGATTAAACCTTAAATAAAGTGAAAAAAAGCTGCAACTAACAATGTGAGACACACACTACAAATATCATAAAAAAAGGAAGCTGCGCTGTGAAATGATCTGTGATCAATAGAAAAATATTGAAGAAATGAAATCATACAATTGAAAATATGTGAAAAGTATATAAAAAATTCATGTAATATATTATCATATCAGCATTTATGCTGTCACCAGTGAATAAAGTGTATAGCAGGATGCACAAGCAACATAATCAAGTCCACCCAGATAGGCTAGTTGAAAAAAGCCCATTTAGTAAACCATCTTCTAGATGGTGGCTTTGCAATCTTCCTGCCAGTGATGACATGCAACTTCAACGCTATGGGGGATGTGATGGGGTGCAATAGAGAAGTACCTCCACCCACGAATATACTGCCGCTTACTAGCTCCTTAGATCTCTTGTTTAAGGAGATCATGTGTGCCTGTGGCTCTTAACCCCAGCCTCGGGTCTTTCAAAGCAAAAAGGGCTCCTCAGACTCTCCGCGTAAGATGTCATCTCATGTGGCAGATGTATGCTCATTCACCATGAAAGGACATGAAAACTTCCATAGCTTAATACATTTAAAAAATTTTATTGGTATAAAACAATATTGTCCTTACAGTTATGCAGGAAATGTAAAGCGATGGATTAAAAAACATGAGCCGGCCGGCTCTGGTATGCTGCCCATACCTTCCGGGACTAGCGCGGTATGTGGTGACGTCAGCACGCCGCTCCTCCTTTTTTTTACACCGTTTCGTCACAGATGACGTCTTCCAGGGGCACGGGCAGCGTGCTGACTCACCGCCATAAATACACTGCACAATGAATGGAAAGCCCAGTTCTGAGCTCCTGGTGTCCCTCAATCAGATCAGCCATTTTGGGAAAGGGTAAATGCCCTATAATGATAAATTGAAAGAACTGATGGTCTTTTAATTGGCTGTTACCCTAAAAGGGACTGTAAGGTTGATGAGACCTAACGAATTGATAGATGATAAAAAGTATGGACTATAAAATTAGCGATAGTCATTAACATCTCCTACATTGACAGAAGAGATGGCGCGATCGATCAGGTTTCGAAGATAAATAATGACAGGTGTCACTAAAAAATAAAAAAGCAGTAAAACATCAAAATGGAAATAAAAAAGTAAAAAAAAATTGGGGTCCTAATATTCAATGTAATGTTAAAAATCACCAGTTGAACAGTTGGCGCAACCCCTACATGAGCGCCCGCTGGGCATAGGTGCCCATCAATGATCAATGTTCCCAATACCCATAACAAATAATATGGGTATAGGGATGGTTGTTTAATGTAAAAGATTGACGAATGGCTGATTTCCAATCTTTTGTTAACGAGCCACTCATATCCCGACAACAAGTCGGAAAATATTGGCAAAATACAAAAAGTGAAAAAAATGAACTGATCACCTAAAGATTATATAAAATTCACCCAAAAAACCCAAAACAAAAACAGGGGAAGGGAAAAATACTCAAATCCCCCCAAAGAGAAAAAAAAAGGGAGAAAAAGGTGAAAAAAAAATAATAACTGGAAGGAAAAAATAAATAAATAAAAGGGAATGCCATAGATATTTATCTACTGTATACCCCTTATCCCCTAATACCAGGGTATCCTCATAATGTGAGTACTTATATGTTGAAAGAAGACTAAATACAAGTGACATTTTCCCATCCCCTAGATATACTGGACAGATGATAACAGGGTCAACCAGGAACTCAGAATAGGGTCAATACAAAGATGGTCTAACTATTATCAATAAATGAATTCACATCTGTGTCGACGTTGAGGCGGCCATGTGGGGTATAGCAGTGTACCTTATGAATCCAGGCCATTTCAAGCCTGGATAGTTCCCTGACTAGGGAGCTGCCCCTCCAATGAGCACTAAACCTGTCTATCCCCAAAAAGATTGTGTTGGCAGGATTTTTTTTCCTTCCAGTTATTCAATTTTTTTTTTCACCTTTTTCTCCCTTTTTTTTTCTCTTTGGGGGGATTTGAGTATTTTTCCCTTCCCCTGTTTTTGTTTTGTTTTTTTGGGGTGAATTTTATATAATCTTTAGGTGATCAGTTAATTTTTTTCACTTTTTGTATTTTGCCAATTGACTCGGTTAAATTGATGATAGGTAACTCCTATCCTCATATTGATTAGTGGTTCCAAATTAATAATAACTACTGCAGTAGGGAACAGACACAAAAGATACGCTCAGCATCTTTCTAAATTACTGTTCTGCCTTATTATGACGCAATTGAAGGTTTTTATGCACACGATTAGGTAGGCATCACATTAATATTACAATTGTACGTTTATGGTAACAAGGGGCGTTACATAGGCAGGCTAATTCTAAGCAGGACTCGAAAGAATGTAAACATTTACTGAAAACATTATTAGTGCTGTGTGCACAGTGAGGGCAATGTGCAATACATACAAAATAGAATACAATTATATACAGAACTTACAAATTTCCATTACAGTCTCCCCTCTTTTGATCAATATTTTGATCACTAACCATACCTGCTATAACCTTTAACCTGGAACCTCCACACACTTAGGTGGAGGTAGTCCTGGCCAAAGAGGCAAAGAAAAACTCCATTGTGGAGAAAATAATAGCTGAGCAACTGTTTTCATTACCAAATGACTTTTCGTTGTGAAAAACAAATGAATGATAAGACATATTTACAGAGTACTGTCTGTACACTCCTGTGGCCAGAATGACCTTCTAGCTGAATTGTGTGAATTATCAGCACATGTAAACACAGACAATTCTACGTAAAATGGAAGACATACAAAAGACAAATATGACTTCAACATGGCTAAACTACTTCTCAAATATATATATCCCTTACAATTAAAGTAATTGAATCAAAAAGTACCCTAGACTGTGATCACATAAGGGAAACAAATCAAACAGAGAGATTTCTTTAATTTAGTCATTTTTGAAGTGTCTGGTGTGGATCCAGGTGACTTTTCCTTCAAGTTTTGCAAAAACTGTGCATGAAATAGATGCTGTATTGAGTCTCCAAACATTTCCTTATATATAAATGTCTCTTAACAATCCACAAGTCACCTGGCTTTAGTTTTAGATCCTTCCAAACTTTTAGGATCTGGAATTGGGGAGAAAACACATAAATTAGTTTGTCAAAAACCTTAAAAGATCAGCAACATTCTCTGTGAGATCCGAATGGAGGACTTCAGCTGCTGAGACAAAATATAAGCAAGTGAGTAACACACTCCCAAACAAAATCCCATAGGGAGAGAGTCCAACATCTCCCTTAGGGGCTTCATCAAATATAAGAAAACATTCAGGCAAAAGTTTTCTAGTTTCTTACTCTACTTTTTCCTCTACATTGTAGACAGTAGGGGGTGTAAAAATAAAACCTCAAAACTTCTAGTAAGGACTCTCCTATAAACATGATTTCCTCTGTTTCTCTCTGTACTTTCTGCACTCTATATTTACAAACTACTTCTGATAACACGTTTTACTGTGGCCTTTGCAGTAGCATTTCCCACTGGACATCCAGAAAACATGTCCATACAGACAAAATGCATACTTGTAAGATCCTAACTTGGGCATCTGGATATATCTTTTTGTAATCTCTGGAAGGGATCTTCAGCTTTTGGTAACACCTTTGGTAACAGGTAAAACAAGAAGTGGTATGTTATAAAAACAACTGTGGAGAACCCTGGCTCTATCCCATGCTCATTTACTAAGGCAGCCATAACTGCTTGTGACTGATGACACGGTCCATGTGTCAAGCTGGAGGGAAAAGAGTGGCTGGCAGACATAAATGATCACCTTTTCCAAAGTCCTATTTCATAAGAAGTTGCCCCCTGTGGACCACTTGTTCTTCTCCTTCTGGCTTCCTTAAAGTATTAATCCCAGCTATACTTAGCCAGAACTAGGGTGGAATCTGTGAGTTGCACAGACCCATCAAGTGTCCGGGGCTGTAAATATAGCATCCTCAGTCACCTGGTCTGCTTTCATGTCTGAAAGTTAAAATGGCTACCTCAGCAAGAACCTGGAAGGCTGAAAACAGCCGATCAAATTAACTTGGCATGCTTGGTTGGTTTACCTGCCGAAGTAAAAACAAACTTCTGGCCCTTTAAATGGAACCAAAAGCTCTCTATATCTCGACTATCTATATAAATATAAACTCTTTTTATAGCTCACAGGCTTTGCTAAAATATGGAGCTCTGCTTCTTGAGCTGGGGAAAAAGGATCCAATGACTTTGAATACAGAGTATCCTTCTGGGTGATAAACTGCATACTCAAATCTACAACAAATTTAATATCTGGGTCTTCAGGGAGTGTGACCTGTACTGGGCTCACAGCAGCTGATTCCTATGTCATCAATTTAACACATGCGTCTTTTCCTTTCTTTTGAATAAATGTACGCATTTTTCATTGTTAGATTTGTACATAAACAAACTCATATTTTAAACCTTTCATTAGACAAACATTTAGTTATCTGTATATTTGCTGCGCAGAATGTCAGACCATTGACCAAAACAATATCTAACTTTGTCTAATAGCACCTTTGCATAAAAGCTACAGCTCTGATATATCGGGATGAACCCTTCATTATTGGGTCCAGCTTGCATAAATATATTACAATGGCTTGTTTTCTCTCATGCTATTTGTGTAAGAACTCCAGTTTCATGTTTCAAAAGACAACTTCTTCCTGGCAATATTATAATAAATGATAACAATACCCTGCAGTCATGGAGAGATGCCCATAAATCCAAAATATTCTTCTGCTTATACCACTGAACTTACAAGAAAAAGGGGCACATCATTTCACAATCCACACATTCTGCTTTGGATTTCAAAAATAAAAACAAAACAATCTGTATGATCTGTATGATGGACCAGAAAGCATCAAAAACTATAAAACAACTGGCTGCAGGTGGCATCTATCCTAACAGGGTGTGTGGATTTGATGTGATGGGTCTGTTAGATTTAAATTTTATTTATTATAACTCTCACATCATGGACTGCACATCAAGTTATTATCAAAAACCTTAAAATGTCATTTTTGTAGAGAAACTTCTTATGTATTCCATCCATCTTGGCTTTGTTAAATATTATGGCAGCTGTATTCCAAATAACAACCTCATCTTAATCTTTTTTTTTCTCTCAATAAGGGCTTATTGAATAAATGTAAAATTACAAAATTGTTATCTTAATCTAAACTAATCCCATTTTTACAAATTTCCCCAATAACCCAGATTTCATTTCCAACCAAAGGTTGTCTAAACCAGTTTCAATATATCTATATTATTACTAAAATTGTTAAACTCATATTAGAAATTAATACTCATTATTACTTAATTTTACTTAATTTCCCTTTTTTAAATCCACTATCAAAGGATATTCAATTTGTGTAATACACGGTTAAATGTAACCTTCATTTTACCATGTTTGGAAAACATTTTCAAAATAATTGTGATCACATTGTTTACCATTAGATTCGTTAACCCTGCACATGTTTTGTCTAAAAAACTGGAATTGGCATGGTGTCCTTCCAGCTTATCACTGACCACATTCTTTCAGGAGAGCACAAAGGAGGGGGTCACATCTGCATACATGACACACACAAGCAATAGAACTAAAGGTCCCAGCATTCGCACACACATACACCAATATCTCTCTAAAATCGTTTACTTTTTCCCATTTGTACACAACACATGCATATCATTCTCTCACTTTCTTTTAACTCTCATTAATATTTTCCTGCCTAAATTCTGCTTTCCTTATTTTGTTCAGATATCTTTTATATCTAGCTTCTATGATCAGACGGGCAGCCAGAGTGCTCATCCCATCTTCTCTCTCTGACAACATATAAAGTATTCTGTTTTAACTCTCATTTCTCTGTTTCTGACTCTAATAGTTGTAGTGCCTGACCCCAAATTCATCCCACAACTTAACATGAAAATGTCCCTTTCTGTCTAGTGTTAATGTCACCCTTGATCCATCCTGCTCACATAGATAGCTGTTTCTCTAGCTGTTTACTCTGCATGATTCTTAGTCCCTGTGGACCTTGGTAACCCAGTTACCCATTGTGGATCCATGTCCACTCTAACCATTAATCTAGGGGCTCAGTATAGGCGGAACCGCACCTTTGGTTCATATATAGCGCTCCTCTTGCGCTGGGCATTTTTGAGGGTCTCTTACCCTTTATTCCCTTACTTAATTCAATGCCCATAATGACTGGCCAGTCTTCTCTCTCTTCTCTACGTGTGCCTATACCCTCTTGCCTCTAAACTACTTTATCTAGCAGATTTACTACATATACCTGTGAACAGCACTATTCTTCCCTTTCTTATCTATAACACTCCAATGGACAATAGACAGGGACAACATAACATATAACCACCAATCAATACAGTTCAATTAAGGGGAGTAAAATAGGTACCCTTTGTCCCGAAAATGCCTTACCGATCAAGGACGTCTGATAACTCAAATGTAAGCAAAAGGCTTACCTCAGCCGGCTGATTATCAGAAATTCCTAGATCGTCTCAAGCTCCTTGTTTCGGATACTCAGGGTCACCTGGAATCCCCTCCTAAGGCAAAGCTCGCCATGCTGACTCGGTTAAATTGATGATAGGCAACTCCTATCCTCATATTGATTAGTGGTTCCAAATTAATAATAACTACTGCAGTAGGGAACAGACACAAAAGATACGCTCAGCATCTTTCTAAATTACTGTTCTGCCTTATTATGACGCAATTGAAGGTTTTTATGCACATGATTACGTAGGTATCACATTAATATTACAATTGTACATTTATGGTAACAAGGGGCGTTACATAGGCAGGCTAATTCTAATCAGGACTCGAAAGAATGGAAACATTTACTGAAAACATTATTAGTGCTGTGTGCACAGTGAGGGCAATGTGCAATACATACAAAATAGAATACAATTATATACAGAACTTACAAATTTCCATTACTCCAATATTTTCCGACTTGTCGGGATATGAGTGGCTCGTTAAGGAAAGATTGGAAATCAGCCATTCGTCGATCTTTTACATTAAACAACCATCCCTATACCCATATTATTTGTTATGGGTATTGGGAACATTGATCATTGATAGGCACCTATGCCCAGCGAGCGCTCATGTAGGGGTTGCGCCAACTGTTCAACTGATGATTTTTAACATTACATTGAATATTAGGACCCCAATTTGTTTTTACTTTTTTATTTCCATTTTGATGTTTTACTGCTTTTTTATTTTTTAGTGACACCTGCCATTATTTATCTTCAACACCTGATCGATCGTGCCATCTCTTCTGTCAATGTAGGAGATGTTAATGACGATTGCTAATTTTATAGTCCATACTTTTTATCAACCATCAATTCGTTAGATCTCATCAACCTTACAGTCTCTTTTAGGGTAACAGCCAATTAAAAGACCATCAGCTCTTTCAATTTATCATTATAGGGCATTTGCCCTTTCCCAAAATGGCTGATCTGATTGAGGGACACCAGGAGCTCAGAACTGGGCGTTCCATTCATTGTGCAGTGTATTTATGGTGGTGAGTCAGCACGCCGCCCGTGCCCCTGGAAGACGTCATCTCTGACGAAATGGCGTAAAAAAAGTAAGGAGCGGCGTGCTGACATGACCACATACCGCGCTAGTCCTGGAAGCTATGGGCAGCATACGATGGATAGATTTTTTAATCCATGGCTTTACATTTCCTGCATAACTGTAAGTGCAATATTGTGTTATATCAATAAATTTTTTTAAATGTTTTGCGCTATGGAAGTTTTCATGTCCTTTCATGGTGAATGAGCATACATCTGCCACATGAGATGACATCTTACGCGGAGAGTCTGAGGAGCCCATTTTGCTTTGAAAGACCCGAGGCTGGGGTTAAGAGCCACAGGCACGCATGATCTCCTTAAACAAGAGATCTAAGGAGCTGGTAAGCGGCAGTATTTTCGTGGGTGGAGGTACTTCTCTATTGCACCCCATCACATCCCCCATAGCGTTGAAGTTGCATGTCATCACATAAATGCTGATATGATAATATATTGCATGCATTTTTAATATACTTTTCACATATTTTCAATTGTATGATTTAATTTCTTCAATATTTTTCTTTTGATCACAAATCATTTCACAGCGCAGCTTCCTTTTTTATGATTACTATAGTAATACTTAGTACTTGGTGGCAAAACCCTTGTTGGCAATCACAGAGGTAAGACGTTTCTTGTAGTTGGCCACCAGATTTGCACACATCTCAGGAGGGATTTTGTCCCACTCCTCTTTGTAGATCCTCTCCAAGTCATTAAGGTTTCGAGGCTGACATTTGGTAACTCGAACCCTCAGCTCCCTCCACATATTTTCTGGCTAGGCCACTCCAGGACCTTAATGTGCTTCTTCTTGAGCCACTCCTTTGTTTGGCTCAGGGTGAATTTTCAGTAGCATAAGCGGTAACCCTGAGTCACACTTGGGATTGCTTCGCCAGGATCCAGTCAAAGTTACTTACCTTGTCCCCAGGATCCTGCGATGTCTTCGCGCTGTGTCCGCGGGCTGTATCCTCCGCTTGAACTTTCACAGTGCCGGGCTCCATTCCCTGCGAGCGCCGCGACGCACGGGGACGGAGCCTGGTGCCAAATTCAAAAACTGAAAAACATATAATAAATACAGTACACTGTAATCTTACAGATTACATTACTGTATGAAATTATTTCACATCCCCTTTGTCCCTAATGTTTTGTCCAGTGCCTGCATGCACTTTTATATTATATATGCCATTGTTTCTGCCTGGAAACTTGAGAATGTCCATGGCAACCAAAAAGCATACCTTTACGTCAAAAGCGGTTTTAGACCTGATAGAAAACAGCGATCGTAAATTAGAATCACTTGCAGAATTGAGTGATAGTGATTTGTGGGGAAATTCATCATCAGACACTGAAAGTAATGACAGCTACAATTCTGCAACTGAGCAAATTTCAGTGTTTTTGATTTGATTACATTATTGAATAAATATTATTATTATATTATTATTTGTTATAATTATTTATAGTAATTTATTATACCATACATTTTGATTTCATGTTTCAAACTATCATACCCGGAATGTCTACTAGACTCTTGTTTGGACAGATTTAAGTGTGTTATTCCTAAGAATTACAGGGCTACAATATAAAACGACAAATTTCCATGCAAAACAATGTACTGCTTTGAGCATCAAAAATCTGACATAATAATACCACCAGGGAGGTTAACATAAATCACATACAGAAAACAATTTACATTGCTGGTAGCTCTTCTATATTTGTTTTCTCTTCCCCTCCCACGCCCACTGTCAATGTCTATGCTGGCACTGACAAAAATAGTTTTCTTTGGGAACATATACATTTTAAGTTCAGTTCAAGAACCTGTGGGAAATCTGTTGTATAGGAGTATCCACACTGCATTTCGGCACTACATATTATGATAACTATGTAATAATGATTGATAATGTTATAATGTTATAATTTTACTGTTCTTGTGAATTACTATCACATGTTTGTATTTTATGGTTATGTTTTCCTGAAGAGTCCAAAAAAGCGTGTTAAAAAAATTATAAAGATGGAATAACTTTGGATTTCAGTAAAGAAACATAAAACTTAAAAATAAAACTTATTAAAGGATTCCAACTGAGAAGAATATTGGAATACATCATACTTGCTGTAATGGAAGCAAACAGATATACGGTTCTTCAGAGCTGTTAAGACTATATGATAATGTTATTTTTAGTATGCTTAATTAAAATACACATCATATGTGCTTTATTAAAGATGGATGTATAATAGTTTTTACTCTATGTGTGGTCATTTTGTCTATATTTTTCATGAAAAGAAAATATAATCTTTTTTTGTTTCGGCTTAGTTTATGAGAAAATAAAAAGCGGTATTAAACCCCCCAAAAAATGTATGAAATGCAGCTTACCAATTCTTAGATGTGGTGGCTGCATTTTGTTTTTTGTTTTAGTCTTTTTTCCTTTATTTTCACCGGGTGATCCAGCCAGTAAGTCTGTTATTTGTAAGCTTACTTTAACAGACCAAGCTGTCCAGACAAAGTAGCAGTTAGAGGGTTGAGGCAAACCATTTAACACTTCATTTAATGTAAAACCTTTATCTCAAAAGGAAAAAGAAAGCTGTTGCTGTAACTGATTATGTCAGCTGGAGATCAGCTTCAATTTGTTAGTCAAGTCCATTTAAATGTGATAGTCTCTTGACCTTCCCTCTTAGATTGTAAGCTCTAAGGAGCAGGGCCCTCTGATTCCTACTGTATCAAATTGTATTGTATTTGTACTGTCTACCCTCAAGTTGTAAAGCGCTACGTAAACTGTTGGCGCTATATAAATACTGTATAATAATAATAATAATAATAATAATAATAACACTACCCTTCACCCAGACTGACAAAGCTGCTATCCAAAGGTAAACAAGTGTATAGGTGCTGCAACCTTCCCACACAAAAGCTCTGCCCGGTGCTTAGACCTTGAGGCTGCTGAGTATTCCAACATACCAGAATAAGGAAAGGGATGGTCAGCACTCAGGATGACATCTAAAATAGTATTCCTTTATTAAATACATGTACAGAACTGTATAACAGCCTACGCATTTTGGACATTAGTCCTTAGCTATGACTAAGGACTAACGTTCGAAACATGTAGGCTGTTTTACAGCTCTGTACATGTATTTAATAAAGGAATACTATTTTGGATGTCATCCTGAGTGCCGACCATCCCTTTCCTTATTCTGGTACGTTGGAGGTTTCAGCAGCCTCAAGATCCTGCAGCATGTGCCCGGAGCCAATGCGAGTGCCTGGTGAGAGCAATGCCCACCAGGCACCCGCAATTGCTCGTGACAGAGCGAGAACCGGGATCTGTGTGGGTAAACACACAAATCCTGGTTCTCTCAGGGGAGAGGAGACAGAATGTGTGTTCATACAAAGTATGAACACCAATCTTTCTCTTCCCCTAGTCAGTTCCATCCCCCCCACATTTAGAACACACCTAGGGAAAACAGTCACCCTTCCAGTGATATTTATACAGTAATCAGTGCATTTTTATAGCACTTATCGCTGTATAATTGTCAATGGTCCCAAAAATGTGTCAAAAGTGTCCAATTTGTCCGCCTCAATATCGCAGTTCCGATAAAAATCACAGATCGCCTCCATTACTAGTTAAAAAAAAATAATAATAAAAATGCCATAAATCTATCCCCTATTTTGTAGACGCTATAATTTTTTTTTTTACCAGATGTATATGTAGAAGAATACATATCAGCCTAAATTGAGGAAAAAAAATAGTTTTTTTTTTTTTTTTTAAATGTGGGGTATTTATTATAGCAAAAAGTACAAAATATTGTGTTTTTTTTCAAAATTATCGCTTTTCTTTTATTTATAGCGCAAAAAATAAAAAACGTAGAAGTGATCAAATACCACCAAAAGAAAGCTCTATTTGTGGGGAAAAAAGGACGTCAATTTTGTTTGGGTACAGCGTCACACAACCGCGCAATTGTCAGTTAAAGTGACACAGTGCCATATCCCAAAAAATGGCCTGGTCATTGAGCAGCCAAATCTTCCGGGGCTGAAGTGGTTAAACTACGTAGAGGGTTCTTTACTGTAAGAGCAGCAAGCATGTGGAATTCCTGAACAACCACAACATACAGGGATATACAATGTAATACTGACATATAATCACACACATAGGTTGGACTTGATAGACTTCTTGATGGCGTCTTTTTTCAACCTCATCTACTATGTAACTATATAACTATATAACTATGTAAGGTTAGAGTAAATACAGTACATACATATTCTTTCATTCTTATCAAGTGTGTTCTACTTCTTTATTTCTTTTTTTGCATTTTAAATGGGAGAGCTGTACAAGAACTATCACTTTATTTAAATACTGTAACCATAGTACATTTGCTTCAAGTGCTTATTTTTAGTGATCTATTAATCCTTTGCCTAAAGGGATTTCTTCCTTTCTTGTTGGAGTTTTAGAGATTTGAGGGTCTAATTCATCCAGACTTGATACTATGTCCCCTTTTAATAGTTCTAATTGCCTAATTATCTGTTCTAGTGCAATCATAAAGGCTTCTAGCATTTCATTTTACCCTCAGGAAAATGTATCTGAACATTCCGGATTTAGCAGTGATACAAATGTCCACATTGTCCATAGGAAAGAAACAAACAAAAGTCTCATTTGACTCCTTAAAAACCTTGCACCATCTGAAAAATGTGTTACATAGAAATACGTTATTACTGTATATCACCATGTAGCCTGCAATGACTTTGAATGTTAGGCAGTTATTGTAATCAGCTGTGTCATTAATTCCTGAGTCATTTGGTTAAGGTGGCAAACTATTTATAGGATTTCATTTTTTTATAACTTTATTAGATTAGAAATCCCTGCTACTTGCTTAAATGAATGATACTAATTTAACAATTGTAAATTATTGTTCTAATATTGCTGTCTTAATTGACATTGCCCTTCTTGCACTTTATATTTTACGTTTGCTTTTTATGAATATAATTTCCTAAGTGTTTTAGAAAATGAAATATTCATTATAAGTCTAAGCATTGTAATGAGCAGATGATACATTAGAACAATCAATGTTAAACACAAGAGAAAAGTAGCATTTAAACCTTAAGAAAACTGTAACGTAATCTATGCAAATCGTGTTCAAAACAATGCAAAAAAAAAAACAAAAAACTGTAAGTTGATCCATGTGTTTTCCTCATTATTAATGATTGATTCGTGACTAGAGTGATTTTTTAAAGGCTCTGGAGAATTAATATGGACTATTATAGTGCATCCATTTTGAACATGCTTGTCACATGCTAATCTGTTTTTGGCTCTAATCACTTTTGCAATTTTCTTTTTAACTATTGTAAAGCCAAAACTTTTCTTAATTTTGGATAAACTAAGAAAGTGTAGGAACCCCTGTTAGTTTTCTAATGTTGTCTGTGTCCTTGCTGGGGAGACTCACCTTCTCTGATTATCTGGTTTCCACTGTCACTAGAGCAGAAAGTTATAGAAAATCTAAAAGGTAAAGTATATGAGGGGAGATTTGGGATTGGGATACCTGCATTGGTGCAGACAGCCTGAAAGAGGGAATTTCCCTTCATCCTTAAAGGATAAATCCACCTAGTTGGACAGAAATGTAATTTTCATAATAAATAGAAAAGTGTTTTTAAATGCCAGCCTTTCCAATGTGCTTATCGCTCACTTACCTTATCCACGGGAGGTTTAAAATCTTGTCCTTTTATTTGAATTTTGAAAATGATTTTCAGATTCCATCATCTTCCTGTAGATCATCCCTCAGCATTCACTTCCTGTTAGGTCATCTCCCAGAAGCTTTCACTTCCTTGTTGCATCACAGAAGAGGGTGTGAGAGGGTGTGTTCACAACTCTGGACCAAACCTCTCTCATTACAATACCACCTTCCACCCACTTCCCATACAATCTGATTGTGCAATCTCCTTTAGATCTCCCATCAGCTATGTAGTACAAGGGCCTGTGTGATATTATACAAATTGAATGGATTGTTCAAGTGTGTTCCCCTATTCCATAGTTCTGATACTTCTAAAGAAAATTGTACAGAGATTGTACAGTCAGATTGCATAGTGTATGCCCATCTTTATACAAGTACATAGGAAGGGGTGGACGGAGACACTCCATTGTTAGGCCTCATGCACATCACGTAGAAAAAACTCACATTCCTGCATGCGTTTGTTTTGGGTGTATTTTCACACATCATGCATAGGGTAGCCCGTTCATTTGAATGTCCTACAAGCAATAATTGCCCCAGAGAGGCTCCAGGACTTTTTTTGGAGCAGAGTATGGTGTGTTACTGCAGTTTTTGTTGCGGTTGCTGCACTTGGGGTGTCTTTAACATGTAATAACTACACAAGCACGGTGCATATTTGTTTCTGAAACGCATGGCAAAGCACGCATTTTTTGGGCAGTTTGCTATGCGTTTAGAAGTTTAAAAACACACAGCCTTTAATTAACAAGTAAGGCATTGTTTGTGCACATATGTGTGTTTTTTAAGTGTTTTGCATGTGTTTTTGCACATATATTGTATATGGGTGGAAGGAGTATAGGAGAACAGTTGTTCAGGTTCAAAAATGAACTAAAAAACATGTCAAACCATTTGCATTGTGCATTTACAGGCAGTTCTATTGACATCTATGGGACAAAAATTCATGAGACACAGCTCCAAAAAAGCTTACATACCTTTTTGATCTTGGAGCGACTGAGCCAGAAGTATGAACAGCCAGTATTAGGTCCAGTTCCCATTGGGTGATTAGCTCTGTGCCCCGTGCAGGTCTGTCTTTTGCTAACATGAGGATGCACAGGTGCTGCATGCATCCCTGTGTCAGCATCCCATTTTAGTCTATTGGAACATGCGGCTGAACAGACACAGCTGCTGTATCCCTGTAAGACAGGCTTGTTAGTGCTGGTCCCTGAAAAGACACAGCCTCTGTCTCCTTATATGACATGTGAGTGCATTCAGGTGCAGATCCCTGGACTTAACCTGTGTGCATTCGGGGACCCGCACCTGGCACAGGGATACATGCAGCACCTGTGCATCATGTGCCTATAAAATATGATCTTTGACGGGGCACAGAGCTAATCACTGAATGAATGAGGCCTTAAAAAGAACGTGATATTCTCTCTCTATTTATCTATATATATATCAGCAATAGCAATGGACAGTCACAGGAGGGAGGGACTGGGTGGTCTGACCTGGGACTGGGGTCTGCCTGGGGGTCAGTGCAGTGGCCGCCTCATCACAGGAGAAAAAGGAAAGAGCCAAGGAGGAGGAGGAAACAAGGAAAAAAAGTGCTGCTGGCCTGGGTACCTACCTAGGTGTTTTAGCATGTGAGATAGATAATATTAATGATTGCATGAACTCATTCAGGAAAAAATGGGTTGCTGCATCACAAGTGAAGATTTGCAGAAGCTGCAGGTCTGTTTCATGCAGTGCCAAGCAAAGCAGTATGTATTCAGTCTCTGATCCACTCTTGTAGTATGTCTGCGGTCTCTGATCCATTCTTGTAGTATGTCTACGGTCTCTGATCTACTCTTGTAGTATGTCTTCAGTCTCTGATCCACTCTTGTACTATGTCAGCGGTCTCTGATCCACTCTTGCAGTATGTCTATGGTTTCTGATTCACTCTTGTAGTATGTCTGCAGTCTCTGACCATCTCCTGTAGTATGTCTGATGGGAGAGCAGCAACCCTGCTCAAAGACAGCGGGGGAAAGTTCTGTCAGGGGACAGGAGGCTGAGTGTGAGGTGATGGAGGCTCCCTTCGAGGTAAAATAAGGGATGGAGGCTGTGCTTGAGGTGACAGATTCTGTCTAACTGTATGCCACAAGCAGTCTTTATATAAATGTTATTTTAAATGTATTTGTACTTGTAAAAACTAGGCCAGAGAGTAGACAGAGTGTTTTTTGGTGATTTTAATTTGAAATGTACCTTGGTGACCTTCACTAAGGTCTGTACTCTGAAAAATGTACCACAGCCTTGGTTCGTGCCTATCCCTGCACTGACCGTTGTACACCTTTTTCAAAGCGTCGCTCGGCACTTTGAAAAAAAAAAGTTGGTTTTGTGTTGCCATTTGTGCACTCAGGCTCAAAAAGGTTTGCCATCACTGGCCTAGGCCATCTTTATGTATAACAACAATTATTTTTTTTAGATTCTCAGAGAGTTCTTTGCCATGAGCTGCCATGTTGAACTTCCAGTGACCAGTATGAGAGAGTGAAAGCGATAACACCAAATTTAACACACCTGCTCCCCATTCACACCTGAGGCCTTGTAACACTAACGAGTCACATGACACCGGGGAGGGAAAATGGCTAATTGGGCCCAATTTGGACATTTTCACTTAAGGGTGTACTCATATTTGTTGCCAGCGGTTTAGACATTAATGGCTGTGTGCTCAGTTATTTTGAGAGGACAGCAAATTTAAACTGTTATACAAGCTGTACACTCACTACTGTACATTGTAGCAAAGTGTAATTTCTTCAGTGTTGTCACATAAAAAGATATAACAAAACATTTACAAAAATGTGGGGGGTGTACTCACTTTTGTGAGATACTGTATGCTGAATATATGATGGGCAAATCAGCATATGACAAGCTCGCACATCTGTTCTCTGCTCCTGTAAGCATGTTCAATGTTTAACAGCACTCACTCCAACCTTTAAAGTGGTTGTTAACCCATTATATGAAGATCATGCCATCCTTCCTGTAATATAACGCTATGTGCCCCTGTGCCTGTGCTGTATAAAAAAAAATGTCCATTATACCGTATATCAGAGCATCTCCCAGTGCTCAGGTGACTCCTCGGCTCTCTCCTCTGCCTGGCTGACAGCTATAGCGGGCTGGCCCAGCACTGCCGATTACATCAGCCGAGGAGAAGGAGAGGAGAGAGATCCGAGGAGTCACGTAAGTGCCAGGAGACGCTTTGATATACGGTATAATTGGCATCTTTTTTATGCAGCACAGGCACAGGGACACATAACGTTATATAACAGAGGGTATGGTATGCTTATGTTATGAAAATATAAGGTAAAGGGAAAATGAGAGGGCAATTGGGACTTTATATGAAGCACAAAGTCTCAGAAAAAACAGCTATCAATAGAAGTGTAAATATAAATATATTTATTAGGTACAATATGGCCATAAATACATGATAAAAACAATAATTGATAGTGTTGTTATATGACCCATAGAATTGCATATGTATACACATGCATGTATATTGTTAGCATATTGCAGCAATGACTACAGTGGTAGAACTGACCTCCAAACTACCTGGTCTGCATGGGTGTGGTAGGAAAGAGACCCTGGGGTGGTGGCATCTCAATCCTATAACCACAGAAATGTATAAGATTTAACATATAAATTGTAAAAAAAACATGTAGTCACAAGCACGGCTTACATTATAGATTTGATTGCACCAGGAGGCCAGGATTATGGAGAGGACAGAGCTGACAGGCAGGGAGGGGAGGGGGAGAAGGACAGAGGAGGAGACAGGAGAGCAGAGAGCAGGGCTGCGTATGACGGAGGCACATAAACTGACCACGGTGTCAGGTCTCAGTAGCCATGATATATCATGGTCACTTTACAGAGATGAGGGCATAGCCAGCCAGGATCAGCCAAGTTTTTTAGGTGATACAGGGGGACAAATTACACAGCAATAAGCACTGTGCTGTATAACATACTTTAAGGGAACAGGATACCTTTTTTTTTCGTTAAGGGTAACAAACACTTTAATGATACAGTACTGGATATGTTTATTTGCCCCAATAGCCTCTAAATGGGGTACCTTTCTTAACCCTGGCCCCATTGAAACCATGTAGGCTGTTATGGCTTTAGCTATGCCACTGGTGAGCTAATAATACTATTCAACAAACACTGCAAGTGCGCTGACATCAGAAATTCAACTTACTCACATCCAAACTTCCAACAACATGCAGTGTGTGTGTGGTTGTGTTTATGTTTGTGTGTTTTAGGATATTTTCCCTGCATGACAAGAAGGAATTTTCAGATTACTGAGAAAATGAACTTGAGTAAGATACACTAAAGCTATACATTGATGAAAACTGAAATATTGACCTGGCAAGATGTTTCCCCATATGCATTTCAAGATTTTAATTTTTGACTGACAAATATCTTAATAACAAACATAATGCTGCAAAGGTGGAGGCCGTTAGCTCTTTCTGTGATGAATATTCCAGCCCTGTGTCCCCAAATGCAGCTTGCTTGCTACCATAGTAGATTAACATTTGATAGAATTAGGTGTGACAGGTTCAAATATCATTCAGCACCTTGGAACATTACTTTGACACCCAAACTCTTCCATAATTTAACCTTGCTATAGCACTTTTATTTTATGATGTGAAAGAACAAAGCTGGTATGTCAATTGAGCCCTAACTGGCCTGGAAAATGATGCTTAATATCACAAAATACCCTGTAATCTTCACATATTTAAGGTGCATTTTAAAGTTACAAATTGGTGAAATATTTATTGGGGCATGTGACTCCTAACTGCAAAAAGATCATTTTCTTTAAAACTACATGTAAACTTTAAAGGGAACCTTTCTTGTTATTAAAGTGAACAAAACAACTATACTCCAAAAGAAATGCACCTCACGGTGCCTAAAGACATTTTTAGTAATCCTTGTATTGTTCTGTGTGCCTGGGGAGCTCTTCAATCCCAAAGACATCTTGAATATAGGTCTTGACCTCTTACCTGATTCAAAACTTACTCTTGCTTCTGTCTTTCTAAAATTCAATATAAGAGCCTCAGTGGCCAGGGTGCCATAAACATGGTTCGTATTTTAAGGATTTGTTGTGCATTAAGTTGATTGAGGAAGATCATGCACTAGCAGGCAGAAAAAACTATGCTGGGATCTAGATAAGGAGTTACTGATAGGGAGGTGGGGCTAAAGAAAATGGAATCTTCCCCACTTCTCAAGCTTATTGTGTAAAATTAGCTCTGCTATGAATAGTTTTATATGGTTTTGTAATAATGCTTAGAACATGTTACTTTTTCTCATCCTTTATAAGTGCTTGCAATTATAAGTTTGTTACTCCATCACGTCTTGCCCTCAGTGATATCTGTGAGAATAGTATTGTACTGTAAGAAATTATTGTAAGAAATTGGGGTAGGGGTGCATGATCTGTATGGTGTTTTGAAAGGGGTGCCAAAAGCAAAAAAGGAACTACTGCAATAGAGGCTCTATAACACTGGAATAAGAAAACACTAAAAAATAAAACAAATGCAGCCACCACATCTAATGATTGGTAAGCTGCAATATAGTACATTTTTGTTTTGGGGTTTAATAACTCTTTAACACTCTCTTTCAATTTGTAATTGTTGTCTATGTCCCCGCTGTGGAGAATTTCCATCACTTCTTATCCCACTGATAGTGGTCACTGAAGCAAGAAAAAATAGACTAACAGGAACACAGAAAAAAAAGAATCATAAACTGGCAAATGGTAGAATCTTATAAAACACATTAGCTGCAGTTCTATGCTTTGAAGTGCATAGGAACTGCAAAGACTACTGTTTGAATGTCTAAGCTTCTAAAAGAGGTTTCTGGTCACCTAACTTGAGTTAATGAGTAACCAACTATGCTTTTTCTGTATCTGAAAATTGTATAAAACTGTATCAGGGCTCTTTCACACTGGGGCGGGGGCGGCGTCGGCAGTAAAGCGCCGCTATTGTAAGAGGCGCTTTACCGTCGGTATTCGACCGCTAGCGGGGCGGTTTTACCCCCGCTAGCGTCCGAGAAATGGTTAAAAACCACAGCATAGTGCCTCTGCAGAGACGCTTTGCCGGCAGTAAAGCCGCGCTGTCCCATTGATTTCAATGGGCAGGAGCGGTATACACTCCACTCCTTCACCGCTCCGAAGATGCTGCTAGCAGGACTTTTTTTCCCATCCTGCTAGCGCACCACTCCAGTGTGAAAGCCCTCGGGGCTTTCACACTGGAGACAAAGCAGCGGCACTTTCGGGTCGGTTTGCAAGCGCTATTATTAGCGCAATAGCACCTGCAAACCGCCCCAGTGTGAAAGGGCCCTTAGACTCTGTATTTAGAGTAATAATGAATCTTCTAAGGCCCCTTTCACATGGAGGTGCCAGTAAAACACTGAGTGCTTTTGAAGAGCTTTTCAGGCGCTTTTGAAGAGATTTTCAGGTGCTTTTGAAGAGCTTTCCATTAATTTCAATGGAGAGGGGCGTTTTTTTCACCGCCCTGCCAGCGCACGGCCCCAGTGTGAAAGCATTCAATGATACTAATGGAAATAGGTTTTCGTGAGCTTTTCAGGCGCTTTTTTTAGCGTGAAAGCGCCTGAAAAGCTCCTTAGTGTGAAAGGAGTCTAAGGCTGGGTTCACACTGGTGCGACATGACAGCCGTACTGCTTTGGATTCGACTTTGCCCTGCGACTAGAAGCTGACATGCATCCGACTTTCAATGAACTGGGATCCGACTTGGATCCCCGCCAATACCAGTCACTGTGTTTGGTTTGAATCTTGAGGGGGAACGCCATGCCAAATTTTAAATAAAAAATCGACATGGGTTCCCCCTCCAAGAGCATACCAGGCCCTTCGGTCTGGTATGGATCTTAAGGGGAACCCCCTACGCCGAAAAAACGTCGTGGGGGTCCCCCCAAATCCATACCAGACCCCTATCCGAGCACGCCCCCCCTCCTGAACCGTACCAGGCCAGTGGGTGGGGGGCTTATCAGAATCCGGAGCCCCCTTTAATAAGGGAGCCCCCAGATCCCAGCCTCCCACCCTATGTGAATGAGTATGGGGTACATCGTACCCCTACCCATTCACCTAGGAAAAAAGTGTCAATAAAAAAAACACACTAGACAGGTTTTTAAAGTAATTTATTAGGCAGTTCCAGGGGTCTTCTTCTGACTCCGGGGGTCTTCTTCTGACTTCGGGGGGCTCTTCCTTCTTCTCCGCACTCTCCGGCTTCTTCTCCGCGCTCTCCGGCCTCTTCTCCGCGCTCTCCGATTCTTCTCCCGCATCTTCTGCTGGGCTCCTCTGCTATCTTCTGCATCTTCTTCCCTCTTCTCTTCTTCTGATGTTGACACGATGCTCTCTCCCACTGTGATTCCGTATGCACGGTCCGCAATGACTTATATAGGGATGGGGCGAGGTCACTGGGTGATGTCATCAGAAGAAGAGAAGAGGGAAGAAGACGGTGAAGACCGGGCCACCGCTAGCAAAAGAGCCGGCAAAAGAGCAGAAGATAGCGGAGGAGCCCGGCAGAAGATACCAGAGAGCGGGAGAAGAACCGCAGAGTGCAGAGAAGAGGCCGGAGAGCGCAGAGAAGAAGGAAGAGCCCCCTGAAGTCAGAAGAAGACCCCTGGAGTCGGAAGAAGACCCCCGGAGCTGCCTAATAAATTACTTTAAAAACCTGTCTAGTGTGTTTTTTTTATTGACACTTTTTTCCTAGGTGAATGGGTAGGGGTACGATGTACCCCATACTCATTCACATAGGGTGGGGGGCCGGGATCTGGGGGCCCCCTGCCCGCAGACCCCGACAACATGGGGACAAGGTGCTTTGGGGTGTGGAGCACAGGGCGCCCTCTGCCTCAAAGCGCCCTCCCCCCATGTTGAGGGCATGCGGCCTGGTATGGTTTGGGGGGGTGCTCACTTGTCCCCACTCCTTTTCCTGACCAGCCAGGCTGGGTGCTCGGATAAGGGTCTGGTATGGATCTGGGGGGACCCCCACGCCGTTTTTTTTGACGTAGGGGGTTACCCTTAAGATCCATACCAGATCGAAGGGCCTGGTATGCTCTTGGAGGGGGAACCCATACAGGTTTTTTTTTTAAGAGTTCCCCCTCAAGATCATTTGAGCACAAGTCGCACGCCAAAGTTGGATCATGCGAGACGGCGATCCGACTTTGATCCGACTTCAATGATAGTCAATGGGCTGAAGTAGGATCAAAGTCAGACCAAAGTAGTACAGGGAGCATTTTCAACTTGTGTCGGACCAGTTAGGACGGCTCCCATAGGGAAACATTGATTTTCACACGTCATGCAACATGAGCTCCCAATGTCGGAGCGTTTGTCGCACTAGTGTGAACCCAGCCTAAGGGTTATTATTAAAGCCCTTATCACTCTCAGTCATGTGACTTTAATAAAAGGTTGATTTTTTTTGGCCTATCCAACGTTGACCTTTACTCTAGTCTAATCTCTCCTTATCATTGGTTAGAAAATGTCCTGTCTGCTTATTCCACAAGTGTTCTACATAACAAGCATATCTAAGTATAATTTTGTTTATTGTATTTTTATTGTAGATGTAACTAATAAAAACAAACAATGATGTAGATCTCACTGAATAATGAACTGACAAAGTAATGGTAGAACCATAAGCTTTTCTATTATTTCATGTCTGTGGCTAGCCTCAGTCTTTTAAGTGACTTGCACCTATAAGAACAATTTTGCTAATTACAGTAATTTTAAGATATACTTTTAATCATATGAAGCAATAGGTCCCACTGCTCAAAAAGCTCTACTCACCCCCTTCACTGGAGGGCATGCTGACCAAGGAAGCCCGTCCATATCTTATGTGTAACATATTGATTATGTCACTGATTAAGGCCAACTTTATTTAGCCAAGCAGTACATGCCACAATCCCACCTATATAACACCACTCTCTGACACTTTTTATCCTTACAGTGCATTCACAACTGCAAATGCACTTGACACTGACTACATGCGAGAACCCCCAACAGGGGTTCCCAGTGATTAGCTGCAGGAAAGCAATGAGAGGTTGCTGCCTGCCGCAGCTTACCACAGCCACTTGCATATATTTGCCTATGTCTAGGGCTTATTACTGGCATGTGATTGTTGATGAGTGATTACATGTGAGTGGCCAGGTGTGAATGGGGCCAGAAAGTGAAATTGGTGTGTTTAAACAAAAACATTCACATCATCACATTTCCAAATGTACTGCTAATTGCACAAATAATGCGTGCTTTGCCATTCTGTTTGGAAACATTTTAGAGACAGACACAAAGGAGATATGTCTGACTTTTCTTTCTGTGGTATGGAGAGGGTCTTACCTGAAGATAAAGGCGGGGATAGGTATCACAGGCTTTTGGATAGTAATGTGTTTTGGATACATAAGATGCATACCCGCATCCCTCGGGGTTTTAATCACAGGGATGGGATGTGGACCTTTTTTTCATAAGTGATAACATTTTAGTCTCTAATATGTGCTTAACAGCACATATTTAGTCTCTAACAGCTTTTGTGATGCTAATTTATACACTAAGAAGATATGCATATGTACTCAGCTTTATCAATAGGAGCCTTTAATTAATGTATGATTTATAACTTTATTGCATTATGCTGGGTCATATTACATAGTCATTTTAGGGATATTCTGCTTTTTGGTTTTTCCACTTGCTCAATGATTGCATGCACTGAGCCAATTTTTTCTTCCATTTTGGGTTTTGTATATAGTATATTGTATTTTAATTCAGCTGTGTTTAGTCATGTGACCTTTTAGTTTAAATGCTAGTTATGTCATTTTATATTAGCCGAGATTAAGGCCTGATGACCCCCAAAAATTGGCTGTTACAGCCATTGTACATGCATTTTCGATAAAGGACGATTATTTTGGGATGCTATCCTAAATGCCGACCATCCTCCCTGTGATCCAAGGGGTATATTGCTACTGTAGTGGATCTATTGTAACTGCTGCTTGGGGGTGTCTTTTGTTGCTACTGAATATGTTGTTGCTGGCTGCAGGGGATCTATTTTATTGCCTTTCTTGTTCTCACTAACAAATTCTATACAAATTACTTAGCACCACAAAAGAAGAGTACTGGGAGGTGGGTAGCGGGTTGAATGAAAGGAGTGGTGCTAAAAGATAGGCGGAGGGGGAAGGGAGTACCTACATCTATTCTCTGAGAAAAAAAGCCCTGGGTATACATATGGCATAAACAAAAAAGAAAAGAAAACAAGTCCTGTTGAATCAAAAATCAACAATGAAAATTTTTTCAAACCGTAATGCCACTTACCAAAATATGGTACTGTTGCCGTAGCCAAACAAACTATGCATACAAAAGAAAACCCTGGTATTGCTACCAGGATCAAGAAGCGGCTACTTCCGCAACAGAGGGTCTTAGTCAAGATTTTTTTTTTCTATAAAAATACAAAATTTATTAATTCCACTAGGGGCGCAATTTACATGAATTCATGGTGCAACCACCTTGTTGAATTCAATAGTCGTTATACCCCGTTCGATCCTTGCACGTGACGCCAGCCTACGATATGCCCCATTCAAACTGAACCATGGGATAGGGGACGTCTGCTCAGCATCCACCCTAACCATACATCTCGCGCGGCGAGTATCGCGGACCCAGCGACCTTGCTTTAAAGGACAGGTTTTTCCATTGCGGAGCTCTTATGAGCCTAAAGAAACATTAATGTGATATAATTCTAGTCCGTGCAAGGATCGAACGGGATATAACGACTATTGAATCCAACAGGGTGGTAATGTATGGGCGTGCCTTTTCCTTGAAATACCAGATTGTGCTTGTTGGAAAAGACTGACTTCTGAAGACTTCTGAAGAAACATCCTGATTGCCAATGAGCAGTTTGCTCAAATTATTCATCTTGGAGAAAAGTCGATCATTTTGTGCACTGAAGCTGTTTTTGGATGTTCATTGCATTTTTGTTGGGTTATTTGCTGTGGATTTGGGCATAGAACCCTGATTTATACACTCTTTATAAGGCACTTATCAACCAGTTGGGACCTCATTGTAGATTCCAGTGTTGGACTGGATAACATATTGGAGTGTATCTCTCTCTGAATGGTATGCTGGTGTCTGGACTTTTTGTGTTGGTTTTTTCATTGTATATGTGTATTGTCATGTGTGTGTGTTTCCATGTTTTTTGACTGTTTTTATAGAATCTTTTCAGGGGTTTTTTCTTTTTGGAAAAAACCTTTAAAAGTACTGTGAATGAAGCTGCTTCAATATTTATAGTCGCACCAGGAATTCATGTAAATTGCGCCCCTAGTGGAATTAATACATTTTGTATTTTTATAGAATCAAAATCTTGACTAAGACCCTCTGTTGCGGAAGTAGCCGCTTCTTGATCCTGGTAGCAATACCAGGGTTTTCTTTTGTATGCTGGGTATACATATACTTTAACCACTTAAGCCCTGGACCATTTTGTTGGCCAAAGACCAGAGCACTTTTTGCAATTCGGCACTGCGTTGCTCTAACTGACAATTGTGCGGTCATGCGACGTGGCTCCCAAACAAAATTGACGTCTTTTTTTCCAGCAAATAGAGCTTTCTTTTGGTGGTATTTGATCACCTTTGTGGTTTTTATTTTTTGCGCTATAAACTAAAAAACTAGCGAAAATTTTGAAAAAAAAAACACAATATTTTTTGCTTTTTGCTATAATAAATATCCCCCAAAAATATATAAAAAAACATTTTTTTTCCTCAGTTTAGGCTGATATGTATTCTTCTACATATTTTTGGTAAAAAAAAAAAAATTGCAATAAGCGTTTGATTAGTTTGCGCAAAAGTTATAGCGTCTACAAAATAGGGGATAGTTTTTATGGCATTTTTATTAATATTTTTTTTATACTAGTAATGGCGGCGATCAGCGATTTTTATCATGACTACGACATTATGGTGGACATGTCGGACAATTTTGACGCGATTTTGGGACCATTCACATTTCTACAGCGATCAGTGCGATTAAAATTGCATTGATTATTGTGTAAATGTGACTGGCAGTGAAGGGGTTAACACTAGGTGGCGTTGTAGGGGTTAAATGTGTCCTAGGGATGTGTTCTAACTGTAGGGGGGATTGGCTAGCTGTGAGACATCACTGATCATAGCTCCCGATCACAGGGAGCTATGATCAGTGACACTGTCACTAGGCAGAATTGGGAGATGCTTGTTTACATTAGCATCTCCCCATTCTTCCTCTCCATGAGACGATCGCGGGTATCCCTGCGGACATCGAGTCCGCGGGACCCGCGACCTGACTCAGGAGCTCCCAGGCGGCGCGCACGCAATGGCAGGTAGGTATTTGTCGCAAGATCACTTTTATCGGTGGCGGGAGAGGGCCCCTCACCCGTCATGCTCTAGTGGTCTCCGGCGATTACCGGAGCCGCTGGTAGCAGAAGAGTCAATCGGGTCCTTTCCCCTGCTTGGCTGGCTGCCGAGTGAGGAGAAGATGGCCCCCACTTGGGTCCATAGCATTGACTGGCGGAAGCGAAGTCAAATGCTCTTAAAGGAGAATTTTTTTTTTGAAATGACATTTTTTTGACCCCAGATCTCATATTTAAAAGGTCCTGTCATGCTTTTTTTCTATTACAAGGGATGTTTACGAATAAAAGTGACCCACATTTTTTTTTAAAGGACAGTGTCAAAATAAAAAATAAAAAGTAAAATAAATAAGAAAAAAAATTAAAAATGATAGAGCCCCGTCCCGACGAGCACACATGAGTAGCACCCGCATATGAAAATGATGTTCAAAGCCCACATGTGAGGTATCACTGCGATCGTTAGAGCAAGAGCAATAATTCTAGCTCTAGACCTCCTCTGTAACTCAACACTGGTAACCTGTAGAAATTTTTAAACGTCCCCTATGGAGATTTTTAAGGGTAAAAGTTTGTTGCTATTCCACGAGTGGGAGCAATTCTGAAGCTTATTTTGAATATCTTTCGCACTAAAAAAAATTGGGCTAACTTTACTGTTGTCTCTTTATTAAAAAAGTGTATTTTTTTCAAAACAAGTGCGCTTGTAAGACCGCTGCGCAAATACGGTGTGACAGAAAGTATTGCAATGACTGCCATTTTATTCTCTAAGGTGTTAGAAAAAAAATATATATAATGTTTGGGGGTTCTAAGTAATTTTCTAGCCAAAAAAAGATTTTAACTTGCAAACACTGAGTCTGAAAATTGGCCCGGTCCTTAAGTGGTTAAAGAAATACATGTACTAAGAGAAATATGCAGGTTGCCATTTCTTACTTTCTTTTTAAAATGCAATCTTTTAGACACTGGGGTAGGAAATGTCACTTTGCAAATAAGTTTTCCCTTAGATTAGTGAATGTGGTGGAAATACACATTGAAGAAAGTACTCAATCATGTGCAAATAAAATAAAAAACAGTGCATTTGCTTGCATATAATTAGATGATGGAAGTCAGCAAAGCCTCACCTCATTTAGTAATCTAAGGGAAAATTCCCTTGCAAAGTGAAAGGTATCTTATAAAGTAAATAGCCTGTTTGCCTTTAGTAAATCAATGCTACTGCTACTGACCCAAAGAAAGCATAAAGATTCGGAAATTCGGTTTGATGTTAGAAGTCTTCAATAGGTGTAATTGTTCTCGGCATGTGACTCAGAAAGAACTAAATTATTAGAAGATATTGACAGCCAAGAAACTTTTATAAGGGTGTGAAGCCAGCAATAGCACTCTTTATACTTCTCAGTACAGATGTCTTTTAAGAAAACAATAATTTAATCAATCAATGTGCAAAAAAAAAACAAAAAAAAAAAAACAGTTTTAGCCACTGTTTTTAGCAGTTATTCAATTTTTTCTCATCTGAAACATATTTTTGGATCTCTGAAATTCAGAAAAGAGGAAGAGTTAAACACTTCTGTAATAAAGAGTTTAATAATGTAATACAATGATTTAACACTGCTGAATTCAATAAAGCAGTTTCTAAATAATGCTAGCAATAATAACATTATGAATAATTATAGAAATGATGTGTTCTATGATCAGGTTAGGTATGATAATAAAACATTCATGCATATAAAGAATACAATTATTGTGGAAATTAAAAATTATCCAGAGACAAACATAACAATAAAGAAAGTAAAGCAATTTAAAACTTCGCTGAGACTAATTTAACCAATTGTGTTGTTTTGATGCAGTTAAAGGATACTTTAGACCTGAAATTAGTTTGACTATATTTCCATAATTTTTCTGTTAACATTTAAATGTAAAATATGAAATCACAAACAGTGTTGTTTTCCTTCCATGCTATCTTTTGTAAACTCCAATAAAAACTGCCCCTCATGTAATAGAGATGATCAGAGGAGGACGTGGAGGGACTGATGCAAGGACATTTTTTGCTCCCGCTGTCCACTGGTGTCAGGGTTTTTTTTAAAATTCCTATGATGCTGAGCATTTTCTTCTGCTAACTTCCCAACATCAGGGCTTTTTACACCCAATAATGCTAGTGCATTTTTTTTCTCCTACTAGCCACCAATGTAGGGGCAATTTTTACTTCCACTGACTTACAATGGCAAGTTTTTTAATTCCTACCGTCCACTATCTAGCCCCTCAATAGCCTGATAGACAGTTTACTAGCCCTTTGTTTAAAAACAAAGGACCATTGTTATAGAGCCATTTATTCCAAATGGAAAATGGTGAAGAAAGAAGACATCAGCCAGCACAGGTTACAGGATATACACCCCCAATAACCTCCCTAGTTAACCTATATGGATCTGTACATGCATATTTTTCGAGTTATTACACAGAAATCAGATTACGGTAAATTAAGTAAATATTCAGACTTTAGCACACTGTTTGCATTTGCTCCATGGCATTAGAAACCCAATAAATGTTTTCATACAGTACATGGAATTGCTCTATTTATTTGAAAAATGGCAGCTCTGATCTACTGCAAGATATACTGCAAGTAAAAAAGTAACCCCTGCCAAAATTGAAAAGATTTTCTTTGTTTTTTTCCTTTTTGATCAAACTAGCTTTATATTTGTCCATGCAACACAAAAGCTATTTACAAAGAAGGAGATTTTACTTTGTATTATTGGTTATTTGATTCTTAGGTAAGTTCTTTACATGAATTAACTGTCATACCTTTACTAAAAGTTAAAGCTTTCCAAAAATGTTGGGAGCCCAAAGCATTAATAGTGTTTCATATACAAAAGAATTCCATTCCATGGCCTTCTTTAGGCCAGGTCCACAGCAGATATAGCATTGTACAGTAAATGTTCAACAATCGTTAACTCTGGGAAGATGAAGCATGATAAAAGAGTTTTAGCTTTCAATCATTGTCAATATAAATCAAAGCAGGTTTCAGAAGGTAAAATAGTTATATAGAGAACTTTAATAGTTTCAAGATATCATGCCATAGAAAAGATCTAATAGGAAAATATATTTACACGCTATTATTATGTTTTATTTATTTTATGATTATTTTTAAAGAATAGCACATACACAAAGTTTCATAATTTGTTGTAAATAAACGATATAAAAAACTGTAAATGTAAAGCATACATGCACTTTTAAAACAAATTTGTTATGCTAATATATCTACAATCGATAAACAAATAAGCAAATCTCTTACATTTGCCTTTGTTTTCACCGTGCTTTGAGATCTGTCTTCTCAGGTCCAGTCCAGTAAAACAACAACATTGTTTGCATGCAACATGTCTGATCCTACAATGTAATTACAGGCAACTACCAAAAAAGAGAAGTCTCTTCTTCACACTCCTTTTAATTCAGTGTTTCAGAAATTATAAATGATGATTTCCTTGTTGTACTGGTCATATGTAATCACTGGAGCTCAAAAACTGCTAGAAGCAGGCAGCTCTTGCTCAGGTATAGTTCCAGACCAGGGATAAGAACAAAGAAACCAACAAGGATTCATTCAGATGTGTATTCTTCTTTCCACAATTGCATGCCTAGTAAAACATGAGATGGTGGGTTAGTTGCACCCCTTTCACACTGAGTGCCTGTTAGCACTAAAGCGCCACTCAGCTTTGCGCTTATGCGGCACTTTTCAGCTGCTAGCGGTGCGTTTTCAAAGCACTTTTCATTGCAATGGGCAGGGCATTTTGGGAGCACTAAATATAGCGCTTCCAACCTGCTCCAAAGATACTGCTTGCAGGACTTTTCGTAGCGTCCCGCAAGCACACCGCCCCAGTGTGAAAAGACACACTGCAATGAATAGGAGGCAGTTTTCAAGCGCTTTTCAGAGGCTATTTCTAGCTAAAAGTGCCTGAAAACCGCCTCAGTGGGAAAAGGGTCTTAGGGTTTTGTTGAACCTATGTGTGGGGGCTGACTGTTTCTATTAATATGATGCCCAGTGATTATTTAAAAACAGAGGAGCATACACAATCATCATGTATGGCTCTTGGCGCTGTAGACATTAAATTGTAGAAATAAAAAAAAAAAGAGCAGATTCCTTGTTTTCACTCCTGGTCTGAAGTTATAGTGAAGATGTAGACACCACAAGCTGAATGTATAGATTGGAATGTTTCACTGCACACTGTACAAGATAAGAAAGGGCAGAGGCAGGGGCAGATCCAGGGGGGGGCAACGGGGCAATTGTCCCCTCCGAGCAATGCGGGTGAGTGAGAGAGCCGGCAGGCGGCACCGCATGTGAGAGAGTTGGCGGGCGGCTCCGTAAGTGAGAGAGCTGGCGGGCAGCTCCCTAAGTGAGAGAGCTGGAGGGCGGCTCCATAGGTGAGAGAGCCAGCGGGCTGCTCCGCAGGAGAGAGACAGCGGATTGGCCCGGCGGCTCGGTTGGTGAGATGTGCTGATCGATGTGTTTGTGGGCTGCTGGCCAATCAGGGAGCCGGTGGGCAGGAGAGCAGAGAGATGACATCATCTCTCACCGCCCGGCGCCCGCCCTACATCCCTGCAGTTCCCCCTCACCATGCAGGCAGCTGCGGCAGCAGAGAGATTACATCATCTCTCTGCTGCCTGACTCTGGGACACAAGAGACCATCTTAGCAGGAAAGTGACACAGCAAGTGACTGTCAGTTCGCAACGTGTGGCAAGTGGCAATCTGCATCTGGTGGCAGGCGACGTGGCAAGTGACAATCTGCATCTGGTGACAGGCGATGTGGCAAGTGACAATCTGCATCCGGTGACAGGTGACGTGGCAAGTGACAATCCGCAACATGTGGCAGACGACGTGGCAAGTGACAATCTGCATCTGGTGACAGGTGACGTGGCAAGTGACAATCCGCAACATGTGGCAGGCGACGTGGCAAGTGACAATCTGCATCTGGTGACAGGTGACGTGGCAAGTGACATGGCAAGTGACAATCTGCATCTGGTGACAGGTGACGTGCAAGTGACACACTCGGGGCTCCGACTGATTCTGCATTATGGTGAGTTAAACTATTTAATTTAACAATGTAATAATAGTAATAATGCGCTTCAATCATCCTGACACCATAACAACCATGGTGCCGTGATGATTGAAGCGCCAACACCAGCCATTTCCCCGATAGATGTACCCCAAAAAAATATATTTTCTGGCAGTGCCCCTGGGCAGGGGTAAGAGCTTATTTTTACAATGTTTCAAAATTGCTTGGAATCACTAGATTCAATAAAAAATTATTATTATTATTTTTTTAAATACAGTTATCTTTTAAAATTCTAGGATTTGTTTAATGGAACCAACAGTACTATTTCTTGAACATATCATGAAATTATCCCCTGTTGCTTATATATAAATATAAAGGAGAACCCCCCTTTACCACCTCCTGCCCAGTCTTTTATGAAAACACGGTTAGGTTGGACATCATATGGGGGGAGGGGGCACAGCAATGCGAACTGTCACCTGCTATGTCCACTGGACACAGTGACACTGGACACAGTGAAAAACTGATTGTTGCCAGCCTTGGTACCATGTGATTGCTTTGACCAGTCATAGTGATCACATGTTAGTTCAGTACATAATGACTTTCATTCAAAAAATGGTTATTATGGGGGTATTAGTACTGTCCTGGCATTTTAAGGTCTCAAGAAATTAGATAGGTAGTCAGTACCTCAGGATTTATACATTTTCAAATATATATACCATAGTCTGTAGTAGACTCTATGGGGTAGATTTGCTAAAGCTGGAGCACTCAGAATTTGGTGCAGGTATGCATGGTAGCCAATCAGCTTCTAACCTCAGCTTGTTCAATTAAGCTTTGGCTTAATTGGACTTCAGCCAGCTGTCTGCTGAAAATGGGTCACAGGAGTGCAGAACGAACTGCACTCCTGTGAACCACAGGAGAAGTACAGGCAAACAAGCTTTGGCTGTACTTCTCCTTTAGGCTTTATTCAAACCTATGCATTTTAGTGCTTTTTGCATTTTGCAGATTTGCACTACAGAACGTGTTCCATAGGAAACCATGTTAAATGGACTGTAGTGCAAATCTGCAAAATGCAAAAAGCACTAAAAATGCTTAGGTGTGAATCAGGCCTTAAGCTTTGACAATAAAACCTGGAAGCTGATTGGTTACTATGCACAGCTGCACCAGATTCTGTGTGCACCAGTTGTGGTAAATCCCCCCCAATGTGATCAGATTCCAAAGTAAAACCATATGTGCATAACAAGGTATTTATTTAGTTGTGGGTTTATAGATTTATTATAACTCATGCATTTTCATTTTTTTTTTGCATTTGAACAGGTACATATATACCCAAACACTCACCTGCAAATCATTTATATCTGGATATATTTATGAATTTTGACTATTAATCTATAATTATAGTAAAAATACACAAGCACAATTGGTCTAATGATGGGTATGTATAATAAAGGATTTAAGCATCATTAGTGTGTGCGTATGCCTATAAATAGTTGTTCATCAGTTATATCTTTTAGCATGGCTAAACTGATTGTATTTCTTTGGGTGGTATTTGCATTCACAATGCTGTAAATAGAAAATAAAGAATATCTAAAACTGAAAAGCACATCATTTTGAAAATCATGCAGCTGTACATTATGTGACATTACAGTAAATACTTTTTGATGCTGCCTAATAATAATGCTTTTATTGTGTACACATATAGCACTGCAATAAAAAGGTATATCGTCCACTTTAATTTACAACTTCCCACAGTGATGTTCAGAGAAGCAGATGAAATTCCCTCCTCTACCTGCTCTTCATACTCACAGCAAGAATGGAATGGATGAATGCTGAGTGCACATTTCACATCTCCCAACAGGATCACAAATGGATGTTTGCAAATGAATGAGTCTCTACTGGTTACCACCAGGGATTATTTGAAAAAAAAAAACGCAAATGGTAAGAGGCTATGGCAAAGTTTAAAATGTACTGTACTAGGTCTAAAAAGCCAACAGAGCATTGCCATTCACTAGCATGCTAGAAATTGTCAAGGCCAGGAGACTTAGAGATAGTAAAAACAAGGCAAGTTGCTAATACCACCTTCTTTTTAATGTCCCGAGACCAACCTGTGATGATGCTAGTTGTAAGGGTCAAGCCATATCTAATAATGTGTCCATAATAAAAAATGAATTGAAAGAGCAGGAAATGTATTTAAAAAAAGTCCATCATGTAGTACTTTTGGTTGTAAACTAAGCAATTAATAATATATGTATTTTTTTCTGAATTTACAACAAACATAGCTTGGCAGTTACTGAGACAAATGTAAAGAAAGACAAAAAAAAAAACGTTCTGTGCGGTAAACAATTTTCGCATATTACCATGACTACCAAAATGTTACTCTCACAGTATGATAACTATTTAGACTCATAGATTCATCTGCTTTAAAGAAGACCTGAACACTGGGAGCTGCATAGCTCCCAACTGTCCTTGATTATGAGGGACTGTCCCTGATTTGAAAAAAATGTCCCTCATTCCTCCTCATTTGTCCCTCATTTTGGTCTGATATATATAGTTGTGTATAAAATGCACTATTTATCTTTCAAAAAGTGTTTCCCAGTGCTAAACCTTTCACCCAATTTCTAAATTGCTGCATTTGTAAATACCAAAAGCCAATATAAAGCAATACTAGTGGTAACAAGCACTTGTGGGTTTACCCAATCATTTTTTATTTATACAATTCTCCTTTAAGGGGGGCATGGCAGGGGGTATGATCTATGCCCACATACTTTTGCTAATAGGTGTCACTCATTACCATTTCAGAAAGTTGGAAGGTATGGAGCTGTTCCCAGAAAGGCAAGCAGAGAGAAAACGGCTAGTCACCAGTATTGTCTTTGTCTGCTTGTAGTTGATCATTGCCCCAGTGACTTGCCATGCCTGTCCTGCATTACTGCATGGAGGTAGCCATTTGGTGTACAGAAGTAAAGCATTGCTTCATTATGTCAGAGCTACCACTTGCTAACGTTTGCAGTGATATTTAAGAAGTAGCAAGAGAGCACAGAGCCACAGAATGGATGAATGATAAATGATAAACAATGAGGTCCTTGGACTGCAGGTCCACCTTTACAGATTAATTTCCAGAAAGCATAACATTGAGCAAAACTGTAGTGACATCACTCACTCAGAGTGAGTGAAATCAAATCTCATGTCAAATCTTGTAAGACTAGCAGCCAGAAACATCTTTGTCTTAGATGTTCACACACTAAAGCTTTGAGGCTCAAAGCATTAGAATGCAATGGGGGAAATTTATTAAAACTGGTGCACACAGTATCTGGTGTAGCTATGCATAGTAACCAATCAGCTTCTAGGTTTTATTGTCAGCTTTATTGAACAAGGTGAAGTTAGAAGCTGATTGCTTCCAATGCACAGTTGCACCAGATTCTGTGTGAAACAGTTTTAGTATATCTCCCCAATGGTATTTTACAGGAGGAATTCAAGAAAATAGGTATTTATTTGATTATACTGCTTAAGCGCAATTTTATTTTTTGGAGTTCATGTTCAAGGAAACATGTACTGAAAGAATCATAAAGCATGCCATTCCTGACATCCTTCCAAGAATATTATGTGCCTGACTGTCTCTGGCTGTAGTACTTTCTAAATCACTGTCATGGAACATACAGGCATATAAAATATTAGGTATGCACATCTCATGGAAACTGCTGACTTTTTCATTATATTTGATTAGTAAAAGTACATCCTTATTTAAACAGTGCTTACAAATAAAAGAGGTATAATTTGCATAATAACACAAGAAAAATTGCCTTTTAAACCATGTATTCTTTTAATCAAAAATATCAATAGATATAATGGTGTGCTGTGGAAAAGGTAATTACAGAAGTAAGATTCATGCACTTTGACTGCAACTGTTGCAAGTGTTACCTGAACAACCCCCAATTACATTTTGGGGTTCTTGAAGATTTATTTTAACATCAAGTGGTCAGCTCTTTAGATGAGTTTGCCAGACTGGCCAGTCGATGACATTGTAGCAGTGGTTTGAAATCTGCACCACTTGTAGATTATTTTCCTTGCAATGGAAAGACCGATTTCAAATCATTTGGCAATCTTTTTAAATCTCTTGCCAGATTTTTAGGCATCCACAACTTTTTTTCTCATGGCCTTTTAGAGCTCTATTAATCTTGACATGATTACACCACACATATCAATAGCAAAGAGAACACCACACTCTAGATATTGCAGGTTTAAGTAAGACATGTTCCACCTGCATACTTCTTAAGAAGATTCTAACAATTGGTACCTAATTTGGAGCACCGGATTTTAACTCTTTCCCACCGACCATATGCACATATGCGGCCTCAGCTCTACGGGGTTATACTGGGGTGATACCTGCGGCTGCAGGCATCTTCTAGGTACCAGGCTGTTATACTGGAGGAGCGAGAGGGGACACCCCCGCCATCTTCCGCCGCTTTTCCCAGGCCTCCTATCCCACTGGGAGACCCAAGACAGGATCCGGCACTTCCGCCGGCTAGAGTAAGACTGGAACGAAGCCAGTCTTCTTTCTGTAAAAACGGAAGTGACGTCACAACATCACTTCCGGCTTACTCGGCTGCCAATGACGCCATTTAAAAAAAAATTACAGTATTCAGAATCGCTGTTTTTGGTGATCTGAATACTTTAAAGTGCATAGGAGGGATTTGGGGTTCATTTAGACCCCGATCCCTCCATAAAGAGTACCTGTCACCACCTATTACTGTCACAAAGAATGTTTAAATTCCTTGTGACAGCAATAAAAGTGATCAAATTTTTTTTTAAAGTAACAATGCAAAAAAAAAAGAAGAACATTTTTTTTTTAAGCGCCCATGTCCCAGCGAGCTCGCGCAGCAAAGAAAACGCACACGTAAGTCACGCCTGCATATGTAAACTGTGTTCAAATCACACATGTGAGGTATCGCTGCGATCGTCAGAGTGAGAGCAATAATTCTAGCACTAGATTTCCTCTGTAATGCTAACCGTTATTTATTTTTTTCAATTTCGCCTATGGAGATTTTTAGGTACCGTAGTTTGTCACCATTCCACGAATGTGCTCAATTTCAAAGAATGACATGTTGGGCATCTATTTACTCGGCGTAACAACATTTTTCACATTATACACAAAAATTGGGCCAACTTTACAGTTTACTTTTTTTAATTTCATAAAAGTGTCTTTTTTCCTAAAAATTGCATTTGAAAGACCGCTGCACAAATACAGTGTGACATAAAATATTGCAACAATTGCCATTTTATTCTCTAGATTCTCTGCTAAAAAAATATATATAATGTTTGGGGGTTCTAAGTAATTTTCTAGCAAAAAATACGGATTTTAACATGCAAGCAACAAATGTCAGAAGTAGGCTTAGTCATGAAAAGGTTAAATTCATGGATTTGAAGTGATGGTAAAGTTGTGTGTTTCATTTTTCAATGACAAGTCTGCATTTCTGTTACTTTAGATCATGAAAATGAATATACCATGTCAATTTTATATGTCATTTGTTCAGTATATACCCTTGATCTGTATTCACTATGTGTGAATTAGGATCTAATGTTTGACTGTTAAGATATGTTGAAAAGGTCAACAATTTCCATGGGAGGTAGTTGCTTTTTTACATGACTTTATTTGCAGATTAGAAAGTCGAAACTCTGGATTTGTATACTTGCTCCAGATCAGTGACTCAGAAGTTTTTTGAAAACATTGAATGTAACAGCCAGGCAACTAGCAGTCTCAGAAAGCAATGTCAGCAACTTATTCTTTTTTATTCAAGTATCTTTTAAAACATGTTGCATAGTTTACCTATTTTAGTATAGAAATGTTAAGGTTGGCAGCCAGCAACGATGTAAAATATTAACTGCACTGCAGTCTTTCATACTGTGAAGAATGTGAAACATTCATGGATGGGTTATAATAAGGCACTGAGCTCTTGTACTGTAGGAGGTGTGATGTGGATTTGGTTCCTAGCGCTTGTACTGTATGGGTTGTGATAAGGCAATGAACTTTTGTACTATATGGATTGTGATATGGCATCAAGCGCTTGTATTGTATGAGTTGTGATATGGCATCAAGCACTTGTATTATATGGGTTGTGATATGGCCCGGAGCTCTCTTACTGTATGGGTTGTGATATGACATTGAGCTCTTGTACTGTATGGGTTGTGATATGACATTGAGCTCTTGTATTGTATGGATTGTGAAATGGGATTGAGCTCTTTTTTACTATATGGGTTGTGATATGGCACTGAGCTCTTGTACTGTATGGATTGCGAAATGGGATTGAGCTCTTTTTTACTATATGGGTTGTGATATGGCACTGAGCTCTTGTACTGTATGAGTTGTGATATGGCACTGAGCTCTTGCACTGTATGGGTTGTGATATGGCACTGAGCTCTTGTACTGTATGGGTTGTGATATGGCACTGAGCTCTTGTACTGTATGGGTTGTGATATGGCACTGAGCTCTTGTACTGTACTGGGTTGTGATATGACACTGAGCTCTTGTACTGTATGGGTTGTGATATGACATTGAGCTCTTGTACTGTATGGGTTGTGATATGGCACTAAGCTCTTGCACTGTATGGGTTGTGTGATATGGCATTGAGCTCTTGTACTGTATGGGTTGTGATATGACATTGAGCTCTTGTACTGTATGGGTTGTGATATGGCACTAAGCTCTTACACTGTATGGGTTGTGTGATATGGCATTGAGCTCTTGCATTGTATGGGTTGTGATATGGCTATCAGCTCTTATACTGCATGGGTTGTGAGGTGTGATTTAGCTCTGAGTTCTTGTGCTGTATGGGTTGTGCTATGGCTCTCAGCTGTACTGTATGAAGTGTGATTTATCACAGAGTACTTGTGCTCTACAAAGTGTAATATAGCACTGACTTATTGTGCTATATGGGTCCTGATATGGCTTTCTGCTCTTGTAATAAATGCGTTGTGATATGAATATGTGATATGGCTCTCAGCTCTTGTGCTATATATGTTGTGATATGGCAGTGAGCCGAAGCTTAGAACTTTCCCTATAACAAAAGAGGGACATTTATTACTGACCTGCTACTTACTGTAAACAAGTGCACAACTTTATAAATAGGGTAATGTAAAAAGAAGTATGCATGATGATTTTCTCGCTAGGATAGTCACTTCAGCAAAGCTCAACATAATTAATTTTTTTTATTAAACAATTTACATTATTTTAGGGGAGTGTGGAGGAAATCAGAATACAAACAGTCAGACAATTATGAAACATTAGGACATAATTGAAGCTGATTTAAGTCCTTAACCACTTCAATACCAGGCACTTAGACACCTTCCCGCCCAGCCCAATTTTCACCTTTCAGCGCTGTTGCAATTTGAATGACAATTGCGCGGTCATGCTACACTGTACCCAAACAATTTTTTTTATCATTTTGTTCTCACAAATAGAGCTTTCTTTTGGTGGTATTTGATCACCTCTGCGGTTTTTATTTTTTGCGCAACAAATAAAAAAAGACCGAAAATTTCAAAAAAAACAAGTTTTTCTTTGTTTCTGTTAAATTTTTTTGTAAATAAGTACGCTTTCTCCTTCAATAATGGGCACTGATATAGCTGCACTGATGGGCACTGATACGGCGGCACTGATGGGCACCGATGAGGTGGCACCAATGAGGTGGCACTGATGAGGTGGCACTAACGGGCACTGATGATGGGCACTGATAGGCGGCACTGATGGGCACTGATAGGTGGCACTGGTATGCGGCACTGATGGGCACTCATAGGTGGCACCGATGGGCACACATAGGCGGCACTGATGGGCACTCGTAGGTGGCATTGATTGGCATATATGGTTGGCACTGATGGGTACTTATGTGTGGCACTGATGTGTGGCACTGATGGGCACTGATAGGTGGGCACCGATGGGCACAGATGGGCACTGACAGGTGGCACCGATGGGCAATGACTGGTGGCACAGATGGGCAATGACAGGTGGCACTGATATAGCATTGCCAGGCATTGCTGGGCATTGCTGGGCATATCATTGGCATAATAGTGCCAATCAGTGCCCATTTGTGGGCACTGATTGGCACAGATTGGGCACATGTGGATGGCCATGGGGTACATACCTGGCCATCCACGTTGCCCCTTCCCTGGTGGTCCTAGTGGCATCCCTGTTAGTCCAGTGGGGTGATCTGCGGGGGGTCTGCGCTGATAAACAATCAGCGCAGACCCCCCTGCCAGGAGAGCCGCCGATCGGCTCTCCTCTACTTGCGTCTGTCAGACGCGAGTGAGGAAGAGCCGATCAACGGCTCTTCCTATTGACAGCTTGATCAGCCGTGATTGGACACAGCTGATCACGTGGTAAAGAGCCTCCGCCGGAGGCTTTTTACCAAGATCAGTGTAGCGGTGTGTCAGACTGACACACCGCTCCACTGATCGCCGCGATGCGCACCCCCGGGGGCGCACTGCGGCATGTTATCCTGCTGGACGTCATATGACGCCCAGTCAGGATAACACAACCACTTCCCGGACGTCAATCCGCTATAGGGCGGGCGGGAAGTGGTTAATTGATGTCATTTAGTTTGATAAAGCATTACATATCATAAACAATTTCCTTCCTTCTTAGAAACTACAATTATTGATTTTTTTCATCTCTTTTTACAGCACATTCGGCTGGGCTATTGTATTCTTACACAAGGCAGCAGTGGCTGTCAGAATACCTGAACAGTGGTGGCATCATATTCAATGCAACCACAGTTCGGCTGACAATTTTCCATCTGACTATTTCAGTTTTTTTCAATGGAAGGATATCAGATAGGAAGGACCCAACAAAACCATACACTAAGCAAAATTTGCCTAGTTCATCAGGAACTATTTAAAACTCTAACAATATGTGGCCAGCTTAAGTCTAGTCTGTTTAAAAGTTTAAACCATCTCATGTTTGACTAAAACTGCCCACAGAGACAAAAAATGTCAGTTATGAGATCCACACACAGCAAAAAAGGATCAGTATTTTTTAACTGCATTATGGGATCATAGTCAGACCTTATTAACTTTTTCTAAATAAACACTCTTTATTCAAAAACCTGTGGTTTGAATAATCCGTGGCCCTTTATTTATAGGTATAAATAATAATTCATTTATAATATTAACTTCAATAACACGTCATTCATTAATTAATTACACTCATAGCATATATTTAACATTTTTACATAATCATATACTGTATACAACTCTGCTTTTGAAGCTCAACTTAAATTTTACCATCCCCTTTCAAGGAAAGGGACAAACCTCATAAAACAATGGGCCACGACAGGGTGGGAGGATGGGATGTGCTACTTTCTGTATCATTGTCGTCTTCTGCCCCTATAATGACGCATCCTCTCTCTTTTTATAGATAGTAGCTCATTCCAGAGGACTGTTTTAGGGCAACTGTCAAGTTATGTTATCAACTTAAGTATAAATTAGTGGGACTGCTTTAGCAGTCCCACTATTGTTATTCGATTTTATTAGTGGGACTGCTTTAGCAGTCCCACTATTGTTATTCGATTTTATTTTTTTTTTTTAATTTTAATTTAAATTTTATTCCGTACGTTTTTTGGCTCTGCGTAACTTCTGCGTACTTTCGGCTATTAAAATCATTCAACTATTAAAATGTTCGTCTCTTTCAGCTGATGATGGGACTTTTTCAACTTTTTTTCTACTATTTATACTTTTTAAAATATTAAGCTTTTTAACACTTTTTTTAACATTGAAGTCAATAGGAGCATGCTTGAAATCCTTAAAATCTTCTTCCGCTCCCAAAAGTTTCAGCGCCTTCATATTTTCACCTAGAGACACCAAACAAACTTTAAAATGTTCACAAAATATTCAGCTATCTGACTATATCTTTTCAGTTTGATATCTTTTACAGTTTTTGTGAAAAAGCTGTTTGTTTAGTGGTCATTTCAGGAAATTTTAGCCATTAAACATGCCATGGTTATACACAAGGGGGGAGGTGGGTCAGTTTTGATGGGGTAATTCTGATGGGGCAGTTTTGATGGTGGCAATATGATGGGGCAGTTTTGATGGGGCAGTTTTGATGGGGCCATTCTGATTGGGCAGTTTTGATGGTGGCAATATGATGGGGCAGTTTTGATGGGGACAATTTTTATGGAGCAGTTTTAAAGGTGGCAATATGATGGGGCAGTTTTGATGGGGGCAGTTTTGATGGGGCAATTCTGATGGGGCAGTTTTGATGGGGGCAATATGACGGGGCAGTTTTGATGGGGCAATTCTGATGGGGCAGTTTTCATGGTGTCAATATGATGGGGCAGTTTTGATGGGGCAATTCTGATGGGGCAATTCTGATGGGTCAGTTTTGATGGAAAAATGATGGGGGGCAGTTTTGATGGCAATATGATGGGGGCAGTTTTGATGGGGGCTGTTTTAGCAATTCAGCTATTCAGCATTTCCACGCATTTTCCCCTGGAAATGCATTTTCTAGTTTATTTTTAATTAGTGGGAATGCTTTAGCAGTCCCACTATTGTTATTCGATTTTATTTATTTTTAATTAGTGGGACTGCTTTAGCAGTCCCACTATTGTTATTCGAATTTATTAGTGGGAATGCTTTAGCAGTCCCACTATTGTTATTCGATTTTATATGTACTGATTTATAATAGAGGAATATGATGGGGCAGATTTGATGGGGTAATTCTGATGGGGCAGTTTTGATGGTGGCAATATGATGGGACAGTTTTGATGGGGCAATTCTGATGGGGCAGTTTTGATGGTGGCAATATGATGGGGCAGTTTTGATGGGGCAATTCTGATGGGGCAGTTTTGATGGTGGCAATATGATGGGGCAGTTTTGATGGGGACAATTTTTATGGTGGTCATTTCAGGAAATTTTAGCCATTAAACATGCCATGGTTATACACAAGGGGGGAGGTGGCTGGAGCATCTCAGCTCTGATTACAGAGCCCGGGGGAGGGGACAGACACACCATGTACTGATTTATAATAGAGCAATATGATGGGGCAGTTTTGATGGGGTAATTCTGATGGGGCAGTTTTGATGGTGGCAATATGATGGGGCAGTTTTGATGGGGCAGTTTTGATGGGGCCATTCTGATTGGGCAGTTTTGATGGTGGCAATATGATGGGGCAGTTTTGATGGGGACAATTTTTATGGAGCAGTTTTAAAGGTGGCAATATGATGGGGCAGTTTTGATGGGGGCAGTTTTGATGGGGCAATTCTGATGGGGCAGTTTTGATGGTGGCAATATGACGGGGCAGTTTTGATGGGGCAATTCTGATGGGGCAGTTTTCATGGTGTCAATATGATGGGGCAGTTTTGATGGGGCAATTCTGATGGGGCAATTCTGATGGGGCAGTTTTGATGGAAAAATGATGGGGGCAGTTTTGATGGCAATATGATGGGGGCAGTTTTGATGGGGGCTGTTTTAGCAATTCAGCTATTCAGCATTTCCACGCATTTTCCCCAGGAAATGCATTTTCTAGTTTATTTTTAATTAGTGGGACTGCTTTAGCAGTCCCACTATTGTTATTCGATTTTATTTATTTTTAATTAGTGGGAATGCTTTAGCAGTCCCACTATTGTTATTCGATTTTATTTATTTTTAATTTTAATTTAAATTTTATTCCGTACGTTTTTTGGCTCTGCGTAACTTCTGCGTACTTTCGGCTATTAAAATCATTCAACTATTAAAATGTTCGTCTCTTTCAGCTGATGATGGGACTTTTTCAACTTTTTTTCTACTATTTATACTTTTTAAAATATTAAGCTTTTTAACACTTTTTTTAACATTGAAGTCAATAGGAGCATGCTTGAAATCCTTAAAATCTTCTTCCGCTCCCAAAAGTTTCAGCGCCTTCATATTTTCACCTAGAGACACCAAACAAACTTTAAAATGTTCACAAAATATTCAGCTATCTGACTATATCTTTTCAGTTTGATATCTTTTACAGTTTTTGTGAAAAAGCTGTTTGTTTAGTGGTCATTTCAGGAAATTTTAGCCATTAAACATGCCATGGTTATACACAAGGGGGGAGGTGGCTGGAGCATCTCAGCTCTGATTACAGAGCCCGGGGGAGGGGACAGACACACCATGTACTGATTTATAATAGAGCAATATGATGGGGCAGTTTTGATGGGGTAATTCTGATGGGGCAGTTTTGATGGTGGCAATATGATGGGGCAGTTTTGATGGGGCAGTTTTGATGGGGCCATTCTGATTGGGCAGTTTTGATGGTGGCAATATGATGGGGCAGTTTTGATGGGGACAATTTTTATGGAGCAGTTTTAAAGGTGGCAATATGATGGGGCAGTTTTGATGGGGGCAGTTTTGATGGGGCAATTCTGATGGGGCAGTTTTGATGGGGGCAATATGACGGGGCAGTTTTGATGGGGCAATTCTGATGGGGCAGTTTTCATGGTGTCAATATGATGGGGCAGTTTTGATGGGGCAATTCTGATGGGGCAATTCTGATGGGTCAGTTTTGATGGAAAAATGATGGGGGCAGTTTTGATGGCAATATGATGGGGGCAGTTTTGATGGGGGCTGTTTTAGCAATTCAGCTATTCAGCATTTCCACGCATTTTCCCCTGGAAATGCATTTTCTAGTTTATTTTTAATTAGTGGGAATGCTTTAGCAGTCCCACTATTGTTATTCGAATTTATTAGTGGGAATGCTTTAGCAGTCCCACTATTGTTATTCGATTTTATATGTACTGATTTATAATAGAGGAATATGATGGGGCAGATTTGATGGGGTAATTCTGATGGGGCAGTTTTGATGGTGGCAATATGATGGGACAGTTTTGATGGGGCAATTCTGATGGGGCAGTTTTGATGGTGGCAATATGATGGGGCAGTTTTGATGGGGCAATTCTGATGGGGCAGTTTTGATGGTGGCAATATGATGGGGCAGTTTTGATGGGGACAATTTTTATGGTGGTCATTTCAGGAAATTTTAGCCATTAAACATGCCATGGTTATACACAAGGGGGGAGGTGGCTGGAGCATCTCAGCTCTGATTACAGAGCCCGGGGGAGGGGACAGACACACCCTGTACTGATTTATAATAGAGCAATATGATGGGGCAGTTTTGATGGGGTAATTCTGATGGGGCAGTTTTGATGGTGGCAATATGATGGGGCAGTTTTGATGGGGCAGTTTTGATGGGGCCATTCTGATTGGGCAGTTTTGATGGTGGCAATATGATGGGGCAGTTTTGATGGGGACAATTTTTATGGAGCAGTTTTAAAGGTGGCAATATGATGGGGCAGTTTTGATGGGGGCAGTTTTGATGGGGCAATTCTGATGGGGCAGTTTTGATGGTGGCAATATGACGGGGCAGTTTTGATGGGGCAATTCTGATGGGGCAGTTTTCATGGTGTCAATATGATGGGGCAGTTTTGATGGGGCAATTCTGATGGGGCAATTCTGATGGGGCAGTTTTGATGGAAAAATGATGGGGGCAGTTTTGATGGCAATATGATGGGGGCAGTTTTGATGGGGGCTGTTTTAGCAATTCAGCTATTCAGCATTTCCACGCATTTTCCCCAGGAAATGCATTTTCTAGTTTATTTTTAATTAGTGGGACTGCTTTAGCAGTCCCACTATTGTTATTCGATTTTATTTATTTTTAATTAGTGGGAATGCTTTAGCAGTCCCACTATTGTTATTCGATTTTATTTAGTGGGACTGCTTTAGCAGTCCCACTATTGTTATTCGAATTTATTAGTGGGAATGCTTTAGCAGTCCCACTATTGTTGTTCGATTTTATATGTACTGATTTATAATAGAGGAATATGATGGGGCAGTTTTGATGGGGTAATTCTGATGGGGCAGTTTTGATGGTGGCAATATGATGGGGCAGTTTTGATGGGGCAATTCTGATGGGGCAGTTTTGATGGTGGCAATATGATGGGGCAGTTTTGATGGGGACAATTTTTATGGAGCAGTTTTAAAGGTGGCACGATGATGGGGCAGTTTTGATGGGGGCAGTTTTGATGGTGGCAATATGATGGGGGTAGTTTTGATGGGGCAATTCTGATGGGGCAGTTTTGATGGTGGCAATATGACGGGGCAGTTTTGATGGGGCAATTTTGATGGGGCAGTTTTGATGGGGCAATTCTGATGGGGCAGTTTTGATGGTGGCAATATGACGGGGCAGTTTTGATGGGGCAATTCTGATGGGGCAGTTTTGATGGGGCAATTCTGATGGGGCAGTTTTGATGGTGGCAATATGATGGGGCAGTTTTGATAGGGCAATTCTGATGGGGCAATATGATGGGGCAGTTTTGATGGGGCAATTCTGATGGGGCAGTTTTGATGGTGGCAATATGATGGGGCAGTTTTGATGGGGCAATTCTGATGGGGCAGTTTTGATGGTGGCAATATGATGGGGCAGTTTTGATGGGGACAATTTTGATGGGGCAATTCTAATGGGGCAGTTTTGATGGCAATATGATGGGGCAATTCTGATGGGGCAGTTTTGATGGTGGCAATATGATGGGGCAGTTTTGATGGGGCAATTCTGATGGTGGCAATATGATGGGACAATTTTGATGGAGCAATTCTGATGGGGCAGTTTTAATGGGGACAATTTTGATGGGGCAATTCTGATGGGGCAGTTTTGATGGCAGTATGATGGGGCAGTTTTGATGGCGGCCGTTTTAGCAATTTAGCTATTCAGCATTCCCACGCATTTTCCCCAGGAAATGCATTTTCTAGTTTTTAATTTTAATCTTATGAATTTTATGGGAGCATGCTTCAGATCCTTAAAATCTTCTTCCGCTCCCAAAAGTTTCAGCTCCTTCATACTTTCATACTAGAGACACCAAACAAACTTTAAAATGTTCACAAAATATTCAGCTATCTGGCTATAGCTTTTCAGTTTGATATCTTTTACAGTTTTTGAGAAAAAGCTTTTTGTTTAGAGGTCATTTCAGGAAATTTTAGCCATTAATCAGAGTGTACTGTGTTTGTTTTGTTGCCATGGTTACCAAAGCTTCTGTTATACACAGGGGGGGAGGTGGCTGGAGTATCTCAGCTCTGATTACAGAGCCCGGGGGAGGGGACAGAAACACCATGTACTGATTTATAATAGAGGAATATGACGGGGCAGTTTTGATAGGGCAATTCTGATGGGGCAGTTTTGATGGGGCAATTAAGATGGGGCAGTTTTGATGGTGGCAATATGATGGGGCAATTTTGATGGGACAATTCTGATGGGGCAGTTTTAATGGTGGCAATATGATGGGGCAGTTTTAATAGGGCAATTATGATGGGGCAGTTTTGATGGTGGCAATATGATGGGGCAGTTTTGATATGGCAATTCTGATAGGGCAGTTTTCATGGTGGCAATATGATGGGGCAGTTTTGATGGGGCAATTCTGATGGGGCAGTTTTGATGGGGACAATTTTAATGGAGCAGTTTTAAAGGTGGCAAAATGATGGGGCAGTTTTGATGGGGGCAGTTTTGATGGGGGCAGTTTTGATGGTGGCAATATGATGGGGCAGTTTTGATGGGGCAATTCTGATGGGGCAGTTTTGATGGTGTCAATATGATGGGGCAGTTTTAATGGGGACAATTTTGATGGGGCAATTCTGATGGGGCAGTTTTGAACGCAGTATGATGGGGCAGTTTTGATGGTGGCAATATGATGGGGCAGTTGTGATGGTGGTAATATGATGGGGCAATTCTGATGGGGCAGTTTTGATGGTGGCAATATAATGGAGCAGTTTTGATGGGGCAATTCTGATGGTGGCAATATGATGGGACAATTTTGATGGAGCAATTCTGATGGGGCAGTTTTGATGGTGGCAATATGATGGGGCAGTATTATTGGGGACAATTTTGATGGGGCAATTCTGATGGGGCAGTTTTGATGGCAGTATGATGGGGCAGTTTTGATGGAGGCCATTTTAGCAATTTAGCTGTTCAGCATTCCCACGCATTTTCCCCAGGAAATGCATTTTCTAGTTTCAAATAGATTTTTTTTATTGTTTTATTTTATTAACAACCTACATTATCTAGAAATGTCTTGTCTGCCACAATCCCATAGGTGGTGGGGGTAGGGACATGCCCTACCCTTCACCTTTATTCTTTTCCTATTGATTTAGATGTTTTAAATGTAATTTGTTGAATTTTTAAGACTAACATTACAGCAAATTGCCATTGTAGTGCCGACAGACTACTCGTTTTATTTTATTGTCATCAGGTGATTAATAAACACTTTGCAGCTTTTTATCTGTAAGATCAAATATATGAAATGGTTGTCCATAAATGCTCTATTTACTAAATGAACACCCAAGTGTGTTCCTTGGTCTAAATAGCTTTATGGAGCTTTTATTTTTAAGAGTATTATATAAACCAAGCTACACAATCTTTAGGCAGGGTATGCACTATATGAACTTCGGCTGGTTTCACAAGAACCCTGATGGCCCTCTCCTGCATATAAATTCTTCAGTTGATAAAAATTGTTGGCCCCACAGCGGCTGCATCCAATTAGATACAGCTGCTGTTCAGGAAATTCTGAGAAGTGTTAGCTGTTGCTGGTAGAATACAATAGCCTCAGTAGCAGATTCCTCCATATGTGCTGCATATTTAAAAATAAACATGTATGTGTGTATTCTCATTTTTAGTTTGCTAAAGCCATGTATAACATAAACAATTTCTATTTTGTTTCTTCATAAAATACTGTTTTCATCTTTTTTTATCTTGGCATTTCTGATGTCCTCTACCCTTTTTCATCCACTTTCTGTCTACATGCACTATGCAATGTGTTGCCATGGTCACTTGTAGCTTCTGTCAATGTCACTTGTGATGGTGTGACAACACAGGTGCATAGTTGAGAAAAATTTGTCATCCCATTACAGGAAGTGCCTGAAAAATTACCTTCATGGCAGGTTCTTCAGGTATTATTTTGATGAAAGCTGTAGATTTAAAAAGACTGAAAGTACAATAATTCATTTTTAGCCTATATGAAATTTTAGTGATTGATCTACTTTACCACTTCAGCTATTGCAGCTTTTAAACCCTTATATAGGCAAGCAATTTTTACATACATTTTTTAGGTCAAATGATTTGACAATAATTTTCTCAACACCTATAATATGACAATGATACGTACACTATATTACTCAAAGTATTGGGATGCCTGCCTTTACACACACATGAACTTTAATGGCATCCCAGTCTTATGCCCTGTACACACGGTCGGATTTTCAGACGGAAAATGTGTGATAGGACCTTGTTGTCGGAAATTCCGACCGTGTGTGGGCTCCATCACACATTTTCCAGCGGAATTTCCGACACACAAAGTTTGAGAGCCAACAAAATCCGTTGTTGGAAATTCCGATTGTGTGTGCACAAATCCGACACACAAAGTGCCACGCATGTTCAGAATAAATTAAGAGACGAAAGCCATTGGCTACTGCCCCGTTTATAGTCCCGACGTACGTGTTTTACGTCACCGCGTTCAGAACCATTGGATTTTCCGCCAACTTTGTGTGACCGTGTGTATGCAAAACAAGTTTGAGCCAACATCCCTCGGAAAAAATCCATGGATTTTGTTGTCGGAATGTCCGATCAATGTCCGACCGTGTGTACAGGGCATTAGTCTGTGGGGTTCAATATTCAGTGGGCCCACCTTTTGCAGCTTTAACTCTTCTGAGAAGGCTGTCCACAAGGTTTAGAAGTGTGTCTATGGGTATGTTTGACCATTCTTCTAGAAGTGCATTTGTGAGGTCAGGTACTGATGTTGACGAGAAGGCCTGGATCACAGTCTCTGCTCTAATTTATGCCAAAGGTGTTCTATCAGGTTGAGATCAGGACTCTGTGCAGGCCAGCCAAGTTCCTCCACCCCATTTGCTCATCCATGTCTTTATGGACCTTGCTTTGTGCATTGGTCCAAATCATTTGGTGGCGGGGCAATTTTGGTGTGGGGTTGTTTTTTAGGGGTAGGGCTTGGTACCTTAGTTCCAGTGAAGGGAATCTCTTAAGGCGTCAGCATACCAAGACATTTTGGACAATTTCATGCTCCCAACTTTGTGGAAAAAGTTGGGGATGGCCCCTTTCTGTTCCAACATGACTACGCACCAGTGCACAAAGCAAGGTCCATAAAGACATAGTTGAGTGAGTTTGGAGTGGAAGAATTTGACTAGCCTGCACAGAGTTCTGACCTCAACCCAATAGAACACCTTTGTCAGTGCCTGACCTCACAAATGAGCTTCTGGAAGAATGGTCAAACATTCCCAAAGACACACTCCTAAAACTTGTGGACAGCCTTCCCAGGGGAGTTGAAGCTGTTGTAGCTGCAAAGGGTGGGCCAACTCAAATTGAACTCTAGGGACTAAGACTGGGATGCCATTAAAGTCCATGTGCGTGTAAAGTCAGGCGTCCCAATACTTTTGATAATATAGTGTATATTTGTTGAGAGGTTCAAAAATTTGATTTACTTGTATTGCCTTCCAAAAATTCTTTAATTCTTAGAATATATTTTTAGGGCAAATAAAAGTAAAATTAGAAAACAAATACTTTTCAGTATGACTAGTAACAGCTTTCAAACAGTTAGGGGTTGATTTACTAAAGGCCAATAGACTGTGCACCTTGGAAAGTGCAATTGCACTTTGCAATTGCAGCTGCTCCAGAGCTTAGTAAATGAGGTAAAGCTTCACTTTGCAAAGAATAACCAATCACATGCAAGGAAAATAAAAAAACAGCATTTTTGCTTGCACATGGGTTGATGAAAGTCAGCAGAGCTTCTGCTCATTTACTAAGCTCTGGAGCAACTGCTCTTGCAGAGTGCAACTGCACTTTCCAAAGTGCACAGTCTTTTTGCCTTTAGTAAATCAACTCCTTAGTGTTTCTGTAGATAAAAAATGCAAATTTTAATCTGTGATCTCTTCGATTAAAAGTTTGTTTCCAGTATAAAGCATGCCATTTTTTTTGCAAATGAAATAATAAATGGGTTTTTAACCCCTTTCTTTCCTGCTTTCTTTTGGCACTTTAAGTGGGTCTTAGTGCTGGGAGCTGGTGTCCTGAACATGCAATCACTGTGATTGTCTCTTACAGCAGTTACATGATCAAGAGGCTGTCACTCTGTATCCTAAAACAAACAGAGACCTAGAGCTGTTGTCAACAGCTCCATCAGTGAACTGGGAGCATGTAGTGAGCTGGCTCTCAGCACGCAACCACAAACCCATGGAAGCATATACAGTATCTCACAAAAGTGAGTACACCCCTCACTCTTTTTTAATATTATATTATATCTTTTCATATGACAAGAAAAAAAAGGGGGAAAGAAACTGCGCTTAGGTGAAGTGTATACAAAAAATTATAAGTAAATGAGCTGCAATTCCTCTATGCAACATAAACACAGTGAAAAATAGAATTGGAAAAGTCGGAATCGCGCTAAAAAGGACTCGTGACCATACATATGATCACCAATCCACAATATTCCTAAAATATGTGAATTAAACAAATTAAGCAAAATTATAAAAGTGATGACAAAATGAAAGTCCATCAAATGTACTTTGCTAAATGTGAAATAATAACAATAATGAACAAAAGTCCATGTGCATAAAGTGGATATAAATCACCCATGTGATAGATAAAAGTCCATGTGAACTATGATTCCTGCTGTGTATAGACAAGAGTGCTTGATCCACCACCGTAGGTAAACAATGGCCGCTTACCAGAAACTCATGATCCCCCACTACAGAGGATCAGAGAGAGCTGTTTAAAGGGATGATAATCCGGATCACAACCCTTGAGCCAGGAGCCTTGGAATATGATGGCACATCAAATACCTTAATGCCGTAGTGAAGGTATTCAAACTGACAGGTAATGGGACACCAACCCGCAGCAGACGAGATGTAATCATGAAAAATAAAAAGGCTCCAATAGTGTTAACTTTTATTAAAATATTTAAACAAAAAAGAATGCACTCACTTGCTGATGGTATAAAGTAAGCGCCTGAAAAAGTCTGGAGCGCCGGCCAGAAGTTCACAGACAACCCGTCCTACTGGTAACCGCAGCAGCGATGAGAGGTGACACGAACACGTCGCTACCTGGGCGGAGCTCTGCTTCAGTATGTCACAGTACATGTTGGCATTCATGGTTCCCTCAATGAACTGTAGCTCCCCAGTTACGGCAGCACTCATGCAGCCCCAGACCATGACACTCCCACCACCATGCTTGACTGTAGGCAAGACACATTTCTCTTTGTACTTATCACCTGGTTGCTGCCACACACGCTTGACACTATCTAAACCAAATAAGTTTATCTTGGTCTCATTAGACCACAGAACATGGTTCCAGTAATCCATGTCCTTAGCCTGCTTGTCTTCAGCAAAACTGCGGGCTTTCTTGTGCAACATCTTTAGAAGAGGCTTCCTTCTGGGACGACAACTATGCAGACCAATTTGATGCATCATGCGGCGTATGGTCTGAGCACTGACAGGCTGACCCCCCACCCTTTCAACCTCTGCAGCAATGCTGACAGCACTTATATGTCTATTTCCCAAAGACAACCTCTGGATATGACACTGAGCTAGTGTACATAACTTCTTTGGTCGACCATAGCGAGGTCTGTTCTGAGTGGAACCTGTCCTGTTAAACCGCTGTATGGTCTTGGCCACCGTGCTGCAGCTCAGTTTCAGGGTCTTGGCAATCTTCTTATAGCCTAGGCCATCTTTATTTAGAGCAACAATTTTTTTTTCAGATCCTCAGAGAGTTCTTTGCCATGAGAACTTCCAGTGACCAGTATGAGAGAGTGAGAGTGATAACACCAAATTTAACACACCTGAGACCTGGTAACACTAACGAGTCACATGACACTGGGGAGGAAAAATGGCTAACTGGGCCCAATTTGGACATTTTCACTTATGCCGCGTACACACGAGCAGACTTTTTGACCGTACTGGTTTGACGGACCGAATCCAGCGGACAATCCGACCGTGTGTTGGCTTCATCAGACCTTCAGCGGCCTTTTTCTGTCGAAAGTCTGACGGACTTTAGATTTGGAACATGCTTCAAATCTTTCCGCCGGAACTCCGCTGGACCCAGTTCCTATTGAGAAGTCCGTTCGTCTGTTTGCTAGTCCGACGGACAAAAAAACGACGCATGCTCAGAAGCAAGTATGAAACGGAAGCGCTCGGGCTGGTAAAACTAGTGTTCGTATTGTAGCTAGCACATTCCTCATGCTGCAAATTCTGTGATCGTTGAATGCAGCGCATTAATTGTCTTCTTTATAATGCTAGAAGAACGAAGTTGTTTTGCTGCTCAAATTCACACAGAGTTCTCACAAACTGATTTCTGGATTGTTTCTCTTTGATCTCATGAATGATATTGTATTTTTTAAAAGCCCGATCTCCATACTAATGTTTACACATTTGTTTTTTGGAGTCATCTTTTATTATTTTTCATTTCATCAAGATCTTTTTTTAGGATTGTTACACAATTATTTTATAGTGATCTCCATATATATAAAGAATATTAGATATTTAAATTTTTTTGAAACCTCAAAGAGGTTGTTGTCCCTTGTTAATTTGACGTTGTCTTTTAAAAATGTATATTAATAAAAACACATAGGCAAGTATTTTCTGAAAATAAAATATCCATTTATTCTGGTTAACAAAATAAAGATTAAGTCAACGCTGGAGAAACTTTTGGAGTTTGTGAAGCCTTTTGGCCCCAGGGCACACATCAAGTCTGTGGAAAAGAAAATTGGGATCTTGAGGATTCCATATAATAGGGAGCACAATCTGGTACAGGAATCCGAGAGATCAAGAGCAGCAGCAGATGACATATATGTCCCCAGGCTGTGGTACTACACCAGCCTGCGTCTTCTGTCAGACCTGCCTTCCTTGTAAGCTGTGGCTCTGGTGGTTGACTTGTGGCAGGAGGAGGAGGAGGAGGGGCTTGCTCATTTATTTGGGTGTTGACAGTTAAGTTGCTCTTCAGCCCCTTGTGAAGGACATCAGAAAAAAGTTTTTCACACAGGAGGCGTTGGCCCTTCTCCATTTCGAGCAACCTGCTGGCTATATAGGAGCCATAGGCCTCTTCAGCTTTGGGCGGGCTCTTGAGGAAATTTGTAGCTTCTCTCATGAGGCGCAGTGATGCCTCCTTTGTCACTGTCCCCTTTCTGGGCATTTTTGTATGAAGGCAGAGGGGCGGCACCTGCGTGTGAGGCTCCTACTGGCCCCGGCCACCTCCTGGCTGACACTAACCCCTGCCTCCTCCTGGCTGTCACTGAACCCGGCCTCCTCCTACCTGCCACTTTCCAGACCCTCGTCCTGGCTGAGCTCATCCTGTGTATAAAAAAGGGACATTGTTTTAGTTTTTGGTTCATCAATCACACACAAATTTCAGCTCATGATTAGCAAATTCAATGTTAATACATATAAAAGAGTATCATTCTTGTAACGAGCCCCTTGCTCGCTCGGTTCCACTCTCCCGACACTCCTCTGCAGCTATTGAATCAGATTGCAACGTCTGATGGTTCGGTCATCCAATGCTCTGGGGATCTGAACTTCAGCTATGTGCCGTTCTAACCCAGTTGTGATAGCTCAGAACAAACACCAGGCAGGCTGTATGTAAGTTCAAACAGGAATCTCTCTTTATTGACAAAATACAGGCTTTTATACACTCAAAGTGTAGGTGCAGACCTCCTGCTCATATTACTCTAACAATACAGCTGTAACCTAATTAACCTAATTAACATGAGCTAATTAACTAACCCCTTTAGACAGCCTAGATGACTCAGACATGACCGTTAGGCCAGACTGGCCGTCTTGTAGTTCAGAAAATCCAATCAACATTAGCACAATCAACATAGACTCTTCTTCACACAATAGCAGAGTTAATTAACACAAATAACAATGGGGATCTAATGACTCTTAGATCCCATAGTAGACTTATTTACAATACACATTTTCAGCAGACAATAGACAGACAGATGTTGGAATTTACATCAGCCTCTCCTAACAGTATCTGTCCCAGCATTATGACTCAGCCACTATTCCAATATGGCAAATCCAGAGTCCCCAGGCATACAGCTCACAAAGAGCACCGTTCCCCCAAATGCAAGGGCCCCCGATCGATCGGCAAGAGGCTTGCATGCAGTCCCCTCTAAAAGTCTCTTTCCCGGCTAGGTCTGTAACAATTCTGACACCAGCATTTTTTCAAGCTAGTGACAAACATTTTTGGCCACTACTGTCAATTGATATGTAGACATCATTTTTTGGATAAAATCCGTAATCAATTAGAACATCTAGTTAACATCTTTAATATTAGGACACTAAATATGTCTAACAATTATATACCTGGTTCCAGATGGTCGCATTCGGTTCTTCCAGGATGGAAGTCCCAGGTTGGTCCTCAGCAGCCTCTGCTGGGGTGGAGGGAAGGGTGGAGGGAAGGGTGCAGGGAAGGGTGCAGGGAAGGGTGGAAGGGAGGGTGGAGGGAAGGGTCGAAAGTGATTCCCTGGCTTCAGTCTGGTCATCAAGAAAATGTAGTTTGTCGAAGTATCACAGCCTGGGTACATACACATCATCTGTTGATGCTCCTGATCTCAGGGAAGTCTGGATCTTGTTATTTTCCCTACTATACATATTTCGCAAGATCCCAGTTTTCTTTTCCAAAATCTCCACAGTTGCTTCTGGGATGAAAGTTTTTTTGCTGTAAGACAATACACAAGACAAAAACACTAATGTCAGCCTAAACTCACATAATTTTGTCTAGATGTCTTTGAAACTAGAATGAATAGCAAACTTCATTCAGTGGAATGTAAGGAGAGGACACTCAGCAGCTGTTTACACATCTGGACTCAGGAGCACTAGTGTGGGACACCAGAATACATTTTTTAGGGTAACCCACACAGGTGCTCCAGTGGATACTTGTTGGGGTGTCTCTATCTGTGAAATGTGGCCAAAAAAGGTAAGTATTCTGGCTTGTAAAGAAAAAATAGACTCTCAAAGATTAGTGTGGAAAATTGCCACCATCCCTAAACAGTGCAAACAAGAACCTCATGTAAATGGGATTTTAACCACTTGAGCCCCGGACCATTATGCTGCCTAAGGACCAGAGGTCTTTTTCCAATTTGGCACTGCGTCGCTTTAACTGCTAATTGCGCGGTCATGCAATGCTGTACCCAAACGAAATTTGCGTCCTTTTCTTCCCACAAATAGAGCTTTCTTTCGATGGTATTTGATCACCTCTGCGGTTTTTATTTTTTGCGCTATAAACGGAAAAAGACCGAAAATTTTGAAAAAAAATGATATTTTCTACTTTTTGTTATAAAAAAATCCAATAAACTAAATTTTAGTCATACATTTAGGCCAAAATGTATTCGGCCACATGTCTTTGGTAAAAAAAATGTCAATAAGCGTATATTTATTGGTTTGCGCAAAAGTTATAGCGTCTACAAACTAGGGTACATTTTCTGGAATTTACACAGCTTTTAGTTTATGACTGCCTATGTCATTTCTTGAGGTGCTAAAATGGCAGGGCAGTACAAAACCCCCCCAAATGACCCCATTTTGGAAAGTAGACACCCCAAGGAAATTGCTGAGAGGCATGTTGAACCCATTGAATATTTATTTTTTTTGTCCCAAGTGATTGAAAAATGACAAAAAAAAAAAAAATATTTACAAAAAGTCGTCACTAAATGATATATTGCTCACACAGGCCATGGGCCTATGTGGAATTGCACCCCAAAATACATTTAGCTGCTTCTCCTGAGTATGGGGATACCACATGTGTGGGACTTTTTGGGAGCCTAGCCGCGTACGGGGCCCCGAAAACCAATCACCGCCTTCAGGATTTCTAAGGGTGTAAATTTTTGCTTTCACTCTTCACTGCCTATCACAGTTTCGGAGGCCATGGAATGCCCAGGTGGCACAAAACCCCCCAAAATGACCCCATTTTGGAAAGTAGACACCCCAAGCTATTTGCTGAGAGGCATATTGAGTCCATGGAATATTTTATATTTTGACACAAGTTGCGGGAAAGTGACACTTTTTTTTTTTTTTTTTTCATAAAGTTGTCACTAAATGATATATTGCTCACACAGGCCATGGGCATATGTGGAAATGCACCCCAAAATACATTTAGCTGCTTCTCCTGAGTATGGGGATACCACATGTGTGGGACATTTTGGGAGCCTAGCCGCGTACTGGACCCCGAAAACCAATCACTGCCTTCAGGATTTCTAAGGGTGAAAATTTTTGATTTCACTCTTTACTGCCTATCACAGTTTCGGAGGCCATGGAATGCCCAGGTGGCACAAAACCCCCCCAAATGACCCCATTTTGGAAAGTAGACACCCCAAGCTATTTGCTGAAAGGCATGGTGAGTATTTTGCAGCTCTCATTTGTTTTTGAAAATAAAGAAAGACAAGAAAAAACATTTTTTTTTTCTTTTTTCAATTTTCAAAACTTTGTGACAAAAAGTGAGGTCTGCAAAATACTCACTATACCTCTCAGCAAATAGCTTGGGGTGTCTACTTTCCAAAATGGGGTCATTTGGGGGGGTTTTGTGCCACCTGGGCATTCCATGGCCTCCGAAACTGTGATAGGCAGTGAAGAGTGAAATCAAAAATTCACGCCCTTAGAAAGCCTGAAGGCGGTGCTTGGTTTTCGGGGTCCCGTACGCGGCTAGGCTCCCAAAAAGTCTCACACATGTGGTATCCCCGTACTCAGGAGAAGCAGCAGAATGTATTTTGGGGTGTAATTTCACATATTTCCATGGCATGTTTGAGCAATATATCATTTAGTGACAACTTTGTGCAAAAAAAAAAAAAAAAAAAAAAAAATTTGTCTCTTTCCCGCAACTTGTGTCGCAATATAAAATATTCCATGGACTCGACATGCCTCTCAGCAAATAGCTTGGGGTGTCTACTTTCCAAAATGGGGTCATTTGGGGGGGTTTTGAACTGTCCTGGCATTTTATACACAACATTTAGAAGCTTATGTCACACATCACCCACTCTTCTAAGCACTTGAAGACAAAGCCCTTTCTGACACTTATTGTTTACATGAAAAAGTTTTTTTTTTTTGCAAAAAAATTACTTTGAACCCCCAAACATTATATATTTTTTTAAAGCAAATGCCCTACAGATTAAAATGGTGGGTGTTTCATTTTTTTTTTTCACACAGTAATTGCGCAGCGATTTTTCAAACGCATTTTTGGGGGAAAAAACACACTTTTTTTAATTTTAATGCACTAAAACACGCTATATTGCCCAAATGTTTGATGAAATAAAAAAGATGATCTTAGGCCGAGTACATGGATACCAAACATGACATGCTTTAAAATTGCGCACAAACGTGCAGTGGCAACAAAATAAATACATGTTTAAAAGCCTTCAAAAGCCTTTACAGGTTACCACTTTAGATTTACAAAGGAGGTCTACTGGAAAAATTACTGCACTCGATCTGGCCTTCGCGGTGATACCTCACATGCATGGTGCAATTGCTGTTTACGTTTGATGACAGACCGCCGCTTGCGTTCGCCTTAGCGCGAGAGCAGGGGGCGACAGGGGTGTTTTTTTTTTTTTTTTCTTTATTATTTTTTTGCTTTTTTAAACTTACTTTTAAACTGTTCCTTTCATATTTTTTTTTTTAATCATTTTTATTGTTATCTCGGGGAATGTAAATATCCCCTATGATAGCAATAGGTAGTGACAGGTACTCTTTTTTGAAAAAATTGTGGTCTATTAGACCCTAGATCTCTCCTCTGCCCTCAAAGCATCTGACCACACTAAGATCGGTGTGATACAATGCTTCCCCAATTTCCCAATGGCGCTATTTACATCCGGCGAAATCTAAGTCATGAAATACTCGTAGCTTCCGGTTTCTTAGGCCATAGAGATGTTTGGAGCCACTCTGGTCTCTGATCAGCTCTATGGTCAGCTGGCTGAATCACCGGCTGCATTCTCAGGTTCCCTGTTGAGACAGGAGAGCCAGAGAAAAACACGGAAGACGGTGGAGGGGGGGGCATTCCCTCCCACGGCTTGTAAAAGCAGTCTAGAGGCTAATTAGCCGCTAGGATTGCTTTTACATGAAAGCCGACCGCTGGCTGAAAAGAATGATACCAAGATGATACCTAAACCTGCAGGCATCATTCTGGTATAACCACTCAAAGTCGTGAATGGCGTACCTGAAGACAAAAAAATGGTTAACAATGGTTAACAATAAAGCACAAAAGTGTAAATAATTACACACCTGAAAAACAAACATGATAAAACATAATAACAATAACAATAACAATAAAACATTGCAGAATAGAATACAGTAAAAAAGAGCAGAACAATAGAGAGAGAGAATAGAGAGAGAGAGAACAATAAAACAACAACTATTTTTTTATATTTCATATTTTTTTTTTTTTACACTTTTTTTGTAACTAACTTTTATAACGGTAACCGGTTCCAGGTTCGGGTCTCTCAAAATGCGATGGCATCTTGGGAGACCCTGTGAAATGGCGCCTAGTCTGTGCAATGCTGTACCCTACGCTAATACTCAACTAGTGCATGGTAGCGTTCAAAACATTCACCAATGCAAAGACCAGGATTGTCAGGACAGGAGGGACAATAATAGCGGGTGTCACGCCTATATCCGCGCTTGCTGCAGACACGACATCTTTTTTGGGGGGTTCGTTGGGTAGGGGTACTCGGGAGGACATAAAAATGCCTCTCATGCAGCCGACTGCATTTGGTTGGGGATGTGAATGGGGGAAGTACGGGCGCTGCAGAAGCGGTGGGTTCCCAATTAGGATTGGCGAATGCAGCAGGAAGGGCACTATGGGCACGACGGGCCTGTGTTTGTCTTCTTGGTGGCAGCGGGACACTACTTGTGCTTGCCACCTCACCAGCTTCAACTGCACTTATGGGACTCGCCACGTCACCACGTGTTACTGCAGTGCTGGTTTGACTACGACCGGGGTGTACTAGGCCGCTGGCGCTTGCCAGTTCACCAAAACGCTACCAAAAAACTGTTAGCGATCGCAGGGATCAGGCCTGACTCTGCGAACGCTGCAGTTATGCGTTTAGTGTTTTGTAAGTGACAGTGATCGATCGATACTGCACTTGGGTGGGCTGGGCCGGGCGGAGGGGCAAAACGCAGGTGCTAGCAGGTATCTGGGCTGATCCCGCTAACACTGCGTTTTTGGGAACCCTAAACTGCTGGTGACGCTAGTATAGATCTGATCGGATCAGATATTGATGCGATCAGATACTATACCACTAAGGGTGGTGTACAGTGCGTGCGTGGGTGTTAGCGGTACTGGCGCTAACCTGACGCTGCCTGGGGCTGGTGCTTGCCAGTTCACCAAAACGCTACAAAAAAAACTGTTAGCGATCGCAGGGATCAGGCCTGACTCTGCGAACGCTGCAGTTATGCGTTTAGTGTTTTGTAAGTGTCAGTGATCAATCGATACTGCACTTGGGTGGGCTGGGCTGGGCCGGGCGGAGGGGCAAAACGCAGGTGCTAGCAGGTATCTGGGCTGATTCCGCTAACACTGCGTTTTTGGGAACCCTAAACTGCCGGGGACGCTAGTATAGATCTGATCGGATCAGATATTGATCCGTTCAGATACTATACCACTAAGGGAGGCGTATGCTGCGTGCGTGGGTGTTAGCGGTACTGGCGCTAACCTGACGCCTGGGGCTTGCCAGTTCACCAAAATGCTACCAAAAAAACTGTTAGCGATCGCAGGGATCAGGCCTGACTCTGCGAACGCTGCAGTTATGCGTTTAGTGTTTTGTAAGTGACAGTGATCGATCGATACTGCACTTGGGTGGGCTGGGCGGAGGCACAAAACGCAGGTGCTAGCAGGTATCTGGGCTGATCCCGCTAACACTGCGTTTTTGGGAACCCTAAACTGCTGGGGACGCTAGTATAGATCTGATCAGATCAGATATTGATCCGATCAGATACTATACCACTAAGGGAGGCGCATGCTGCGTGCGTGGGTGTTAGCGGTACTGGCGCTAATCTGACGCTGCCTGGGGCGACGCATATCACCGCCGGGCGATCGGGGGGCTAAACCTTTATTCGGTAATAAACGGCGGGTGCCCTGACACTATAAAAAATAAACGAACTAACCAGCGTCAACCGTAACGGTTATACGGTGATCAGTGGTGAAAGGGTTAACTAGGGGGCAATCAAGGGGTTAAAACATTTATTAGGTAGTATATGGGGGTCCCTGACGCTATAAAACGCTGACGGCGAACCTAAATATTTACCTCACTAACTAGCGTCACCAGCGACACTAATACAGCGATCAGAAAAATGATCGCTTAGTGACACTGGTGACAGGGGGTGATCAAGGGGTTAAAACTTTATTAGGGGGGGTTAGGGGGGTACCCTAGACCTAAAGGGGGGTAATACTAACTGTCCTACCACTGCTAACTGTCACAAACTGACACTATGCAGTAATCAGAAAAAAAAAAAAAAAACTGCTGGTGTCAGTTTGTGACGGGGGGGGTGATTGGGGGGGGATCGGGGGGCGATCGGGGGGGGATCGGGGTGTTTTGTGTGCCTGGCATGTTCTACTGTGTGTGTGTGTGTTGGTGCACTCACATAGATGTCTTCTCTCCTCGGGCCGGAACGGAAATTACCGAGCCGAGGAGAGATGACATCATTTCCTTTGCTGCTGTTTAGCATACAGCAGCAAAGGAATGATTCGATTGGCCGGCGGCGATCGCGAGGGGGGGGCCACGAACGGATGGTCTCCCCCTCACCACCGATCGCCGCTGGACAAAAGACGACCGCCTCGGGCACCGGGGGGGGGTCCGATCGGACCCCCCACCCGCGGAAGGCAAATCACGTACCCTGTACGTGATTTTGCCTGTCCGTGCCACTTTGCCGACGTACATCGGCGTGAGGCGGTCGTCAAGTGGTTAAGGGCAACATTAACAAAGAGAAAAATTAAAAAATGTAGGTTTTATTTTAAAAAGATTAAAAACAATTTATACAAATAGCAAATATATAAACAAAAGAAAAAATGTGATACAATACAGTAGTGGCAAAAAGTTATTGAATCCAACGCGTTTCAAAATAGTTAAATTATAATCTTCTTCAGGGATAAGTTTTTGCCAATATCTGAAAGGCACAAATGTAATATAAGTATATAGAAACGTTACATACTTCAAACCATATATATATATATATATATATATATATATATATATATATACATACATACATAGGAATGAGCATAGAAAATATATATCCAAAAACTTACAAAAATCATGATGGACATAGCGGATTTTCAGTGAATCACTCAGAAACTTCCACTTGATCTGTAACAGTCTTTTATCGTGCAAAAAAGCCCCCAGGTATTAAAATCCAAGGAGAGGCGCTCAATTACACCAAGCGGAGACCCGCTTATAAGGACGGAAATGTAGAATCTGTGGGGGAGATACATCATCTGTGGTAAGTAAAAAAAAAAAAGGGACAAACCAACTTTGCATCGACTATGCGAGTTAGTGTGTCTTCAAATGCCGAAAAAGGGGGATTGAGACAACTACAGATAAAGGGGAATTCCCAATCCTAAAGAAGAAAAATGTTTTTAATTTAAAAATAAAATTTAAAAATGAAAATGAAGATAAATAAAGAATTGTATCAGGACATCTAATTATAATTAACCCAATATAGGGCTGTGTCTGTACATTCCACATAGTAGAAAAATATTACTAATAAGTAAAAGTGAGAAGGAGCATGAGCTTATAAAAAATATGAAAAGAAAAAAATAAATGAAATATCCAAAAATAATGAGTGGAGTCACATGACAATACTGAGGGCTGAAAAAATGCAATAAAGGAAGGGAGACTTTCCCTGGGAAAGAAATCCCAGTCCCTGATAGTTGGAAAGAATATGCATGTGTCTCTTGGCTCTGTGTTTCTGTCCAGAGACAATCACATGAAAGCAGTAATAAACTAATAATTAGAACCAAAAAACAGATGAAAAAAGGAATTCTCCCAGGTAATACCTTAAAATTAGGAAGAATTGCCTGGAGAGAAATAAAATATAACATACTTGGGAAAATCATAATAGAGGCTTACCACAGTCTTGATGCATGTGTCTCCCACAGCTCCGCTCTCCTCGTATGCAGACAGCGTGGCTGAACGGCAAGACGCAAGGAGAGTCAGGCTGACAGATCGCCCCGCCTCTCCCCTCATCGTCTGAAGCCGGAAGGACACGCACAAACATCCATTGCTGACAGTACTAAACTGTCACATCATAAACCGGATCCAGAAGAGGTAAAAGCACATTCCACAAGATCAAGACAAGAAAAGGGAAAGGAAGAGAGAAAAGTTTTTTACAAAAGAAAAATCATCAGGAAACCGGGGAAATTGATTTAATCTGTTTTTCCGGAACTAAAGCCATCGAGGAATAGTCTAAAACTTTCTGCCTCATTCAGGCCTTGTGGGGTGGTGGCATCTAAATGCCTTATCCAACGCATTTCGCGTTGTAAAAGAGTTTTGTTCCAATCACCCCCTCGAATGGGGACATGGATACGGTCCACCACCGTAAAATTAACGGATGGCATCCTGTATCCATGTCCCCTGGCTACATGTTTACAGAGGGGAAGATATAGGTTGCCAATCTGCATACTTTGCAGGTGTTTACTAACACGTTGTCCAAATTCTTGGCGGGTTTTGCCAATATAAAAGGCCCCGCATTGACATTGTACCAAGTATACTACCCCTCGGATTTTACAGTTGGCGAAGTGCTTTAATTGAAAGCGTTCGCCATTAGTTAAAAGAAATGAGGTTCTCTTACCAATGACTTTACAAAAAGAGCAACTACCATATGGAAAAGTCCCCCATGTTTTACAGGGATCCCGTCTTTGATTCCCCTTGTATTCGCTTTGAGTTAGTAGGTCGGCTAGAGAACCTGCCTTTCTGAAGGTAATCTGGGGTTTTGGAGTCAGTAAGTTTCCCAAAATTGGATCATCGGTCAAAATTGACCAATGTTTTGTGAGGATTTTTCTTATGGTGTTGTGCTCATTAGAGTAGCGTAAAATGATCCTTGTTGTATCATCCTGTTTGCGAGTTTTTGTCCCAAAAATTAAAGCATGTCTGTCTTGATCTTTGACTCGATTAAAGGCTTTTTTCAGGGAGGATTTCGTATATCCCCTTGCAAGTAATCTTTTGCTCAGTTTGTCTGCCTCACATTGGAAAGTTTCCATGGTAGTGCAGTTACGTTTTAAACGTAGGAATTGGCTGAAAGGTATAGATTTTTTCAAAGGGTCAGGATGGAAACTATCGGCATGCAAAAGAGTATTGCAGGCAGTTTCCTTTCTGTATAATCTGCTGGCAACTTGGCCATTTTTGTCCTTATAGATGGTGACATCTAGGAAATTAATCTGATGATGATCATGGGACATAGTGAAGAATAGATTCATGGCATTATGGTTCATCGCTTTTAAGCAACTTTCTAAAGTGTCTTCTGGACCGTTCCATATCAAAAAAATATAATCTATGTTACTTTGCCATAAGATGATATGTTCAGTATACATGGTTAATTCATCATCGGTCAGAAATCCCTTTTCCCACTCCCCCAGGTACAGGTTTGCGTAGGAGGGGGCGCAACACGTCCCCATAGCAACCCCCTGTACCTGGAGGTAGTGGGAACCCTTAAATAAAAACACATTGTGTAGAAGGATGAAATCAAGCATTTCAAGGATAAATTTATTGAATTTCCATTCAGTTGTCGCATTTTGGTGTAGCACACGACTAACGGCAGCTACCCCCAGGTCATGTGGTATGCTATTGTACAATGACTCCACATCTATTGTCACTAGAATCGATGGCTCGGGGATCACCAGGTCCTCCAGTACCTGTAATAGATGGATAGTATCCTTGGTGTAGGATGCTAGTTCTAGGACATGGGGTCTTAGGTGATGGTCAATGACTTGACTAATGCTTTCTGATATGCTGCCGTTGCCAGATATAATAGGGCGGCCAGGGGGATTGTGTAGATCTTTATGTACCTTGGGAAGTGCATACATCGTGGGAGTACGGGGATGTTTGGTACATATAAACTCCAGTAGCTCCCCAGTAATAGCTCCCATTACAAAGGCTTCATCAACTAGTCGGTAGAATTCCTGATTGAATCTATCAACCAAAGATGCTGGGATTTTTCGGTAACATTTTCGATTATTGAGGATTTTTAAACACATCTCCTCATATTTGGTATTGTCCATTATCACAATGTTGCTGCCCTTGTCAGATCCCTTGATAGTTATATCTAGGTTGTTCTTAAGGGATTGTAGGGCATTTTGCTGTTCGGTGGTCAAATTTCTGATGGATTTATCTTTATTCAAGGATTCGATTTCTTTGGCAGTTTGTTTAACAAACAATGCCAAAGCTGGGTTCTGACTGAGTGCCCGAAATCTATGTGATTTCTTTTTAAATTGTTTATGTTGTTGTGAATCATCCATTTTTTCATCTTTACTATCCTCACTTTCCCAGGCATCCAACCAGCTTAGCTCAATTCCCTCATTTTCCTGTAGCAGCAGGTTCAGGTCCCGTAGGGCCCTGAAGTCCGCTGCTTTAAGATTCGGTGCAATTGTTTCTTCATGTTTTTTAGTTTTAGTATACATGCTTTTGAAGAGCAATTTTCTCGCAAACAGAAAGATATCTTTTACCACTTCAAAGTTATCAAGACTTCTACTGGGACAAAAAGAAAGTCCCAGAGAGAGAACCACAGTCTTGATGCATGTGTCTCCCACAGTTGAGTATAAAAGCACCCAGAATCCACAAGACCAATCCAGGAGGGGCAATAATCCCTCCGTTCCTGATAGTGACACACTATTGTCCAGTCCACAGAGAGTGATCATGAGGTGATGCTGGCGGCTCAGGGGCTCCCGGCGTTCTCCTTTTAAGTCCGTGCTAGTGATTGCTTAACGAGCGTCAGGAGATGACGCCGCCTGGGATGACAGCGGCGACGTCATATCCTCCGCTCTCCTCGTATGCAGACAGCGTGGCTAAACGGCAAGACGCAAGGAGAGTCAGGCTGACAGATCGCCCCGCCTCTCCCCTCATCATCTGAAGCCGGAAGGACACGCACAAACATCCATTGCTGACAGTACTAAACTGTCACATCATAAACCGGATCCAGGAGAGGTAAAATCACATTCCACAAGATCCCAGTATGACATGGGACACATACAACGATAAATCCCGCCACATTGTAATAGAATTCAAAGTAGAGATGAAACACAACTCTCTAAGGGCAATGGTGATCAAACAAATTACATAAATCTCCATATAGAACTGGGTGGGTGAGAAAAAACGGAGACCACCCGTGTCCAGTATACGAGCAGGGACATCAGAAGAAAAAAGTCCATATTTTTAATAACTTGAAGAAAAACTGGGAATCTAAACTGAATGATTGCTCTAGAAGCTTAATGTTACTATTACAAGATGAATATAAATTACAACTTAATACTCTGGATGCTGAGATCGATGCTCTCTATAACCATCTGACTCCCCTTAAAACACACGAGGATTATTCTAACCTCGAAGAAAAATTGAGGGAACATCTCAAAACTTTCAGTAGAGTCATCCTCCAAAAAAAAGACAAAAAATTCTGGAGGGACAAAAATGCCTTTGGGGAGAACAGAGCGTATAGATGGCATCAACACAAAGATTTTAGGACCAAAACAACCAAAACATTGTCTAGGAATCGGTAGAAAAATGATTATAGCTCAGATACAACTTCTAATGCCTCTTCCTCAGCCTCTTCCCTTACAGATCGTACTTTAAGGAAAAGAAAGGGTCCTTTTGCCAAAACACAAGAAATGGATGGTGAATTGCAACAAATCAATAAAAAAACGAAGTGCAGAGATCCCACATACATCACGGGGCGGTAAAGTGGAGAATACATCAAGATCCACACATACCACTACAGAAGGCACCAAAGGACCCATTTTGGGTAAAGGTAAAATAACTAAAACCACTAAAGATCTGGGAGCCATCCCAAAGAATCAAACCCAGCTAGATGATTTTTTAGACAAAATGACCTTGACACAGGCCCTGACCACACGGAAGGAGCAGGAGACTACACCAACTCCAGATATGTAGATGGTAGGTTAAACACAATCAACCTATCTTCACATATACTAACTGAGGCTGAAAAAGAGGTTCTCTCTCTGGGACTTTCTTTTTGTCCCAGTAGAAGTCTTGATAACTTTGAAGTGGTAAAAGATATCTTTCTGTTTGCAAGAAACTTGCTCTTCAAAAGCATGTATACTAAAACTAAAAAACGTGAAGAAACAATTGCACCGAATCTTAAAGCAGCGGACTTCAGGGCCCTACGGGACCTGAACCTGCTGCTACAGGAAAATGAGGGAATTGAGCTAAGCTGGTTGGATGCCTGGGAAAGTTAGGATAGTGAAGATGAAAAAAATGGATGATTCACAACAACATAAACAATTTAAAAAGAAATCACATAGATTTAGGGCACTCAGTCAGAACCCAGCTTTGGCATTGTTTGTTAAACAAACTGCCAAAGAAATCGAATCCTTGAATAAAGATAAATCCATCAGAAATTTGACCACCGAACAGCAAAATGCCCTACAATCCCTTAAGAACAACCTAGATATAACTATCAAGGGATCTGACAAGGGCGGCAACATTGTGATAATGGACAATTCCAAATATGAGGAGATGTGTTTAAAAATCCTCAATAATCGAAAATGTTACCGAAAAATCTCAGCATCTCTGGTTGATAGATTCAATCAGGAATTCTACCGACTAGTTGATGAAGCCTTTGTAATGGGAGCTATTACTGGGGAGCTACTGGAGTTTATACGTACCAAACATCCCCGTACTCCCACGATGTATGCACTTCCCAAGGTACATAAAGATTTACACAATCCCCCTGGCCGCCCTATTATATCTGGCAACGGCAGCATATCAGAAAGCATTAGTCAAGTCATTGACCATCACCTAAGACCCCATGTCCTAGAACTAGCATCCTACACCAAGGATACTATCCATCTATTACAGGTACTGGAGGACCTGGTGATCCCCAAGCCATCGATTCTAGTGACAATAGATGTGGAGTCATTGTACAATAGCATACCACATGACCTGGGGGTAGCTGCCGTTAGTCATGTGCTACACCAAAATGCAACAACTGAATGGAAATTCAATAAATTTATCCTTGAAATGCTTGATTTCATCCTTCGACACAATGTGTTTTTATTTAAGTGTTCCCACTACCTCCAGGTACAGGGGATTGCTATGGGGACGTGTTGCGCCCCCTCCTACGCAAACCTGTACCTGATACATAGATGATATTTTTTTGATATGGAACGGTCCAGAAGACACTTTAGAAAGTTGCTTAAAAGCGATGAACCATAATGCCATGAATCTATTCTTCACTATGTCCCATGATCATCATCAGATTAATTTCCTAGATGTCACCATCTATAAGGACAAAAATGGCCAAGTTGCCAGCAGATTATACAGAAAGGAAACTGCTGGCAATACTCTTTTGCATGCCGATAGTTTCCATCCTGACCCTTTGAAAAAATCTATACCTTTCAGCCAATTCCTACGTTTAAAACGTAACTGCACTACCATGGAAACTTTCCAATGTGAGACGGACAAACTGAGCAAAAGATTACTTGCAAGGGGATATACGAAATCCTCCCTGAAAAAAGCCTTTAATCGAGTCAAAGATCAAGACAGACATGCTTTAATTTTTGGGACAAAAACTCGCAAACAGGATGATACAACAAGGATCATTTTACGCTACTCTAATGAGCACAACACCATAAGAAAAATCCTCACAAAACATTGGTCAATTTTGACCGATGATCCAATTTTGGGAAACTTACTGACTCCAAAACCCCAGATTACCTTCAGAAAGGCAGGTTCTCTAGCCGACCTACTAACTCAAAGCGAATACAAGGGGAATCAAAGACGGGATCCCTGTAAAACATGGGGGACTTTTCCATGTGGTAGTTGCTCTTTTTGTAAAGTCATTGGTAAGAGAACCTCATTTCTATTACCTAATGGCGAATGCTTTCAATTAAAGCACTTCGCCAACTGTAAAGTCCGAGGGGTAGTATATTTGGTACAATGTCAATGCGGGGCCTTTTATATTGGCAAAACCCACCAAGAATTTGGACAACGTGTTAGTAAACACCTGCAAAGTATGCAGATTGGCAACCTATAACTTCCCCTCAGTAGACATGTAGCCAGGGGACATGGATACAGGATGCCATCCATTAATTTTACGGTGGTGGACCGTATCCATGTCCCCATTCGAGGGGGTTATTGGAACAAAACTCTTTTACAACACGAAATGCGTTGGATAAGGCATTTAGATGCCACCACCCCACCAGGCCTGAATGAAGCAGAAAGTTTTAGACCATTCCTCGATGGCTTTAGTTCCAGAAAAACAGATTAAATCAATTTCCCCTGTTTCCTGATGATTTTTCTTTTGTAAAAAACTTTTCTCTCTTCCTTTCCCTTTTCTTGTCTATCTCTCTCCTATTTTGTCTAACCAGTGGATGAACATTTGGAATGATAATGTCTATAGGGGTATAACGAATTTACATATTGATTTATTTATGGCTTTTGTTTTTGAAATTATATTTTGTGGTTAGGTAATTCCTGTCTACAATGTTACATATTATGTTTTTTGTGCCTGTGTTTATGGTTCATGATGTGACGGATTCTCGTCAGTCCTCTGACTGCTCTCACCTTGGCCTTTGGTCATATCGTGCACCCGGCACAGGGGGGCTCCCACTATTTATTTTTTGGAGGCCCTTTTTCTCCATTGCCATTTGAGGTGTCCTCTGATGCCACTCTTTGGCTTATGGTGGATTTTCCTGTGTCGGGGGGTATTTCTTCTTCCTTAGGAGGTTCTTCCTGTTTTTTGGATTTTTTCCTCTGATGTCCCTGCTCGTATACTGGACACGGGTGGTCTCCGTTTTTTCTCACCCACCCAGTTCTATATGGAGATTTATGTGATTTGTTTGATCACCATTGCCCTTAGAGAGTTGTGTTTCATCTCTATTTTGAATTCTATTTCAATGGGGCGGGATTTATCGTTGTATGTGTCCCATGTCATACTGGGATCTTGTGGAAATTGCTTTTACCTCTCCTGGATCCAGTTTATGATGTGACAGTTTAGTACTGTCAGCAATGGATATTTGTGCGTGTCCTTCCGGCTTCAGACGATGAGGGGAGAGGTGGGGCGATCTGTCAGCCTAACTCTCCTTGCGTCTTGCCGTTCAGCCATGCTGTCTGCATACGAGGAGAGCGGAGGATATGACGTCGCCGCTGTTATCCCAGGCGGCGTCATCTCCTGACGCTCGTTAAGCAATCACTAGCACTGACTTAAAAGGAGAATGCCGGGAGCCCCTGAGCCGCCAGCGTCACCTCACGATCACTCTCTGTGGACTGGACAGTAGTGTGTCACTATCAGGAACGGAGGGATTATTGCCCCTCCCGGATTGGTCTTGTGGATTCTGGGTGCTTTTATACTCAGCTGTGGGAGACACATACATCAAGACTGTGGTAAGCCTCTATTATGATTTTCCCAAGTATGTTATTTTTTATTTCTCTCCAGGCAATTCTTCCTAATTTTTAGGTATTACCTGGGAGAATTCCTTTTTTCATCTGTTTTTTGGTTCTAATTATTAGTTTATTACTGCTTTCATGTGATTGTCTCTGGACAGAAACACAGAGCCAAGAGACACATGCATATTCTTTCCAACTATCAGGGACTGGGATTTCTTTCCCAGGGAAAGTCTCCCTTCCTTTATTGCATTTTTTCAGCCCTCAGTATTGTCATGTGACTCCACTCATTATTTTTGGATATTTCATTTATTTTTTCTTTTCATATTTTTTATAAGCTCATATATAATGCTCCTTCTCACTTTTACTTATTAGTAATATTTTTCTACTATGTGGAATGTACAGACACAGCCCTATATTGGGTTAATTATAATTAGATGTCCTGATACAATTCTTTATTTATCTTCATTTTCATTTTTAAATTTTATTTTTAAATGAAAAACTTTTTTCTTCTTTAGGATTGGGAATTCCCCTTTATCTGTAGTTGTCTCAATCCCCCTTTTTCGGCATTTGAAGACGCACTAACTCGCATAGTCGATGCAAGGTTGGTTTGTCCCTTTTTTTTTTTTTTTTTTTTTACTTACCACAGATGATGTATCTCCCCCACAGATTCTACATTTCCGTCCTTATAAGCGGGTCTCCGCTTGGTGTAATTGAGCGCCTCTCCTTGGATTTTAATATCTGGGGGCTTTTTTGCACGATAAAAGACCGTTACAGATCAAGTGGAAGTTTCTGAGTGATTCACTGAAAATTCGCTATGTCCATCATGATTTTTGTAAGTTTTTGGATATATATTTTCTATGCTCATTCCTATGTATGTATGTATATATATATATATATATATATATATTTTGAAGTATGTAACATTTCTATATACTTATATTACATTTGTGCCTTTCAGATATTGGCAAAAACTTATCCCTGAAGAAGATTATAATTTAACTATTTCGAAACGCGTTGGATTCAATCAATAACTTTTTGCCACTACTGTATTGTATCACATTTTTTCTTTTGTTTATATATTTGCTATTTGTATAAATTGTTTTTAATCTTTGTAAAATAAAACCTACATTTTTTAATTTTTCTCTTTGTTAATGTTGCCCTTAAAATCCCATTTACATGAGGTTCTTGTTTGCAGTATTCTGGCCTGTTTTGGAATTTTAATCATGTCTTCAACTTGGATCTCTGCTCAAACAGACACCACTTCAATAAAATATTTCATATTCCTATTCCTGGACTCAAATATCTGTGTGCTAAGTATACCTTTTGTTGCATTCTCATAAGGGAGAAAAGACTCAGACAACCTGATGCCAGGGACCCCCGACGTCACCTGCTGGATTGGGAAATCAGCTCAAGACCCACAGAGAATGTGGAGAAAGGAGAGGTGGAGGAAGTGGGCGACATGGGCACCCCACCAGGTGAGTGTCTGGCACCCCAGCTTCTGGTAATCTATGTATGCCTGCATATTTCTGAATACATCTTTTTTCATCAATTTTAGGTGATGTTCTGGTTGTGGAAGGGGAAGCGGTGGAACCAGCTCCAAGCACCAGTGCCCCCCCGAGGATGTTGATGAAGGAGAGGTGGAGGAAGTGGGCGACATGTGCACCCCACCAGGTGAGTGTCTGACACCCCAGCTTTTGGTAATCTATGTATGGCTGCATATTTCTAAATACATCTTTTTTCATCAATCTTAGGTGATATTCTGGTTGTTGAAGAAGGGGAACCATTTACCACGGACAGTGCCCAGATCATGGCCTGGAATGGGGATATTGATGCCATGCACACTAGCCTGGACATAATGCGTAATCAGCTGGACAATATGCAGCAAGAAATGAAGAACATGATCGATGTTTTGGGGAGAATCTAATCCCTTTTCCCCCCCAAAAAAACATTGATCATGTTCTTCATTTCCTTTTTTGCTGACCCCATTCTGGGCTTTGGCTTTTAACAATTTTAGGCCTATTTGTTAAAAAAAGAAAAAAATCCAAAAAAAATGATGCCTGTTTATAATAAAAAACAGAAAAAAAATAAAATAGAGGCCTGTTTGTAAAAAAAAAAATGAGGCCTGTTTATAATAAAAAAAAAAAAAAAATAGAGGCCTATTTGTAAAAATAAATAAATAAATAAAAACCAAAGATGCCTGTTTGTAAAAAAAAACCCAAAACAATTATTTTTAAAAACAAAAAAAAAATATTGTTTTAAAAAAATAAATATATATTTTAAAAAAATTCCTAATCACACATGTGAATGTGCACAGAGTAAAAATTATTTTAATTGACAAAATTTGTGGCTTCTTCTTTCAATGCTCAATACCAGTTTTGTAAGTTATTTGGTGTTTACAGTGACAATGGGGTTTATTTACTAAAGGAAAATACACTTGGCACTACAGTGCACTAGGAGAACCTTGGAGACAGCCAAAAAGAAAGGCAAGCAATAAATACATTTCTAGATTTTATCTGATCATTATTTTTTATTAAGAAAAATTAAAGATAGTCTGGCATTGCAATGGTCCCCATACCCGTAAAAAAATCAACATATTTATCCCGAACTTGACGGACACTTTGGGGGGCCAAGCCAGTATGGCCAGTATCCAGGCCCATCAGAGGATTCTCTGTAAGTCTGGCCTCAGGCCCAAGTGATGCAAGATAATTGCTTGAATTTTTGCGTAAAAAATTGTGCAGGATGCAACATGCTAGGACAATGTGATTAAGTTTGTAGTCCGCCATGTGAATTGCTATCTGAAACAGGCGGAACTGGCTGGAAAGTATCCCAAAGGCATTCTCCACAACTCTTCTCGCTCTGGCTAGCCGGTAGTTAAAAACCCTCCTCTCCAGGGTGAGGGTCCTTTTGGGGGAATGGCCTCATCAGGTGCTTGCCTTGACCGAAGGCTTCATCTGCAATGAAGGCAAAGGGGAGTCCTTCCACGTTATCCGCATCAGGTGGCAATATCAGGCCACCACTCTGGAGATGCTGGTAGAACTCCGTCTGGGCGAAGACTCCTTCATCCGACATCCGGCCATTCTTCCTCATGTCCAAATACAGAAATTCATATTGTGCCGACACCACAGCCATTAACACAATACTATGAAACCCCTTATAATTAAAATAGTATGACCCCGAATTGGGTGGTGGCGTGATGTGGACGTGTTTCCCATCTATAGTCCCTCCACAATTGGGAAAGTCCCAACGGGTGGCAAATTCTGCCATTCCTGTGGCCTTGTTTGGGGAGTCAAACAAGAAAAAAAAATATAAGTACTTTTGCACATAACATTGCAAGTACATTACACAAAAAACATTCTTGCACAACATCAGTATACCATTAATTTTAAGTGTTATTTAAAGACTAAACATATAAGGCGCACTTATCTGATTCCTCACCCCCTCTGATGGCCCATTGATTAAATTTATATAGGGGGTGGGGGGAGGGGATTATAAATCAATTTAAGGACACACAGACCATTTGGATACATTCTAGAGGGGGGGAGGGGATTATAAATCAATTTAAGGACACATAGACCATTTGGATGCATTTTAGAGGGGGGATTATAACAATTTAAGGACACACAGACCGTTTGGATACATTTTAGATGGGGAAGGGATTATAAATCAATTTAAGGACACACAGACCATTTGAATACATTTTAGAGGGGAGAGGGATTATAAATCAATTTAAGGACACACAGACCATTTTGATACATTTTAGAGGGGAGGGGGATTATAAATCAATTTAAGGACACACAGACCATTTGGATACATTTTAGAGGGGGGGGGGGGGTTATAAACCAATATAAGGACACACAGACCATTTAGATACATTTTAGAGGGGGGATTATAAATCAATTTTGGATACATTTTAGGGTAAAGCAATACAATGGAGCTGACAAAATACATTGTTAAGTGACTAGACTAGGTGGATATGGGCCCAGCATAGCATGCTGGGGAGGTTAGTGAAGGCAAATATGCATGCAGGACAAAAAAGAAGCATTAAAAGATTACAGCATGCATGAGGACAAAGGGGACATTCACAGCATATTTCAATCATAGTAATTAGGGATTGAGTAAAGAAATACAATACATTAGCAAACATTAAATACAATAAAATGTGATATTAAAGGATAAATCTTGCCTTAATATAGTCCTTCTGCAGGACCTGTATGATGGCAGAACAGGTCTCTGGGATAATGATCCCCAGAGCCTGGGGGGAGATGCCTGTCGAGAACATAAGGTCCTGCAGGCTTCTCCCTGTCTCCAAGTACCGCAACATGGCAACTAGCCTCTGCTCCGGAGTGATGGCTTGCCTCATGCAGGTATTCTGCCTGTTGATATAAGGGGTCAGCAAAATCAACAAATGGTGAAAAACGGGGTCCATCATCCTGAGAAAGTTCCTGAAATCCTCAGGGTTATTCTCGTGAAGCAAAGGCATGTGAGAGAATTGGTCACGCTGGAGCAACCAATTCTTCGTCCATGAACTCCTCCTCGCCTTGTTCATGGACTGGGCTTGGGCTGAAAAATGAACTACAGCACCAAGCACATACAAAGCATGAACTCTATGATGAGTACGTACACGCAACATGGATTCAAAACGGTCAGCTGGTCAGAACAAACTTAACAGAATGCACTGAAGAACAACAAGGCCTGTGAAGAGCGAGCTGAAAATCAGCAACGAGCGGCCAATAACACACTGAATAAATCAATGCGAGCTGACTACATGCACTGAAAAGCAGATACAAACCTCACAAGCACAAACTGAACAACAGTTAAACGATCTGAAAAACACGAGTCTGAAAAGCGCGAATCGTCTCTCACCAAACTTCTACTAACACGAGGTAAACACGAAATTAGCAGAAGGGGCCCAAAGGGTGCCGCATGAGCTATTACACTTCCTTTTTATAATCTCGTCACACCTGGTGTAGGTCACCATGTACTAGGCGGCCGGACTTTGGTGTGATCGTGTGAAGGGAAGTCCGTTCCTTCAAAAGTCCGTCGGAAGTCCGTCAAAAGTCCGTCGAAAGTCCGTCGGAAAGACCATTGGACTTTTGTTGTTGAAAAGTCCGCTCATGTGTACTCTGCATTAGGGCTGTACTCACTTTTGTTGCCAGCGGTTTAGACATTAATGGCTGTGTGTTGAGTTATTTTGAGGGGAAATTTACACTGTTATACAAGCTGTACACTCACTACTTTACATTGTAGCAAAGGATCATTTCTTTATTGTTGTCACATGAAAAGATATAATAAAATATTTACAAAAATGTGAGGTGTGTACTCACTTTTGTGAGATACTGTGTGTGGTGGTTGGGAATTAAACCCCACCTCCCCTGCCTCCACATGTTTGTGTTACAGCATTAGGAAGAGCTTAAAAATGGTGAGCTCATATTTACGGAGCAGATGGAACAAAGGTAAATATAGAGAAAAATTGTTAAGGAGTGTATGTAAACTCAAAATCACATTTTTAGATGTAGCCAGAAGCTGGCTAAGTTGCCTGCTGACAGGAGGACATGCAGCCGCATGTTACATAGTTACATAAAAATAGTAAAGTAAAATACTGCACCACCATACTCAATAAATGAGCTGCTGACACTGCAATTAGACACATTGTGTAAAGAGAGTGGTAAGGATTTAAGTGCAGCACTAAGTAACTAGTGATATGTGTAGTAATACAAACGTCAAACATATGAGTGACAGTGCACAATCAAACATCCATTAATGGAATCGCCTATAAAGTATAAAGCAAGACTAGATGCAAAATAGTAAGTCAACATATATACATATATATATATATATATATATATATATATATATATACAAACATGTTGAGAACCATAATGTCCATTAAACTGTGTCAAAAAACACTTGGATGAGTCCAAAGTGAAAAAAAAGAACATTTTAAAATGGTGTAAGATAAGTAAATATTCAGACTTCCAGCCAAAGACGACCAACAGAGGTATGTGCTCAATTCAGCAGAGAAACAAATTCACCATCAAATGTGCTACCACCAGCAGTGAAGGTAATGGGGCACTCTTACCAAATGTTGTGGGCTACCTGCCAGCAGCAGAGAGCTGAACAAGCAAAACTGATGGGGTCTTTAGCATCACAGGAACCAGCATGTGGGTTGTACAGCAGTGCAGATTCGGCAATCAAACTTTCTGGGACCAGCATCATGAAAGTGTAAAATTCCAAGCTCAGCATATAGAGACTCATCGGCTCCACCAATCAACAGGAAGGAGTCATACAGGAAAAAAAGATTACCACACAGCATACAATCCTTGGCTAAAAATGTATTAAATAAAGTATTGCACTTACATCAATGTAGATAAAAACAGGCCTTTGTATAATGTGATCACAAGAACAATGCAGTGTTGTGGAGCCAACGCGGTACGTTTTGTCTACCAAGACATCATCTGGGCTGGCCCCCGCAAACTGCATTTATATATAGTGGCATTCATAAGCAATTGTTAAATCATGTGGGTGTGGTTTTCATTCCCCACAGGAAATGGTATCCACATGGCATCTAGCGTGCACGCCACGCCTCTCTCTGAAAGGTATAGAATCCTAATGTCCAACAAAAATGGCGCCCATGATGCGGACCAAGACTCATTTTGGTCAGTCAGCACATGATCAGCATAATTCAAATAGAGTCATGGCAATTTGGCGCCCATAGTGTGAACCAAGCTTACTTTGGTTCAGCTGACATGTGACCTGCCAACCAAGGCTCTCTTTAGTTCTGCTGACATGTAACCTCCCAACCAAGCCTCACTTAGGTTCTGCTGGTAAGTGACCTGTGAATTTCCTATTAGGTCCTATTCTGTCACCTTAAAAAATAAGCAGACATACATATAGCTAAATGGAGATAGCACATAACAAATCAGTATTAAATCAAATTAGTAAACTGAAATACATAATGACAAATGGGTGTGATCTGCACACCCCTTGGTGATCAGTACAATCATTATAGAATACAAAGTGGCCCCAACGTATGTATGGTAGGGATACATTAGGATTAGGATTTGTTGATAAACATGTTTATATCTCACTGCATAGATGTTGGTCATATTTGGCTGGAAGTTTGAATATTTACTTATCTTGCACCATTTGAAAATTTTCTTTTTTTTTCACTTTGGACTCATCCAAGTGTCTTTTGATGCAGTTTAATGGACATTATGGTTCTCAACATGTTTATATATATATATATGTTGTCTTACTATTTTGCATACTAGTCTTGCTTTAAAGGCAGTTCCCTTAATGGATGTTTGATTGTGCACTGTCACACATATGTTTGTATTATTACACATGTCGCTAGTTAGCGCTGCACTTAAATCCTTACCACATAGTTATATAGTTACATAGTTGGTGAGGTTGAAAAAAGTTCAACCTGTGTGTGTGTTTGTCAATTGTACATTGTATACCCCTGTATTTTGTGGTCGTTAAGGTGCCCATCTATTTTTTTTTTTAATTATCGATGCTCCCTGCTGATACCACTGCTTGTGGAAGAGAATTCTACATCCTTACCACTCTGACAGTAAAGAACTCTCTATGAAGTTTAAGGTTAAACCACTTCTCTTCTAATTTTTGTGAAAGTCCCTGTGTCTTTTTAAATTCCCTTTCACTAAAAAGTTTTTTTGCAATGCTAGGGTCACCAGTACAGTGTTTGTACATCAATAGCATATCTCCTCTCAAGCGTCTCCTCTCCAGAGAGAATAAGTTAATGCTTGTAGCCTTTCCCCATAGCTGAGGTCCTCCAGTCCCTTTATTAGCTTTGTTGCTCTTCTTTGGACTCTCTCCAACTCCAGCACATCCCCCTGAATATAGGTGCCCAGAACTGGACAGCATACTCAAGATGCGGCCAGACCAGAGTCTTGCAGAGTGGGAAAATTATCGTTTTGTCTCTGGAGTGAATCCCCTTTTTAATGTATACCAATATTGTGTTAGCTGTGCTTGCAGCAGTTTGGCATTGCATGCCATTGCTGAGCCTGTCATCTACTAGGACACCCATGTCCTTTTCCATCCTAGATACCCCAGAGGTTCTCCCCCCAGCGAGTAGCTTACATTTTTTTGTCATTGGGGGATTGTTTCCCCTAGTGTCCAGCACAGACTCTGTTGCGGTTTCCTGACTGCAGGGCGAACGAAGACCTCGGACAAGAGCTAGGGGTCTTGGTATATGTAGTCTGGTGAGTCAAGTTTGTATGGAAACCCAGTCATTATGGACTACAAGTTCCAGTCAGCTGCATGGGATAACAGAATGCTGGGAGAGCAGATAATAAGAGGAGAGAGAGGAGGAGTCCTCCTCTTGGGATCACGGCCTGGATCTACAAACAGTGACTCAGACTGTAGATTGTGCTGCGGCTGGGTTGCAGCCTATGCTACAGAGAGAGAGAGAGTTATTACAAACCTGTGCGGGCGCACCTGCTGCCAGCAACATCTGATCATTCGGTGGCAGCCTGGTGGCCACCCTCAACATATCCACTCCAGATCCAGCTGGACAGCAGCGAAGTGCAAAGCAGGGCCAAGCAGTGTTCCTTGAGCCAGACTTTGCAGGGGCCTGCTGGTGAGTCTTCACCCCACTCTCCAAAACAGAAGGTCGCTGAGATTGGTGAGGGGGCACTTACCCATTCTCTTTACACCAAAGGACACTGCATGCCTTATTCATTCCACCAAGCCTGTAAGGCAGTGGTTCTCAACCTCCCTAGTGTCGTGACCCCTTGGTAAAATTTCCCAAGTTGTGGGGACCCCTAACAGTAAAATTATTTTCGTAGCGTGGGTTTTCAGTACCCAAGGCAAGACAAGAAATTTGTGCCCCTATCCCATGGACATTTAGCACTCCCTGTGTCCCTTCCACTCGTACAGTATTAAAACCCCTTTTGGTAAATTTTAGGATGTACCACTCTCTTTGTGCTCCTTTTATCTCTCTCTATCCTAATTTCTTGTTTTTTTCTCCATCCCTCTCTCTAGCCATCTTTTTTTGTTTTTTCTCTTATTCTTTCTCTCCCTTTTTCTTTGTTCCTCCCCCTCTTTTCCTCTCCTTTCCACGTATTCTCTATTTTTATTCCATCTCTTACTCCTTGGTGGGGATGGGATGAGTGGCAGTGCTGGCAGGGAGTTAGGATGAGTGGCAATGTTCTGATCAGCCAACTTAGGTGCTCTTGATCAAGGTCATCTGCTGATCTGAGAACTGTAGTGTGGACTTTTAATGGCACCTATAATCACAGGTAGTGTGTCTCCGACTTTGTGGTGTCTCATAGCAGTGACACCTATGCCGAAATCAGGAGATAGGCTCTCCTCCAGCCCCTTCCACTTCACATTCCTCACCAGTAGGGATGAGCCGAACACCCCCCTGTTCAGTTCACACCAGAACCTGCGAACGTACCGAAAATTTGCACGAACGTTAGAACTCCATTGACGTCTATGGGACTCGAACGTTCGAAATCAAAAGTGCTAATTTTAAAGGCTAATTTGCATGGTATTGTCCTAAAAAGGGTTTGGGGACCCGGGTCCTGCCCCAGGTGACATGTATCAATGCAAAAAGAACTTTTAAAAACGGCCGTTTTTTCGGGAGCAGTGATTTTAATGATGCTTAAAGTAAAAAAAAAAAGTGAAATATTCCTTTAAATATCGTACCTGGGGTGTGTCTATAGTATGCCTGTAAAGTGGCGCGTGTTTCCCGTGTTTAGAACAGTCCCTGCACAAAATGTAATTTTTAAAGGAAAAAATCTCATTTAAAACTGCTTGCGGGTTTAATGTAATGTCGGGTCCTGGCAATATGGATGAAAATCAGTGAGACAAACACCATGGGTACCCCCCAGTCCATTACCAGGCCCTTTGGGTCTTGTATGGATATTAAGGAGAACCCCGCACCCAAATTAAAATAAGGAAAGGTGTGGGGCCACCAGGCCCTATATACTCTGAACAGCAGTATACAGGCGGTGCAAACAAGACAGGGACTGTAGGTTTGTTGTTAAGTAGAATCTGTTTGTAATTTTGAACGGGTACATTTTTAACGTGTTTAGCTCCAGCCAAAAAATATTTTTTAAGCTTTTTGGAAAACATAGGGAAGGGTTATCACCCCTGTGACATTTGTTTTGCTGTCTGTCCTCCTCTTCAGAAGATTTCACTTCACTTTTTGTCCCAATGACAAATGTTTTTTGAAAATTTGGGTTTTTTTGTGGAACAAGGATTGGAAAGCATCAGTATAAAGGAGAAATGTTTTTCCCATATTAACTCTTACAGGAGAGAATTTCCCTTCCTATGGGGTAGATTTCATCTCACTTCCTGTTGTCTCCTTCCGTTTTCAAGTAGGAGTCGTTTGTAAGTTAGATGTTTGAAAGTAGGGGCCTGCCCTATATACTCAGCAGAAATTTGGGCCTTAGGTGTTGTTGTGGCCACAACACTGTAAGCCCTCAAAGGGCCCTGCTGTGAACTATTAGATCAAGAATTGTAATTACATGTCCCTGTAGAACAGGGGCCGAAAAATTGGGCCTTTGGTAGTAGTGGTGGTGCTGGTGCCACAACACTGTAAGTCCTCACTCGCTCTTGGTGGTCGCAGAAATGGGCCCTGCTGTAAAATATTAGATCAAGAATTGTAATTACATGCCCCTGTTGAACAAGGGCAGAAAAATTGGGCCTTTGGTGGTGGTGGTGCTGGTGCCACAACACTGTAAGTCCTCACTCGCTCTTGGTGGGTGCAGAAATGGGCTCTGCTGTGAAATATTAGATCAAGAATTGTAATTACATGCCCCTGTTGAACAAGGGCAGAAAAATTGGGCCTTTGGTGGTGGTGGTGCTGGTGCCACAAAACTGTAAGTCCTCACTCGCTCTTGGTGGGTGCAGAAATGGGCCCTGCTGTGAAATATTAGATCAAGAATTGTAATTACATGCCCCTGTTGAACAGGGGCTGAAAAATTAGGCGTTAGGCGCTGGTGCCACAACACTGCAACTCCTCACAGATACTCTAGTTGTAACGCAGAAACGAGCCCTGCTGCAAAGTATTGCTTCAAAAATTGAAATGACACGCCCCTGTTAAACAGGGGCTGAAAAATTGGGCCTTAGGCACTGGTGCTGGTGCCACAACACTGCAACCCCTCACAGATACTCTAGTTGTAACGCAGAAACGAGCCCTGCTGCGAAGTATTGCATCAAAAATTGTAATTACACGGCTGAAAAACTGGGCCTTAGGCACTGGTGGTGGCGCCCAGAACCAAAAATGTTCTTACAAGCTATCAGCGTGATCATTGAGGAGGAAGAGGATAATTACTCAGGGATAGTCACTCAGCATCAGCATAGGCAGTCTTTGAAGGGATCTGAGATTTCAAAAAAATTATTCGGTTACATCAGCATCAGGTGCTTGGTAGCTGGTGGTGATCCAGGACTGATTCATTTTTATGAAGGTCAGTTGATCGACCGAGTCGGTGGACAGACGCACCCTGTGATCGGTTACAAAGCCTCCAGCAGCACTGAATGTGCGTTCTGAAAGAACGCTGGATGCAGGACAGGCCAGTAGCTCAATTGCATACTGTGCAAGCTCTGGCCAGTGATCCATCCTCAAGACCCAGTAACCCAGAGGATTTTCGGTGGGAAAGGTTTCCAAGTCAGATCTTGCCCCTAGGTATTCCTGCACCATGTAAAACAGACGCTGACGATGGTTGCTGGAACCGATCATACCTTGGGGCTGCGGACCAAAAAATTGTCTGAACGCATCGGTCAGACGGCCACCATCTCCACTGCTCCTTCTTTGACTGACCGAAGCCTCAGCAACACGTTGTCCAGAAACAGGAGTTTTTAACCTTCCAGTCTCTGGGAACGCGTTGCACAGACCTTTCTGCAAGGCCTCCCGAAGATGTTTCATCCTCTGCTCCCTCTGCGATGGCAAGATAAGGTCCGCAACCTTACCCTTGTAACGTGGATCAAGGAGGGTTGCCAGCCAGTATTGGTCCTTCTCCTTGATACCACGAATACGAGGAACCTTACGCAGGCTTTGCAGGATCAGGGAGGCCATGCAGCATAGGTTTGCTGAGGCATTCGGTCTGGAGTCCTCTGGGTCACAAAGGACGACATGGTCCGCAGCCACCTCCTCCCAGCCACGTACAAGTCCATGTGTTTCTTGGGACTGATCCCTTAAAGACTGCTGCTGATGCTGAGTGCCAGGCTCCACCTCCATACTGACACAATCTTCCTCCTCCTCCTCCTCCTCTTCCTGTGTGATCGGCGGGCACGCAGGAACACTGTCTGGATTAAGGGGGCCTTGAGAGCTAAGGAAGTCCTCCTCTTCCTGCCTCTGTTCTGCCTCAAGTGCCCTGTCCATTATTCCACGCAGCGTGTGCTCCAACAGGTGGACAAGGGGGACAGTGTCACTTATGCATGCACTGTCACTGCTCACCATCCTCATGGCCTCCTCAAATGGTGACAGGACAGTGCATGCATCCCTGATCATGGCCCACTGGCGTGGGGAAAAAAAAACAAGCTCCCCTGACCCTGTCCTGGTGCCATAGTCGCACAGGTGCTCATTGATGGCCCTCTGCTGCGTGTGCAGCCGCTGCAACATGGCCAACATTGAGGTCCACCTGGTGGGCATGTCACAGATTAGGCGGTTCTTGGGCAGGTTAAACTTCTTTTGGAGGTCCGCCAGCCGAGCACTGGCATTATATGACCGGCGGAAATGCACACAGACTTTCCTGGCCTGCCTCAGGACATCCTGTAAGCCCGGGTACCTGCCCAAAAACAGCTGCACCACCAAGTTAAGGACGTGAGCCAAACAGGGCACATTGGTCATTTGTCCCTGTCGGAGGGCAGAGAGGAGGTTGGTGGCATTGTCGCAAACCACTATTCCTGGCTTAAGTTGGCGTGGCGTCAACCACCTCTGAACCTGCCCCTGCAGAGCTGACAGAACCTTTGCCCCAGTGTGGCTCCTGTCCCCCAAGCACACCAGCTCAAGCACCGCATGGCATCTTTTGGCCTGCGTACTTGCGTAGCCCCTTGAACGGCTACGGAGCACCGCTGGTTCCGAGGACAAAGCACAGGAAGAGGCCATGGAGGAAGAAGAAGAGGAGGGGGTGGAGGAGAGAGGTGTGTCACAATCATTAGCATTTTGGAGGCGTGGTGGCGGAACAACTTCCAACACTACTGCACCTTGTTCTGCATCCTTCTCAGCTGCCAGCAGAGTCACCCAATGCGCCGTGAAACTTAGGTAATGTCCCTGTCTATGCCTGCTGGACCATGAGTCAGCGGTAATATGCACCTTACCGCTGACCGCCCTGTCCAGCGAGGAATGGACATTGCCTTCCACATGCCGGTAGAGAGCCGAAATCGCCTTCCGTGAGAAAAAGTGGCGTTTGGGTACCTGCCACTGAGGAACCGCACATTCCACAAACTCACGGAAGGGGGCACAGTCTACCAACTGAAAAGGCAGCAGTTGAAGTTTTGCCAATTTTGCCAAGCTAGCATTCAACTGCTGGGCATGTGGATGGCTGGGAGCAAACTTCTTTCAGCGGTGCAGCAGCTGGGGCAGGGAAATTTGCCTGGTACAATCTGACGTCGGTGTACCAAAAGCAGATTGCCCACAAGTACTTGGCTGTGACACACCTAATTCTACACCTTCATTCCTCTCAGTGCAGGTCTCGGGGAGGACAGAAGGTATAGTGGGGTTGGAGATCTCAGCTGATGAGGAGCAAGGAGAGGTCCTCTTTGTTCTTTGGTGTGGGTCTTTTAAATACGCTTGCCAATGAACTGCATGGCAGGTCAACATATGTCTGGTCAAGCATGTGGTACCCAAGCGGGAGATGTTTTGGCCACGCGAGATATGCTTGAGACATATGTTGTAAATAGCAGTGGTGCGATCTGATGCACTCGTCTCAAAAAAGGCCCACACCAAAGAACTTTTTGAATAACGCGCAGAGCCCTGCACATTTGGAGCTTTGGGGTGTGATGCAGTCAATGTGCTGCCCTTAGGCTGGCCCCTGGAGGGCATCCTGCCTCGTTGGTGATGTGCCGCCTCCTTCTCCTCTCTCCTATCAGGCACCCACGTTGAGTCAGTGACCTCATCATCCCCTCCCTCCTCATCACTGGAGCAAACCTGGCAGTATGCTGCAGCAGGGGGAGCATGACTGCCAGATTGCTGTCCTTCTTGGGCACCCCCTCTGTCCGTGCTCATGTTACTGCCTTCATCGAGCTCAGTATCATCATAAGAGCCTTCCAAACGCTGGGCATCCTCCTGGAGCATGTACCCAACACTGTGGTCAAACAGTTCGAGGGACTCCTCAGGAGGGCATGGTGGGGCTAGGGAAGGAGTCACTGATGACATTGACACGAGGGAAGAGGCCGCTGCTTTGCCAGACAAAGTACCCTGGGCATGGGTGAGAGAGGATGAGGAGGATGAGGACGGCTTGGTCATCCACTCGACCAAGTCTTCCGCATGTTGCGGCTCAACACGGCCAGCTGCCGAAAAAAAGGCCAAGCGTGTCCCACGGCCACGTGCTGATGAGGATGCACCGTCTCCACGACCAGCACTAGACACAGAGCCTGCTTGCCCTCTCTTATTGGCTTGTGGCTTTCTGCCTCTCCTTCTTGGCCTTCCAGACATACTAATGGCCTGTAGCTGCACTAAGCTGGGATATATATATATATATATACTGATACTGCAGCTAGCAAAATCAACTGCCTGCCTGTAGTATGAGAACACCACCAACCCTCTTCAGGTAGCTTTAGCTGAACACTGTGCAGAGCTCTCAAAAATATAACTTGTAGCTTTTTTAGCTGCCTGCGGTAGTGATAGGATCAGGAAAACACCACCAACCTTCTACAGGTAGCTTTAGCTGAACACTATGCAGAGCTTGCAAAAAAATAACTTGTAGGTTTAGCTGAACACTGTGAGGAGGACGCACCACACTAACTTCTAGTTTTAACTGAACACTGTGAGCAGGACGCACTGCACTAACTTGTAGCTTTAGATGAACACTGTGCAGAGGTCTCACTACACTAACTTGTAGGTTTAGCTGAACACTGTGAGGTGGACGCACCACACTAACTTGTAGTTTTAGGTGAACACTGTGAGCAGGACGCACCACACTAACTTGTAGTTTTAGCTGAACACTGTGAGCAGGACGCACGCACTAACTTGTAGTTTTAGCTGAACACTGTGAGCAGGATGCACTGCACTAACTTGTAGCTTTAGATGAACACTGTGCAGAGGTCTCACTACACTAACTTGTAGGTTTAGCTGAACACTGTGAGGTGGAGGCACCACACTAACTTGTAGTTTTAGGTGAACACTGTGAGCAGGACGCACCGCACTAACTTGTAGTTTTAGCTGAACACTGTGAGCAGGACACGCCACACTAACTTGTAGTTTTAGCTTAACACTGTGAGCAGGATGCATCCCATTAACTTGTAGTTTTAGCTGAACACTGTGAGCAGGACGCACCGCACTAACTTGTAGTTTTTTTTTTTTTGTTTTTTTTTTGAATTTCAAAAGTGAAGTTTATTAAGTAATTGAAGGATTACATCAATCATGAGAGAAAAAAAAAATACATTGCTCTCGAGTACAATTTATAAAAGTGGAACAGCAGTTATAAACTATGTCAACAGTAAAGTTTGGGTAAATATAGGCTTGTAACATAGCTAAATATGTTGCCATGGGCGTTGGGAGTCCCGGCATCAGAGCCCCTTCTGGGAGCTAACTGCTCCGATGAACCGGGTCACCCTGAACCCATCTCGCCATTAACATGTGGATAAACGTCTAAAATACAGATACATAACTACAGAATCCAAAAAAATTATAAAAAGGAGAAAATTGAAGGGAGCTTGTATCTCTATAACAATTGAATACCATGTCAGTAACTCATTTAAATAATTATTACTGTAAGAGAAAAAAAAGAAAGAGAAACCAGCTGGTCCGTCTATCTCTCAGGGTGGGTTAAATTTTGGTTGGATGATCTAGTCCAAATCATGTTATGCTTGGGGGTTATAGGGGTATTACTTTTAATAAACTGCCCTGAGGCTAGTGGCCAATATAATTGAAAGTACTGAGAGCATAGGGAGCCGGTATTGAACTGTAAAGAGAGCAGAAGAGAGAAAGGGGGAAAGGAAGAAATAAGGAGAGACAGAGAGGAGAGAGACAGTGAGAGAGTTAGTTGGTTGTCAGGAATGATGGGAAGGAAGTGCACAGGAGACCTCTAAGAGGGGGAGACTGAGAGCCCTTCGACTCAGAACCAGTCTTGTGTACTATCATTCACACATACAGAGGGTATCCCACTAGAGTTGCCCAGGGTTCCCAAATAGTTTTGAATTTGTCTAGGGTGTCTAGGATAGTGTTGGAAATTTTTTCTTGCAGCATGATCCAAGTAATTTTTTGTTTGGCTAACCGAATGGACACTTTCGGTGATTTCCAGGCCCTGGTGATGGTCATTTTGGCCCCCACTAGAATAAACTGGATCAGCTTCTGTGTATGTTTGGGAATTTTAGGTATGTGACCGTTAAGCAGTGCAATAGTTGGATCTTGTTTCAGAGTACAACCGCAAGTTCTGCGGATAAGAGAGAAGATCCTGTTCCAATACATTCTGATTTTAGGGCATTCCCATAGTATGTGTAAAAGAGTCCCCACATGACCGCATCCTCTGAAGCAAAGAGGTGACGTTTGCGGATAGAGTTTGGCAAGACGTGACGGTACCAGGTACCAGCGTGTAAGAACTTTCAGCCCTGCTTCGTTAATTGAAGTATTAACCATACCTTTAAAGGAGCGGGCAAAATTAATATGCCATTTATCCAGGTCCCAGCTGAAGTCAAGATCTCGCTCCCAGCTCGTCATGTATGCTGCTTTTTCCGTGGGTTCCGCCAGGGATGAGTAGATGAGAGAGATACCACCTTTGGTGTCTGAGGCTGAGGCACACCATTGTTCATAAGGCGTTACAAAAAGATGGTTTTCATTGTTCTTCCATACCCGATTCAAAAAATGTGAGAGTTGAAAGAACCTAAATTTTTCGGCTGAAGGCATTTCAAGTTTGGAAGTACAATATGCTAGAGTAAGGGGACCATTGGAATTGAAGAATTGACCAATTCTATAAAAGCCCTTGTCAAGCCACCATTTAAAGGCTCGAATCTCTAGGCCAGGTGGGAAATTATGATTTCTGAAAATATGTGCCAGGGGGTGCCATGTGGAGATGAGGGGTTTGAGCTTATGAAGGGCGTCACAAAGTTTCATTGAGTGAGACAAAGTAGGTGCTAATATAGGGGGGCGTTTTTTGGGGATATTCCAAAGCAGAAAGTCTAAGGTGAAACCGGGGACCGCTTCTCGCTCCATGTTCACCCAGTCTGGTTTGGGTCCTTTCATGTAAATAGTTAAGAATTGGCTCAATTGTGCAGCCTGATAGTACCACCAAAGATTAGGGACCCCTAGTCCTCCCTTTTTTCTAGGCCTAAAAAGCACCTCTTTAGAAAACCTGTGGCCTTTTTTATCCCAAATGAAGCGGATTATGGCAGATTGTAGGCGTTGGATGTGCAATTTGGGGACTGGGATGGGTAAGGAACGGAAGAGATATAATAACCTAGGTAGGAGTGTCATTTTAACTGCGTTCACTTTACCTAACCACGAGAGCTTATATAACGACCATTGGGTCATGTCGTCTGTGAGTTTTTTGATCATGGGGGGAAAATTATATTTATAAAGAGTATCAATGCCGGACGTAAGGTTAATGCCAAGATAAGGAATATATGTAGAATTCCATGAGAATGGAAAGTTACTCTTTAGGGTATTTACGATGTCTGGAGAAGAGGAAACATTGAGAGCGACTGATTTGGATACATTAACCCTAAGTCCGGAAGCTAATTCAAAGTCTTGTAATAGTTGCAGTATGTTGGGGATGGAGATTAGGGGAGATGTGACGAACAGGAGGACATCATCCGCGAATAGAGCGCATTTGTGGTAATTTTGCCCACAGCGAACTCCATGGATGTCTGGGTGTTGTCTAATCGCGATGGCTAAAGATTCGATAGCCATCGCGAAAAGAAGGGGGGAAAGGGGGCATCCCTGCCTTGTACCCTTCTGTATGGAAAATTTATCTGATAGATGTCCTTGCACTCTCACCTGTGCTTTAGGTTGATGGTAGAGAGCTCTCAAGATATTGATGAAGTTTGGGCCAAAACCCCATTTACCTAAAATTGTGAAGAGGTAGGGCCAAGCCACTGTGTCAAATGCTTTTTGGAGATCTATGGAGAGGAGGAGGCCTCCCTGAGGAGATCCCCCATCCCACCCCGATCTCATTAGGGAGACTGCATTTATTGCTCTCCGTATCTGGTCCGGTCCCTGTCTCCCCGGTATGAACCCCACTTGGTCCTTATGTATGTATGTATCTATAAAAGAGGCTAGTCTATTGGATAATATTTTTGTCATAAGTTTTAGGTCGTTATTGATTAATGAAATAGGTCTGTAGTTACTGACTTCGCTGGGGTCTTTACCTGGCTTGGGTATGACCGAAACAAAAGCCAAATTGGCATTAGGGTCCAACGGGGATGCTTTAGCTAAGGAGTTAAAAAGACGGACCAGGTACGGAGAGAGGGAATCTATAAAAGTTTTGTAATAGTGGTTTGAGAAACCATCTGGGCCTGGGGCTGAGTCTTTTCTGAGCCCTTTTATGACTGCTCGGATCTCGGATTCTTGAAATGGGGATTCCAGGATGGAGCGGTTGGATTCGGAAATTTTGGGCAATGGGATCTTGTCTAGAAAAGCATCCAACTTTTGTTGAGAAATTGGGCAATCGTCGGAATACAGGTTGGCATAAAAGGATTGGAACGATTTAAGAATTTTACTTGGGTTTTGGGTGTGCGATCCAGATTGGGTTTTTATTTTGGGTAGGGCAAATGACCTATGTTTCGGGGTAAGTTTGGCTGCTAGCTGGGGGCCAAATTTGTTCGCTCGAAGATAGAAACTGCCGCTGAGCCAGTGAAGGTGCTTTTCTGCATTGGAAGTCAAAGCTGAGTTAAGAGATATTCTAATAGTATCTAGTTTAGATAGAGTGGTAGGATTGGGGTTCAGTTTATGGGACTTGCTGAGATTTTTGTATTCTTTCTCTAGTTTCGTGATATCAATTTGCCGTTCTCTCTTTAATTTTGCTGCAAGTTGGATCAATTTCCCTCTGATTACTGCTTTGTGAGCATTCCAAAGTGTGTTAGGGGAGATGTCCTCAGTGTCATTCAAAAGAAAATACTCTTTAATATCCTTTTCTATTATAGTACAGTGGACGGGATTAGCTAGGATTTTCTCATTTAGGCGCCATGTGCGTAGACCTGAAGGAGACAATGAATTGGATATCCCTAAAATTACTAGGGAGTGGTCAGACCACGGGACATTGTGGATAGAGGCGTGGTTAGCAATTTGTATGTCTGAGTTCAATATGAAAATGTGGTCGATTCTAGCATATGTCTTGTGGGGTGCAGAGTAGTGTGTATAGTCCCTTGTTGAGGGGTTTAATTCCCTCCATGAGTCAATGAGTCCCACCGAGTGAATAAGTCTGGCAATCTGGAGGCTTTGTTTGGGGGGTTGTTTGAGGTGAGGGATTCCCCGAGCTGCTTTATCTAGAATCTGGTCAAATGTAATGTTGGAGTCCCCTCCCATAATCACCCTACCCTCGAAGTGGGGTGAGAGAGTTGCCAGTAAGGAGGAGAAGAATTTAGCTTGGCCTTTGTTAGGGGCATAATATGAAATAAATGTATAGAGGTTACCTTCAATCACTCCTTTGATTAGAATGTATCTTCCATTATCGTCTTTCACTGTTAAAGTATGAGAAAAAGGAGTTCGTTTGGAGATTAGGATAGCTACTCCTCTTTTTTTCTCGCTAGCGTTTGCAAGGAAAAAAGTGGGGTATTTGTTGTGTAAAAAAGGAGGCGAGTAGTTTGAGGGGAAATGTGTTTCTTGGAGGAGCACTACATCTATTCCTCTTGAGTGATAGCTTTGGAATGCTTTGCGTCTCTTGACGGGGGAGTTGAGCCCTTGGGTGTTATGTGAAGCAACCTTACTAACTTGTAGTTTTAGCTGAACACTGTGAGCAGGAAGCACCGCACTAACTTGTAGTTTTAGCTGAACACTGTGAGCAGGACGTACCGCACTAACTTGTAGCTTTAGATGAACACTGTGCAGAGGTCTCATTACACTAACTTGTAGTTTTAGCTGAACACTGTGAGGTGGATGCACCACACTAACTTGTAGTTTTAGCTGAACACTGTGAGCAGGACGCACAGCACTAACTTGTAGTTTCAGCTGAACACTGTGAGCAGGACACGCCACACTAACTTGTAGTTTTAGCTTAACACTGTGAGCAGGATGCATCCCACTAACTTGTAGTTTTAGCTGAACACTGTGAGCAGGACGCACCGCACTAACTTGTAGTTTTAGCTGAACACTGTGAGCAGGACGCACCGCTCTAACTTGTACTTTTAGCTGAACACTGTGAGCAGGATGCACCGCACTAACTTGTAGTTTTAGCTGAACACTGTGCAGAGGTCTCACTACACTAACTTGTAGGTTTAGCTGAACACTGTGAGGTGGACGCACCACACTAACTTGTAGTTTTAGGTGAACACTGTGAGCAGGACGCACCACACTAACTTGTAGTTTTAGCTGAACACTGTGAGCAGGACGCACGCACTAACTTGTAGTTTTAGCTGAACACTGTGAGCAGGATGCACTGCACTAACTTGTAGCTTTAGATGAACACTGTGCAGAGGTCTCACTACACTAACTTGTAGGTTTAGCTGAACACTGTGAGGTGGAGGCACCACACTAACTTGTAGTTTTAGGTGAACACTGTGAGCAGGACGCACCGCACTAACTTGTAGTTTTAGCTGAACACTGTGAGCAGGACACGCCACACTAACTTGTAGTTTTAGCTTAACACTGTGAGCAGGATGCATCCCATTAACTTGTAGTTTTAGCTGAACACTGTGAGCAGGACGCACCGCACTAACTTGTAGTTTTTTTTTTTTTGTTTTTTTTTTGAATTTCAAAAGTGAAGTTTATTAAGTAATTGAAGGATTACATCAATCATGAGAGAAAAAAAAAATACATTGCTCTCGAGTACAATTTATAAAAGTGGAACAGCAGTTATAAACTATGTCAACAGTAAAGTTTGGGTAAATATAGGCTTGTAACATAGCTAAATATGTTGCCATGGGCGTTGGGAGTCCCGGCATCAGAGCCCCTTCTGGGAGCTAACTGCTCCGATGAACCGGGTCACCCTGAACCCATCTCGCCATTAACATGTGGATAAACGTCTAAAATACAGATACATAACTACAGAATCCAAAAAAATTATAAAAAGGAGAAAATTGAAGGGAGCTTGTATCTCTATAACAATTGAATACCATGTCAGTAACTCATTTAAATAATTATTACTGTAAGAGAAAAAAAAGAAAGAGAAACCAGCTGGTCCGTCTATCTCTCAGGGTGGGTTAAATTTTGGTTGGATGATCTAGTCCAAATCATGTTATGCTTGGGGGTTATAGGGGTATTACTTTTAATAAACTGCCCTGAGGCTAGTGGCCAATATAATTGAAAGTACTGAGAGCATAGGGAGCCGGTATTGAACTGTAAAGAGAGCAGAAGAGAGAAAGGGGGAAAGGAAGAAATAAGGAGAGACAGAGAGGAGAGAGACAGTGAGAGAGTTAGTTGGTTGTCAGGAATGATGGGAAGGAAGTGCACAGGAGACCTCTAAGAGGGGGAGACTGAGAGCCCTTCGACTCAGAACCAGTCTTGTGTACTATCATTCACACATACAGAGGGTATCCCACTAGAGTTGCCCAGGGTTCCCAAATAGTTTTGAATTTGTCTAGGTTGTCTAGGATAGTGTTGGAAATTTTTTCTTGCAGCATGATCCAAGTAATTTTTTGTTTGGCTAACCGAATGGACACTTTCGGTGATTTCCAGGCCGTGGTGATGGTCATTTTGGCCCCCACTAGAATAAACTGGATCAGCTTCTGTGTATGTTTGGGAATTTTAGGTATGTGACCGTTAAGCAGTGCAATAGTTGGATCTTGTTTCAGAGTACAACCGCAAGTTCTGCGGATAAGAGAGAAGATCCTGTTCCAATACATTCTGATTTTAGGGCATTCCCATAGTATGTGTAAAAGAGTCCCCACATGACCGCATCCTCTGAAGCAAAGAGGTGACGTTTGCGGATAGAGTTTGGCAAGACGTGACGGTACCAGGTACCAGCGTGTAAGAACTTTCAGCCCTGCTTCGTTAATTGAAGTATTAACCATACCTTTAAAGGAGCGGGCAAAATTAATATGCCATTTATCCAGGTCCCAGCTGAAGTCAAGATCTCGCTCCCAGCTCGTCATGTATGCTGCTTTTTCCGTGGGTTCCGCCAGGGATGAGTAGATGAGAGAGATACCACCTTTGGTGTCTGAGGCTGAGGCACACCATTGTTCATAAGGCGTTACAAAAAGATGGTTTTCATTGTTCTTCCATACCCGATTCAAAAAATGTGAGAGTTGAAAGAACCTAAATTTTTCGGCTGAAGGCATTTCAAGTTTGGAAGTACAATATGCTAGAGTAAGGGGACCATTGGAATTGAAGAATTGACCAATTCTATAAAAGCCCTTGTCAAGCCACCATTTAAAGGCTCGAATCTCTAGGCCAGGTGGGAAATTATGATTTCTGAAAATATGTGCCAGGGGGTGCCATGTGGAGATGAGGGGTTTGAGCTTATGAAGGGCGTCACAAAGTTTCATTGAGTGAGACAAAGTAGGTGCTAATATAGGGGGGCGTTTTTTGGGGATATTCCAAAGCAGAAAGTCTAAGGTGAAACCGGGGACCGCTTCTCGCTCCATGTTCACCCAGTCTGGTTTGGGTCCTTTCATGTAAATAGTTGAGAATTGGCTCAATTGTGCAGCCTGATAGTACCACCAAAGATTAGGGACCCCTAGTCCTCCCTTTTTTCTAGGCCTAAAAAGCACCTCTTTAGAAAACCTGTGGCCTTTTTTATCCCAAATGAAGCGGATTATGGCAGATTGTAGGCGTTGGATGTGCAATTTGGGGACTGGGATGGGTAAGGAACGGAAGAGATATAATAACCTAGGTAGGAGTGTCATTTTAACTGCGTTCACTTTACCTAACCACGAGAGCTTATATAACGACCATTGGGTCATGTCGTCTGTGAGTTTTTTGATCATGGGGGGAAAATTATATTTATAAAGAGTATCAATGCCGGACGTAAGGTTAATGCCAAGATAAGGAATATATGTAGAATTCCATGAGAATGGAAAGTTACTCTTTAGGGTATTTACGATGTCTGGAGAAGAGGAAACATTGAGAGCGACTGATTTGGATACATTAACCCTAAGTCCGGAAGCTAATTCAAAGTCTTGTAATAGTTGCAGTATGTTGGGGATGGAGATTAGGGGAGATGTGACGAACAGGAGGACATCATCCGCGAATAGAGCGCATTTGTGGTAATTTTGCCCACAGCGAACTCCATGGATGTCTGGGTGTTGTCTAATCGCGATGGCTAAAGATTCGATAGCCATCGCGAAAAGAAGGGGGGAAAGGGGGCATCCCTGCCTTGTACCCTTCTGTATGGAAAATTTATCTGATAGATGTCCTTGCACTCTCACCTGTGCTTTAGGTTGATGGTAGAGAGCTCTCAAGATATTGATGAAGTTTGGGCCAAAACCCCATTTACCTAAAATTGTGAAGAGGTAGGGCCAAGCCACTGTGTCAAACGCTTTTTGGAGATCTATGGAGAGGAGGAGGCCTCCCTGAGGAGATCCCCCATCCCACCCCGATCTCATTAGGGAGACTGCATTTATTGCTCTCCGTATCTGGTCCGGTCCCTGTCTCCCCGGTATGAACCCCACTTGGTCCTTATGTATGTATGTATCTATAAAAGAGGCTAGTCTATTGGATAATATTTTTGTCATAAGTTTTAGGTCGTTATTGATTAATGAAATAGGTCTGTAGTTACTGACTTCGCTGGGGTCTTTACCTGGCTTGGGTATGACCGAAACAAAAGCCAAATTGGCATTAGGGTCCAACGGGGATGCTTTAGCTAAGGAGTTAAAAAGACGGACCAGGTACGGAGAGAGGGAATCTATAAAAGTTTTGTAATAGTGGTTTGAGAAACCATCTGGGCCTGGGGCTGAGTCTTTTCTGAGCCCTTTTATGACTGCTCGGATCTCGGATTCTTGAAATGGGGATTCCAGGATGGAGCGGTTGGATTCGGAAATTTTGGGCAATGGGATCTTGTCTAGAAAAGCATCCAACTTTTGTTGAGAAATTGGGCAATCGTCGGAATACAGGTTGGCATAAAAGGATTGGAACGATTTAAGAATTTTACTTGGGTTTTGGGTGTGCGATCCAGATTGGGTTTTTATTTTGGGTAGGGCAAATGACCTATGTTTCGGGGTAAGTTTGGCTGCTAGCTGGGGGCCAAATTTGTTCGCTCGAAGATAGAAACTGCCGCTGAGCCAGTGAAGGTGCTTTTCTGCATTGGAAGTCAAAGCTGAGTTAAGAGATATTCTAATAGTATCTAGTTTAGATAGAGTGGTAGGATTGGGGTTCAGTTTATGGGACTTGCTGAGATTTTTGTATTCTTTCTCTAGTTTCGTGATATCAATTTGCCGTTCTCTCTTTAATTTTGCTGCAAGTTGGATCAATTTCCCTCTGATTACTGCTTTGTGAGCATTCCAAAGTGTGTTAGGGGAGATGTCCTCAGTGTCATTCAAAAGAAAATACTCTTTAATATCCTTTTCTATTATAGTACAGTGGACGGGATTAGCTAGGATTTTCTCATTTAGGCGCCATGTGCGTAGACCTGAAGGAGACAATGAATTGGATATCCCTAAAATTACTAGGGAGTGGTCAGACCACGGGACATTGTGGATAGAGGCGTGGTTAGCAATTTGTATGTCTGAGTTCAATATGAAAATGTGGTCGATTCTAGCATATGTCTTGTGGGGTGCAGAGTAGTGTGTATAGTCCCTTGTTGAGGGGTTTAATTCCCTCCATGAGTCAATGAGTCCCACCGAGTGAATAAGTCTGGCAATCTGGAGGCTTTGTTTGGGGGGTTGTTTGAGGTGAGGGATTCCCCGAGCTGCTTTATCTAGAATCTGGTCAAATGTAATGTTGGAGTCCCCTCCCATAATCACCCTACCCTCGAAGTGGGGTGAGAGAGTTGCCAGTAAGGAGGAGAAGAATTTAGCTTGGCCTTTGTTAGGGGCATAATATGAAATAAATGTATAGAGGTTACCTTCAATCACTCCTTTGATTAGAATGTATCTTCCATTATCGTCTTTCACTGTTAAAGTATGAGAAAAAGGAGTTCGTTTGGAGATTAGGATAGCTACTCCTCTTTTTTTCTCGCTAGCGTTTGCAAGAAAAAAAGTGGGGTATTTGTTGTGTAAAAAAGGAGGCGAGTAGTTTGAGGGGAAATGTGTTTCTTGGAGGAGCACTACATCTATTCCTCTTGAGTGATAGCTTTGGAATGCTTTGCGTCTCTTGACGGGGGAGTTGAGCCCTTGGGTGTTATGTGAAGCAACCTTACTAACTTGTAGTTTTAGCTGAACACTGTGAGCAGGAAGCACCGCACTAACTTGTAGTTTTAGCTGAACACTGTGAGCAGGACGTACCGCACTAACTTGTAGCTTTAGATGAACACTGTGCAGAGGTCTCATTACACTAACTTGTAGTTTTAGCTGAACACTGTGAGGTGGATGCACCACACTAACTTGTAGTTTTAGCTGAACACTGTGAGCAGGACGCACAGCACTAACTTGTAGTTTCAGCTGAACACTGTGAGCAGGACACGCCACACTAACTTGTAGTTTTAGCTTAAAACTGTGAGCAGGATGCATCCCACTAACTTGTAGTTTTAGCTGAACACTGTGAGCAGGACGCACCGCACTAACTTGTAGTTTTAGCTGAACACTGTGAGCAGGACGCACCGCTCTAACTTGTAGTTTTAGCTGAACACTGTGAGCAGGACGCACTGCACTAACTTGTAGCTTTAGATGAACACTATGCAGATGTCTCACTACACTAACTTGTAGTTTTAGCTGAACACTGTGAGGTGAACGCACCACACTAACTTGTAGTTTTAGCGGAACACTGTGAGCAGGACGCACCCCACTAACTTGTAGTTTTAGCTGAACACTGTGAGCAGGACGCACCGACTAACTTGTAGTTTTAGCTGAACACTGTGAGGAGGACGCACCACACTAACTTGTAGTTTTACCTGAACACTGTGAGCAGGACGCATCCCACTAACTTGTAGTTTTGGCTGAACACTGTGAGCAGAAGGCACCGCACTAACTTGTAGTTTTAGCTGAACACTGTGAGCAGGACGCACTGCACTAGCTTGTAGCTTTAGATGAACACTGTGCAGAGGTCTCACTACACTAACTTGTAGTTTTAGCTGAACACTGTGAGCAGGACGCACCCCACGAACTTGTAGTTTTAGCTGAACACTGTGAGCAGGACGCACCCCACTAACTTGTAGTTTTAGCTGAACACTGTGAGCAGGACGCACCGCACTATCCTGTAGTTTTAGCTGAACACTGTGAGCAGGACGCACCCCACTAACTTGTAGTTTTAGCTGAACAATGTGAGCAGGACGCACTACACTAACTTGTAGTTTTAGCTGAACACTGTGAGCAGGGACGCACAGCACTAACTTGTAGTTTAAGCTGAACACTATGAGCAGGACGCACCGCACTAACTTGTAGTTTTAGCTGAACACTGTGAGCAGGACGCACCCAACTAACTTGCAGATTTAGGTGAACACTGTGAGCAGGACGCACCGCACTAACTTGTAGTTTTATCTGAAAAATGTGAGCAGGACGCATTGCACTAACTTGTAGCTTTAGATGAACACTGTGCAGAGGTCTCACTACATTAACTTGTAGTTTTAGCTGAACACTGTGAGCAGGACGCACCGCACTAACTTGTAGTTTTAGCTAAACACTGTGAGCAGGACGCACCGCACTAACTTGAAGTTTTAGCTGAACACTGTGAGAAGGACTCACCCCACTAACTTGTAGTTTTAGCTGAACACTGTGAGCAGGACGCACTGCACTAACTTGTAGTTTTAGCTGAACACTGTAAGCAGGACGCACCGCACTAACTTGTAGTTTTAGCTGAACACTGTGAGCAGGACGCACTGCACTAGATTGTAGCTTTAGATGAACACTGTGCAGAGGTCTCACTACACTAACTTGTAGTTTTAGCTGAACACTGTGAGCAGGACGCACCCCAATAACTTGTAGTTTTAGCTGAACAATGTGAGCAGGACGCACCCCACTAACTTGTAGTTTTAGCTGAACACTGTGAGCAGGACGCACCACACTATCCTGTAGTTTTAGCTGAACACTGTGAACAGGACGCACCCCACTAACTTGTAGTTTTAGCTGAACAATGTGAGCAGGACGCACTACACTAACTTGTAGTTTTAGCTGAACACTGTGAGCAGGACGCACAGCACTAACTTGTAGTTTTAGCTGAACACTATGAGCAGGACGCACCCCACTAACTTGTAGTTTTAGCTGAACACTGTGAGCAGGACGCACCCAACTAACTTGTAGTTTTAGCTGAACACTGGGAACAGGACGCACCCCACTAACTTGTAGTTTTAGCTGAAAACTGTGAGCAGGACGCACTGCACTAACTTGTAGCTTTAGATGAATACTGTGCAGAGGTCTCACTAAACTAACTTGTAGTTTTAGCTGAATACTGTGAGCAGGACGCACCGCACTAACTTGTAGTTTTAGCTGAACACTGTGAGCAGGACGCACTGCACTAACGTGTAGTTTTAGCTGAACACTGTAAGCAGGACGCACCGCACTAACTTTTAGTTTTAGCAGAACACTGTGAGCAGGACGCACCGCACTAACTTGTAGTTTTAGCTGAACACTGTGAGCAGGACGCACCCCACTAACGTGTAGTTTTAGCTGAACACTGTGAGCAGGACGCACCCCACTAACTTGTAGTTTTAGCTGAACACTGTGAGCAGGACGCATCCCACTAACTTGTAGTTTTGGCTGAACACTGTGAGCAGAAGGCACCGCACTAACTTGTAGTTTTAGCTGAACACTGTGAGCAGGACGCACTGCACTAGCTTGTAGCTTTAGATGAACACCGTGCAGAGGTCTCACTACACTAACTTCTAGTTTTAGCTGAACACTGTGAGCAGGACGCACCCCACTAACTTGTAGTTTTAGCTAAACACTGTGAGCAGGACGCACCGCACTAACTTGTAGTTTTAGCTAAACACTGTGAGCAGGACGCACCACACTAACTTGAAGTTTTAGCTGAACACTGTGAGAAGGACGCACCCCACTAACTTGTAGTTTTAGCTGAACACTGTGAGCAGGACGCACTGCACTAACTTGTAGTTTTAGCTGAACACTGTAAGCAGGACACACCGCACTAACTTGTAGTTTTAGCTGAACACTGTGAGCAGGACGCACTGCACTAGCTTGTAGCTTTAGATGAACACTGTGCAGAGGTCTCACTACACTAACTTGTAGTTTTAGCTGAACACTGTGAGCAGGACGCACCCCACTAACTTGTAGTTTTAGCTGAACACTGTGAGCAGGACGCACCCCACTAACTTGTAGTTTTAGCTGAACACTGTGAGCAGGACGCACCGCACTATCCTGTAGTTTTAGCTGAACACTGTGAACAGGACGCACCCCACTAACTTGTAGTTTTAGCTGAACAATGTGAGCAGGACGCACTACACTAACTTGTAGTTTTAGCTGAACACTGTGAGCAGGACGCACAGCACTAACTTGTAGTTTTAGCTGAACACTATGAGCAGGCCGCACCGCACTAACTTGTAGTTTTAGCTGAACACTGTGAGCAGGACGCACCCAACTAACTTGTAGTTTTAGCTGAAAACTGTGAGCAGGACGCACCCCACTAACTTGTAGTTTTAGCTGAAAACTGTGAGCAGGACGCACTGCACTAACTTGTAGCTTTAGATGAACACTGTGCAGAGGTCTCACTACACTAACTTGTAATTTTAGCTGAACACTGTGAGCAGGACGCACCGCACTAACTTGTAGTTTTAGCTGAACACTGTGAGCAGGACGCACCGCACTAACTTGAAGTTTTAGCTGAACACTGTGAGAAGGACGCACCCCACTAACTTGTAGTTTTAGCTGAACACTGTGAGCAGGACGCACTGCACTAACGTGTAGTTTTAGCTGAACACTGTAAGCAGGACGCACCGCACTAACTTGTAGTTTTAGCAGAACACTGTGAGCAGGACGCACCGCACTAACTTGTAGTTTTAGCTGAACACTGTGAGCAGGACGCACCCCACTAACTTGTAGTTTTAGCTGAACACTGTGAGCAGGACGCACCCCACTAACTTGTAGTTTTAGCTGAACACTGTGAGCAGGACGCATCCCACTAACTTGTAGCTTTAGATGAAGACTGTGCAGAGCTCTCACTCCACTAACTTGTAGTTTTAGCTGAACACTGTGATCAGGACGCACCGCACTAACTTGTAGTTTTTGCTGAACACTGTGAGAAGGACGCACCCCACTAACTTGTAGTTTTAGCTGAACACTGTGAGCAGGATGCACTGCACTAACTTGTAGTTTTAGCTGAACACTGTGAGCAGGACGCACCGCACTAACTTGTAGTTTTAGCTGAACACTGTGAGCAGGACGCACCGCACTAACTTGTAGTTTTAGCTGAACACTGTGAGCAGGACGCACCGCACTAACTTGTAGTTTTAGCTGAACACTGTGAGCAGGACGCACCCCACTAACTTGTAGTTTTAGCTGAACACTGTGAGCAGGATGCACTGCACTAACTTGTAGTCTTAGCTGAACACTGTGAGCAGGATGCACTGCACTAACTTGTAGCTTTAGATGAGCACTGTGCAGAGGTTTCACTACACTAACTTGTAGTTTTAGCTGAACACTGTGAGGTGGATACACCACACTATCTTGTAGTTTTAGCTGAACACTGTGAGCAGGACGCACAGTACTAACTTGTAGTTTTAGCTGAACACTGTGAGCAGGATGCACCCCACTAACTTGTAGTTTTAGCTGAAAACTGTGAGCAAGACGCACTGCACTAACTTGTAGCTTTAGATGAACACTGTGCAGAGGTCTCACTACACTAACTTGTAGTTTTAGCTGAACACTGTGAGCAGGACGCACCGCACTATCCTGTAGTTTTAGCTGAACACTGTGAGCAGGACGCACCACACTAACTTGTAGTTTTAGCTGAACACTGTGAGCAGGATGCACCCCACTAACTTGTAGTTTTAGCTGAACACTGTGAGCAGGACGCACCGCACTAACTTGTAGTTTTAGCTGAACACTATGAGCAGGATGCACCGCACTAACTTGTAGTTTTAGCTGAACACTGTGAGCAGGACGCACCACACTAACTTGTAGTTTTAGCTGAACACTATGAGCAGGACGCACAGCACTAACTTGTAGTTTTAGCTGAACACTATGAGCAGGATGCACCGCACTAACTTGCAGTTTTAGCTGAACACTGTGAGCAGGATGCACCGCACTAACTTGTAGTTTTAGCTGAACACTATGAGCAGGACGTACAGCACTAACTTGTAGTTTTAGCTGAACACTCTGAGCAGGACACACCCCACTAACTTGTAGTTTTACCTTAACACTGTGAGCAGGACGCACCGCACTAACTTGTAGTTTTAGCTGAACACTGTGAGCAGGACTCAACGCACTAACTTGTAGTTTTAGCTGAATACTGTGAGCAGGACGCACCCCACTAACTTGTAGTTTTAGCTGAACACTGTGAGCAGGACACACTGCACTAACGTGTAGCTTTAGATGAAAACTGTGCAGAGGTCTCACTACACTAACTTGTATTTTTAGCTGAACACTGTGAGCAGGACGCACCACACTAACTTGTAGTTTTAGCTGAACACTGTGAGCAGGATGCACCCCACTAACTTGTAGTTTTAGCTGAACACTGTGAGCAGGACACACTGCACTAACGTGTAGCTTTAGATGAACACTGTGCAGAGGTCTCACTACACTAACTTGTAGTTTTAGCTGAACACTGTGAGCAGGACGCACCGTACTAACTTGTAGTTTTAGCTGAATACTGTGAGCAGGACGCACCGCACTAACTTGTAGTTTTAGCTGAACACTGTGAGCAGGATGCACTGCACTAACTTGTAGTTTTAGCTGAACACTGTGAGCAGGACGCACCACACTAACTTGTAGTTTTAGCTGAACACTGTGAGCAGGACGCACCACACTAACTTGTAGTTTTAGCTGAACACTGTGAGCAGGACGCATCCCACTAACTTGTAGTTTTAATTGAACACTGTGAGCAGGAAGCAAGGCACTAACTTGTAGTTTTAGCTGAACACTGGGAGCAGGAAGCACTGCACTAACTTGTAGCTTTAGATGAACACTGTGCAGAGGTCTCACTACACTAACTTGTATTTTTAGCTGAACACTGTGAGCAGGACGCACCGCACTAACTTGTAGTTTTAGCTGAACACTGTGAGCAGGACGCACCCCACTAACTTGTAGTTTTAGCTGAACACTGTGAGCAGGACGCACCGCACTATCCTGTAGTTTTAGCTAAACACTGTGAGCAGGATGCACCCCACTAACTTGTAGTTTTAGCTGAACACTGTGCAGAGGTTTCACTACACTAACTTGTAGTTTTAGCTGAACACTGTGAGGTGGATACACCACACTATCTTGTAGTTTTAGCTGAACACTGTGAGCAGGACGCACAGTACTAACTTGTAGTTTTAGCTTAACACTGTGAGCAGGACGCACCGCACTAACTTGTAGTTTTAGCTGAACACTGTGAGCAGGACACGCCACACTAACTTGTAGTTTTAGCTTAACATGGTGAGCAGGATGCATCCCACTAACTTGTAGTTTTAGCTGAACACTGTGAGCAGGAAGCACCGCACTAACTTGTAGTTTTAGCTGAACACTGTGAGCAGGACGCACTGCACTAACTTGTAGCTTTAGATGAACACTGTGCAGAGGTCTCACTACACTAACTTGTAGTTTTAGCTGAACACTGTGAGCAGGACGCACCGCACTAACTTGTAGTTTTAGCTGAACACTGTGAGCAGGATGCACCGCACTAACTTGTAGTTTTAGCTGAACACTGTGAGAAGGACGCACCCCACTAACTTGTAGTTTTAGCTGAACACTGTAAGCAGGACGCACCCCATAAACTTGTAGGTTTAGCTGAACACTGTGAGCAGGACGCACCCCACTAACTTGTAGTTTTAGCTGAAAACTGTGAGCAGGACGCACTGCACTAACTTGTAGCTTTAGATGAACACTGTGCAGAGGTCTCACTACACTAACTTGTAGTTTTAGCTGAACACTGTGAGCAGGACGCACCGCACTATCCTATAGTTTTAGCTGAACACTGTGAGCAGGACGCACCGCACAAACTTGTAGTTTTAGCTGAACACTGTGAGCAGGACGCACTGCACTAACTTGTAGCTTTAGATGAACACTGTGCAGAGGTCTCACTACACTAACTTGCAGTTTTAGCTGAACACTGTGAGCAGGACGCACCGCACTAACTTGTAGTTTTAGCTGAACACTGTGAGCAGGACGCATCCCACTAACTTGTAGTTTTAGCTGAACACTGTGAGCAGGACGCACCGCACTATCCTGTAGTTTTAGCTCAACACTGTGAGCAGGACGCACCCCACTAACTTGTAGTTTTAGCTGAACACTGTGAGCAGGATGCACCGCACTAACTTGTAGTTTTAGCTGAACACTGTGAGCAGGACGCACCGCACTAACTTGTAGTTTTAGCTGAACACTATGAGCAGGATGCACCGCACTAACTTGTAGTTTTAGCTGAACACTGTGAGCAGGACGCACCGCACTAACTTGTAGTTTTAGCTGAACACTATGAGCAGGACGCACAGCACTAACTTGTAGTTTTAGCTGAACACTATGAGCAGGATGCACCGCACTAACTTGCAGTTTTAGCTGAACACTGTGAGCAGGACGCACCGCACTAACTTGTAGTTTTAGCTGAACACTATGAGCAGGACGCACAGCACTAACTTGTAGTTTTAGCTGAACACTGTGAGCAGGACTCAACGCACTAACTTGTAGTTTTAGCTGAATACTGTGAGCAGGACGCACCCCACTAACTTGTAGTTTTAGCTGAACACTGTGAGCAGGACACACTGCACTAACGTGTAGCTTTAGATGAAAACTGTGCAGAGGTCTCACTACACTAACTTGTATTTTTAGCTGAACACTGTGAGCAGGACGCACCACACTAACTTGTAGTTTTAGCTGAACACTGTGAGCAGGATGCACCCCACTAACTTGTAGTTTTAGCTGAACACTGTGAGCAGGACACACTGCACTAACGTGTAGCTTTAGATGAACACTGTGCAGAGGTCTCACTACACTAACTTGTAGTTTTAGCTGAACACTGTGAGCTGGACGCACCGTACTAACTTGTAGTTTTAGCTGAACACTGTGAGCAGGACGCACCGCACTAACTTGTAGTTTTAGCTGAACACTGTGAGCAGGATGCACTGCACTAACTTGTAGTTTTAGCTGAACACTGTGAGCAGGACGCACCACACTAATTGTAGTTTTAGCTTAACATGGTGAGCAGGATGCATCCCACTAACTTGTAGTTTTAGCTGAACACTGTGAGCAGGAAGCACCGCACTAACTTGTAGTTTTAGCTGAACACTGTGAGCAGGACGCACTGCACTAACTTGTAGCTTTAGATGAACACTGTGCAGAGGTCTCACTACACTAACTTGTAGTTTTAGCTGAACACTGTGAGCAGGACGCACCGCACTAACTTGTAGTTTTAGCTGAACACTGTGAGCAGGATGCACCGCACTAACTTGTAGTTTTAGCTGAACACTGTGAGAAGGACGCACCCCACTAACTTGTAGTTTTAGCTGAACACTGTAAGCAGGATGCACCCCACTAACTTGTAGGTTTAGCTGAACACTGTGAGCAGGACGCACCCCACTAACTTGTAGTTTTAGCTGAAAACTGTGAGCAGGACGCACTGCACTAACTTGTAGCTTTAGATGAACACTGTGCAGAGGTCTCACTACACTAACTTGTAGTTTTAGCTGAACACTGTGAGCAGGACGCACCGCACTATCCTGTAGTTTTAGCTGAACACTGTGAGCAGGACGCACCCCACTAACTTGTAGTTTTAGCTGAACACTGTGAGCAGGACGCATCCCACTAACTTGTAGTTTTAGCTAAACACTGTGAGCAGGAAGCACCGCACAAACTTGTAGTTTTAGCTGAACACTGTGAGCAGGACGCACTGCACTAACTTGTAGCTTTAGATGAACACTGTGCAGAGGTCTCACTACACTAACTTGCAGTTTTAGCTGAACACTGTGAGCAGGACGCACCGCACTAACTTGTAGTTTTAGCTGAACACTGTGAGCAGGACGCATCCCACGAACTTGTTGTTTTAGCTGAACACTGTGAGCAGGACGCACCGCACTATCCTGTACTTTTAGCTCAACACTGTGAGCAGGACGCACCCCACTAACTTGTAGTTTTAGCTGAACACTGTGAGCAGGATGCACCGCACTAACTTGTAGTTTTAGCTGAACACTGTGAGCAGGACGCACCGCACTAACTTGTAGTTTTAGCTGAACACTATGAGCAGGATGCACCGCACTAACTTGTAGTTTTAGCTGAACACTGTGAGCAGGACGCACCGCACTAACTTGTAGTTTTAGCTGAACACTATGAGCAGGACGCACAGCACTAACTTGTAGCTTTAGCTGAACACTATGAGCAGGATGCACCGCACTAACTTGCAGTTTTAGCTGAACACTGTGAGCAGGACGCACCGCACGAACTTGTAGTTTTAGCTGAACACTATGAGCAGGACGCACAGCACTAACTTGTAGTTTTAGCTGAACACTCTGAGCAGGACACACCCCACTAACTTGTAGTTTTACCTTAACACTGTGAGCAGGACGCACCGCACTAACTTGTATTTTTAGCTGAACACTGTGAGCAGGACGCACCACACTAACTTGTAGTTTTAGCTGAACACTGTGAGCAGGATGCACCCCACTAACTTGTAGTTTTAGCTGAACACTGTGAGCAGGACACACTGCACTAACGTGTAGCTTTAGATGAACACTGTGCAGAGGTCTCACTACACTAACTTGTAGTTTTAGCTGAACACTGTGAGCAGGACGCACCGTACTAACTTGTAGTTTTAGCTGAACACTGTGAGCAGGACGCACCGCACTAACTTGTAGTTTTTGCTGAACACTGTGAGCAGGATGCACTGCACTAACTTGTAGTTTTAGCTGAACACTGTGAGCAGGACGCACCACACTAACTTGTAGTTTTAGCTGAACACTGTGAGCAGGACGCACCACACTAACTTGTAGTTTTAGCTGAACACTGTGAGCAGGACGCATCCCACTAACTTGTAGTTTTAATTGAACACTGTGAGCAGGAAGCACCGCACTAACTTGTAGTTTTAGCTGAACACTGGGAGCAGGAAGCACTGCACTAACTTGTAGCTTTAGATGAACACTGTGCAGAGGTCTCACTACACTAACTTGCAGTTTTAGCTGAACACTGTGAGCAGGACGCACCGCACTAACTTGTAGTTTTAGCTGAACACTGTGAGCAGGACGCACCCCACTAACTTGTAGTTTTAGCTGAACACTGTGAGCAGGACGCACCGCACTATCCTGTAGTTTTAGCTAAACACTGTGAGCAGGACGCACCCCACTAACTTGTAGTTTTAGCTGAACACTGTGAGCAGGATGCACCGTACTAACTTGTAGTTTTAGCTGAACACTGTGAGCAGGACGCACCCAACTAACTTGTTGTTTTACCTTAACACTGTGAGCAGGACGCACCCCACTAACTTGTAGTTTTAGCTGAAAACTGTGAGCAGGACGCACTGCACTAACTTGTAGCTTTAGATGAACACTGTGCAGAGGTCTCACTACACTAACTTGTAGTTTTAGCTGAACACTGTGAGCAGGACGCACCGCACTAACTTGTAGTTTTAGCTGAACACTGTGAGCAGGACACACTGCACTAACTTGTAGTTTTAGCTGAACACTGTGAGCAGGACGCACCACACTAACTTGTACTTTTAGCTGAACACTGTGAGCAGGATGCACCGCACTAACTTGTAGTTTTAGCTGAACACTGTGAGCAGGATGCACCACACTAACTTGTAGTTTTAGCTGAACACTGTGAGCAGGACGCACTGCACTAACTTGTAGCTTTAGATGAACACTGTGCAGAGGTCTCACTACACTAACTTGTAGTTTTAGCTGAACACTGTGAGCAGGACGCACCACACTAACTTTTAGTTTTAGCTGAACACTGTGAGCAGGACGCACCACACTAACTTGTAGTTTTAGCTGAACACTGTGAGCAGGACGCATCCCACTAACTTGTAGTTTTAATTGAACACTGTGAGCAGGAAGCACCGCACTAACTTGTAGTTTTAGCTGAACACTGTGAGCAGGACGCACCGCACTAACTTGTAGTTTTAGCTGAACACTGTGAGCAGGACGCACCGCACTAACTTGTAGTTTTAGCTGAACACTGTGAGCAGGACGCACCGCACTAACTTTTAGTTTTAGCTGAACACTGTGAGCAGGACGCACCGCATTAACTTGTAGTTTTAGCTGAACACTGTGAGCAGGACGCACCGCACTAACTTGTAGTTTTAGCTGAACACTGTGAACAGGACGCACCCCACTAACTTGTAGTTTTAGCTGAACACTGTGAGCAGGACACACCGCACTAACTTGTAGTTTTAGCTGAACACTGTGAGCAGGACGCACCGCACTAACTTGTAGCTTTAGCTGAACACTGTGAGCAGGACGCACAGCACTAACTTGTAGTTTTAACTGAACACTGTGAGCAGGACGCACCGCACTAACTTGTAGTTTTAGCTGAACACTGTGAGCAGGACGCACCACACTAACTTGTAGTTTTAGCTGAACACTGTGAGCAGGACGCACCACACTAACTTGTAGTTTTAGCTGAACACTGTGAGCAGGACGCATCCCACTAACTTGTAGTTTTAGCTGAACACTGTGAGCAGGAAGCACCGCACTAACTTGTAGTTTTAGCTGAACACTGTGAGCAGGACGCACTGCACTAACTTTTAATTTTAGCTGAACACTGAGAGCAGGATGCACCGCACTAACCTGTAGTTTTAGCTGAACACTGTGAGCAGGACGCACCGCACTAACTTGTAGTTTTAGCTGAACACTGTGAGCAGGATGCACCGCACTAACTTGTAGTTTTAGCTGAACACTGTGAGCAGGACGCACCACACTAACTTGTAGTTTTAGATGAACACTGTGCAGAGGTCCCACTACACTAACGTGTAGGTTTAGCTGAACACTGTGAGGTGGACGCACCACACTAACTTGTAGTTTTAGGTGAACACTGTGAGCAGGACGCACCGCACTAACTTGTAGTTTTAGCTGAACACTGTGAGCAGGACGCACTGCACTAACTTGTAGCTTTAGATGAACACTGTGCAGAGGTCTTACTACACTAACTTGTAGTTTTAGCTGAACACTGTGAGGTGGATGCACCACACTAACTTGTAGTTTTAGCTGAACACTGTGAGCAGGACGCACCCAACTAACTTGTAGTGTTAGCTGAACACTGTGAGCAGGACGCACCCAACTAACTTGTAGTTTTAGCTGAGAACTGTGAGCAGGACGCACTGCACTAACTTGTAGCTTTAGATGAACACTGTGCAGAGGTCTCACTACACTAACTTGTAGTTTTAGCTGAACACTGTGAGCAGGACACACCGCACTAACTTGTAGTTTTAGCTGAACACTGTGCGCAGGACGCACCGCACTAACTTGTAGTTTTAGCTGAAATCTGTGAGAAGGACGCACCCCACTAACTTGTAGTTTTAGCTGAACACTGTTAGCAGGACGCACTGCACTAACTTTTAGTTTTAGCTGAACACTGTGAGCAGGACGCACCGCACTAACTTGTAGTTTTAGCTGAACACTGTGAGCAGGACGCACCGCACTAACTTGTAGTTTTAGCTGAACACTGTGAGCAGGACGCACCGCACTAACTTTTAGTTTTAGCTGAACACTGTGAGCAGGACGCACCGCACTAACTTGTAGTTTTAGCTGAACACTGTGAGCAGGACGCAACGCACTAACTTGTAGTTTTAGCTGAACACTGTGAGCAGGACGCACCCCACTAACCTGTAGTTTTAGCTGAACACTGTGAGCAGGACGCACCCCACTAACTTGTAGTTTTAGCTGAACACTGTGAGCAGGACGCACCGCACTATCCTGTAGTTTTAGCTGAACACTGTGAGCAGGACGCACCCCACTAACTTGTAGTTTTAGCTGAACACTGTGAGCAGGATGCACCGCACTAACTTGTAGTTTTAGCTGAACACTGTGAGCAGGACGCACCCAACTAACTTGTAGTTTTACCTTAACACTGTGAGCAGGATGCACCCCACTAACTTGTAGTTTTAGCTGAAAACTGTGAGCAGGACGCACTGCACTAACTTGTAGTTTTAGCTGAACACTGTGAGCAGGACGCACCACACTAACTTGTACTTTTAGCTGAACACTGTGAGCAGGATGCACCGCACTAACTTGTAGTTTTAGCTGAACACTGTGAGCAGGACGCACCACACTAACTTGTAGTTTTAGCTGAACACTGTGAGCAGGACGCACTGCACTAACTTGTAGCTTTAGATGAACACTGTGCAGAGGTCTCACTACACTAACTTGTAGTTTTAGCTGAACACTGTGAGCAGGACGCACCCCACTAACTTGTAGTTTTAGCTGAACACTGTGAGCAGGCAGCACCGCACTAACCTGTAGTTTTAGCTGAACACTGTGAGCAGGACGCACCCCACTAACTTGTAGTTTTAGCTGAACACTGTGAGCAGGACGCACAGCACTAACTTGTAGTTTTAGCTAAACACTGTGAGCAGGACACACCGCACTAACTTGTAGTTTTAGCTGAACACTGTGAGCAGGACGCACCCAACTAACTTGTAATTTTAGCTGAAAACTGTGAGCAGGACGCACTGCACTAACTTTTAGCTTTAGATGAACACTGTGCAGAGGTCTCACTACACTAACTTGTAGTTTTAGCTGAACACTGTGAGCAGGACACACCGCACTAACTTGTAGTTTTAGCTGAACACTGTGCGCAGGACGCACCGCACTAACTTGTAGTTTTAGCTGAACACTGTGAGAAGGACGCACCCCACTAACTTGTAATTTTAGCTGAACACTGTGAGCAGGACGCACTGCACTAACTTTTAGTTTTAGCTGAACACTGTGAGCAGGACGCACCACACTAACTTGTAGTTTTAGCTGAACACTTTGAGCAGGACGCACCGCACTAACTTGTAGTTTTAGCTGAACACTGTGAGCAGGACGCACCGCACTAACTTGTAGTTTTAGCTGAACACTGTGAGCAGGACGCACCCCACTAACTTGTAGTTTTAGCTGAACACTGTGAGCAGGACGCACCGCACTAACTTGTAGTTTTAGCTGAACACTGTGAGCAGGACACACCGCACTAACTTGTAGTTTTAGCTGAACATTGTGAGCAGGACGCACTGCACTAACTTGTAGTTTTAGCTGAACACTGTGAGCAGGACGCACCACACTAACTTGTAGTTTTAGCTGAACACTGTGAGCAGGACGCACCACACTAACTTGTAGTTTTAGCTGAACACTGTGAGCAGGACGCATCCCACTAACTTGTAGTTTTAGCTGAACACTGTGAGCAGGAAGCACCGCACTAACTTGTAGTTTTAGCTGAACACTGTGAGCAGGACGCACCACACTAACTTGTAGTTTTAGCTGAACACTGTGAGCAGGACGCATCCCACTAACTTGTAGTTTTAATTGAACACTGTGAGCAGGAAGCACCGCACTAACTTGTAGTTTTAGCTGAACACTGTGAGCAGGACGCACCGCACTAACTTGTAGTTTTAGCTGAACACTGTGAGCAGGACGCACCGCACTAACTTGTAGTTTTAGCTGAACACTGTGAGCAGGACGCACCGTACTAACTTTTAGTTTTAGCTGAACACTCTGAGCAGGACACACCCCACTAACTTGTAGTTTTACCTTAACACTGTGAGCAGGACGCACCGCACTAACTTGTAGTTTTAGCTGAACACTGTGAGCAGGACTCAACGCACTAACTTGTAGTTTTAGCTGAATACTGTGAGCAGGACGCACCCCACTAACTTGTAGTTTTAGCTGAACACTGTGAGCAGGACACACTGCACTAACGTGTAGCTTTAGATGAAAACTGTGCAGAGGTCTCACTACACTAACTTGTATTTTTAGCTGAACACTGTGAGCAGGACGCACCACACTAACTTGTAGTTTTAGCTGAACACTGTGAGCAGGATGCACCCCACTAACTTGTAGTTTTAGCTGAACACTGTGAGCAGGACACACTGCACTAACGTGTAGCTTTAGATGAACACTGTGCAGAGGTCTCACTACACTAACTTGTAGTTTTAGCTGAACACTGTGAGCAGGATGCACCGCACTAACTTGTAGTTTTAGCTGAACACTATGAGCAGGACGTACAGCACTAACTTGTAGTTTTAGCTGAACACTCTGAGCAGGACACACCCCACTAACTTGTAGTTTTACCTTAACACTGTGAGCAGGACGCACCGCACTAACTTGTAGTTTTAGCTGAACACTGTGAGCAGGACTCAACGCACTAACTTGTAGTTTTAGCTGAATACTGTGAGCAGGACGCACCCCACTAACTTGTAGTTTTAGCTGAACACTGTGAGCAGGACACACTGCACTAACGTGTAGCTTTAGATGAAAACTGTGCAGAGGTCTCACTACACTAACTTGTATTTTTAGCTGAACACTGTGAGCAGGACGCACCACACTAACTTGTAGTTTTAGCTGAACACTGTGAGCAGGATGCACCCCACTAACTTGTAGTTTTAGCTGAACACTGTGAGCAGGACACACTGCACTAACGTGTAGCTTTAGATGAACACTGTGCAGAGGTCTCACTACACTAACTTGTAGTTTTAGCTGAACACTGTGAGCAGGACGCACCGTACTAACTTGTAGTTTTAGCTGAATACTGTGAGCAGGACGCACCGCACTAACTTGTAGTTTTAGCTGAACACTGTGAGCAGGATGCACTGCACTAACTTGTAGTTTTAGCTGAACACTGTGAGCAGGACGCACCACACTAACTTGTAGTTTTAGCTGAACACTGTGAGCAGGACGCACCACACTAACTTGTAGTTTTAGCTGAACACTGTGAGCAGGACGCATCCCACTAACTTGTAGTTTTAATTGAACACTGTGAGCAGGAAGCAAGGCACTAACTTGTAGTTTTAGCTGAACACTGGGAGCAGGAAGCACTGCACTAACTTGTAGCTTTAGATGAACACTGTGCAGAGGTCTCACTACACTAACTTGTATTTTTAGCTGAACACTGTGAGCAGGACGCACCGCACTAACTTGTAGTTTTAGCTGAACACTGTGAGCAGGACGCACCCCACTAACTTGTAGTTTTAGCTGAACACTGTGAGCAGGACGCACCGCACTATCCTGTAGTTTTAGCTAAACACTGTGAGCAGGATGCACCCCACTAACTTGTAGTTTTAGCTGAACACTGTGCAGAGGTTTCACTACACTAACTTGTAGTTTTAGCTGAACACTGTGAGGTGGATACACCACACTATCTTGTAGTTTTAGCTGAACACTGTGAGCAGGACGCACAGTACTAACTTGTAGTTTTAGCTTAACACTGTGAGCAGGACGCACCGCACTAACTTGTAGTTTTAGCTGAACACTGTGAGCAGGACACGCCACACTAACTTGTAGTTTTAGCTTAACATGGTGAGCAGGATGCATCCCACTAACTTGTAGTTTTAGCTGAACACTGTGAGCAGGACGCACAGTACTAACTTGTAGTTTTAGCTTAACACTGTGAGCAGGACGCACTGCACTAACTTGTAGCTTTAGATGAACACTGTGCAGAGGTCTCACTACACTAACTTGTAGTTTTAGCTGAACACTGTGAGCAGGACGCACCGCACTAACTTGTAGTTTTAGCTGAACACTGTGAGCAGGATGCACCGCACTAACTTGTAGTTTTAGCTGAACACTGTGAGAAGGACGCACCCCACTAACTTGTAGTTTTAGCTGAACACTGTAAGCAGGACGCACCCCATAAACTTGTAGGTTTAGCTGAACACTGTGAGCAGGACGCACCCCACTAACTTGTAGTTTTAGCTGAAAACTGTGAGCAGGACGCACTGCACTAACTTGTAGCTTTAGATGAACACTGTGCAGAGGTCTCACTACACTAACTTGTAGTTTTAGCTGAACACTGTGAGCAGGACGCACCGCACTATCCTGTAGTTTTAGCTGAACACTGTGAGCAGGACGCACCGCACAAACTTGTAGTTTTAGCTGAACACTGTGAGCAGGACGCACTGCACTAACTTGTAGCTTTAGATGAACACTGTGCAGAGGTCTCACTACACTAACTTGCAGTTTTAGCTGAACACTGTGAGCAGGACGCACCGCACTAACTTGTAGTTTTAGCTGAACACTGTGAGCAGGACGCATCCCACTAACTTGTAGTTTTAGCTGAACACTGTGAGCAGGACGCACCGCACTATCCTGTAGTTTTAGCTCAACACTGTGAGCAGGACGCACCCCACTAACTTGTAGTTTTAGCTGAACACTGTGAGCAGGATGCACCGCACTAACTTGTAGTTTTAGCTGAACACTGTGAGCAGGACGCACCGCACTAACTTGTAGTTTTAGCTGAAAACTATGAGCAGGATGCACCGCACTAACTTGCAGTTTTAGCTGAACACTGTGAGCAGGACGCACCGCACTAACTTGTAGTTTTAGCTGAACACTATGAGCAGGACGCACAGCACTAACTTGTAGTTTTAGCTGAACACTGTGAGCAGGACTCAACACACTAACTTGTAGTTTTAGCTGAATACTGTGAGCAGGACGCACCCCACTAACTTGTAGTTTTAGCTGAACACTGTGAGCAGGACACACTGCACTAACGTGTAGCTTTAGATGAAAACTGTGCAGAGGTCTCACTACACTAACTTGTATTTTTAGCTGAACACTGTGAGCAGGACGCACCACACTAACTTGTAGTTTTAGCTGAACACTGTGAGCAGGATGCACCCCACTAACTTGTAGTTTTAGCTGAACACTGTGAGCAGGACACACTGCACTAACGTGTAGCTTTAGATGAACACTGTGCAGAGGTCTCACTACACTAACTTGTAGTTTTAGCTGAACACTGTGAGCAGGACGCACCGTACTAACTTGTAGTTTTAGCTGAACACTGTGAGCAGGACGCACCGCACTAACTTGTAGTTTTAGCTGAACACTGTGAGCAGGATGCACTGCACTAACTTGTAGTTTTAGCTGAACACTGTGAGCAGGACGCACCACACTAATTGTAGTTTTAGCTTAACATGGTGAGCAGGATGCATCCCACTAACTTGTAGTTTTAGCTGAACACTGTGAGCAGGAAGCACCGCACTAACTTGTAGTTTTAGCTGAACACTGTGAGCAGGACGCACTGCACTAACTTGTAGCTTTAGATGAACACTGTGCAGAGGTCTCACTACACTAACTTGTAGTTTTAGCTGAACACTGTGAGCAGGACGCACCGCACTAACTTGTAGTTTTAGCTGAACACTGTGAGCAGGATGCACCACACTAACTTGTAGTTTTAGCTGAACACTGTGAGAAGGACGCACCCCACTAACTTGTAGTTTTAGCTGAACACTGTAAGCAGGATGCACCCCACTAACTTGTAGGTTTAGCTGAACACTGTGAGCAGGATGCACCCCACTAACTTGTAGTTTTAGCTGAAAACTGTGAGCAGGACGCACTGCACTAACTTGTAGCTTTAGATGAACACTGTGCAGAGGTCTCACTACACTAACTTGTAGTTTTAGCTGAACACTGTGAGCAGGACGCACCGCACTATCCTGTAGTTTTAGCTGAACACTGTGAGCAGGACGCACCCCACTAACTTGTAGTTTTAGCTGAACACTGTGAGCAGGACGCATCCCACTAACTTGTAGTTTTAGCTAAACACTGTGAGCAGGAAGCACCGCACAAACTTGTAGTTTTAGCTGAACACTGTGAGCAGGACGCACTGCACTAACTTGTAGCTTTAGATGAACACTGTGCAGAGGTCTCACTACACTAACTTGCAGTTTTAGCTGAACACTGTGAGCAGGACGCACCGCACTAACTTGTAGTTTTAGCTGAACACTGTGAGCAGGACGCATCCCACGAACTTGTTGTTTTAGCTGAACACTGTGAGCAGGACGCACCGCACTATCCTGTACTTTTAGCTCAACACTGTGAGCAGGACGCACCCCACTAACTTGTAGTTTTAGCTGAACACTGTGAGCAGGATGCACCGCACTAACTTGTAGTTTTAGCTGAACACTGTGAGCAGGACGCACCGCACTAACTTGTAGTTTTAGCTGAACACTATGAGCAGGATGCACCGCACTAACTTGTAGTTTTAGCTGAACACTGTGAGCAGGACGCACCGCACTAACTTGTAGTTTTAGCTGAACACTATGAGCAGGACGCACAGCACTAACTTGTAGTTTTAGCTGAACACTATGAGCAGGATGCACCGCACTAACTTGCAGTTTTAGCTGAACACTGTGAGCAGGACGCACCGCACGAACTTGTAGTTTTAGCTGAACACTATGAGCAGGACGCACAGCACTAACTTGTAGTTTTAGCTGAACACTCTGAGCAGGACACACCCCACTAACTTGTAGTTTTACCTTAACACTGTGAGCAGGACGCACCGCACTAACTTGTATTTTTAGCTGAACACTGTGAGCAGGACGCACCACACTAACTTGTAGTTTTAGCTGAACACTGTGAGCAGGATGCACCCCACTAACTTGTAGTTTTAGCTGAACACTGTGAGCAGGACACACTGCACTAACGTGTAGCTTTAGATGAACACTGTGCAGAGGTCTCACTACACTAACTTGTAGTTTTAGCTGAACACTGTGAGCAGGACGCACCGTACTAACTTGTAGTTTTAGCTGAACACTGTGAGCAGGATGCACCGCACTAACTTGTAGTTTTTGCTGAACACTGTGAGCAGGATGCACTGCACTAACTTGTAGTTTTAGCTGAACACTGTGAGCAGGACGCACCACACTAACTTGTAGTTTTAGCTGAACACTGTGAGCAGGACGCACCACACTAACTTGTAGTTTTAGCTGAACACTGTGAGCAGGACACATCCCACTAACTTGTAGTTTTAATTGAACACTGTGAGCAGGAAGCACCGCACTAACTTGTAGTTTTAGCTGAACACTGGGAGCAGGAAGCACTGCACTAACTTGTAGCTTTAGATGAACACTGTGCAGAGGTCTCACTACACTAACTTGCAGTTTTAGCTGAACACTGTGAGCAGGACGCACCGCACTAACTTGTAGTTTTAGCTGAACACTGTGAGCAGGACGCACCCCACTAACTTGTAGTTTTAGCTGAACACTGTGAGCAGGACGCACCGCACTATCCTGTAGTTTTAGCTAAACACTGTGAGCAGGACGCACCCCACTAACTTGTAGTTTTAGCTGAACACTGTGAGCAGGATGCACCGTACTAACTTGTAGTTTTAGCTGAACACTGTGAGCAGGACGCACCCAACTAACTTGTTGTTTTACCTTAACACTGTGAGCAGGACGCACCCCACTAACTTGTAGTTTTAGCTGAAAACTGTGAGCAGGACGCACTGCACTAACTTGTAGCTTTAGATGAACACTGTGCAGAGGTCTCACTACACTAACTTGTAGTTTTAGCTGAACACTGTGAGCAGGACGCACCGCACTAACTTGTAGTTTTAGCTGAACACTGTGAGCAGGACACACTGCACTAACTTGTAGTTTTAGCTGAACACTGTGAGCAGGACGCACCACACTAACTTGTACTTTTAGCTGAACACTGTGAGCAGGATGCACCGCACTAACTTGTAGTTTTAGCTGAACACTGTGAGCAGGATGCACCACACTAACTTGTAGTTTTAGCTGAACACTGTGAGCAGGACGCACTGCACTAACTTGTAGCTTTAGATGAACACTGTGCAGAGGTCTCACTACACTAACTTGTAGTTTTAGCTGAACACTGTGAGCAGGACGCACCACACTAACTTTTAGTTTTAGCTGAACACTGTGAGCAGGACGCACCGCACTAACTTGTAGTTTTAGCTGAACACTGTGAGCAGGACGCATCCCACTAACTTGTAGTTTTAATTGAACACTGTGAGCAGGAAGCACCGCACTAACTTGTAGTTTTAGCTGAACACTGTGAGCAGGACGCACCGCACTAACTTGTAGTTTTAGCTGAACACTGTGAGCAGGACGCACCGCACTAACTTGTAGTTTTAGCTGAACACTGTGAGCAGGACGCACCGCACTAACTTTTAGTTTTAGCTGAACACTGTGAGCAGGACGCACCGCATTAACTTGTAGTTTTAGCTGAACACTGTGAGCAGGACGCACCGCACTAACTTGTAGTTTTAGCTGAACACTGTGAACAGGACGCACCCCACTAACTTGTAGTTTTAGCTGAACACTGTGAGCAGGACACACCGCACTAACTTGTAGTTTTAGCTGAACACTGTGAGCAGGACGCACCGCACTAACTTGTAGCTTTAGCTGAACACTGTGAGCAGGACGCACAGCACTAACTTGTAGTTTTAACTGAACACTGTGAGCAGGACGCACCGCACTAACTTGTAGTTTTAGCTGAACACTGTGAGCAGGACGCACCACACTAACTTGTAGTTTTAGCTGAACACTGTGAGCAGGACGCATCCCACTAACTTGTAGTTTTAGCTGAACACTGTGAGCAGGAAGCACCGCACTAACTTGTAGTTTTAGCTGAACACTGTGAGCAGGACGCACTGCACTAACTTTTAATTTTAGCTGAACACTGAGAGCAGGACGCACCGCACTAACCTGTAGTTTTAGCTGAACACTGTGAGCAGGACGCACCGCACTAACTTGTAGTTTTAGCTGAACACTGTGAGCAGGATGCACCGCACTAACTTGTAGTTTTAGCTGAACACTGTGAGCAGGACGCACCACACTAACTTGTAGTTTTAGATGAACACTGTGCAGAGGTCCCACTACACTAACGTGTAGGTTTAGCTGAACACTGTGAGGTGGACGCACCACACTAACTTGTAGTTTTAGGTGAACACTGTGAGCAGGACGCACCGCACTAACTTGTAGTTTTAGCTGAACACTGTGAGCAGGACGCACTGCACTAACTTGTAGCTTTAGATGAACACTGTGCAGAGGTCTTACTACACTAACTTGTAGTTTTAGCTGAACACTGTGAGGTGGATGCACCACACTAACTTGTAGTTTTAGCTGAACACTGTGAGCAGGACACACCACACTAAGTTGTAGTTTTAGCTGAACACTGTGAGCAGGACGCATCCCACTAACTTGTAGTTTTGGCTGAACACTGTGAGCAGGAAGCACCGCACTAACTTGTAGTTTTAGCTGAACACTGTGAGCAGGACGCACTGCACTAACTTGTAGCTTTAGATGAACACTGTGCAGAGGTCTCACTACACTAACTTGTAGTTTTAGCTAAACACTGTGAGCAGGACACACCGCACTAACTTGTAGTTTTAGCTGAGAACTGTGAGCAGGACGCACTGCACTAACTTGTAGTTTTAGCTGAACACTGTGAGCAGGACGCACTGCACTAACTTGTAGCTTTAGATGAACACTGTGCAGAGGTCTCACTACACTAACTTGTAGTTTTAGCTGAACACTGTGAGCAGGACGCACCCCACTAACTTGTAGTTTTAGCTGAACACTATGAGCAGGACACACTGCACTAACCTGTAGTTTTAGCTGAACACTGTGAGCAGGACACACTGCACTAACTTGTAGTTTTAGCTGAACACTGTGAGCAGGACGCACCACACTAACTTGTACTTTTAGCTGAACACTGTGAGCAGGACGCACAGCACTAACTTGTAGTTTTAGCTAAACACTATGAGCAGGACACACCGCACTAACTTGTAGTTTTAGCTGAACACTGTGAGCAGGACGCACCCAACTAACTTGTAGTTTTAGCTGAAAACTGTGAGCAGGACGCACTGCACTAACTTGTAGCTTTAGATGAACACTGTGCAGAGGTCTCACTACACTAACTTGTAGTTTTAGCTGAACACTGTGAGCAGGACACACCGCACTAACTTGTAGTTTTATCTGAACACTGTGCGCTGGACGCACCGCACTAACTTGTAGTTTTAGCTAAACACTGTGAGAAGGACGCACCCCACAAACTTGTAGTTTTAGCTGAACACTGTGAGCAGGACGCACTGCACTAACTTTTAGTTTTAGCTGAACACTGTGAACAGGACGCACCGCACTAACTTGTAGTTTTAGCTGAACACTGTGAGCAGGACGCACCGCACTAACTTGTAGTTTTAGCTGAACACTGTGAGCAGGACGCACCGCACTAACTTTTAGTTTTAGCTGAACACTTTGAGCAGGACGCACCGCACTAACTTGTAGTTTTAGCTGAACACTGTGAGCAGGACGCACCGCACTAACTTGTAGTTTTAGCTGAACACTGTGAGCAGGACGCACCCCACTAACTTGTAGTTTTAGCTGAACACTGTGAGCAGGACGCACTGCACTAACTTTTAGTTTTAGCTGAACACTGTGAGCAGGACGCACCGCACTAACTTGTAGTTTTAGCTGAACACTGTGAGCAGGACGCACCGCACTAACTTGTAGTTTTAGCTGAACACTGTGAGCAGGACGCACCGCACTAACTTTTAGTTTAAGCTGAACACTTTGAGCAGGACGCACCGCACTAACTTGTAGTTTTAGCTGAACACTGTGAGCAGGACGCACCGCACTAACTTGTAGTTTTAGCTGAACACTGTGAGCAGGACGCACCCCACTAACTTGTAGTTTTAGCTGAACACTGTGAGCAGGACGCACTGCACTAACTTTTAGTTTTAGCTGAACACTGTGAGCAGGACGCACCGCACTAACTTGTAGTTTTAGCTGAACACTGTGAGCATGACGCACCGCACTAACTTGTAGTTTTAGCTGAACACTGTGAGCAGGACGCACCGCACTAACTTTTAGTTTAAGCTGAACACTTTGAGCAGGACGCACCGCACTAACTTGTAGTTTTAGCTGAACACTGTGAGCAGGACGCACCGCACTAACTTGTAGTTTTAGCTGAACACTGTGAGCAGGACGCACCACACTAACTTGTAGTTTTAGCTGAACACTGTGAGCAGGATGCACCGCACTAACTTGTAGTTTTAGCTGAACACTGTGAGCAGGACGCACCGCACTAACTTGTAGTTTTAGCTGAACACTGTGAGCAGGACGCACAGCACTAACTTGTAGTTTTAACTGAACACTGTGAGCAGGACGCATCGCACTAACTTGTAGTTTTAGCTGAACACTGTGAGCAGGACGCACCACACTAACTTGTAGTTTTAGCTGAACACTGTGAGCAGGACGCACCACACTAACTTGTAGTTTTAGCTGAACACTGTGAGCAGGACGCATCCCACTAACTTGTAGTTTTAGCTGAACACTGTGAGCAGGAAGCACCGCACTAACTTATAGTTTTAGCTGAACACTGTGAGCAGGACGCACTGCACTAACTTGTAGCTTTAGATGAACACTGTGCAGAGGTCTCACTACACTAACTTGTAGTTTTAGCTGAACACTGTGAGCAGGACGCACCGCACTAACTTGTAGTTTTAGTTGAACACTGTGAGCAGGACGCACCACACTAACTTGTAGTTTTAGCTGAACACTGTGAGCAGGACGCACCACACTAACTTGTAGTTTTAGCTGAACACTGTGAGCAGGATGCACCGCACTAACTTGTAGTTTTAGCTGAACACTGTGAGCAGGACGCACCACACTAACTTGTAGTTTTAGATGAACACTGTGCAGAGGTCCCACTACACTAAATTGTAGGTTTAGCTGAACACTGTGAGGTGGACGCACCACACTAACTTGTAGTTTTAGGTGAACACTGTGAGCAGGACGCACCGCACTAACTTGTAGTTTTAGCTGAACACTGTGAGCAGGACGCACTGCACTAACTTGTAGCTTTAGATGAACAGTGTGCAGAGGTCTTACTACACTAACTTGTAGTTTTAGCTGAACACTGTGAGGTGGATGCACCACACTAACTTGTAGTTTTAGCTGAACACTGTGAGCAGGACGCACCACACTAACTTGTAGTTTTAGCTGAACACTGTGAGCAGGATGCATCCCACTAAGTTGTAGTTTTGGCTGAACACTGTGAGCAGGAAGCACCGCACTAACTTATAGTTTTAGCTGAACACTGTGAGCAGGACGCACTGCACTAACTTGTAGTTTTAGATGAACACTGTGCAGAGGTCTCACTACACTAACTTGTAGTTTTAGCTAAACACTGTGAGCAGGACACACCGCACTAACTTGTAGTTTTAGCTGAACACTGTGAGCAGGACGCACCCAACTAACTTGTAGTTTTAGCTGAAAACTGTGAGCAGGACGCACTGCACTAACTTGTAGCTTTAGATGAACACTGTGAGCAGGACGCACCGCACTAACTTGTAGTTTTAGCTGAACACTGTGAGCAGGACGCACCGCACTAACTTGTAGTTTTAGCTGAACACTGTGAGCAGGACGCACCGCACTAACTTTTAGTTTTAGCTGAACACTGTGAGCAGGACGCACCGCACTAACTTGTAGTTTTAGCTGAACACTGTGAGCAGGACGCACCGCACTAACTTGTAGTTTTAGCTGAACACTGTGAGCAGGACGCACCCCACTAACTTGTAGTTTTAGCTGAACACTGTGATCAGGACGCACCCCACTAACTTGTAGTTTTAGCTGAACACTGTGAGCAGGACGCACCGCACTAACTTGTAGTTTTAGCTGAACACTGTGAGCAGGACGCACCCAACTAACTTGTAGTTTTACCTTAACACTGTGAGCAGGACGCACCCCACTAACTTGTAGTTTTAGCTGAAAACTGTGAGCAGGACGCACTGCACTAACTTGTAGCTTTAGATGAACACTGTGCAGAGGTCTCACTACACTAACTTGTAGTTTTAGCTGAACACTATGAGCAGGAAACACTGCACTAACTTGTAGTTTTAGCTGAACACTGTGAGCAGGACACACTGCACTAACTTGTAGTTTTAGCTGAACACTGTGAGCAGGACGCACCACACTAACTTGTACTTTTAGCTGAACACTGTGAGCAGGATGCACCGCACTAACTTGTAGTTTTAGCTGAACACTGTGAGCAGGACGCACCACACTAACTTGTAGTTTTAGCTGAACACTGTGAGCAAGACGCACTGCACTAACTTGTAGCTTTAGATGAACACTGTGCAGAGGTCTCACTACACTAACTTGTAGTTTTAGCTGAACACTGTGAGCAGGACGCACCGCACTAACTTGTAGTTTTAGCTGAACACTGTGAGCAGGACGCACCGCACTAACTTGTAGTTTTAGCTGAACACTGTGAGCAGGACGCACCCCACTAACATGTAGTTTTAGCTGAACACTGTGAGCAGGATGCACCGCACTAACTTTTAGTTTTAGCTGAACACTGTGAGCAGGACGCACCGCACTAACTTGTAGTTTTAGCTGAACACTGTGAGCAGGACGCACAGCACTAACTTGTAATTTTAGCTGAACACTGTGAGCAGGACACACTGCACTAACTTGTAGTTTTAGCTGAACACTGTGAGCAGGACGCACCACACTAACTTGTACTTTTAGCTGAACACTGTGAGCAGGATGCACCGCACTAACTTGTAGTTTTAACTGAACACTGTGAGCAGGACGCATCGCACTAACTTGTAGTTTTAGCTGAACACTGTGAGCAGGACGCACCACACTAACTTGTAGTTTTAGCTGAACACTGTGAGCAGGACGCACCACACTAACTTGTAGTTTTAGCTGAACACTGTGAGCAGGACGCATCCCACTAACTTGTAGTTTTAGCTGAACACTGTGAGCAGGAAGCACCGCACCAACTTATAGTTTTAGCTGAACACTGTGAGCAGGACGCACTGCACTAACTTGTAGCTTTAGATGAACACTGTGCAGAGGTCTCACTACACTAACTTGTAGTTTTAGCTGAACACTGTGAGCAGAACGCACCGCACTAACTTGTAGTTTTAGTTGAACACTGTGAGCAGGACGCACCACACTAACTTGTAGTTTTAGCTGAACACTGTGAGCAGGACGCACCACACTAACTTGTAGTTTTAGCTGAACACTGTGAGCAGGATGCACCGCACTAACTTGTAGTTTTAGCTGAACACTGTGAGCAGGACGCACCACACTAACTTGTAGTTTTAGATGAACACTGTGCAGAGGTCCCACTACACTAAATTGTAGGTTTAGCTGAACACTGTGAGGTGGACGCACCACACTAACTTGTAGTTTTAGGTGAACACTGTGAGCAGGACGCACCGCACTAACTTGTAGTTTTAGCTGAACACTGTGAGCAGGACGCACTGCACTAACTTGTAGCTTTAGATGAACAGTGTGCAGAGGTCTTACTACACTAACTTGTAGTTTTAGCTGAACACTGTGAGGTGGATGCACCACACTAACTTGTAGTTTTAGCTGAACACTGTGAGCAGGACGCACCACACTAACTTGTAGTTTTAGCTGAACACTGTGAGCAGGATGCATCCCACTAAGTTGTAGTTTTGGCTGAACACTGTGAGCAGGAAGCACCGCACTAACTTATAGTTTTAGCTGAACACTGTGAGCAGGACGCACTGCACTAACTTGTAGTTTTAGATGAACACTGTGCAGAGGTCTCACTACACTAACTTGTAGTTTTAGCTAAACACTGTGAGCAGGACACACCGCACTAACTTGTAGTTTTAGCTGAACACTGTGAGCAGGACGCACCCAACTAACTTGTAGTTTTAGCTGAAAACTGTGAGCAGGACGCACTGCACTAACTTGTAGCTTTAGATGAACACTGTGAGCAGGACGCACCGCACTAACTTGTAGTTTTAGCTGAACACTGTGAGCAGGACGCACCGCACTAACTTGTAGTTTTAGCTGAACACTGTGAGCAGGACGCACCGCACTAACTTTTAGTTTTAGCTGAACACTGTGAGCAGGACGCACCGCACTAACTTGTAGTTTTAGCTGAACACTGTGAGCAGGACGCACCGCACTAACTTGTAGTTTTAGCTGAACACTGTGAGCAGGACGCACCCCACTAACTTGTAGTTTTAGCTGAACACTGTGATCAGGACGCACCCCACTAACTTGTAGTTTTAGCTGAACACTGTGAGCAGGACGCACCGCACTATCCTGTAGTTTTAGCTGAACACTGTGAGCAGGATGCACCCCACTAACTTGTAGTTTTAGCTGAACACTGTGAGCAGGACGCACCGCACTAACTTGTAGTTTTAGCTGAACACTGTGAGCAGGACGCACCCAACTAACTTGTAGTTTTACCTTAACACTGTGAGCAGGACGCACCCCACTAACTTGTAGTTTTAGCTGAAAACTGTGAGCAGGACGCACTGCACTAACTTGTAGCTTTAGATGAACACTGTGCAGAGGTCTCACTACACTAACTTGTAGTTTTAGCTGAACACTATGAGCAGGACACACTGCACTAACTTGTAGTTTTAGCTGAACACTGTGAGCAGGACACACTGCACTAACTTGTAGTTTTAGCTGAACACTGTGAGCAGGACGCACCACACTAACTTGTACTTTTAGCTGAACACTGTGAGCAGGATGCACCGCACTAACTTGTAGTTTTAGCTGAACACTGTGAGCAGGACGCACCACACTAACTTGTAGTTTTAGCTGAACACTGTGAGCAAGACGCACTGCACTAACTTGTAGCTTTAGATGAACACTGTGCAGAGGTCTCACTACACTAACTTGTAGTTTTAGCTGAACACTGTGAGCAGGACGCACCGCACTAACTTGTAGTTTTAGCTGAACACTGTGAGCAGGACGCACCGCACTAACTTGTAGTTTTAGCTGAACACTGTGAGCAGGACGCACCCCACTAACATGTAGTTTTAGCTGAACACTGTGAGCAGGATGCACCGCACTAACTTTTAGTTTTAGCTGAACACTGTGAGCAGGACGCACCGCACTAACTTGTAGTTTTAGCTGAACACTGTGAGCAGGACGCACAGCACTAACTTGTAATTTTAGCTGAACACTGTGAGCAGGACACACTGCACTAACTTGTAGTTTTAGCTGAACACTGTGAGCAGGACGCACCACACTAACTTGTACTTTTAGCTGAACACTGTGAGCAGGATGCACCGCACTAACTTGTAGTTTTAGCTGAACACTGTGAGCAGGACGCACCACACTAACTTGTAGTTTTAGCTGAACACTGTGAGCAGGAAGCACTGCACTAACTTGTAGCTTTAGATGAACACTGTGCAGAGGTCTCACTACACTAACTTGTAGTTTTAGCTGAACACTGTGAGCAGGACGCACCCCACTAACTTGTAGTTTTAGCTGAACACTGTGAGCAGGCAGCACCGCACTAACCTGTAGTTTTAGCTGAACACTGTGAGCAGGACGCACCCCACTAACTTGTAGTTTTAGCTGAACACTGTGAGCAGGACGCACAGCACTAACTTGTAGTTTTAGCTAAACACTGTGAGCAGGACACACCGCACTAACTTGTAGTTTTAGCTGAACACTGTGAGCAGGACGCACCCAACTAACTTGTAGTTTTAGCTGAAAACTGTGAGCAGGACGCACTGCTCTAACTTGTAGCTTTAGATGAACACTGTGCAGAGGTCTCACTACACTAACTTGTAGTTTTAGCTGAACACTGTGAGCAGGACACACCGCACTAACTTGTAGTTTTAGCTGAACACTGTGCGCAGGACGCACCGCACTAACTTGTAGTTTTAGCTGAACACTGTGAGAAGGACGCACCCCACTAACTTGTAGTTTTAGCTGAACACTGTGAGCAGGACGCACTGCACTAACTTTTAGTTTTAGCTGAACACTGTGAGCAGGACGCACCGCACTAACTTGTAGTTTTAGCTGAACACTGTGAGCAGGACGCACCGCACTAACTTGTAGTTTTAGCTGAACACTGTGAGCAGGACGCACAGCACTAACTTGTAGTTTTAACTGAACACTGTGAGCAGGACGCACCGCACTAACTTGTAGTTTTAGCTGAACACTGTGAGCAGGACGCACCACACTAACTTGTAGTATTAGCTGAACACTGTGAGCAGGACGCATCCCACTAACTTGTAGTTTTAGATGAACACTGTGAGCAGGAAGCACCGCACTAACTTGTAGTTTTAGCTGAACACTGTGAGCAGGACGCACTGCACTAACTTGTAGCTTTAGATGAACACTGTGCAGAGGTCTCACTACACTAACTTGTAGTTTTAGCTGAACACTGTGAGCAGGACGCACCGCACTAACTTGTAGTTTTAGCTGAACACTGTGAGCAGGACACACTACACTAACTTGTAGTTTTAGCTGAACACTGTGAGCAGGACGCACTGCACTAACTTGTAGCTTTAGATGAACACTGTGCAGAGGTCTCACTACACTAACTTGTAGTTTTAGCTGAACACTGTGAGCAGGACGCACCCCACTAACTTTTAGTTTTAGCTGAACACTGTGAGCAGGCAGCACCGCACTAACCTGTAGTTTTAGCTGAACACTGTGAGCAGGACGCACCCCACTAACTTGTAGTTTTAGCTGAACACTGTGAGCAGGACGCACAGCACTAACTTGTAGTTTTAGCTAAACACTGTGAGCAGGACACACCGCACTAACTTGTAGTTTTAGCTGAACACTGTGAGCAGGACGCACCCAACTAACTTGTAGTTTTAGCTGAAAACTGTGAGCAGGACGCACTGCACTAACTTGTAGCTTTAGATGAACACTGTGCAGAGGTCTCACTACACTAACTTGTAGTTTTAGCTGAACACTGTGAGCAGGACACACTGCACTAACTTGTAGTTTTAGCTGAACACTGTGCGCAGGACGCACCGCACTAACTTGTAGTTTTAGCTGAACACTGTGAGAAGGATGCACCCCACTAACTTGTAGTTTTAGCTGAACACTGTGAGCAGGACGCACTGCACTAACTTTTAGTTTTAGCTGAACACTGTGAGCAGGACGCACCGCACTAACTTGTAGTTTTAGCTGAACACTGTGAGCAGGACGCACCGCACTAACTTGTAGTTTTAGCTGAACACTGTGAGAAGGACGCACCGCACTAACTTTTAGTTTTAGCTGAACACTGTGAGCAGGACGCACCGCACTAACTTGTAGTTTTAGCTGAACACTGTGAGCAGGACGCACACAACTAACTTGTAGTTTTAGCTGAAAACTGTGAGCAGGACGCACTGCACTAACTTGTAGCTTTAGATGAACACTGTGCAGAGGTCTCACTACACTAACTTGTAGTTTTAGCAGAACACTGTGAGCAGGACACACCGCACTAACTTGTAGTTTTAGCTGAACACTGTGCGCAGGACGCACCGCACTAACTTGTAGTTTTAGCTGAACACTGTGAGAAGGACGCACCCCACTAACTTGTAGTTTTAGCTGAACACTGTGAGCAGGACACACTGCACTAACTTTTAGTTTTAGCTGAACACTGTGAGCAGGACGCACCGCACTAACTTGTAGTTTTAGCTGAACACTGTGAGCAGGACGCACCGCACTAACTTGTAGTTTTAGCTGAACACTGTGAGCAGGACGCACAGCACTAACTTGTAGTTTTAACTGAACACTGTGAGCAGGACGCACCGCACTAACTTGTAGTTTTAGCTGAACACTGTGAGCAGGACGCACCACACTAACTTGTAGTTTTAGCTGAACACTGTGAGCAGGACGCATCCCACTAACTTGTAGTTTTAGCTGAACACTGTGAGCAGGAAGCACCGCACTAACTTGTAGTTTTAGCTGAACACTGTGAGCAGGACGCACTGCACTAACTTGTAGCTTTAGATGAACACTGTGCAGAGGTCTCACTACACTAACTTGTAGTTTTAGCTGAACACTGTGAGCAGGACACACCGCACTAACTTGTAGTTTTAGCTGAACACTGTGCGCAGGACGCACCACACTAACTTGTAGTTTTAGATGAACACTGTGCAGAGGTCCCACTACACTAAATTGTAGGTTTAGCTGAACACTGTGAGGTGGACGCACCACACTAACTTGTAGTTTTAGCTGAACACTGTGAGCAGGACGCACTGCACTAACTTGTAGCTTTAGATGAACAGTGTGCAGAGGTCTTACTACACTAACTTGTAGTTTTAGCTGAACACTGTGAGGTGGATGCACCACACTAACTTGTAGTTTTAGCTGAACACTGTGAGCAGGATGCACCACACTAACTTGTAGTTTTAGCTGAACACTGTGAGCAGGATGCATCCCACTAAGTTGTAGTTTTGGCTGAACACTGTGAGCAGGAAGCACCGCACTAACTTATAGTTTTAGCTGAACACTGTGAGCAGGACGCACTGCACTAACTTGTAGCTTTAGATGAACACTGTGCAGAGGTCTCACTACACTAACTTGTAGTTTTAGCTAAACACTGTGAGCAGGACACACCGCACTAACTTGTAGTTTTAGCTGAACACTGTGAGCAGGACGCACCCAACTAACTTGTAGTTTTAGCTGAAAACTGTGAGCAGGACGCACTGCACTAACTTGTAGCTTTAGATGAACACTGTGAGCAGGACGCACCGCACTAACTTGTAGTTTTAGCTGAACACTGTGAGCAGGACGCACCGCACTAACTTGTAGTTTTAGCTGAACACTGTGAGCAGGACGCACCGCACTAACTTTTAGTTTTAGCTGAACACTGTGAGCAGGACGCACCGCACTAACTTGTAGTTTTAGCTGAACACTGTGAGCAGGACGCACCGCACTAACTTGTAGTTTTAGCTGAACACTGTGAGCAGGACGCACCCCACTAACTTGTAGTTTTAGCTGAACACTGTGAGCAGGACGCACCCCACTAACTTGTAGTTTTAGCTGAACACTGTGAGCATGACGCACCGCACTATCCTGTAGTTTTAGCTGAACACTGTGAGCAGGACACACCCCACTAACTTGTAGTTTTAGCTGAACACTGTGAGCAGGACGCACCCAACTAACTTGTAGTTTTACCTTAACACTGTGTGCAGGACGCACCCCACTAACTTGTAGTTTTAGCTGAAAACTGTGAGCAGGACGCACTGCACTAACTTGTAGCTTTAGATGAACACTGTGCAGAGGTCTCACTACACTAACTTGTAGTTTTAGCTGAACACTGTGAGCAGGACACACTGCACTAACTTGTAGTTTTAGCTGAACACTGTGAGCAGGACGCACCACACTAACTTGTACTTTTAGCTGAACACTGTGAGCAGGATGCACCGCACTAACTTGTAGTTTTAGCTGAACACTGTGAGCAGGACGCACCACACTAACTTGTAGTTTTAGCTGAACACTGTGAGCAGGACGCACTGCACTAACTTGTAGCTTTAGATGAACACTGTGCAGAGGTCTCACTACACTAACTTGTAGTTTTAGCTGAACACTGTGAGCAGGATGCACCGCACTAACTTGTAGTTTTAGCTGAACACTGTGAGCAGGACGCACCGCACTAACTTGTAGTTTTAGCTGAACACTGTGAGCAGGACGCACCCCACTAACATGTAGTTTTAGCTGAACACTGTGAGCAGGATGCACCGCACTAACTTTTAGTTTTAGCTGAACACTGTGAGCAGGACGCACCGCACTAACTTGTAGTTTTAGCTGAACACTGTGAGCAGGACGCACAGCACTAACTTGTAATTTTAGCTGAACACTGTGAGCAGGACACACTGCACTAACTTGTAGTTTTAGCTGAACACTGTGAGCAGGACGCACCACACTAACTTGTACTTTTAGCTGAACACTGTGAGCAGGATGCACCGCACTAACTTGTAGTTTTAGCTGAACACTGTGAGCAGGACGCACCACACTAACTTGTAGTTTTAGCTGAACACTGTGAGCAGGACTCACTGCACTAACTTGTAGCTTTAGATGAACACTGTGCAGAGGTCTCACTACACTAACTTGTAGTTTTAGCTGAACACTGTGAGCAGGACGCACCCCACTAACTTGTAGTTTTAGCTGAACACTGTAAGCAGGCAGCACCGCACTAACCTGTAGTTTTAGCTGAACACTGTGAGCAGGACGCACCCCACTAACTTGTAGTTTTAGCTGAACACTGTGAGCAGGACGCACAGCACTAACTTGTAGTTTTAGCTAAACACTGTGAGCAGGACACACCGCACTAACTTGTAGTTTTAGCTGAACACTGTGAGCAGGACGCACCCAACTAACTTGTAGTTTTAGCTGAAAACTGTGAGCAGGACGCACTGCACTAACTTGTAGCTTTAGATGAACACTGTGCAGAGGTCTCACTACACTAACTTGTAGTTTTAGCTGAACACTGTGAGCAGGACACACCGCACTAACTTGTAGTTTTAGCTGAACACTGTGCGCAGGACGCACCGCACTAACTTGTAGTTTTAGCTGAACACTGTGAGCAGGACGCACCGCACTAACTTGTAGTTTTAGCTGAACACTGTGAGCAGGACGCACAGCACTAACTTGTAATTTTAGCTGAACACTGTGAGCAGGACACACTGCACTAACTTGTAGTTTTAGCTGAACACTGTGAGCAGGACGCACCACACTAACTTGTACTTTTAGCTGAACACTGTGAGCAGGATGCACCGCACTAACTTGTAGTTTTAGCTGAACACTGTGAGCAGGACACACCGCACTAACTTGTAGTTTTAGCTGAACACTGTGAGCAGGACGCACCCAACTAACTTGTAGTTTTAGCTGAAAACTGTGAGCAGGACGCACTGCACTAACTTGTAGCTTTAGATGAACACTGTGCAGAGGTCTCACTACACTAACTTGTAGTTTTAGCTGAACACTGTGAGCAGGACACACCGCACTAACTTGTAGTTTTAGCTGAACACTGTGCGCAGGACGCACCGCACTAACTTGTAGTTTTAGCTGAACACTGTGAGCAGGACGCACCCCACTAACTTGTAGTTTTAGCTGAACACTGTGAGCAGGACGCACTGCACTAACTTTTAGTTTTAGCTGAACACTGTGAGCAGGACGCACCGCACTAACTTGTAGTTTTAGCTGAACACTGTGAGCAGGACGCACAGCACTAACTTGTAGTTTTAACTGAACACTGTGAGCAGGACGCACCGCACTAACTTGTAGTTTTAGCTGAACACTGTGAGCAGGACGCACCACATTAACTTGTAGTATTAGCTGAACACTGTGAGCAGGACGCATCCCACTAACTTGTAGTTTTAGAGGAACACTGTGAGCAGGAAGCACCGCACTAACTTGTAGTTTTAGCTGAACACTGTGAGCAGGACGCACTGCACTAACTTGTAGCTTTAGATGAACACTGTGCAGAGGTCTCACTACACTAACTTGTAGTTTTAGCTGAACACTGTGAGCAGGACGCACCGCACTAACTTGTAGTTTTAGCTGAACACTGTGAGCAGGACACACTACACTAACTTGTAGTTTTAGCTGAACACTGTGAGCAGGACGCACTGCACTAACTTGTAGCTTTAGATGAACACTGTGCAGAGGTCTCACTACACTAACTTGTAGTTTTAGCTGAACACTGTGAGCAGGACGCACCCCACTAACTTGTAGTTTTAGCTGAACACTGTGAGCAGGCAGCACCGCACTAACCTGTAGTTTTAGCTGAACACTGTGAGCAGGACGCACCCCACTAACTTGTAGTTTTAGCTGAACACTGTGAGCAGGACGCACAGCACTAACTTGTAGTTTTAGCTAAACACTGTGAGCAGGACACACCGCACTAACTTGTAGTTTTAGCTGAACACTGTGAGCAGGACGCACCCAACTAACTTGTAGTTTTAGCTGAAAACTGTGAGCAGGACGCACTGCACTAACTTGTAGCTTTAGATGAACACTGTGCAGAGGTCTCACTACACTAACTTGTAGTTTTAGCTGAACACTGTGAGCAGGACACACTGCACTAACTTGTAGTTTTAGCTGAACACTGTGCGCAGGACGCACCGCACTAACTTGTAGTTTTAGCTGAACACTGTGAGAAGGATGCACCCCACTAACTTGTAGTTTTAGCTGAACACTGTGAGCAGGACGCACTGCACTAACTTTTAGTTTTAGCTGAACACTGTGAGCAGGACGCACCGCACTAACTTGTAGTTTTAGCTGAACACTGTGAGCAGGACGCACCGCACTAACTTGTAGTTTTAGCTGAACACTGTGAGCAGGACGCACCGCACTAACTTTTAGTTTTAGCTGAACACTGTGAGCAGGACGCACCGCACTAACTTGTAGTTTTAGCTGAACACTGTGAGCAGGACGCACACAACTAACTTGTAGTTTTAGCTGAAAACTGTGAGCAGGACGCACTGCACTAACTTGTAGCTTTAGATGAACACTGTGCAGAGGTCTCACTACACTAACTTGTAGTTTTAGCAGAACACTGTGAGCAGGACACACCGCACTAACTTGTAGTTTTAGCTGAACACTGTGCGCAGGACGCACCGCACTAACTTGTAGTTTTAGCTGAACACTGTGAGAAGGACGCACCCCACTAACTTGTAGTTTTAGCTGAACACTGTGAGCAGGACGCACTGCACTAACTTTTAGTTTTAGCTGAACACTGTGAGCAGGACGCACCGCACTAACTTGTAGTTTTAGCTGAACACTGTGAGCAGGACGCACCGCACTAACTTGTAGTTTTAGCTGAACACTGTGAGCAGGACGCACAGCACTAACTTGTAGTTTTAACTGAACACTGTGAGCAGGACGCACCGCACTAACTTGTAGTTTTAGCTGAACACTGTGAGCAGGACGCACCACACTAACTTGTAGTTTTAGCTGAACACTGTGAGCAGGACGCATCCCACTAACTTGTAGTTTTAGCTGAACACTGTGAGCAGGAAGCACCGCACTAACTTGTAGTTTTAGCTGAACACTGTGAGCAGGACGCACTGCACTAACTTGTAGCTTTAGATGAACACTGTGCAGAGGTCTAACTACACTAACTTGTAGTTTTAGCTGAACACTGTGAGCAGGACACACCGCACTAACTTGTAGTTTTAGCTGAACAGTGTGCGCAGGACGCACCACACTAACTTGTAGTTTTAGATGAACACTGTGCAGAGGTCCCACTACACTAAATTGTAGGTTTAGCTGAACACTGTGAGGTGGACGCACCACACTAACTTGTAGTTTTAGGTGAACACTGTGAGCAGGACGCACCGCACTAACTTGTAGTTTTAGCTGAACACTGTGAGCAGGACGCACTGCACTAACTTGTAGCTTTAGATGAACAGTGTGCAGAGGTCTTACTACACTAACTTGTAGTTTTAGCTGAACACTGTGAGGTGGATGCACCACACTAACTTGTAGTTTTAGCTGAACACTGTGAGCAGGATGCACCACACTAACTTGTAGTTTTAGCTGAACACTGTGAGCAGGATGCATCCCACTAAGTTGTAGTTTTGGCTGAACACTGTGAGCAGGAAGCACCGCACTAACTTATAGTTTTAGCTGAACACTGTGAGCAGGACACACTGCACTAACTTGTAGCTTTAGATGAACACTGTGCAGAGGTCTCACTACACTAACTTGTAGTTTTAGCTAAACACTGTGAGCAGGACACACCGCACTAACTTGTAGTTTTAGCTGAACACTGTGAGCAGGACGCACCCAACTAACTTGTAGTTTTAGCTGAAAACTGTGAGCAGGACGCACTGCACTAACTTGTAGCTTTAGATGAACACTGTGAGCAGGACGCACCGCACTAACTTGTAGTTTTAGCTGAACACTGTGAGCAGGACGCACCGCACTAACTTGTAGTTTTAGCTGAACACTGTGAGCAGGACGCACCGCACTAACTTTTAGTTTTAGCTGAACACTGTGAGCAGGACGCACCACACTAACTTGTAGTTTTAGCTGAACACTGTGAGCAGGACGCACCGCACTAACTTGTAGTTTTAGCTGAACACTGTGAGCAGGACGCACCCCACTAACTTGTAGTTTTAGCTGAACACTGTGAGCAGGACGCACCCCACTAACTTGTAGTTTTAGCTGAACACTGTGAGCATGACGCACCGCACTATCCTGTAGTTTTAGCTGAACACTGTGAGCAGGACGCACCCCACTAACTTGTAGTTTTAGCTGAACACTGTGAGCAGGACGCACCGCACTAACTTGTAGTTTTAGCTGAACACTGTGAGCAGGACGCACCCAACTAACTTGTAGTTTTACCTTAACACTGTGAGCAGGACGCACCCCACTAACTTGTAGTTTTAGCTGAAAACTGTGAGCAGGACGCACTGCACTAACTTGTAGCTTTAGATGAACACTGTGCAGAGGTCTCACTACACTAACTTGTAGTTTTAGCTGAACACTGTGAGCAGGACACACTGCACTAACTTGTAGTTTTAGCTGAACACTGTGAGCAGGACGCACCACACTAACTTGTACTTTTAGCTGAACACTGTGAGCAGGATGCACCGCACTAACTTGTAGTTTTAGCTGAACACTGTGAGCAGGACGCACCACACTAACTTGTAGTTTTAGCTGAACACTGTGAGCAGGACGCACTGCACTAACTTGTAGCTTTAGATGAACACTGTGCAGAGGTCTCACTACACTAACTTGTAGTTTTAGCTGAACACTGTGAGCAGGATGCACCGCACTAACTTGTAGTTTTAGCTGAACACTGTGAGCAGGACGCACCGCACTAACTTGTAGTTTTAGCTGAACACTGTGAGCAGGACGCACCCCACTAACATGTAGTTTTAGCTGAACACTGTGAGCAGGATGCACCGCACTAACTTTTAGTTTTAGCTGAACACTGTGAGCAGGACGCACCGCACTAACTTGTAGTTTTAGCTGAACACTGTGAGCAGGACGCACAGCACTAACTTGTAATTTTAGCTGAACACTGTGAGCAGGACACACTGCACTAACTTGTAGTTTTAGCTGAACACTGTGAGCAGGACGCACCACACTAACTTGTACTTTTAGCTGAACACTGTGAGCAGGATGCACCGCACTAACTTGTAGTTTTAGCTGAACACTGTGAGCAGGACGCACCACACTAACTTGTAGTTTTAGCTGAACACTGTGAGCAGGACTCACTGCACTAACTTGTAGCTTTAGATGAACACTGTGCAGAGGTCTCACTACACTAACTTGTAGTTTTAGCTGAACACTGTGAGCAGGACGCACCCCACTAACTTGTAGTTTTAGCTGAACACTGTAAGCAGGCAGCACCGCACTAACCTGTAGTTTTAGCTGAACACTGTGAGCAGGACGCACCCCACTAACTTGTAGTTTTAGCTGAACACTGTGAGCAGGACGCACAGCACTAACTTGTAGTTTTAGCTAAACACTGTGAGCAGGACACACCGCACTAACTTGTAGTTTTAGCTGAACACTGTGAGCAGGACGCACCCAACTAACTTGTAGTTTTAGCTGAAAACTGTGAGCAGGACGCACTGCACTAACTTGTAGCTTTAGATGAACACTGTGCAGAGGTCTCACTACACTAACTTGTAGTTTTAGCTGAACACTGTGAGCAGGACACACCGCACTAACTTGTAGTTTTAGCTGAACACTGTGCGCAGGACGCACCGCACTAACTTGTAGTTTTAGCTGAACACTGTGAGCAGGACGCACCGCACTAACTTGTAGTTTTAGCTGAACACTGTGAGCAGGACGCACAGCACTAACTTGTAATTTTAGCTGAACACTGTGAGCAGGACACACTGCACTAACTTGTAGTTTTAGCTGAACACTGTGAGCAGGACGCACCACACTAACTTGTACTTTTAGCTGAACACTGTGAGCAGGATGCACCGCACTAACTTGTAGTTTTAGCTGAACACTGTGAGCAGGACGCACCACACTAACTTGTAGTTTTAGCTGAACACTGTGAGCAGGACGCACTGCACTAACTTGTAGCTTTAGATGAACACTGTGCAGAGGTCTCACTACACTAACTTGTAGTTTTAGCTGAACACTGTGAGCAGGACACACTGCACTAACTTGTAGTTTTAGCTGAACACTGTGCGCAAGACGCACCGCACTAACTTGTAGTTTTAGCTGAACACTGTGAGAAGGATGCACCCCACTAACTTGTAGTTTTAGCTGAACACTGTGAGCAGGACGCACTGCACTAACTTTTAGTTTTAGCTGAACACTGTGAGCAGGACGCACCGCACTAACTTGTAGTTTTAGCTGAACACTGTGAGCAGGACGCACCGCACTAACTTGTAGTTTTAGCTGAACACTGTGAGCAGGACGCACCGCACTAACTTTTAGTTTTAGCTGAACACTGTGAGCAGGACGCACCGCACTAACTTGTAGTTTTAGCTGAACACTGTGAGCAGGACGCACCCAACTAACTTGTAGTTTTAGCTGAAAACTGTGAGCAGGACGCACTGCACTAACTTGTAGCTTTAGATGAACACTGTGCAGAGGTCTCACTACACTAACTTGTAGTTTTAGCTGAACACTGTGAGCAGGACGCACTGCACTAACTTGTAGCTTTAGATGAACACTGTGCAGAGGTCTCACTACACTAACTTGTAGTTTTAGCTGAACACTGTGAGCAGGACGCACCGCACTAACTTGTAGTTTTAGCTGAACACTGTGAGCAGGACACACTACACTAACTTGTAGTTTTAGCTGAACACTGTGAGCAGGACGCACTGCACTAACTTGTAGCTTTAGATGAACACTGTGCAGAGGTCTCACTACACTAACTTGTAGTTTTAGCTGAACACTGTGAGCAGGACGCACCCCACTAACTTGTAGTTTTAGCTGAACACTGTGAGCAGGCAGCACCGCACTAACCTGTAGTTTTAGCTGAACACTGTGAGCAGGACGCACCCCACTAACTTGTAGTTTTAGCTGAACACTGTGAGCAGGACGCACAGCACTAACTTGTATTTTTAGCTAAACACTGTGAGCAGGACACACCGCACTAACTTGTAGTTTTAGCTTAACACTGTGAGCAGGACGCACCCAACTAACTTGTAGTTTTAGCTGAAAACTGTGAGCAGGACGCACTGCACTAACTTGTAGCTTTAGATGAACACTGTGCAGAGGTCTCACTACACTAACTTGTAGTTTTAGCTGAACACTGTGAGCAGGACACACTGCACTAACTTGTAGTTTTAGCTGAACACTGTGCGCAGGACGCACCGCACTAACTTGTAGTTTTAGCTGAACACTGTGAGAAGGATGCACCCCACTAACTTGTAGTTTTAGCTGAACACTGTGAGCAGGACGCACTGCACTAACTTTTAGTTTTAGCTGAACACTGTGAGCAGGACGCACCGCACTAACTTGTAGTTTTAGCTGAACACTGTGAGCAGGACGCACCGCACTAACTTGTAGTTTTAGCTGAACACTGTGAGCAGGACGCACCGCACTAACTTTTAGTTTTAGCTGAACACTGTGAGCAGGACGCACCGCACTAACTTGTAGTTTTAGCTGAACACTGTGAGCAGGACGCACCCAACTAACTTGTAGTTTTAGCTGAAAACTGTGAGCAGGACGCACTGCACTAACTTGTAGCTTTAGATGAACACTGTGCAGAGGTCTCACTACACTAACTTGTAGTTTTAGCTGAACACTGTGAGCAGGACACACCGCACTAACTTGTAGTTTTAGCTGAACACTGTGCGCAGGACGCACCGCACTAACTTGTAGTTTTAGCTGAACACTGTGAGAAGGACGCACTCCACTAACTTGTAGTTTTAGATGAACACTGTGAGCAGGACGCACTGCACTAACTTTTAGTTTTAGCTGAACACTGTGAGCAGGACGCACCGCACTAACTTGTAGTTTTAGCTGAACACTGTGAGCAGGACGCACCGCACTAACTTGTAGTTTTAGCTGAACACTGTGAGCAGGACGCACAGCACTAACTTGTAGTTTTATCAGAACACTGTGAGCAGGACGCACCGCACTAACTTGTAGTTTTAGCTGAACACTGTGAGCAGGACGCATCCCACTAACTTGTAGTTTTAGCTGAACACTGTGAGCAGGAAGCACCGCACTAACTTGTAGTTTTAGCTGAACACTGTGAGCAGGACGCACTGCACTAACTTGTAGCTTTAGATGAACACTGTGCAGAGGTCTCACTACACTAACTTGTAGTTTTAGCTGAACACTGTGAGCAGGACGCACCGCACTAACTTGTAGTTTTAGCTGAACACTGTGAGCAGGACACACTGCACTAACTTGTAGTTTTAGCTGAACACTGTGAGCAGGACGTACTGCACTAACTTGTAGCTTTAGATGAACACTGTGCAGAGGTCTCACTACACTAACTTGTAGTTTTAGCTGAACACTGTGAGCAGAACGCACCCCACTAACTTGTAGTTTTAGCTGAACACTGTGAGCAGGCAGCACCGCACTAACCTGTCGTTTTAGCTGAACACTGTGAGCAGGACGCACCCCACTAACTTGTAGTTTTAGCTGAACACTGTGAGCAGGACGCACAGCACTAACTTGTAGTTTTAGCAAAACACTGTGAGCAGGACACACCGCACTAACTTGTAGTTTTAGCTGAACACTGTGAGCAGGACGCACCAAACTAACTTGTAGTTTTAGCTGAAAACTGTGAGCAGGACGCACTGCACTAACTTGTAGCTTTAGATGAACACTGTGCAGAGGTCTCACTACACTAACTTGTAGTTTTAGCTGAACACTGTGAGCAGGACACACCGCACTAACTTGTAGTTTTAGCTGAACACTGTGCACAGGACGCACCGCACTAACTTGTAGTTTTAGCTGAACACTGTGAGAAGGACGCACCCCACTAACTTGTAGTTTTAGCTGAACACTGTGAGCAGGACGCACTGCACTAACTTTTAGTTTTAGCTGAACACTGTGAGCAGGACGCACCGCACTAACTTGTAGTTTTAGCTGAACACTGTGAGCAGGACGCACCGCACTAACTTGTAGTTTTAGCTGAACACTGTGAGCAGGACGCACCGCACTAACTTTTAGTTTTAGCTGAACACTGTGAGCAGGACGCACCGCACTAACTTGTAGTTTTAGCTGAACACTGTGAGCAGGACGCACCGCACTAACTTGTAGTTTTAGCTGAACACTGTGAGCAGGACGCACTGCACTAACTTGTAGCTTTAGATGAACACTGTGCAGAGGTCTCACTACACTAACTTGTAGTTTTAGCTGAACACTGTGAGCAGAATGCACCCCACTAACTTGTAGATTTAGCTGAACACTGTGAGCAGGCAGCACCGCACTAACCTGTAGTTTTAGCTGAACACTGTGAGCAGGACGCACCCCACTAACTTGTAGTTTTAGCTGAACACTGTGAGCAGGACGCACAGCACTAACTTGTAGTTTTAGCTAAACACTGTGAGCAGGACACACCGCACTAACTTGTAGTTTTAGCTGAACACTGTGAGCAGGACTCAACGCACCAACTTGTAGTTTTAGCTGAACACTGTGAGCAGGACGCACAGCACTAACTTGTAGTTTTAACTGAACACTGTGAGCAGGACGCACCCCACTAACTTGTAGTTTTAGCTGAACACTGTGAGCAGGACGCACCGCACTAACTTGCAGTTTTAGCTGAACACTGTGAGCAGGACGCACCCCACTAACTTTTAGTTTTAGCTGAACACTGTGAGCAGGACGCACCCCACTAACTTGTAGTTTTAGCTGAACACTGCAAGCAGGATGCACAGCACTAACTGGTAGTTTTAGCTGAACACTGTGAGCAGGACGCACAACACTAACTTGTAGTTTTAGCTGAACACTGTGAGCAGGACGCATTGCACTAACTTGTTGTTTTAGCTGAACACTGTGAGCAGGACGCACCCCACTAACTTGTAGTTTTACCTTAACACTGGGAGCAGGAGGCACCCCACTAACTTGTAGTTTTAGCTGAAAACTGTGAGCAGGACGCACTGCACTAACTTGTAGCTTTAGATGAACACTGTGCAGAGATCTCACTACACTAACTTATAGTTTTAGCTGAACACTGTGAGCAGGACGCACCACACTAACTTGTAGTTTTAGCTGAACACTGTGAGCAGGACGCACCACACTAACTTGTAGTTTTAGCTGAACACTGTGAGCAGGACGCACCACACTAACTTGTAGTTTTAGCAGAACACTGTGAGCAGGATGCACCGCACTAACTTGTAGTTTTAGCTGAACACTGTGAGCAGGACGCACCCCACTAACTTGTAGTTTTAGATGAACACTGTGCAGAGGTCCCACTACACTAACTTGTAGGTTTAGCTGAACACTGTGAGGTGGACGCACCACACTAACTTGTAGTTTTAGGTGAACACTGTGAGCAGGACGCACCGCACTAACTTGTAGTTTTAGCTGAACACTGTGAGCAGGACGCACTGCACTAACTTGTAGCTTTAGATGAACACTGTGCAGAGGTCTTACTACACTAACTTGTAGTTTTAGCTGAACACTGTGAGGTGGATGCACCACACTAACTTGTAGTTTTAGCTGAACACTGTGAGCAGGACGCACAGCACTAACTTGTAGTTTTAGCTAAACACTGTGAGCAGGACACACCGCACTAACTTGTAGTTTTAGCTGAACACTGTGAGCAGGACGCACCAAACTACCTTTTATTTTTAGCTGAAAACTGTGAGCAGGACGCACTGCACTAACTTGTAGCTTTAGATGAACACTGTGCAGAGGTCTCACTACACTAACTTGTAGTTTTAGCTGAAAACTGTGAGCAGGACGCACTGCACTAACTTGTAGCTTTAGATGAACACTGTGCAGAGGTCTCACTACACTAACTTGTAGTTTTAGCTGAACACTGTGAGCAGGACACACTGCACTAACTTGTAGTTTTAGCTGAACACTGTGCGCAAGACGCACCGCACTAACTTGTAGTTTTAGCTGAACACTGTGAGAAGGATGCACCCCACTAACTTGTAGTTTTAGCTGAACACTGTGAGCAGGACGCACTGCACTAACTTTTAGTTTTAGCTGAACACTGTGAGCAGGACGCACCGCACTAACTTGTAGTTTTAGCTGAACACTGTGAGCAGGACGCACCGCACTAACTTGTAGTTTTAGCTGAACACTGTGAGCAGGACGCACCGCACTAACTTTTAGTTTTAGCTGAACACTGTGAGCAGGACGCACCGCACTAACTTGTAGTTTTAGCTGAACACTGTGAGCAGGACGCACCCAACTAACTTGTAGTTTTAGCTGAAAACTGTGAGCAGGACGCACTGCACTAACTTGTAGCTTTAGATGAACACTGTGCAGAGGTCTCACTACACTAACTTGTAGTTTTAGCTGAACACTGTGAGCAGGACGCACTGCACTAACTTGTAGCTTTAGATGAACACTGTGCAGAGGTCTCACTACACTAACTTGTAGTTTTAGCTGAACACTGTGAGCAGGACGCACCGCACTAACTTGTAGTTTTAGCTGAACACTGTGAGCAGGACACACTACACTAACTTGTAGTTTTAGCTGAACACTGTGAGCAGGACGCACTGCACTAACTTGTAGCTTTAGATGAACACTGTGCAGAGGTCTCACTACACTAACTTGTAGTTTTAGCTGAACACTGTGAGCAGGACGCACCCCACTAACTTGTAGTTTTAGCTGAACACTGTGAGCAGGCAGCACCGCACTAACCTGTAGTTTTAGCTGAACACTGTGAGCAGGACGCACCCCACTAACTTGTAGTTTTAGCTGAACACTGTGAGCAGGACGCACAGCACTAACTTGTATTTTTAGCTAAACACTGTGAGCAGGACACACCGCACTAACTTGTAGTTTTAGCTTAACACTGTGAGCAGGACGCACCCAACTAACTTGTAGTTTTAGCTGAAAACTGTGAGCAGGACGCACTGCACTAACTTGTAGCTTTAGATGAACACTGTGCAGAGGTCTCACTACACTAACTTGTAGTTTTAGCTGAACACTGTGAGCAGGACACACTGCACTAACTTGTAGTTTTAGCTGAACACTGTGCGCAGGACGCACCGCACTAACTTGTAGTTTTAGCTGAACACTGTGAGAAGGATGCACCCCACTAACTTGTAGTTTTAGCTGAACACTGTGAGCAGGACGCACTGCACTAACTTTTAGTTTTAGCTGAACACTGTGAGCAGGACGCACCGCACTAACTTGTAGTTTTAGCTGAACACTGTGAGCAGGACGCACCGCACTAACTTGTAGTTTTAGCTGAACACTGTGAGCAGGACGCACCGCACTAACTTTTAGTTTTAGCTGAACACTGTGAGCAGGACGCACCGCACTAACTTGTAGTTTTAGCTGAACACTGTGAGCAGGACGCACCCAACTAACTTGTAGTTTTAGCTGAAAACTGTGAGCAGGACGCACTGCACTAACTTGTAGCTTTAGATGAACACTGTGCAGAGGTCTCACTACACTAACTTGTAGTTTTAGCTGAACACTGTGAGCAGGACACACCGCACTAACTTGTAGTTTTAGCTGAACACTGTGCGCAGGACGCACCGCACTAACTTGTAGTTTTAGCTGAACACTGTGAGAAGGACGCACTCCACTAACTTGTAGTTTTAGATGAACACTGTGAGCAGGACGCACTGCACTAACTTTTAGTTTTAGCTGAACACTGTGAGCAGGACGCACCGCACTAACTTGTAGTTTTAGCTGAACACTGTGAGCAGGACGCACCGCACTAACTTGTAGTTTTAGCTGAACACTGTGAGCAGGACGCACAGCACTAACTTGTAGTTTTATCAGAACACTGTGAGCAGGACGCACCGCACTAACTTGTAGTTTTAGCTGAACACTGTGAGCAGGACGCATCCCACTAACTTGTAGTTTTAGCTGAACACTGTGAGCAGGAAGCACCGCACTAACTTGTAGTTTTAGCTGAACACTGTGAGCAGGACGCACTGCACTAACTTGTAGCTTTAGATGAACACTGTGCAGAGGTCTCACTACACTAACTTGTAGTTTTAGCTGAACACTGTGAGCAGGACGCACCGCACTAACTTGTAGTTTTAGCTGAACACTGTGAGCAGGACACACTGCACTAACTTGTAGTTTTAGCTGAACACTGTGAGCAGGACGTACTGCACTAACTTGTAGCTTTAGATGAACACTGTGCAGAGGTCTCACTACACTAACTTGTAGTTTTAGCTGAACACTGTGAGCAGAACGCACCCCACTAACTTGTAGTTTTAGCTGAACACTGTGAGCAGGCAGCACCGCACTAACCTGTCGTTTTAGCTGAACACTGTGAGCAGGACGCACCCCACTAACTTGTAGTTTTAGCTGAACACTGTGAGCAGGACGCACAGCACTAACTTGTAGTTTTAGCAAAACACTGTGAGCAGGACACACCGCACTAACTTGTAGTTTTAGCTGAACACTGTGAGCAGGACGCACCAAACTAACTTGTAGTTTTAGCTGAAAACTGTGAGCAGGACGCACTGCACTAACTTGTAGCTTTAGATGAACACTGTGCAGAGGTCTCACTACACTAACTTGTAGTTTTAGCTGAACACTGTGAGCAGGACACACCGCACTAACTTGTAGTTTTAGCTGAACACTGTGCACAGGACGCACCGCACTAACTTGTAGTTTTAGCTGAACACTGTGAGAAGGACGCACCCCACTAACTTGTAGTTTTAGCTGAACACTGTGAGCAGGACGCACTGCACTAACTTTTAGTTTTAGCTGAACACTGTGAGCAGGACGCACCGCACTAACTTGTAGTTTTAGCTGAACACTGTGAGCAGGACGCACCGCACTAACTTGTAGTTTTAGCTGAACACTGTGAGCAGGACGCACCGCACTAACTTTTAGTTTTAGCTGAACACTGTGAGCAGGACGCACCGCACTAACTTGTAGTTTTAGCTGAACACTGTGAGCAGGACGCACCGCACTAACTTGTAGTTTTAGCTGAACACTGTGAGCAGGACGCACTGCACTAACTTGTAGCTTTAGATGAACACTGTGCAGAGGTCTCACTACACTAACTTGTAGTTTTAGCTGAACACTGTGAGCAGAATGCACCCCACTAACTTGTAGATTTAGCTGAACACTGTGAGCAGGCAGCACCGCACTAACCTGTAGTTTTAGCTGAACACTGTGAGCAGGACGCACCCCACTAACTTGTAGTTTTAGCTGAACACTGTGAGCAGGACGCACAGCACTAACTTGTAGTTTTAGCTAAACACTGTGAGCAGGACACACCGCACTAACTTGTAGTTTTAGCTGAACACTGTGAGCAGGACTCAACGCACTAACTTGTAGTTTTAGCTGAACACTGTGAGCAGGACGCACAGCACTAACTTGTAGTTTTAACTGAACACTGTGAGCAGGACGCACCCCACTAACTTGTAGTTTTAGCTGAACACTGTGAGCAGGACGCACCGCACTAACTTGCAGTTTTAGCTGAACACTGTGAGCAGGACGCACCCCACTAACTTTTAGTTTTAGCTGAACACTGTGAGCAGGACGCACCCCACTAACTTGTAGTTTTAGCTGAACACTGCAAGCAGGATGCACAGCACTAACTGGTAGTTTTAGCTGAACACTGTGAGCAGGACGCACAACACTAACTTGTAGTTTTAGCTGAACACTGTGAGCAGGACGCATTGCACTAACTTGTTGTTTTAGCTGAACACTGTGAGCAGGACGCACCCCACTAACTTGTAGTTTTACCTTAACACTGGGAGCAGGAGGCACCCCACTAACTTGTAGTTTTAGCTGAAAACTGTGAGCAGGACGCACTGCACTAACTTGTAGCTTTAGATGAACACTGTGCAGAGATCTCACTACACTAACTTATAGTTTTAGCTGAACACTGTGAGCAGGACGCACCACACTAACTTGTAGTTTTAGCTGAACACTGTGAGCAGGACGCACCACACTAACTTGTAGTTTTAGCTGAACACTGTGAGCAGGACGCACCACACTAACTTGTAGTTTTAGCAGAACACTGTGAGCAGGATGCACCGCACTAACTTGTAGTTTTAGCTGAACACTGTGAGCAGGACGCACCCCACTAACTTGTAGTTTTAGATGAACACTGTGCAGAGGTCCCACTACACTAACTTGTAGGTTTAGCTGAACACTGTGAGGTGGACGCACCACACTAACTTGTAGTTTTAGGTGAACACTGTGAGCAGGACGCACCGCACTAACTTGTAGTTTTAGCTGAACACTGTGAGCAGGACGCACTGCACTAACTTGTAGCTTTAGATGAACACTGTGCAGAGGTCTTACTACACTAACTTGTAGTTTTAGCTGAACACTGTGAGGTGGATGCACCACACTAACTTGTAGTTTTAGCTGAACACTGTGAGCAGGACGCACAGCACTAACTTGTAGTTTTAGCTAAACACTGTGAGCAGGACACACCGCACTAACTTGTAGTTTTAGCTGAACACTGTGAGCAGGACGCACCAAACTACCTTTTATTTTTAGCTGAAAACTGTGAGCAGGACGCACTGCACTAACTTGTAGCTTTAGATGAACACTGTGCAGAGGTCTCACTACACTAACTTGTAGTTTTAGCTGAACACTGTGAGCAGGACACACCGCACTAACTTGTAGTTTTAGCTGAACACTGTGCGCAGGACGCACCGCACTAACTTGTAGTTTTAGCTGAACACTGTGAGAAGGACGCACCCCACTAACTTGTAGTTTTAACTGAACACTGTGAGCAGGACGCACTGCACTAACTTTTAGTTTTAGCTGAACACTGTGAGCAGGACGCACCGCACTAACTTGTAGTTTTAGCTGAACACTGTGAGCAGGACGCACCGCACTAACTTGTAGTTTTAGCTGAACACTGTGAGCAGGACGCACAGCACTAACTTGTAGTTTTAACTGAACACTGTGAGCAGGACGCACCGCACTAACTTGTAGTTTTAGCTGAACACTGTGAGCAGGACGCACCACACTAACTTGTAGTTTTAGCTGAACACTGTGAGCAGGACGCATCCCACTAACTTGTAGTTTTAGCTGAACACTGTGAGCAGGAAGCACCGCACTAACTTGTAGTTTTAGCTGAACACTGTGAGCAGGACGCACTGCACTAACTTGTAGCTTTAGATGAACACTGTGCAGAGGTCTCACTACACTAACTTGTACTTTTAGCTGAACACTGTGAGCAGGACGCACCGCACTAACTTGTAGTTTTAGCTGAACACTGTGAGCAGGACACACTGCACTAACTTGTAGTTTTAGCTGAACACTGTGAGCAGGACGCACTGCACTAACTTGTAGCCTTAGATGAACACTGTGCAGAGGTCTCACTACACTAACTTGTAGTTTTAGCTGAACACGGTGAGCAGGACGCACCCCACTAACTTGTAGTTTTAGCTGAACACTGTGAGCAGGCAGCACCGCACTAACCTGTAGTTTTAGCTGAACACTGTGAGCAGGACGCACCCCACTAACTTGTAGTTTTTGCTGAACACTGTGAGCAGGACGCACAGCACTATCTTGTAGTTTTAGCTAAACACTGTGAGCAGGACACACCGCACTAACTTGTAGTTTTAGCTGAACACTGTGAGCAGGACGCACCCAACTAACTTGTAGTTTTAGCTGAAAACTGTGAGCAGGACGCACTGCACTAACTTGTAGCTTTAGATGAACACTGTGCAGAGGTCTCACTACACTAACTTGTAGTTTTAGCTGAACACTGTGAGCAGGACACACCGCACTAACTTGTAGTTTTAGCTGAACACTGTGCGCAGGACGCACCGCACTAACTTGTAGTTTTAGCTGAACACTGTGAGAAGGACGCACCCCACTAACTTGTAGTTTTAGCTGAACACTGTGAGCAGGACGCACTGCACTAACTTTTAGTTTTAGCTGAACACTGTGAGCAGGACGCACAGCACTAACTTGTAGTTTTAGCTGAACACTGTGAGCAGGACGCATCGCACTAACTTGTAGTTTTAGCTGAACACTGTGAGCAGGACGCACCGCACTAACTTTTGGTTTTAGCTGAACACTGTGAGCAGGACGCACCGCACTAACTTGTAGTTTTAGCTGAACACTGTGAGCAGGCAGCACCGCACTAACCTGTAGTTTTAGCTGAACACTGTGAGCAGGACGCACCCCACTAACTTGTAGTTTTTGCTGAACACTGTGAGCAGGACGCACAGCACTATCTTGTAGTTTTAGCTAAACACTGTGAGCAGGACACACCGCACTAACTTGTAGTTTTAGCTGAACACTGTGAGCAGGACGCACCCAACTAACTTGTAGTTTTAGCTGAAAACTGTGAGCAGGACGCACTGCACTAACTTGTAGCTTTAGATGAACACTGTGCAGAGGTCTCACTACACTAACTTGTAGTTTTAGCTGAACACTGTGAGCAGGACACACCGCACTAACTTGTAGTTTTAGCTGAACACTGTGCGCAGGACGCACCGCACTAACTTGTAGTTTTAGCTGAACACTGTGAGAAGGACGCACCCCACTAACTTGTAGTTTTAGCTGAACACTGTGAGCAGGACGCACTGCACTAACTTTTAGTTTTAGCTGAACACTGTGAGCAGGACGCACCGCACTAACTTGTAGTTTTAGCTGAACACTGTGAGCAGGACGCATCGCACTAACTTGTAGTTTTAGCTGAACACTGTGAGCAGGACGCACCGCACTAACTTTTGGTTTTAGCTGAACACTGTGAGCAGGACGCACCGCACTAACTTGTAGTTTTAGCTGAACACTGTGAGCAGGACGCACCGCACTAACTTGTAGTTTTAGCTGAACACTGTGAGCAGGACGCACCCCACTAACTTGTAGTTTTTGCTGAACACTCTGAGCAGGATGCACCGCACTAACTTGTAGTTTTAGCTGAACACTGTGAGCAGGACGCACCGCACTAACTTTTACTTTTAGCTGAACACTGTGAGCAGGACGCACAGCACTAACTTGTAGTTTTAACTGAACACTGTGAGCAGGACGCACCGCACTAACTTGTAGTTTTAGCTGAACACTGTGAGCAGGACGCACCACACTAACTTGTAGTTTTAGCTGAACACTGTGAGCAGGACGCACCACACTAACTTGTAGTTTTAGCTGAACACTGTGAGCAGGACGCATCCCACTAACTTGTAGTTTTAGCTGAACACTGTGAGCAGGAAGCACCGCACTAACTTGTAGTTTTAGCTGAACACTGTGAGCAGGACGCACTGCACTAACTTGTAGCTTTAGATGAACACTGTGCAGAGGTCTCACTACACTAACTTGTAGTTTTAGCTGAACACTGTGAGCAGGACGCACCGCACTAACTTGTAGTTTTAGCTGAACACTGTGAGCAGGACTCAACGCACTAACTTGTAGTTTTAGCTGAACACTGTGAGCAGGACGCACAGCACTAACTCGTAGTTTTAACTGAACACTGTGAGCAGGACGCACCGCACTAACTTGTAGTTTTAGCTGAACACTGTGAGCAGGACGCACCACACTAACTTGTAGTTTTAGCTGAACACTGTGAGCAGGATGCACCACACTAACTTGTAGTTTTAGCTGAACACTGTGAGCAGGACGCATCCCACTAACTTGTAGTTTTAGCTGAACACTGTGAGCAGGAAGCACCGCACTAACTTGTAGTTTTAGCTGAACACTGTGAGCAGGACGCACTGCACTAACTTGTAGCTTTAGATGAACACTGTGCAGAGGTCTTACTACACTAACTTGTAGTTTTAGCTGAACACTGTGAGCAGGACGCACCCCACTAACTTGCAGTTTTAGCTGAACACTGTGAGCAGGACGCACCCCACTAACTTTTAGTTTTAGCTGAACACTGAGAGCAGGACGCACCGCACTAACCTGTAGTTTTAGCTGAACACTGTGAGCAGGACGCACCCCACTAACTTGTAGTTTTAGCTGAACACTGCAAGCAGGATGCACAGCACTAACTGGTAGTTTTAGCTGAACACTGTGAGCAGGACGCACCGCACTAACTTGTAGTTTTAGCTGAACACTGTGAGCAGGACGCACTACACTAACTTGTAGTTTTAGCTGAACACTGTGAGCAGGACGCACCACACTAACTTGTAGTTTTAGCTGAACACTGTGAGCAGGACGCATCCCACTAACTTGTAGTTTTAGCTGAACACTGTGAGCAGGAAGCACCGCACTAACTTGTAGTTTTAGCTGAACACTGTGAGCAGGACGCACTGCACTAACTTGTAGCTTTAGATGAACACTGTGCAGAGGTCTCACTACACTAACTTGTAGTTTTAGCTGAACACTGTGAGCAGGACGCACCCCACTAACTTGTAGTTTTAGCTGAACACTGTGAGCAGGACTCAATGCACTAACTTGTAGTTTTAGCTGAACACTGTGAGCAGGACGCACAGCACTAACTTGTAGTTTTAACTGAACACTGTGAGCAGGACGCACCGCACTAACTTGTAGTTTTAGCTGAACACTGTGAGCAGGACGCACCACACTAACTTGTAGTTTTAGCTGAACACTGTGAGCAGGACGCACCACACTAACTTGTAGTTTTAGCTGAACACTGTGAGCAGGACGCATCCCACTAACTTGTAGTTTTAGCTGAACACTGTGAGCAGGAAGCACCGCACTAACTTGTAGTTTTAGCTGAACACTGTGAGCAGGACGCACTGCACTAACTGGTAGCTTTAGATGAACACTGTGCAGAGGTCTCACTACACTAACTTGTAGTTTTAGCTGAACACTGTGAGCAGGACGCACCGCACTAACTTGCAGTTTTAGCTGAACACTGTGAGCAGGACGCACCCCACTAACTTTTAATTTTAGCTGAACACTGAGAGCAGGACGCACCGCACTAACCTGTAGTTTTAGCTGAACACTGTGAGCAGGACGCACCCCACTAACTTGTAGTTTTAGCTGAACACTGCAAGCAGGATGCACAGCACTAACTGGTAGTTTTAGCTGAACACTGTGAGCAGGACGCACCGCACTAACTTGTAGTTTTAGCTGAACACTGTGAGCAGGACGCACCGCACTAACTTGTAGTTTTAGCTGAACACTGTGAGCAGGACGCACCCCACTAACTTGTAGTTTTACCTTAACACTGGGAGCAGGAGGCACCCCACTAACTTGTAGTTTTAGCTGAACACTGTGAGCAGGACGCACTGCACTAACTTTTAGTTTTAGCTGAACACTGTGAGCAGGACGCACAGCACTAACTCGTAGTTTTAACTGAACACTGTGAGCAGGACGCACCGCACTAACTTGTAGTTTTAGCTGAACACTGTGAGGTGAACGCACCACACTAACTTGTAGTTTTAGCTGAACACTGTGAGCAGGACGCACAGCACTAACTTGTAGTTTTAGCTGAACACTGTGAGCAGGACGCACCGACTAACTTGTAGTTTTAGCTGAACACTGTGAGCAGGACGCACCCCACTAACTTTTAGTTTTAGCTGAACACTGAGAGCAGGACGCACCGCACTAACCTGTAGTTTTAGCTGAACACTGTGAGCAGGACGCACCCCGCTAACTTGTAGTTTTAGCTAAACACTGCGAGCAGGAAGCACCGCACTAACTTGTAGTTTTAGCTGAACACTGTGAGCAGGACGCACAGCACTAACTTGTAGTTTTAGCTGAACACTATGAGCAGGACGCACCGCACTAACTTGTAGTTTTAGCTGAACACTGTGAGCAGGATGCACCCCACTAACTTTTAGTTTTAGCTGAACACTGAGAGCAGGACGCACCGCACTAACCTGTAGTTTTAGCTGAACACTGTGAGCAGGACGCACCCCACTAACTTGTAGTTTTAGCTGAACACTGCGAGCAGGATGCACCGCACTAACTTGTAGTTTTAGCTGAACACTGTGAGCAGGACGCACCGCACTAACTTGTAGTTTTAGCTGAACACTGTGAGCAGGACGCACAGCACTAACTTGTAGTTTTAGCTGAACACTGTGAACAGGACGTACCGCACTAACTTGTAGTTTTAGCTGAACACTGTGAGCAGGACGCACCCCACTAACTTGTAGTTTTACCTTAACACTGGGAGCAGGAGGCACCCCACTAACTTGTAGTTTTAGCTGAAAACTGTGAGCAGGACGCACTGCACTAACTTGTAGCTTTAGATGAACACTGTGCAGAGGTCTCACTACACTAACTTATAGTTTTAGCTGAACACTGTGAGCAGGACGCACCGCACTAACTTGTAGTTTTAGCTGAACACTGTGAGCAGGACGCACCACACTAACTTGTAGTTTTAGCTGAACACTGTGAGCAGGACGCACCACACTAACTTGTAGTTTTAGATGAACACTGTGAGCAGGATGCACCGCACTAACTTGTAGTTTTAGCTGAACACTGTGAGCAGGACGCACCACACTAACTTGTAGTTTTAGATGAACACTGTGCAGATGTCCCACTACACTAACTTGTAGGTTTAGCTGAACACTGTGAGGTGGACGCACCACACTAACTTGTAGTTTTAGGTGAACACTGTGAGCAGGACGCACCGCACTAACTTGTAGTTTTAGCTGAACACTGTGAGCAGGACGCACTGCACTAACTTGTAGCTTTAGATGAACACTGTGCAGAGGACTTACTACACTAACTTGTAGTTTTAGCTGAACACTGTGAGATGGATGCAACACACTAACTTGTAGTTTTAGCTGAACACTGTGAGCAGGACGCACAGCACTAACTTGTAGTTTTAGCTGAACACTGTGAGCAGGATGCATCCCACTAACTTGTAGTTTTAGCTGAACACTGTGAGCAGGACGCACCGCACTAACTTGTAGTTTTAGCTGAACACTGTGAGCAGGACGCACCGCACTAACTTGTAGTTTTAGCTGAACACTGTGAGCAGGACGCACCCCACTAACTTGTAGTTTTAGCTGAACACTGTGAGCAGGATGCACCGCTCTAACTTGTAGTTTTAGCTGAACACTGTGAGCAGGACGCACTGCACTAACTTGTTGCTTTAGATGAACACTATGCAGAGGTCTCACTACACTAACTTGTAGTTTTAGCTGAACACTGTGAGGTGAACGCACCACACTAACTTGTAGTTTTAGCTGAACACTGTGAGCAGGACGCACAGCACTAACTTGTAGTTTTAGCTGAACACTGTGAGCAGGACGCACTGCACTAACTTGTTGCTTTAGATGAACACTATGCAGAGGTCTCACTACACTAACTTGTAGTTTTAGCTGAACACTGTGAGGTGAACGCACCACACTAACTTGTAGTTTTAGCTGAACACTGTGAGCAGGACGCACAGCACTAACTTGTAGTTTTAGCTGAACACTGTGAGCAGGACGCACCGACTAACTTGTAGTTTTAGCTGAACACTGTGAGCAGGACGCACCCCACTAACTTGTAGTTTTAGCTGAAAACTGTGAGCAGGACGCACTGCACTAACTTGTAGCTTTAGATGAACACTGTGCAGAGGTCTCACTACACTAACTTATAGTTTTAGCTGAACACTGTGAGCAGGACGCACCGCATTAACTTGTAGTTTTAGCTGAACACTGTGAGCAGGACGCACCACACTAACTTGTAGTTTTAGCTGAACACTGTGAGCAGGACGCACCACACTAACTTGTAGTTTTAGCTGAACACTGTGAGCAGGATGCACAGCACTAACTTGTAGTTTTAGCTGAACACTGTGAGCAGGACGCACCGCACTAACTTGCAGTTTTAGCTGAACACTGTGAGCAGGACGCACCGCACTAACTTGTAGTTTTAGCTGAACACTGTGAGCAGGACGCACCCCACTAACTTGTAGTTTTAGCTGAACACTGCAAGCGGGATGCACAGCACTAACTGGTAGTTTTAGCTGAACACTGTGAGCAGGACGCACCGCACTAACTTGTAGTTTTAGCTGAACACTGTGAGCAGGACGCACAACACTAACTTGTAGTTTTACCTTAACACTGGGAGCAGGAGGCACCCCACTAACTTGTAGTTTTAGCTGAAAACTGTGAGCAGGACGCACTGCACTAACTTGTAGCTTTAGATGAACACTGTGCAGAGATCTCACTACACTAACTTATAGTTTTAGCTGAACACTGTGAGCAGGACGCACCACACTAACTTGTAGTTTTAGCTGAACACTGTGAGCAGGACGCACCACACTAACTTGTAGTTTTAGCTGAACACTGTGAGCAGGACGCACCACACTAACTTGTAGTTTTAGCTGAACACTGTGAGCAGGATGCACCGCACTAACTTGTAGTTTTAGCTGAACACTGTGAGCAGGACGCACCCCACTAACTTGTAGTTTTAGATGAACACTGTGCAGAGGTCCCACTACACTAACTTGTAGGTTTAGCTGAACACTGTGAGGTGGACGCACCACACTAACTTGTAGTTTTAGGTGAACACTGTGAGCAGGACGCACCGCACTAACTTGTAGTTTTAGCTGAACACTGTGAGCAGGACGCACCCCACTAACTTGTAGCTTTAGATGAACACTGTGCAGAGGTCTTACTACACTAACTTGTAGTTTTAGCTGAACACTGTGAGGTGGATGCACCACACTAACTTGTAGTTTTAGCTGAACACTGTGAGCAGGACGCACCACACTAACTTGTAGTTTTAGCTGAACACTGTGAGCAGGACGCATCCCACTAACTTGTAGTTTTGGCTGAACACTGTGAGCAGGAAGCACCGCACTAACTTGTAGTTTTAGCTGAACACTGTGAGCAGGACGCACTGCACTAACTTGTAGCTTTAGATGAACACTGTGCAGAGGTCTCACTACACTAACTTGTAGTTTTAGCTGAACACTGTGAGCAGGACGCACCGCACTAACTTGTAGTTTTAGCTGAACACTGTGAGCAGGACACACCCCACTAACTTGTAGTTTTAGCTGAACACTGTGAGCAGGCAGCACCGCACTAACCTGTAGTTTTAGCTGAACACTGTGAGCAGGACGCACCCCACTAACTTGTAGTTTTAGCTGAACACTGTGAGCAGGACGCACAGCACTAACTTGTAGTTTTAGCTAAACACTGTGAGCAGGACACACCGCACTAACTTGTAGTTTTAGCTGAACACTGTGAGCAGGACGCACCAAACTACCTTTTATTTTTAGCTGAAAACTGTGAGCAGGACGCACTGCACTTACTTGTAGCTTTAGATGAACACTGTGCAGAGGTCTCACTACACTAACTTGTAGTTTTAGCTGAACACTGTGAGCAGGACACACCGCACTAACTTGTAGTTTTAGCTGAACACTGTGAGCAGGATGCATCCCACTAACTTGTAGTTTTAGCTGAACACTGTGAGCAGGACGCACCGCACTAACTTGTAGTTTTAGCTGAACACTGTGAGCAGGACGCACCGCACTAACTTGTAGTTTTAGCTGAACACTGTGAGCAGGACGCACCCCACTAACTTGTAGTTTTAGCTGAACACTGTGAGCAGGATGCACCGCTCTAACTTGTAGTTTTAGCTGAACACTGTGAGCAGGACGCACTGCACTAACTTGTTGCTTTAGATGAACACTATGCAGAGGTCTCACTACACTAACTTGTAGTTTTAGCTGAACACTGTGAGGTGAACGCACCACACTAACTTGTAGTTTTAGCTGAACACTGTGAGCAGGACGCACAGCACTAACTTGTAGTTTTAGCTGAACACTGTGAGCAGGACGCACTGCACTAACTTGTTGCTTTAGATGAACACTATGCAGAGGTCTCACTACACTAACTTGTAGTTTTAGCTGAACACTGTGAGGTGAACGCACCACACTAACTTGTAGTTTTAGCTGAACACTGTGAGCAGGACGCACAGCACTAACTTGTAGTTTTAGCTGAACACTGTGAGCAGGACGCACCGACTAACTTGTAGTTTTAGCTGAACACTGTGAGCAGGACGCACCCCACTAACTTGTAGTTTTAGCTGAAAACTGTGAGCAGGACGCACTGCACTAACTTGTAGCTTTAGATGAACACTGTGCAGAGGTCTCACTACACTAACTTATAGTTTTAGCTGAACACTGTGAGCAGGACGCACCGCACTAACTTGTAGTTTTAGCTGAACACTGTGAGCAGGACGCACCACACTAACTTGTAGTTTTAGCTGAACACTGTGAGCAGGACGCACCACACTAACTTGTAGTTTTAGCTGAACACTGTGAGCAGGATGCACCGCACTAACTTGTAGTTTTAGCTGAACACTGTGAGCAGGACGCACCGCACTAACTTGCAGTTTTAGCTGAACACTGTGAGCAGGACGCACCCCACTAACTTTTAGTTTTAGCTGAACACTGTGAGCAGGACGCACCCCACTAACTTGTAGTTTTAGCTGAACACTGCAAGCGGGATGCACAGCACTAACTGGTAGTTTTAGCTGAACACTGTGAGCAGGACGCACCGCACTAACTTGTAGTTTTAGCTGAACACTGTGAGCAGGACGCACAACACTAACTTGTAGTTTTACCTTAACACTGGGAGCAGGAGGCACCCCACTAACTTGTAGTTTTAGCTGAAAACTGTGAGCAGGACGCACTGCACTAACTTGTAGCTTTAGATGAACACTGTGCAGAGATCTCACTACACTAACTTATAGTTTTAGCTGAACACTGTGAGCAGGACGCACCACACTAACTTGTAGTTTTAGCTGAACACTGTGAGCAGGACGCACCACACTAACTTGTAGTTTTAGCTGAACACTGTGAGCAGGACGCACCACACTAACTTGTAGTTTTAGCTGAACACTGTGAGCAGGATGCACCGCACTAACTTGTAGTTTTAGCTGAACACTGTGAGCAGGACGCACCCCACTAACTTGTAGTTTTAGATGAACACTGTGCAGAGGTCCCACTACACTAACTTGTAGGTTTAGCTGAACACTGTGAGGTGGACGCACCACACTAACTTGTAGTTTTAGGTGAACACTGTGAGCAGGACGCACCGCACTAACTTGTAGTTTTAGCTGAACACTGTGAGCAGGACGCACCCCACTAACTTGTAGTTTTAGATGAACACTGTGCAGAGGTCTTACTACACTAACTTGTAGTTTTAGCTGAACACTGTGAGGTGGATGCACCACATTAACTTGTAGTTTTAGCTGAACACTGTGAGCAGGACGCACCACACTAACTTGTAGTTTTAGCTGAACACTGTGAGCAGGACGCATCCCACTAACTTGTAGTTTTGGCTGAACACTGTGAGCAGGAAGAACCGCACTAACTTGTAGTTTTAGCTGAACACTGTGAGCAGGACGCACTGCACTAACTTGTAGCTTTAGATGAACACTGTGCAGAGGTCTCACTACACTAACTTGTAGTTTTAGCTGAACACTGTGAGCAGGACGCACCGCACTAACTTGTAGTTTTAGCTGAACACTGTGAGCAGGACACACCCCACTAACTTGTAGTTTTAGCTGAACACTGTGAGCAGGCAGCACCGCACTAACCTGTAGTTTTAGCTGAACACTGTGAGCAGGACGCACCCCACTAACTTGTAGTTTTAGCTGAACACTGTGAGCAGGACGCACAGCACTAACTTGTAGTTTTAGCTAAACACTGTGAGCAGGACACACCGCACTAACTTGTAGTTTTAGCTGAACACTGTGAGCAGGACGCACCAAACTACCTTTTATTTTTAGCTGAAAACTGTGAGCAGGACGCACTGCACTAACTTGTAGCTTTAGATGAACACTGTGCAGAGGTCTCACTACACTAACTTGTAGTTTTAGCTGAACACTGTGAGCAGGACACACCGCACTAACTTGTAGTTTTAGCTGAACACTGTGAGCAGGATGCATCCCACTAACTTGTAGTTTTAGCTGAACACTGTGAGCAGGACGCACCGCACTAACTTGTAGTTTTAGCTGAACACTGTGAGCAGGACGCACCGCACTAACTTGTAGTTTTAGCTGAACACTGTGAGCAGGACGCACCCCACTAACTTGTAGTTTTAGCTGAACACTGTGAGCAGGATGCACCGCTCTAACTTGTAGTTTTAGCTGAACACTGTGAGCAGGACGCACTGCACTAACTTGTTGCTTTAGATGAACACTATGCAGAGGTCTCACTACACTAACTTGTAGTTTTAGCTGAACACTGTGAGGTGAACGCACCACACTAACTTGTAGTTTTAGCTGAACACTGTGAGCAGGACGCACAGCACTAACTTGTAGTTTTAGCTGAACACTGTGAGCAGGACGCACTGCACTAACTTGTTGCTTTAGATGAACACTATGCAGAGGTCTCACTACACTAACTTGTAGTTTTAGCTGAACACTGTGAGGTGAACGCACCACACTAACTTGTAGTTTTAGCTGAACACTGTGAGCAGGACGCACAGCACTAACTTGTAGTTTTAGCTGAACACTGTGAGCAGGACGCACCGACTAACTTGTAGTTTTAGCTGAACACTGTGAGCAGGACGCACCCCACTAACTTGTAGTTTTAGCTGAAAACTGTGAGCAGGACGCACTGCACTAACTTGTAGCTTTAGATGAACACTGTGCAGAGGTCTCACTACACTAACTTATAGTTTTAGCTGAACACTGTGAGCAGGACGCACCGCACTAACTTGTAGTTTTAGCTGAACACTGTGAGCAGGACGCACCACACTAACTTGTAGTTTTAGCTGAACACTGTGAGCAGGAGGCACCACACTAACTTGTAGTTTTAGCTGAACACTGTGAGCAGGATGCACCGCACTAACTTGTAGTTTTAGCTGAACACTGTGAGCAGGACGCACCGCACTAACTTGCAGTTTTAGCTGAACACTGTGAGCAGGACGCACCCCACTAACTTTTAGTTTTAGCTGAACACTGTGAGCAGGACGCACCCCACTAACTTGTAGTTTTAGCTGAACACTGCAAGCGGGATGCACAGCACTAACTGGTAGTTTTAGCTGAACACTGTGAGCAGGACGCACCGCACTAACTTGTAGTTTTAGCTGAACACTGTGAGCAGGACGCACAACACTAACTTGTAGTTTTAGCTGAACACTGTGAGCAGGACGCATTGCACTAACTTGTAGTTTTAGCTGAACACTGTGAGCAGGACGCACCCCACTAACTTGTAGTTTTACCTTAACACTGGGAGCAGGAGGCACCCCACTAACTTGTAGTTTTAGCTGAAAACTGTGAGCAGGACGCACTGCACTAACTTGTAGCTTTAGATGAACACTGTGCAGAGATCTCACTACACTAACTTATAGTTTTAGCTGAACACTGTGAGCAGGACGCACCACACTAACTTGTAGTTTTAGCTAAACACTGTGAGCAGGACGCACCACACTAACTTGTAGTTTTAGCTGAACACTGTGAGCAGGACGCACCACACTAACTTGTAGTTTTAGCTGAACACTGTGAGCAGGATGCACCGCACTAACTTGTAGTTTTAGCTGAACACTGTGAGCAGGACGCACCCCACTAACTTGTAGTTTTAGATGAACACTGTGCAGAGGTCCCACTACACTAACTTGTAGGTTTAGCTGAACACTGTGAGGTGGACGCACCACACTAACTTGTAGTTTTAGGTGAACACTGTGAGCAGGACGCACCGCACTAACTTGTAGTTTTAGCTGAACACTGTGAGCAGGACGCACTGCACTAACTTGTAGCTTTAGATGAACACTGTGCAGAGGTCTTACTACACTAACTTGTAGTTTTAGCTGAACACTGTGAGGTGGATGCACCACACTAACTTGTAGTTTTAGCTGAACACTGTGAGCAGGACGCACCACACTAACTTGTAGTTTTAGCTGAACACTGTGAGCAGGACACATCCCACTAACTTGTAGTTTTGGCTGAACACTGTGAGCAGGAAGCACCGCACTAACTTGTAGTTTTAGCTGAACACTGTGAGCAGGACACACCCCACTAACTTGTAGTTTTAGCTGAACACTGTGAGCAGGACGCACCGCACTAACTTGTAGTTTTAGCTGAACACTGTGAGCAGGACACACCCCACTAACTTGTAGTTTTAGCTGAACACTGTGAGCAGGCAGCACCGCACTAACCTGTAGTTTTAGCTGAACACTGTGAGCAGGACGCACCCCACTAACTTGTAGTTTTAGCTGAACACTGTGAGCAGGACGCACAGCACTAACTTGTAGTTTTAGCTAAACACTGTGAGCAGGACACACCGCACTAACTTGTAGTTTTAGCTGAACACTGTGAGCAGGACGCACCAAACTACCTTTTATTTTTAGCTGAAAACTGTGAGCAGGACGCACTGCACTAACTTGTAGCTTTAGATGAACACTGTGCAGAGGTCTCACTACACTAACTTGTAGTTTTAGCTGAACACTGTGAGCAGGACACACCGCACTAACTTGTAGTTTTAGCTGAACACTGTGAGCAGGATGCATCCCACTAACTTGTAGTTTTAGCTGAACACTGTGAGCAGGACGCACCGCACTAACTTGTAGTTTTAGCTGAACACTGTGAGCAGGACGCACCGCACTAACTTGTAGTTTTAGCTGAACACTGTGAGCAGGACGCACCCCACTAACTTGTAGTTTTAGCTGAACACTGTGAGCAGGATGCACCGCTCTAACTTGTAGTTTTAGCTGAACACTGTGAGCAGGACGCACTGCACTAACTTGTTGCTTTAGATGAACACTATGCAGAGGTCTCACTACACTAACTTGTAGTTTTAGCTGAACACTGTGAGGTGAACGCACCACACTAACTTGTAGTTTTAGCTGAACACTGTGAGCAGGACGCACAGCACTAACTTGTAGTTTTAGCTGAACACTGTGAGCAGGACGCACTGCACTAACTTGTTGCTTTAGATGAACACTATGCAGAGGTCTCACTACACTAACTTGTAGTTTTAGCTGAACACTGTGAGGTGAACGCACCACACTAACTTGTAGTTTTAGCTGAACACTGTGAGCAGGACGCACAGCACTAACTTGTAGTTTTAGCTGAACACTGTGAGCAGGACGCACCGACTAACTTGTAGTTTTAGCTGAACACTGTGAGCAGGACCCACCCCACTAACTTGTAGTTTTAGCTGAAAACTGTGAGCAGGACGCACTGCACTAACTTGTAGCTTTAGATGAACACTGTGCAGAGGTCTCACTACACTAACTTATAGTTTTAGCTGAACACTGTGAGCAGGACGCACCGCACTAACTTGTAGTTTTAGCTGAACACTGTGAGCAGGACGCACCACACTAACTTGTAGTTTTAGCTGAACACTGTGAGCAGGAGGCACCACACTAACTTGTAGTTTTAGCTGAACACTGTGAGCAGGATGCACCGCACTAACTTGTAGTTTTAGCTGAACACTGTGAGCAGGACGCACCGCACTAACTTGCAGTTTTAGCTGAACACTGTGAGCAGGACGCACCCCACTAACTTTTAGTTTTAGCTGAACACTGTGAGCAGGACGCACCCCACTAACTTGTAGTTTTAGCTGAACACTGCAAGCGGGATGCACAGCACTAACTGGTAGTTTTAGCTGAACACTGTGAGCAGGACGCACCGCACTAACTTGTAGTTTTAGCTGAACACTGTGAGCAGGACGCACAACACTAACTTGTAGTTTTAGCTGAACACTGTGAGCAGGACGCATTGCACTAACTTGTAGTTTTAGCTGAACACTGTGAGCAGGACGCACCCCACTAACTTGTAGTTTTACCTTAACACTGGGAGCAGGAGGCACCCCACTAACTTGTAGTTTTAGCTGAAAACTGTGAGCAGGACGCACTGCACTAACTTGTAGCTTTAGATGAACACTGTGCAGAGATCTCACTACACTAACTTATAGTTTTAGCTGAACACTGTGAGCAGGACGCACCACACTAACTTGTAGTTTTAGCTAAACACTGTGAGCAGGACGCACCACACTAACTTGTAGTTTTAGCTGAACACTGTGAGCAGGACGCACCACACTAACTTGTAGTTTTAGCTGAACACTGTGAGCAGGATGCACCGCACTAACTTGTAGTTTTAGCTGAACACTGTGAGCAGGACGCACCCCACTAACTTGTAGTTTTAGATGAACACTGTGCAGAGGTCCCACTACACTAACTTGTAGGTTTAGCTGAACACTGTGAGGTGGACGCACCACACTAACTTGTAGTTTTAGGTGAACACTGTGAGCAGGACGCACCGCACTAACTTGTAGTTTTAGCTGAACACTGTGAGCAGGACGCACTGCACTAACTTGTAGCTTTAGATGAACACTGTGCAGAGGTCTTACTACACTAACTTGTAGTTTTAGCTGAACACTGTGAGGTGGATGCACCACACTAACTTGTAGTTTTAGCTGAACACTGTGAGCAGGACGCACCACACTAACTTGTAGTTTTAGCTGAACACTGTGAGCAGGACGCATCCCACTAACTTGTAGTTTTGGCTTAACACTGTGAGCAGGAAGCACCGCACTAACTTGTAGTTTTAGCTGAACACTGTGAGCAGGACGCACTGCACTAACTTGTAGCTTTAGATGAACACTGTGCAGAGGTCTCACTACACTAACTTGTAGTTTTAGCTGAACACTGTGAGCAGGACGCACCGCACTAACTTGTAGTTTTAGCTGAACACTGTGAGCAGGACACACCCCACTAACTTGTAGTTTTAGCTGAACACTGTGAGCAGGCAGCACCGCACTAACCTGTAGTTTTAGCTGAACACTGTGAGCAGGACGCACCCCACTAACTTGTAGTTTTAGCTGAACACTGTGAGCAGGACGCACAGCACTATCTTGTAGTTTTAGCTAAACACTGTGAGCAGGACACACCGCACTAACTTGTAGTTTTAGCTGAACACTGTGAGCAGGACGCACCCAACTAACTTGTAGTTTTAGCTGAAAACTGTGAGCAGGACGCACTGCACTAACTTGTAGCTTTAGATGAACACTGTGCAGAGGTCTCACTACACTAACTTGTAGTTTTAGCTGAACACTGTGAGCAGGACACACCGCACTAACTTGTAGTTTTAGCTGAACACTGTGCGCAGGACGCACCGCACTAACTTGTAGTTTTAGCTGAACACTGTGAGAAGGACGCACCCCACTAACTTGTAGTTTTAGCTGAACACTGTGAGCAGGACGCACTGCACTAACTTTTAGTTTTAGCTGAACACTGTGAGCAGGACGCACCGCACTAACTTGTAGTTTTAGCTGAACACTGTGAGCAGGACGCATCGCACTAACTTGTAGTTTTAGCTGAACACTGTGAGCAGGACGCACCGCACTAACTTTTGGTTTTAGCTGAACACTGTGAGCAGGACGCACCGCACTAACTTGTAGTTTTAGCTGAACACTGTGAGCAGGACGCACCGCACTAACTTGTAGTTTTAGCTGAACACTGTGAGCAGGACGCACCCCACTAACTTGTAGTTTTAGCTGAACACTGTGAGCAGGATGCACCGCACTAACTTGTAGTTTTAGCTGAACACTGTGAGCAGGACGAACCGCACTAACTTTTAGTTTTAGCTGAACACTGTGAGCAGGACGCACAGCACTAACTTGTAGTTTTAACTGAACACTGTGAGCAGGACGCACCGCACTAACTTGTAGTTTTAGCTGAACACTGTGAGCAGGACGCACCACACTAACTTGTAGTTTTAGCTGAACACTGTGAGCAGGACGCACCACACTAACTTGTAGTTTTAGCTGAACACTGTGAGCAGGACGCATCCCACTAACTTGTAGTTTTAGCTGAACACTGTGAGCAGGAAGCACCGCACTAACTTGTAGTTTTAGCTGAACACTGTGAGCAGGACGCACTGCACTAACTTGTAGCTTTAGATGAACACTGTGCAGAGGTCTCACTACACTAACTTGTAGTTTTAGCTGAACACTGTGAGCAGGACGCACCGCACTAACTTGTAGTTTTAGCTGAACACTGTGAGCAGGACTCAACGCACTAACTTGTAGTTTTAGCTGAACACTGTGAGCAGGACGCACAGCACTAACTCGTAGTTTTAACTGAACACTGTGAGCAGGACGCACCGCACTAACTTGTAGTTTTAGCTGAACACTGTGAGCAGGACGCACCACACTAACTTGTAGTTTTAGCTGAACACTGTGAGCAGGACGCACCACACTAACTTGTAGTTTTAGCTGAACACTGTGAGCAGGACGCATCCCACTAACTTGTAGTTTTAGCTGAACACTGTGAGCAGGAAGCACCGCACTAACTTGTAGTTTTAGCTGAACACTGTGAGCAGGACGCACTGCACTAACTTGTAGCTTTAGATGAACACTGTGCAGAGGTCTCACTACACTAACTTGTAGTTTTAGCTGAACACTGTGAGCAGGACGCACCGCACTAACTTGCAGTTTTAGCTGAACACTGTGAGCAGGACGCACCCCACTAACTTTTAGTTTTAGCTGAACACTGAGAGCAGGACGCACCGCACTAACCTGTAGTTTTAGCTGAACACTGTGAGCAGGACGCACCCCACTAACTTGTAGTTTTAGCTGAACACTGCAAGCAGGATGCACAGCACTAACTGGTAGTTTTAGCTGAACACTGTGAGCAGGAAGCACCGCACTAACTTGTAGTTTTAGCTGAACACTGTGAGCAGGACGCACCACACTAACTTGTAGTTTTAGCTGAACACTGTGAGCAGGACGCACCACACTAACTTGTAGTTTTAGCTGAACACTGTGAGCAGGACGCATCCCACTAACTTGTAGTTTTAGCTGAACACTGTGAGCAGGAAGCACCGCACTAACTTGTAGTTTTAGCTGAACACTGTGAGCAGGACGCACTGCACTAACTTGTAGCTTTAGATGAACACTGTGCAGAGGTCTCAGTACACTAACTTGTAGTTTTAGCTGAACACTGTGAGCAGGACGCACCCCACTAACTTGTAGTTTTAGCTGAACACTGTGAGCAGGACTCAATGCACTAACTTGTAGTTTTAGCTGAACACTGTGAGCAGGACGCACAGCACTAACTTGTAGTTTGAACTGAACACTGTGAACAGGACGCACCGCACTAACTTGTAGTTTTAGCTGAACACTGTGAGCAGGACGCACCGCACTAACTTGTAGTTTTAGCTGAACACTGTGAGCAGGACGCACCACACTAACTTGTAGTTTTAGCTGAACACTGTGAGCAGGACGCATCGCACTAACTTGTAGTTTTAGCTGAACACTGTGAGCAGGAAGCACCGCACTAACTTGTAGTTTTAGCTGAACACTGTGAGCAGGACGCACTGCACTAACTTGTAGCTTTAGATGAACACTGTGCAGAGGTCTCACTACACTAACTTGTAGTTTTAGCTGAACACTGTGAGCAGGACGCACCGCACTAACTTGCAGTTTTAGCTGAACACTGTGAGCAGGACGCACCCCACTAACTTTTAATTTTAGCTGAACACTGAGAGCAGGACGCACCGCACTAACCTGTAGTTTTAGCTGAACACTGTGAGCAGGACGCACCCCACTAACTTGTAGTTTTAGCTGAACACTGCAAGCAGGATGCACAGCACTAACTGGTAGTTTTAGCTGAACACTGTGAGCAGGACGCACCGCACTAACTTGTAGTTTTAGCTGAACACTGTGAGCAGGACGCACCGCACTAACTTGTAGTTTTAGCTGAACACTGTGAGCAGGACGCACCCCACTAACTTGTAGTTTTACCTTAACACTGGGAGCAGGAGGCACCCCACTAACTTGTAGTTTTAGCTGAACACTGTGAGCAGGACGCACTGCACTAACTTTTAGTTTTAGCTGAACACTGTGAGCAGGACGCACCGCACTAACTTGTAGTTTTAGCTGAACACTGTGAGCAGGACGCACCCCACTAACTTGTAGTTTTAGCTGAACACTGTGAGCAGGATGCACCGCTCTAACTTGTAGTTTTAGCTGAACACTGTGAGGTGAACGCACCACACTAACTTGTAGTTTTAGCTGAACACTGTGAGCAGGACGCACAGCACTAACTTGTAGTTTTAGCTGAACACTGTGAGCAGGACGCACCGACTAACTTGTAGTTTTAGCTGAACACTGTGAGCAGGACGCACCACACTAACTTGCAGTTTTAGCTGAACACTGTGAGCAGGATGCATCCCACTAACTTGTAGTTTTGGCTTAACACTATGAGCAGGAAGTACCGCACTAACTTGCAGTTTTAGCTGAACACTGTGAGCAGGACGCACAGCACTAACTTGTAGTTTTAGCTGAACACTATGAGCAGGACTCACTGCACTAACTTGTAGTTTTAGATGAACACTGTGAGCAGGACGCACCCCACTAACTTTTAGTTTTAGCTGAACACTGAGAGCAAGACGCACCGCACTAACCTGTAGTTTTAGCTGAACACTGTGAGCAGGACGCACCCCGCTAACTTGTAGTTTTAGCTAAACACTGCGAGCAGGAAGCACCGCACTAACTTGTAGTTTTAGCTGAACACTGTGAGCAGGACGCACAGCACTAACTTGTAGTTTTAGCTGAACACTATGAGCAGGACGCACCGCACTAACTTGTAGTTTTAGCTGAACACTGTGAGCAGGACGCACCCCACTAACTTTTAGTTTTAGCTGAACACTGAGAGCAGGACGCACCGCACTAACCTGTAGTTTTAGCTGAACACTGTGAGCAGGACGCACCCCACTAACTTGTAGTTTTAGCTGAACACTGCGAGCAGGATGCACTGCACTAACTTGTAGTTTTAGCTGAACACTGTGAGCAGGACGCACCGCACTAACTTGTAGTTTTAGCTGAACACTGTGAGCAGGACGCACAGCACTAACTTGTAGTTTTAGCTGAACACTGTGAACAGGACGTACCGCACTAACTTGTAGTTTTAGATGAACACTGTGAGCAGGATGCACCGCACTAACTTGTAGTTTTAGCTGAACACTGTGAGCAGGACGCACCACACTAACTTGTAGTTTTAGATGAACACTGTGCAGATGTCCCACTACACTAACTTGTAGGTTTAGCTGAACACTGTGAGGTGGACGCACCACACTAACTTGTAGTTTTAGGTGAACACTGTGAGCAGGACGCACCGCACTAACTTGTAGTTTTAGCTGAACACTGTGAGCAGGACGCACCACACTAACTTGTAGTTTTAGCTGAACACTGTGAGCAGGACGCACCACACTAACTTGTAGTTTTAGATGAACACTGTGAGCAGGATGCACCGCACTAACTTGTAGTTTTAGCTGAACACTGTGAGCAGGACGCACCACACTAACTTGTAGTTTTAGATGAACACTGTGCAGATGTCCCACTACACTAACTTGTAGGTTTAGCTGAACACTGTGAGGTGGACGCACCACACTAACTTGTAGTTTTAGGTGAACACTGTGAGCAGGACGCACCGCACTAACTTGTAGTTTTAGCTGAACACTGTGAGCAGGACGCACTGCACTAACTTGTAGCTTTAGATGAACACTGTGCAGAGGTCTCACTACACTAACTTATAGTTTTAGCTGAACACTGTGAGCAGGACGCACCGCACTAACTTGTAGTTTTAGCTGAACACTGTGAGCAGGACGCACCACACTAACTTGTAGTTTTAGCTGAACACTGTGAGCAGGACGCACCACACTAACTTGTAGTTTTAGATGAACACTGTGAGCAGGATGCACCGCACTAACTTGTAGTTTTAGCTGAACACTGTGAGCAGGACGCACCACACTAACTTGTAGTTTTAGATGAACACTGTGCAGATGTCCCACTACACTAACTTGTAGGTTTAGCTGAACACTGTGAGGTGGACGCACCACACTAACTTGTAGTTTTAGGTGAACACTGTGAGCAGGACGCACCGCACTAACTTGTAGTTTTAGCTGAACACTGTGAGCAGGACGCACTGCACTAACTTGTAGCTTTAGATGAACACTGTGCAGAGGACTTACTACACTAACTTGTAGTTTTAGCTGAACACTGTGAGATGGATGCAACACACTAACTTGTAGTTTTAGCTGAACACTGTGAGCAGGACGCACAGCTCTAACTTGTAGTTTTAGCTGAACACTGTGAGCAGGATGCATCCCACTAACTTGTAGTTTTAGCTGAGCACTGTGAGCAGGACGCACCGCACTAACTTGTAGTTTTAGCTGAACACTGTGAGCAGGACGCACCCCACTAACTTGTAGTTTTAGCTGAACACTGTGAGCAGGATGCACCGCTCTAACTTGTAGTTTTAGCTGAACACTGTGAGCAGGACGCACTGCACTAACTTGTTGCTTTAGATGAACACTATGCAGAGGTCTCACTACACTAACTTGTAGTTTTAGCTGAACACTGTGAGGTGAACGCACCACACTAACTTGTAGTTTTAGCTGAACACTGTGAGCAGGACGCACAGCACTAACTTGTAGTTTTAGCTGAACACTGTGAGCAGGACGCACTGCACTAACTTGTTGCTTTAGATGAACACTATGCAGAGGTCTCACTACACTAACTTGTATTTTTAGCTGAACACTGTGAGGTGAACGCACCACACTAACTTGTAGTTTTAGCTGAACACTGTGAGCAGGACGCACAGCACTAACTTGTAGTTTTAGCTGAACACTGTGAGCAGGACGCACCGACTAACTTGTAGTTTTAGCTGAACACTGTGAGCAGGACGCACCCCACTAACTTGTAGTTTTAGCTGAAAACTGTGAGCAGGACGCACTGCACTAACTTGTAGCTTTAGATGAACACTGTGCAGAGGTCTCACTACACTAACTTATAGTTTTAGCTGAACACTGTGAGCAGGACGCACCGCACTAACTTGTAGTTTTAGCTGAACACTGTGAGCAGGACGCACCACACTAACTTGTAGTTTTAGCTGAACACTGTGAGCAGGACGCACCACACTAACTTGTAGTTTTAGCTGAACACTGTGAGCAGGATGCACCGCACTAACTTGTAGTTTTAGCTGAACACTGTGAGCAGGACGCACCACACTAACTTGTAGTTTTAGATGAACACTGTGCAGATGTCCCACTACACTAACTTGTAGGTTTAGCTGAACACTGTGAGGTGGACGCACCACACTAACTTGTAGTTTTAGGTGAACACTGTGAGCAGGACGCACCGCACTAACTTGTAGTTTTAGCTGAACACTGTGAGCAGGACGCACTGCACTAACTTGTAGCTTTAGATGAACACTTTGAAGAGGACTTACTACACTAACTTGTAGTTTTAGCTGAACACTGTGAGATGGATGCAACACACTAACTTGTAGTTTTAGATGAACACTGTGAGCAGGACGCACAGCACTAACTTGTAGTTATAGCTGAACACTGTGAGCAGGATGCATCCCACCAACTTGTAGTTTTAGCTGAACACTGTGAGCAGGACGCACCGCACTAACTTGTAGTTTTAGCTGAACACTGTGAGCAGGACGCACCGCACTAACTTGTAGTTTTAGCTGAACACTGTGAGCAGGACGCACCCCACTAACTTGTAGTTTTAGCTGAACACTGTGAGCAGGATGCACCGCTCTAACTTGTAGTTTTAGCTGAACACTGTGAGCAGGACGCACTGCACTAACTTGTTGCTTTAGATGAACACTATGCAGAGGTCTCACTACACTAACTTGTAGTTTTAGCTGAACACTGTGAGGTGAACGCACCACACTAACTTGTAGTTTTAGCTGAACACTGTGAGCAGGACGCACAGCACTAACTTGTAGTTTTAGCTGAACACTGTGAGCAGGACGCACCGACTAACTTGTAGTTTTAGCTGAACACTGTGAGCAGGACGCACCACACTAACTTGCAGTTTTAGCTGAACACTGTGAGCAGGATGCATCCCACTAACTTGTAGTTTTGGCTGAACACTGTGAGCAGGAAGTACTGCACTAACTTGTAGTTTTAGCTGAACACTGTGAGCAGGACGCACTGCAGTAGTTTGTAGCTTTAGATGAACACTGTGTAGAGGTCTCACTACACTAACTTGTAGTTTTAGCTGAACACTGTGAGCAGGACGCACCCCACTAACTTGTAGTTTTAGCTGAACACTGTGAGCAGGACGCACCCCACTAATTTGTAGTTTTAGCTGAACACTGTGAGCAGGATGCACCGCACTAACTTGTAGTTTTAGCTGAACAATGTGAGCAGGATGCACCGCACTAACTTGTAGTTTTAGCTGAACACTGTGAGCAGGACGCACAGCACTAACTTGTAGATTTAGCTGAACACTGTGAGCAGGACGCAACGCATTAACTTGTAGTTTTAGCTGAACACTGTGAGCAGGACGCACCCCACTAACTTGTAGTTTTAGCTGAACACGGTGAGCAGGACGCACCCCACTAACTTGTAGTTTTAGCTGAACACTGTGAGCAGGCAGCACCGCACTAACCTGTAGTTTTAGCTGAACACTGTGAGCAGGACGCACCCCACTAACTTGTAGTTTTTGCTGAACACTGTGAGCAGGACGCACAGCACTATCTTGTAGTTTTAGCTGAAAACTGTGAGCAGGACGCACTGCACTAACTTGTAGCTTTAGATGAACACTGTGCAGAGGTCTCACTACACTAACTTGTAGTTTTAGCTGAACACTGTGAGCAGGACACACCGCACTAACTTGTAGTTTTAGCTGAACACTGTGCGCAGGACGCACCGCACTAACTTGTAGTTTTAGCTGAACACTGTGAGAAGGACGCACCCCACTAACTTGTAGTTTTAGCTGAACACTGTGAGCAGGACGCACTGCACTAACTTTTAGTTTTAGCTGAACACTGTGAGCAGGACGCACAGCACTAACTTGTAGTTTTAGCTGAACACTGTGAGCAGGACGCATCGCACTAACTTGTAGTTTTAGCTGAACACTGTGAGCAGGACGCACCGCACTAACTTTTGGTTTTAGCTGAACACTGTGAGCAGGACGCACCGCACTAACTTGTAGTTTTAGCTGAACACTGTGAGCAGGCAGCACCGCACTAACCTGTAGTTTTAGCTGAACACTGTGAGCAGGACGCACCCCACTAACTTGTAGTTTTTGCTGAACACTGTGAGCAGGACGCACAGCACTATCTTGTAGTTTTAGCTAAACACTGTGAGCAGGACACACCGCACTAACTTGTAGTTTTAGCTGAACACTGTGAGCAGGACGCACCCAACTAACTTGTAGTTTTAGCTGAAAACTGTGAGCAGGACGCACTGCACTAACTTGTAGCTTTAGATGAACACTGTGCAGAGGTCTCACTACACTAACTTGTAGTTTTAGCTGAACACTGTGAGCAGGACACACCGCACTAACTTGTAGTTTTAGCTGAACACTGTGCGCAGGACGCACCGCACTAACTTGTAGTTTTAGCTGAACACTGTGAGAAGGACGCACCCCACTAACTTGTAGTTTTAGCTGAACACTGTGAGCAGGACGCACTGCACTAACTTTTAGTTTTAGCTGAACACTGTGAGCAGGACGCACCGCACTAACTTGTAGTTTTAGCTGAACACTGTGAGCAGGACGCATCGCACTAACTTGTAGTTTTAGCTGAACACTGTGAGCAGGACGCACCGCACTAACTTTTGGTTTTAGCTGAACACTGTGAGCAGGACGCACCGCACTAACTTGTAGTTTTAGCTGAACACTGTGAGCAGGACGCACCGCACTAACTTGTAGTTTTAGCTGAACACTGTGAGCAGGACGCACCCCACTAACTTGTAGTTTTTGCTGAACACTCTGAGCAGGATGCACCGCACTAACTTGTAGTTTTAGCTGAACACTGTGAGCAGGACGCACCGCACTAACTTTTAGTTTTAGCTGAACACTGTGAGCAGGACGCACAGCACTAACTTGTAGTTTTAACTGAACACTGTGAGCAGGACGCACCGCACTAACTTGTAGTTTTAGCTGAACACTGTGAGCAGGACGCACCACACTAACTTGTAGTTTTAGCTGAACACTGTGAGCAGGACGCACCACACTAACTTGTAGTTTTAGCTGAACACTGTGAGCAGGACGCATCCCACTAACTTGTAGTTTTAGCTGAACACTGTGAGCAGGAAGCACCGCACTAACTTGTAGTTTTAGCTGAACACTGTGAGCAGGACGCACTGCACTAACTTGTAGCTTTAGATGAACACTGTGCAGAGGTCTCACTACACTAACTTGTAGTTTTAGCTGAACACTGTGAGCAGGACGCACCGCACTAACTTGTAGTTTTAGCTGAACACTGTGAGCAGGACTCAACGCACTAACTTGTAGTTTTAGCTGAACACTGTGAGCAGGACGCACAGCACTAACTCGTAGTTTTAACTGAACACTGTGAGCAGGACGCACCGCACTAACTTGTAGTTTTAGCTGAACACTGTGAGCAGGACGCACCACACTAACTTGTAGTTTTAGCTGAACACTGTGAGCAGGATGCACCACACTAACTTGTAGTTTTAGCTGAACACTGTGAGCAGGACGCATCCCACTAACTTGTAGTTTTAGCTGAACACTGTGAGCAGGAAGCACCGCACTAACTTGTAGTTTTAGCTGAACACTGTGAGCAGGACGCACTGCACTAACTTGTAGCTTTAGATGAACACTGTGCAGAGGTCTTACTACACTAACTTGTAGTTTTAGCTGAACACTGTGAGCAGGACGCACCCCACTAACTTGCAGTTTTAGCTGAACACTGTGAGCAGGACGCACCGCACTAACTTGTAGTTTTAGCTGAACACTGTGAGCAGGACGCACCACACTAACTTGTAGTTTTAGCTGAACACTGTGAGCAGGACGCACCACACTAACTTGTAGTTTTAGCTGAACACTGTGAGCAGGACGCATCCCACTAACTTGTAGTTTTAGCTGAACACTGTGAGCAGGAAGCACCGCACTAACTTGTAGTTTTAGCTGAACACTGTGAGCAGGACGCACTGCACTAACTTGTAGCTTTAGATGAACACTGTGCAGAGGTCTCACTACACTAACTTGTAGTTTTAGCTGAACACTGTGAGCAGGACGCACCGCACTAACTTGTAGTTTTAGCTGAACACTGTGAGCAGGACTCAACGCACTAACTTGTAGTTTTAGCTGAACACTGTGAGCAGGACGCACAGCACTAACTCGTAGTTTTAACTGAACACTGTGAGCAGGACGCACCGCACTAACTTGTAGTTTTAGCTGAACACTGTGAGCAGGACGCACCACACTAACTTGTAGTTTTAGCTGAACACTGTGAGCAGGATGCACCACACTAACTTGTAGTTTTAGCTGAACACTGTGAGCAGGACGCATCCCACTAACTTGTAGTTTTAGCTGAACACTGTGAGCAGGAAGCACCGCACTAACTTGTAGTTTTAGCTGAACACTGTGAGCAGGACGCACTGCACTAACTTGTAGCTTTAGATGAACACTGTGCAGAGGTCTTACTACACTAACTTGTAGTTTTAGCTGAACACTGTGAGCAGGACGCACCCCACTAACTTGCAGTTTTAGCTGAACACTGTGAGCAGGACGCACCCCACTAACTTTTAGTTTTAGCTGAACACTGAGAGCAGGACGCACCCCACTAACCTGTAGTTTTAGCTGAACACTGTGAGCAGGACGCACCCCACTAACTTGTAGTTTTAGCTGAACACTGCAAGCAGGATGCACAGCACTAACTGGTAGTTTTAGCTGAACACTGTGAGCAGGACGCACCGCACTAACTTGTAGTTTTAGCTGAACACTGTGAGCAGGACGCACTACACTAACTTGTAGTTTTAGCTGAACACTGTGAGCAGGACGCACCACACTAACTTGTAGTTTTAGCTGAACACTGTGAGCAGGACGCATCCCACTAACTTGTAGTTTTAGCTGAACACTGTGAGCAGGAAGCACCGCACTAACTTGTAGTTTTAGCTGAACACTGTGAGCAGGACGCACTGCACTAACTTGTAGCTTTAGATGAACACTGTGCAGAGGTCTCACTACACTAACTTGTAGTTTTAGCTGAACACTGTGAGCAGGACGCACCCCACTAACTTGTAGTTTTAGCTGAACACTGTGAGCAGGACTCAATGCACTAACTTGTAGTTTTAGCTGAACACTGTGAGCAGGACGCACAGCACTAACTTGTAGTTTTAACTGAACACTGTGAGCAGGACGCACCGCACTAACTTGTAGTTTTAGCTGAACACTGTGAGCAGGACGCACCACACTAACTTGTAGTTTTAGCTGAACACTGTGAGCAGGACGCACCACACTAACTTGTAGTTTTAGCTGAACACTGTGAGCAGGACGCATCCCACTAACTTGTAGTTTTAGCTGAACACTGTGAGCAGGAAGCACCGCACTAACTTGTAGTTTTAGCTGAACACTGTGAGCAGGACGCACTGCACTAACTGGTAGCTTTAGATGAACACTGTGCAGAGGTCTCACTACACTAACTTGTAGTTTTAGCTGAACACTGTGAGCAGGACGCACCGCACTAACTTGCAGTTTTAGCTGAACACTGTGAGCAGGACGCACCCCACTAACTTTTAATTTTAGCTGAACACTGAGAGCAGGACGCACCGCACTAACCTGTAGTTTTAGTTGAACACTGTGAGCAGGACGCACCCCACTAACTTGTAGTTTTAGCTGAACACTGCAAGCAGGATGCACAGCACTAACTGGTAGTTTTAGCTGAACACTGTGAGCAGGACGCACCGCACTAACTTGTAGTTTTAGCTGAACACTGTGAGCAGGACGCACCGCACTAACTTGTAGTTTTAGCTGAACACTGTGAGCAGGACGCACCCCACTAACTTGTAGTTTTACCTTAACACTGGGAGCAGGAGGCACCCCACTAACTTGTAGTTTTAGCTGAACACTGTGAGCAGGACGCACTGCACTAACTTTTAGTTTTAGCTGAACACTGTGAGCAGGACGCACAGCACTAACTCGTAGTTTTAACTGAACACTGTGAGCAGGACGCACCGCACTAACTTGTAGTTTTAGCTGAACACTGTGAGGTGAACGCACCACACTAACTTGTAGTTTTAGCTGAACACTGTGAGCAGGACGCACAGCACTAACTTGTAGTTTTAGCTGAACACTGTGAGCAGGACGCACCGACTAACTTGTAGTTTTAGCTGAACACTGTGAGCAGGACGCACCCCACTAACTTTTAGTTTTAGCTGAACACTGAGAGCAGGACGCACCGCACTAACCTGTAGTTTTAGCTGAACACTGTGAGCAGGACGCACCCCGCTAACTTGTAGTTTTAGCTAAACACTGCGAGCAGGAAGCACCGCACTAACTTGTAGTTTTAGCTGAACACTGTGAGCAGGACGCACAGCACTAACTTGTAGTTTTAGCTGAACACTATGAGCAGGACGCACCGCACTAACTTGTAGTTTTAGCTGAACACTGTGAGCAGGATGCACCCCACTAACTTTTAGTTTTAGCTGAACACTGAGAGCAGGACGCACCGCACTAACCTGTAGTTTTAGCTGAACACTGTGAGCAGGACGCACCCCACTAACTTGTAGTTTTAGCTGAACACTGCAAGCAGGATGCACAGCACTAACTGGTAGTTTTAGCTGAACACTGTGAGCAGGACGCACCGCACTAACTTGTAGTTTTAGCTGAACACTGTGAGCAGGACGCACTACACTAACTTGTAGTTTTAGCTGAACACTGTGAGCAGGACGCACCACACTAACTTGTAGTTTTAGCTGAACACTGTGAGCAGGACGCATCCCACTAACTTGTAGTTTTAGCTGAACACTGTGAGCAGGAAGCACCGCACTAACTTGTAGTTTTAGCTGAACACTGTGAGCAGGACGCACTGCACTAACTTGTAGCTTTAGATGAACACTGTGCAGAGGTCTCACTACACTAACTTGTAGTTTTAGCTGAACACTGTGAGCAGGACGCACCCCACTAACTTGTAGTTTTAGCTGAACACTGTGAGCAGGACTCAATGCACTAACTTGTAGTTTTAGCTGAACACTGTGAGCAGGACGCACAGCACTAACTTGTAGTTTTAACTGAACACTGTGAGCAGGACGCACCGCACTAACTTGTAGTTTTAGCTGAACACTGTGAGCAGGACGCACCACACTAACTTGTAGTTTTAGCTGAACACTGTGAGCAGGACGCACCACACTAACTTGTAGTTTTAGCTGAACACTGTGAGCAGGACGCATCCCACTAACTTGTAGTTTTAGCTGAACACTGTGAGCAGGAAGCACCGCACTAACTTGTAGTTTTAGCTGAACACTGTGAGCAGGACGCACTGCACTAACTGGTAGCTTTAGATGAACACTGTGCAGAGGTCTCACTACACTAACTTGTAGTTTTAGCTGAACACTGTGAGCAGGACGCACCGCACTAACTTGCAGTTTTAGCTGAACACTGTGAGCAGGACGCACCCCACTAACTTTTAATTTTAGCTGAACACTGAGAGCAGGACGCACCGCACTAACCTGTAGTTTTAGCTGAACACTGTGAGCAGGACGCACCCCACTAACTTGTAGTTTTAGCTGAACACTGCAAGCAGGATGCACAGCACTAACTGGTAGTTTTAGCTGAACACTGTGAGCAGGACGCACCGCACTAACTTGTAGTTTTAGCTGAACACTGTGAGCAGGACGCACCGCACTAACTTGTAGTTTTAGCTGAACACTGTGAGCAGGACGCACCCCACTAACTTGTAGTTTTACCTTAACACTGGGAGCAGGAGGCACCCCACTAACTTGTAGTTTTAGCTGAACACTGTGAGCAGGACGCACTGCACTAACTTTTAGTTTTAGCTGAACACTGTGAGCAGGACGCACAGCACTAACTCGTAGTTTTAACTGAACACTGTGAGCAGGACGCACCGCACTAACTTGTAGTTTTAGCTGAACACTGTGAGGTGAACGCACCACACTAACTTGTAGTTTTAGCTGAACACTGTGAGCAGGACGCACAGCACTAACTTGTAGTTTTAGCTGAACACTGTGAGCAGGACGCACCGACTAACTTGTAGTTTTAGCTGAACACTGTGAGCAGGACGCACCCCACTAACTTTTAGTTTTAGCTGAACACTGAGAGCAGGACGCACCGCACTAACCTGTAGTTTTAGCTGAACACTGTGAGCAGGACGCACCCCGCTAACTTGTAGTTTTAGCTAAACACTGCGAGCAGGAAGCACCGCACTAACTTGTAGTTTTAGCTGAACACTGTGAGCAGGACGCACAGCACTAACTTGTAGTTTTAGCTGAACACTATGAGCAGGACGCACCGCACTAACTTGTAGTTTTAGCTGAACACTGTGAGCAGGATGCACCCCACTAACTTTTAGTTTTAGCTGAACACTGAGAGCAGGACGCACCGCACTAACCTGTAGTTTTAGCTGAACACTGTGAGCAGGACGCACCCCACTAACTTGTAGTTTTAGCTGAACACTGCGAGCAGGATGCACCACACTAACTTGTAGTTTTAGCTGAACACTGTGAGCAGGACGCACTGCACTAACTTGTAGCTTTAGATGAACACTGTGCAGAGGTCTTACTACACTAACTTGTAGTTTTAGCTGAACACTGTGAGCAGGACGCACCCCACTAACTTGCAGTTTTAGCTGAACACTGTGAGCAGGACGCACCCCACTAACTTTTAGTTTTAGCTGAACACTGAGAGCAGGACGCACCGCACTAACCTGTAGTTTTAGCTGAACACTGTGAGCAGGACGCACCCCACTAACTTGTAGTTTTAGCTGAACACTGCAAGCAGGATGCACAGCACTAACTGGTAGTTTTAGCTGAACACTGTGAGCAGGACGCACCGCACTAACTTGTAGTTTTAGCTGAACACTGTGAGCAGGACGCACTGCACTAACTGGTAGCTTTAGATGAACACTGTGCAGAGGTCTCACTACACTAACTTGTAGTTTTAGCTGAACACTGTGAGCAGGACGCACCGCACTAACTTGCAGTTTTAGCTGAACACTGTGAGCAGGACGCACCCCACTAACTTTTAATTTTAGCTGAACACTGAGAGCAGGACGCACCGCACTAACCTGTAGTTTTAGCTGAACACTGTGAGCAGGACGCACCCCACTAACTTGTAGTTTTAGCTGAACACTGCAAGCAGGATGCACAGCACTAACTGGTAGTTTTAGCTGAACACTGTGAGCAGGACGCACCGCACTAACTTGTAGTTTTAGCTGAACACTGTGAGCAGGACGCACCGCACTAACTTGTAGTTTTAGCTGAACACTGTGAGCAGGACGCACCCCACTAACTTGTAGTTTTACCTTAACACTGGGAGCAGGAGGCACCCCACTAACTTGTAGTTTTAGCTGAACACTGTGAGCAGGACGCACTGCACTAACTTTTAGTTTTAGCTGAACACTGTGAGCAGGACGCACAGCACTAACTCGTAGTTTTAACTGAACACTGTGAGCAGGACGCACCGCACTAACTTGTAGTTTTAGCTGAACACTGTGAGGTGAACGCACCACACTAACTTGTAGTTTTAGCTGAACACTGTGAGCAGGACGCACAGCACTAACTTGTAGTTTTAGCTGAACACTGTGAGCAGGACGCACCGACTAACTTGTAGTTTTAGCTGAACACTGTGAGCAGGACGCACCCCACTAACTTTTAGTTTTAGCTGAACACTGAGAGCAGGACGCACCGCACTAACCTGTAGTTTTAGCTGAACACTGTGAGCAGGACGCACCCCGCTAACTTGTAGTTTTAGCTAAACACTGCGAGCAGGAAGCACCGCACTAACTTGTAGTTTTAGCTGAACACTGTGAGCAGGACGCACAGCACTAACTTGTAGTTTTAGCTGAACACTATGAGCAGGACGCACCGCACTAACTTGTAGTTTTAGCTGAACACTGTGAGCAGGATGCACCCCACTAACTTTTAGTTTTAGCTGAACACTGAGAGCAGGACGCACCGCACTAACCTGTAGTTTTAGCTGAACACTGTGAGCAGGACGCACCCCACTAACTTGTAGTTTTAGCTGAACACTGCGAGCAGGATGCACCACACTAACTTGTAGTTTTAGCTGAACACTGTGAGCAGGACGCACTGCACTAACTTGTAGCTTTAGATGAACACTGTGCAGAGGTCTTACTACACTAACTTGTAGTTTTAGCTGAACACTGTGAGCAGGACGCACCCCACTAACTTGCAGTTTTAGCTGAACACTGTGAGCAGGACGCACCCCACTAACTTTTAGTTTTAGCTGAACACTGAGAGCAGGACGCACCGCACTAACCTGTAGTTTTAGCTGAACACTGTGAGCAGGACGCACCCCACTAACTTGTAGTTTTAGCTGAACACTGCAAGCAGGATGCACAGCACTAACTGGTAGTTTTAGCTGAACACTGTGAGCAGGACGCACCGCACTAACTTGTAGTTTTAGCTGAACACTGTGAGCAGGACGCACCGCACTAACTTGTAGTTTTAGCTGAACACTGTGAGCAGGACGCACCCCACTAACTTGTAGTTTTACCTTAACACTGGGAGCAGGAGGCACCCCACTAACTTGTAGTTTTAGCTGAACACTGTGAGCAGGACGCACTGCACTAACTTTTAGTTTTAGCTGAACACTGTGAGCAGGACGCACAGCACTAACTCGTAGTTTTAACTGAACACTGTGAGCAGGACGCACCGCACTAACTTGTAGTTTTAGCTGAACACTGTGAGGTGAACGCACCACACTAACTTGTAGTTTTAGCTGAACACTGTGAGCAGGACGCACAGCACTAACTTGTAGTTTTAGCTGAACACTGTGAGCAGGACGCACCGACTAACTTGTAGTTTTAGCTGAACACTGTGAGCAGGACGCACCCCACTAACTTTTAGTTTTAGCTGAACACTGAGAGCAGGACGCACCGCACTAACCTGTAGTTTTAGCTGAACACTGTGAGCAGGACGCACCCCGCTAACTTGTAGTTTTAGCTAAACACTGCGAGCAGGAAGCACCGCACTAACTTGTAGTTTTAGCTGAACACTGTGAGCAGGACGCACAGCACTAACTTGTAGTTTTAGCTGAACACTATGAGCAGGACGCACCGCACTAACTTGTAGTTTTAGCTGAACACTGTGAGCAGGATGCACCCCACTAACTTTTAGTTTTAGCTGAACACTGAGAGCAGGACGCACCGCACTAACCTGTAGTTTTAGCTGAACACTGTGAGCAGGACGCACCCCACTAACTTGTAGTTTTAGCTGAACACTGCGAGCAGGATGCACCGCACTAACTTGTAGTTTTAGCTGAACACTGTGAGCAGGACGCACCGCACTAACTTGTAGTTTTAGCTGAACACTGTGAGCAGGACGCACAGCACTAACTTGTAGTTTTAGCTGAACACTGTGAACAGGACGTACCGCACTAACTTGTAGTTTTAGCTGAACACTGTGAGCAGGACGCACCCCACTAACTTGTAGTTTTACCTTAACACTGGGAGCAGGAGGCACCCCACTAACTTGTAGTTTTAGCTGAAAACTGTGAGCAGGACGCACTGCACTAACTTGTAGCTTTAGATGAACACTGTGCAGAGGTCTCACTACACTAACTTATAGTTTTAGCTGAACACTGTGAGCAGGACGCACCGCACTAACTTGTAGTTTTAGCTGAACACTGTGAGCAGGACGCACCACACTAACTTGTAGTTTTAGCTGAACACTGTGAGCAGGACGCACCACACTAACTTGTAGTTTTAGATGAACACTGTGAGCAGGATGCACCGCACTAACTTGTAGTTTTAGCTGAACACTGTGAGCAGGACGCACCACACTAACTTGTAGTTTTAGATGAACACTGTGCAGATGTCCCACTACACTAACTTGTAGGTTTAGCTGAACACTGTGAGGTGGACGCACCACACCAACTTGTAGTTTTAGGTGAACACTGTGAGCAGGACGCACCGCACTAACTTGTAGTTTTAGCTGAACACTGTGAGCAGGACGCACTGCACTAACTTGTAGCTTTAGATGAACACTGTGCAGAGGACTTACTACACTAACTTGTAGTTTTAGCTGAACACTGTGAGATGGATGCAACACACTAACTTGTAGTTTTAGCTGAACACTGTGAGCAGGACGCACAGCACTAACTTGTAGTTTTAGCTGAACACTGTGAGCAGGATGCATCCCACTAACTTGTAGTTTTAGCTGAACACTGTGAGCAGGACGCACCGCACTAACTTGTAGTTTTAGCTGAACACTGTGAGCAGGACGCACCGCACTAACTTGTAGTTTTAGCTGAACACTGTGAGCAGGACGCACCCCACTAACTTGTAGTTTTAGCTGAACACTGTGAGCAGGATGCACCGCTCTAACTTGTAGTTTTAGCTGAACACTGTGAGCAGGACGCACTGCACTAACTTGTTGCTTTAGATGAACACTATGCAGAGGTCTCACTACACTAACTTGTAGTTTTAGCTGAACACTGTGAGGTGAACGCACCACACTAACTTGTAGTTTTAGCTGAACACTGTGAGCAGGACGCACAGCACTAACTTGTAGTTTTAGCTGAACAATGTGAGCAGGACGCACTGCACTAACTTGTTGCTTTAGATGAACACTATGCAGAGGTCTCACTACACTAACTTGTAGTTTTAGCTGAACACTGTGAGGTGAACGCACCACACTAACTTGTAGTTTTAGCTGAACACTGTGAGCAGGACGCACAGCACTAACTTGTAGTTTTAGCTGAACACTGTGAGCAGGACGCACCGACTAACTTGTAGTTTTAGCTGAACACTGTGAGCAGGACGCACCCCACTAACTTGTAGTTTTAGCTGAAAACTGTGAGCAGGACGCACTGCACTAACTTGTAGCTTTAGATGAACACTGTGCAGAGGTCTCACTACACTAACTTATAGTTTTAGCTGAACACTGTGAGCAGGACGCACCGCATTAACTTGTAGTTTTAGCTGAACACTGTGAGCAGGACGCACCACACTAACTTGTAGTTTTAGCTGAACACTGTGAGCAGGACGCACCACACTAACTTGTAGTTTTAGCTGAACACTGTGAGCAGGATGCACAGCACTAACTTGTAGTTTTAGCTGAACACTGTGAGCAGGACGCACCGCACTAACTTGCAGTTTTAGCTGAACACTGTGAGCAGGACGCACCGCACTAACTTGTAGTTTTAGCTGAACACTGTGAGCAGGACGCACCCCACTAACTTGTAGTTTTAGCTGAACACTGCAAGCGGGATGCACAGCACTAACTGGTAGTTTTAGCTGAACACTGTGAGCAGGACGCACCGCACTAACTTGTAGTTTTAGCTGAACACTGTGAGCAGGACGCACCCCACTAACTTGTAGTTTTAGCTGAACACTGTGAGCAGGATGCACCGCTCTAACTTGTAGTTTTAGCTGAACACTGTGAGCAGGACGCACTGCACTAACTTGTTGCTTTAGATGAACACTATGCAGAGGTCTCACTACACTAACTTGTAGTTTTAGCTGAACACTGTGAGGTGAACGCACCACACTAACTTGTAGTTTTAGCTGAACACTGTGAGCAGGACGCACAGCACTAACTTGTAGTTTTAGCTGAACAATGTGAGCAGGACGCACTGCACTAACTTGTTGCTTTAGATGAACACTATGCAGAGGTCTCACTACACTAACTTGTAGTTTTAGCTGAACACTGTGAGGTGAACGCACCACACTAACTTGTAGTTTTAGCTGAACACTGTGAGCAGGACGCACAGCACTAACTTGTAGTTTTAGCTGAACACTGTGAGCAGGACGCACCGACTAACTTGTAGTTTTAGCTGAACACTGTGAGCAGGACGCACCCCACTAACTTGTAGTTTTAGCTGAAAACTGTGAGCAGGACGCACTGCACTAACTTGTAGCTTTAGATGAACACTGTGCAGAGGTCTCACTACACTAACTTATAGTTTTAGCTGAACACTGTGAGCAGGACGCACCGCATTAACTTGTAGTTTTAGCTGAACACTGTGAGCAGGACGCACCACACTAACTTGTAGTTTTAGCTGAACACTGTGAGCAGGACGCACCACACTAACTTGTAGTTTTAGCTGAACACTGTGAGCAGGATGCACAGCACTAACTTGTAGTTTTAGCTGAACACTGTGAGCAGGACGCACCGCACTAACTTGCAGTTTTAGCTGAACACTGTGAGCAGGACGCACCGCACTAACTTGTAGTTTTAGCTGAACACTGTGAGCAGGACGCACCCCACTAACTTGTAGTTTTAGCTGAACACTGCAAGCGGGATGCACAGCACTAACTGGTAGTTTTAGCTGAACACTGTGAGCAGGACGCACCGCACTAACTTGTAGTTTTAGCTGAACACTGTGAGCAGGACGCACAACACTAACTTGTAGTTTTACCTTAACACTGGGAGCAGGAGGCACCCCACTAACTTGTAGTTTTAGCTGAAAACTGTGAGCAGGACGCACTGCACTAACTTGTAGCTTTAGATGAACACTGTGCAGAGATCTCACTACACTAACTTATAGTTTTAGCTGAACACTGTGAGCAGGACGCACCACACTAACTTGTAGTTTTAGCTGAACACTGTGAGCAGGACGCACCACACTAACTTGTAGTTTTAGCTGAACACTGTGAGCAGGACGCACCACACTAACTTGTAGTTTTAGCTGAACACTGTGAGCAGGATGCACCGCACTAACTTGTAGTTTTAGCTGAACACTGTGAGCAGGACGCACCCCACTAACTTGTAGTTTTAGATGAACACTGTGCAGAGGTCCCACTACACTAACTTGTAGGTTTAGCTGAACACTGTGAGGTGGACGCACCACACTAACTTGTAGTTTTAGGTGAACACTGTGAGCAGGACGCACCGCACTAACTTGTAGTTTTAGCTGAACACTGTGAGCAGGACGCACCCCACTAACTTGTAGCTTTAGATGAACACTGTGCAGAGGTCTTACTACACTAACTTGTAGTTTTAGCTGAACACTGTGAGGTGGATGCACCACACTAACTTGTAGTTTTAGCTGAACACTGTGAGCAGGACGCACCACACTAACTTGTAGTTTTAGCTGAACACTGTGAGCAGGACGCATCCCACTAACTTGTAGTTTTGGCTGAACACTGTGAGCAGGAAGCACCGCACTAACTTGTAGTTTTAGCTGAACACTGTGAGCAGGACGCACTGCACTAACTTGTAGCTTTAGATGAACACTGTGCAGAGGTCTCACTACACTAACTTGTAGTTTTAGCTGAACACTGTGAGCAGGACGCACCGCACTAACTTGTAGTTTTAGCTGAACACTGTGAGCAGGACACACCCCACTAACTTGTAGTTTTAGCTGAACACTGTGAGCAGGCAGCACCGCACTAACCTGTAGTTTTAGCTGAACACTGTGAGCAGGACGCACCCCACTAACTTGTAGTTTTAGCTGAACACTGTGAGCAGGACGCACAGCACTAACTTGTAGTTTTAGCTAAACACTGTGAGCAGGACACACCGCACTAACTTGTAGTTTTAGCTGAACACTGTGAGCAGGACGCACCAAACTACCTTTTATTTTTAGCTGAAAACTGTGAGCAGGACGCACTGCACTAACTTGTAGCTTTAGATGAACACTGTGCAGAGGTCTCACTACACTAACTTGTAGTTTTAGCTGAACACTGTGAGCAGGACACACCGCACTAACTTGTAGTTTTAGCTGAACACTGTGAGCAGGATGCATCCCACTAACTTGTAGTTTTAGCTGAACACTGTGAGCAGGACGCACCGCACTAACTTGTAGTTTTAGCTGAACACTGTGAGCAGGACGCACCGCACTAACTTGTAGTTTTAGCTGAACACTGTGAGCAGGACGCACCCCACTAACTTGTAGTTTTAGCTGAACACTGTGAGCAGGATGCACCGCTCTAACTTGTAGTTTTAGCTGAACACTGTGAGCAGGACGCACTGCACTAACTTGTTGCTTTAGATGAACACTATGCAGAGGTCTCACTACACTAACTTGTAGTTTTAGCTGAACACTGTGAGGTGAACGCACCACACTAACTTGTAGTTTTAGCTGAACACTGTGAGCAGGACGCACAGCACTAACTTGTAGTTTTAGCTGAACACTGTGAGCAGGACGCACTGCACTAACTTGTTGCTTTAGATGAACACTATGCAGAGGTCTCACTACACTAACTTGTAGTTTTAGCTGAACACTGTGAGGTGAACGCACCACACTAACTTGTAGTTTTAGCTGAACACTGTGAGCAGGACGCACAGCACTAACTTGTAGTTTTAGCTGAACACTGTGAGCAGGACGCACCGACTAACTTGTAGTTTTAGCTGAACACTGTGAGCAGGACGCACCCCACTAACTTGTAGTTTTAGCTGAAAACTGTGAGCAGGACGCACTGCACTAACTTGTAGCTTTAGATGAACACTGTGCAGAGGTCTCACTACACTAACTTATAGTTTTAGCTGAACACTGTGAGCAGGACGCACCGCACTAACTTGTAGTTTTAGCTGAACACTGTGAGCAGGACGCACCACACTAACTTGTAGTTTTAGCTGAACACTGTGAGCAGGACGCACCACACTAACTTGTAGTTTTAGCTGAACACTGTGAGCAGGATGCACCGCACTAACTTGTAGTTTTAGCTGAACACTGTGAGCAGGACGCACCGCACTAACTTGCAGTTTTAGCTGAACACTGTGAGCAGGACGCACCCCACTAACTTTTAGTTTTAGCTGAACACTGTGAGCAGGACGCACCCCACTAACTTGTAGTTTTAGCTGAACACTGCAAGCGGGATGCACAGCACTAACTGGTAGTTTTAGCTGAACACTGTGAGCAGGACGCACCGCACTAACTTGTAGTTTTAGCTGAACACTGTGAGCAGGACGCACAACACTAACTTGTAGTTTTACCTTAACACTGGGAGCAGGAGGCACCCCACTAACTTGTAGTTTTAGCTGAAAACTGTGAGCAGGACGCACTGCACTAACTTGTAGCTTTAGATGAACACTGTGCAGAGATCTCACTACACTAACTTATAGTTTTAGCTGAACACTGTGAGCAGGACGCACCACACTAACTTGTAGTTTTAGCTGAACACTGTGAGCAGGACGCACCACACTAACTTGTAGTTTTAGCTGAACACTGTGAGCAGGACGCACCACACTAACTTGTAGTTTTAGCTGAACACTGTGAGCAGGATGCACCGCACTAACTTGTAGTTTTAGCTGAACACTGTGAGCAGGACGCACCCCACTAACTTGTAGTTTTAGATGAACACTGTGCAGAGGTCCCACTACACTAACTTGTAGGTTTAGCTGAACACTGTGAGGTGGACGCACCACACTAACTTGTAGTTTTAGGTGAACACTGTGAGCAGGACGCACCGCACTAACTTGTAGTTTTAGCTGAACACTGTGAGCAGGACGCACCCCACTAACTTGTAGTTTTAGATGAACACTGTGCAGAGGTCTTACTACACTAACTTGTAGTTTTAGCTGAACACTGTGAGGTGGATGCACCACATTAACTTGTAGTTTTAGCTGAACACTGTGAGCAGGACGCACCACACTAACTTGTAGTTTTAGCTGAACACTGTGAGCAGGACGCATCCCACTAACTTGTAGTTTTGGCTGAACACTGTGAGCAGGAAGAACCGCACTAACTTGTAGTTTTAGCTGAACACTGTGAGCAGGACGCACTGCACTAACTTGTAGCTTTAGATGAACACTGTGCAGAGGTCTCACTACACTAACTTGTAGTTTTAGCTGAACACTGTGAGCAGGACGCACCGCACTAACTTGTAGTTTTAGCTGAACACTGTGAGCAGGACACACCCCACTAACTTGTAGTTTTAGCTGAACACTGTGAGCAGGCAGCACCGCACTAACCTGTAGTTTTAGCTGAACACTGTGAGCAGGACGCACCCCACTAACTTGTAGTTTTAGCTGAACACTGTGAGCAGGACGCACAGCACTAACTTGTAGTTTTAGCTAAACACTGTGAGCAGGACACACCGCACTAACTTGTAGTTTTAGCTGAACACTGTGAGCAGGACGCACCAAACTACCTTTTATTTTTAGCTGAAAACTGTGAGCAGGACGCACTGCACTAACTTGTAGCTTTAGATGAACACTGTGCAGAGGTCTCACTACACTAACTTGTAGTTTTAGCTGAACACTGTGAGCAGGACACACCGCACTAACTTGTAGTTTTAGCTGAACACTGTGAGCAGGATGCATCCCACTAACTTGTAGTTTTAGCTGAACACTGTGAGCAGGACGCACCGCACTAACTTGTAGTTTTAGCTGAACACTGTGAGCAGGACGCACCGCACTAACTTGTAGTTTTAGCTGAACACTGTGAGCAGGACGCACCCCACTGACTTGTAGTTTTAGCTGAACACTGTGAGCAGGATGCACCGCTCTAACTTGTAGTTTTAGCTGAACACTGTGAGCAGGACGCACTGCACTAACTTGTTGCTTTAGATGAACACTATGCAGAGGTCTCACTACACTAACTTGTAGTTTTAGCTGAACACTGTGAGGTGAACGCACCACACTAACTTGTAGTTTTAGCTGAACACTGTGAGCAGGACGCACAGCACTAACTTGTAGTTTTAGCTGAACACTGTGAGCAGGACGCACTGCACTAACTTGTTGCTTTAGATGAACACTATGCAGAGGTCTCACTACACTAACTTGTAGTTTTAGCTGAACACTGTGAGGTGAACGCACCACACTAACTTGTAGTTTTAGCTGAACACTGTGAGCAGGACGCACAGCACTAACTTGTAGTTTTAGCTGAACACTGTGAGCAGGACGCACCGACTAACTTGTAGTTTTAGCTGAACACTGTGAGCAGGACGCACCCCACTAACTTGTAGTTTTAGCTGAAAACTGTGAGCAGGACGCACTGCACTAACTTGTAGCTTTAGATGAACACTGTGCAGAGGTCTCACTACACTAACTTATAGTTTTAGCTGAACACTGTGAGCAGGACGCACCGCACTAACTTGTAGTTTTAGCTGAACACTGTGAGCAGGACGCACCACACTAACTTGTAGTTTTAGCTGAACACTGTGAGCAGGAGGCACCACACTAACTTGTAGTTTTAGCTGAACACTGTGAGCAGGATGCACCGCACTAACTTGTAGTTTTAGCTGAACACTGTGAGCAGGACGCACCGCACTAACTTGCAGTTTTAGCTGAACACTGTGAGCAGGACGCACCCCACTAACTTTTAGTTTTAGCTGAACACTGTGAGCAGGACGCACCCCACTAACTTGTAGTTTTAGCTGAACACTGCAAGCGGGATGCACAGCACTAACTGGTAGTTTTAGCTGAACACTGTGAGCAGGACGCACCGCACTAACTTGTAGTTTTAGCTGAACACTGTGAGCAGGACGCACAACACTAACTTGTAGTTTTAGCTGAACACTGTGAGCAGGACGCATTGCACTAACTTGTAGTTTTAGCTGAACACTGTGAGCAGGACGCACCCCACTAACTTGTAGTTTTACCTTAACACTGGGAGCAGGAGGCACCCCACTAACTTGTAGTTTTAGCTGAAAACTGTGAGCAGGACGCACTGCACTAACTTGTAGCTTTAGATGAACACTGTGCAGAGATCTCACTACACTAACTTATAGTTTTAGCTGAACACTGTGAGCAGGACGCACCACACTAACTTGTAGTTTTAGCTAAACACTGTGAGCAGGACGCACCACACTAACTTGTAGTTTTAGCTGAACACTGTGAGCAGGACGCACCACACTAACTTGTAGTTTTAGCTGAACACTGTGAGCAGGATGCACCGCACTAACTTGTAGTTTTAGCTGAACACTGTGAGCAGGACGCACCCCACTAACTTGTAGTTTTAGATGAACACTGTGCAGAGGTCCCACTACACTAACTTGTAGGTTTAGCTGAACACTGTGAGGTGGACGCACCACACTAACTTGTAGTTTTAGGTGAACACTGTGAGCAGGACGCACCGCACTAACTTGTAGTTTTAGCTGAACACTGTGAGCAGGACGCACTGCACTAACTTGTAGCTTTAGATGAACACTGTGCAGAGGTCTTACTACACTAACTTGTAGTTTTAGCTGAACACTGTGAGGTGGATGCACCACACTAACTTGTAGTTTTAGCTGAACACTGTGAGCAGGACGCACCACACTAACTTGTAGTTTTAGCTGAACACTGTGAGCAGGACGCATCCCACTAACTTGTAGTTTTGGCTGAACACTGTGAGCAGGAAGCACCGCACTAACTTGTAGTTTTAGCTGAACACTGTGAGCAGGACACACCCCACTAACTTGTAGTTTTAGCTGAACACTGTGAGCAGGACGCACCGCACTAACTTGTAGTTTTAGCTGAACACTGTGAGCAGGACACACCCCACTAACTTGTAGTTTTAGCTGAACACTGTGAGCAGGCAGCACCGCACTAACTTGTAGTTTTAGCTGAACACTGTGAGCAGGACGCACCCCACTAACTTGTAGTTTTAGCTGAACACTGTGAGCAGGACGCACAGCACTAACTTGTAGTTTTAGCTAAACACTGTGAGCAGGACACACCGCACTAACTTGTAGTTTTAGCTGAACACTGTGAGCAGGACGCACCAAACTACCTTTTATTTTTAGCTGAAAACTGTGAGCAGGACGCACTGCACTAACTTGTAGCTTTAGATGAACACTGTGCAGAGGTCTCACTACACTAACTTGTAGTTTTAGCTGAACACTGTGAGCAGGACACACCGCACTAACTTGTAGTTTTAGCTGAACACTGTGAGCAGGATGCATCCCACTAACTTGTAGTTTTAGCTGAACACTGTGAGCAGGACGCACCGCACTAACTTGTAGTTTTAGCTGAACACTGTGAGCAGGACGCACCGCACTAACTTGTAGTTTTAGCTGAACACTGTGAGCAGGACGCACCCCACTAACTTGTAGTTTTAGCTGAACACTGTGAGCAGGATGCACCGCTCTAACTTGTAGTTTTAGCTGAACACTGTGAGCAGGACGCACTGCACTAACTTGTTGCTTTAGATGAACACTATGCAGAGGTCTCACTACACTAACTTGTAGTTTTAGCTGAACACTGTGAGGTGAACGCACCACACTAACTTGTAGTTTTAGCTGAACACTGTGAGCAGGACGCACAGCACTAACTTGTAGTTTTAGCTGAACACTGTGAGCAGGACGCACTGCACTAACTTGTTGCTTTAGATGAACACTATGCAGAGGTCTCACTACACTAACTTGTAGTTTTAGCTGAACACTGTGAGGTGAACGCACCACACTAACTTGTAGTTTTAGCTGAACACTGTGAGCAGGACGCACAGCACTAACTTGTAGTTTTAGCTGAACACTGTGAGCAGGACGCACCGACTAACTTGTAGTTTTAGCTGAACACTGTGAGCAGGACCCACCCCACTAACTTGTAGTTTTAGCTGAAAACTGTGAGCAGGACGCACTGCACTAACTTGTAGCTTTAGATGAACACTGTGCAGAGGTCTCACTACACTAACTTATAGTTTTAGCTGAACACTGTGAGCAGGACGCACCGCACTAACTTGTAGTTTTAGCTGAACACTGTGAGCAGGACGCACCACACTAACTTGTAGTTTTAGCTGAACACTGTGAGCAGGAGGCACCACACTAACTTGTAGTTTTAGCTGAACACTGTGAGCAGGATGCACCGCACTAACTTGTAGTTTTAGCTGAACACTGTGAGCAGGACGCACCGCACTAACTTGCAGTTTTAGCTGAACACTGTGAGCAGGACGCACCCCACTAACTTTTAGTTTTAGCTGAACACTGTGAGCAGGACGCACCCCACTAACTTGTAGTTTTAGCTGAACACTGCAAGCGGGATGCACAGCACTAACTGGTAGTTTTAGCTGAACACTGTGAGCAGGACGCACCGCACTAACTTGTAGTTTTAGCTGAACACTGTGAGCAGGACGCACAACACTAACTTGTAGTTTTAGCTGAACACTGTGAGCAGGACGCATTGCACTAACTTGTAGTTTTAGCTGAACACTGTGAGCAGGACGCACCCCACTAACTTGTAGTTTTACCTTAACACTGGGAGCAGGAGGCACCCCACTAACTTGTAGTTTTAGCTGAAAACTGTGAGCAGGACGCACTGCACTAACTTGTAGCTTTAGATGAACACTGTGCAGAGATCTCACTACACTAACTTATAGTTTTAGCTGAACACTGTGAGCAGGACGCACCACACTAACTTGTAGTTTTAGCTAAACACTGTGAGCAGGACGCACCACACTAACTTGTAGTTTTAGCTGAACACTGTGAGCAGGACGCACCACACTAACTTGTAGTTTTAGCTGAACACTGTGAGCAGGATGCACCGCACTAACTTGTAGTTTTAGCTGAACACTGTGAGCAGGACGCACCCCACTAACTTGTAGTTTTAGATGAACACTGTGCAGAGGTCCCACTACACTAACTTGTAGGTTTAGCTGAACACTGTGAGGTGGACGCACCACACTAACTTGTAGTTTTAGGTGAACACTGTGAGCAGGACGCACCGCACTAACTTGTAGTTTTAGCTGAACACTGTGAGCAGGACGCACTGCACTAACTTGTAGCTTTAGATGAACACTGTGCAGAGGTCTTACTACACTAACTTGTAGTTTTAGCTGAACACTGTGAGGTGGATGCACCACACTAACTTGTAGTTTTAGCTGAACACTGTGAGCAGGACGCACCACACTAACTTGTAGTTTTAGCTGAACACTGTGAGCAGGACGCATCCCACTAACTTGTAGTTTTGGCTGAACACTGTGAGCAGGAAGCACCGCACTAACTTGTAGTTTTAGCTGAACACTGTGAGCAGGACGCACTGCACTAACTTGTAGCTTTAGATGAACACTGTGCAGAGGTCTCACTACACTAACTTGTAGTTTTAGCTGAACACTGTGAGCAGGACGCACCGCACTAACTTGTAGTTTTAGCTGAACACTGTGAGCAGGACACACCCCACTAACTTGTAGTTTTAGCTGAACACTGTGAGCAGGCAGCACCGCACTAACCTGTAGTTTTAGCTGAACACTGTGAGCAGGACGCACCCCACTAACTTGTAGTTTTAGCTGAACACTGTGAGCAGGACGCACAGCACTATCTTGTAGTTTTAGCTAAACACTGTGAGCAGGACACACCGCACTAACTTGTAGTTTTAGCTGAACACTGTGAGCAGGACGCACCCAACTAACTTGTAGTTTTAGCTGAAAACTGTGAGCAGGACGCACTGCACTAACTTGTAGCTTTAGATGAACACTGTGCAGAGGTCTCACTACACTAACTTGTAGTTTTAGCTGAACACTGTGAGCAGGACACACCGCACTAACTTGTAGTTTTAGCTGAACACTGTGCGCAGGACGCACCGCACTAACTTGTAGTTTTAGCTGAACACTGTGAGAAGGACGCACCCCACTAACTTGTAGTTTTAGCTGAACACTGTGAGCAGGACGCACTGCACTAACTTTTAGTTTTAGCTGAACACTGTGAGCAGGACGCACCGCACTAACTTGTAGTTTTAGCTGAACACTGTGAGCAGGACGCATCGCACTAACTTGTAGTTTTAGCTGAACACTGTGAGCAGGACGCACCGCACTAACTTTTGGTTTTAGCTGAACACTGTGAGCAGGACGCACCGCACTAACTTGTAGTTTTAGCTGAACACTGTGAGCAGGACGCACCGCACTAACTTGTAGTTTTAGCTGAACACTGTGAGCAGGACGCACCCCACTAACTTGTAGTTTTAGCTGAACACTGTGAGCAGGATGCACCGCACTAACTTGTAGTTTTAGCTGAACACTGTGAGCAGGACGCACCGCACTAACTTTTAGTTTTAGCTGAACACTGTGAGCAGGACGCACAGCACTAACTTGTAGTTTTAACTGAACACTGTGAGCAGGACGCACCGCACTAACTTGTAGTTTTAGCTGAACACTGTGAGCAGGACGCACCACACTAACTTGTAGTTTTAGCTGAACACTGTGAGCAGGACGCACCACACTAACTTGTAGTTTTAGCTGAACACTGTGAGCAGGACGCATCCCACTAACTTGTAGTTTTAGCTGAACACTGTGAGCAGGAAGCACCGCACTAACTTGTAGTTTTAGCTGAACACTGTGAGCAGGACGCACTGCACTAACTTGTAGCTTTAGATGAACACTGTGCAGAGGTCTCACTACACTAACTTGTAGTTTTAGCTGAACACTGTGAGCAGGACGCACCGCACTAACTTGTAGTTTTAGCTGAACACTGTGAGCAGGACTCAACGCACTAACTTGTAGTTTTAGCTGAACACTGTGAGCAGGACGCACAGCACTAACTCGTAGTTTTAACTGAACACTGTGAGCAGGACGCACCGCACTAACTTGTAGTTTTAGCTGAACACTGTGAGCAGGACGCACCACACTAACTTGTAGTTTTAGCTGAACACTGTGAGCAGGACGCACCACACTAACTTGTAGTTTTAGCTGAACACTGTGAGCAGGACGCATCCCACTAACTTGTAGTTTTAGCTGAACACTGTGAGCAGGAAGCACCGCACTAACTTGTAGTTTTAGCTGAACACTGTGAGTAGGACGCACTGCACTAACTTGTAGCTTTAGATGAACACTGTGCAGAGGTCTCACTACACTAACTTGTAGTTTTAGCTGAACACTGTGAGCAGGACGCACCGCACTAACTTGCAGTTTTAGCTGAACACTGTGAGCAGGACGCACCCCACTAACTTTTAGTTTTAGCTGAACACTGAGAGCAGGACGCACCGCACTAACCTGTAGTTTTAGCTGAACACTGTGAGCAGGACGCACCCCACTAACTTGTAGTTTTAGCTGAACACTGCAAGCAGGATGCACAGCACTAACTGGTAGTTTTAGCTGAACACTGTGAGCAGGAAGCACCGCACTAACTTGTAGTTTTAGCTGAACACTGTGAGCAGGACGCACCACACTAACTTGTAGTTTTAGCTGAACACTGTGAGCAGGACGCACCACACTAACTTGTAGTTTTAGCTGAACACTGTGAGCAGGACGCATCCCACTAACTTGTAGTTTTAGCTGAACACTGTGAGCAGGAAGCACCGCACTAACTTGTAGTTTTAGCTGAACACTGTGAGCAGGACGCACTGCACTAACTTGTAGCTTTAGATGAACACTGTGCAGAGGTCTCAGTACACTAACTTGTAGTTTTAGCTGAACACTGTGAGCAGGACGCACCCCACTAACTTGTAGTTTTAGCTGAACACTGTGAGCAGGACTCAATGCACTAACTTGTAGTTTTAGCTGAACACTGTGAGCAGGACGCACAGCACTAACTTGTAGTTTGAACTGAACACTGTGAACAGGACGCACCGCACTAACTTGTAGTTTTAGCTGAACACTGTGAGCAGGACGCACCGCACTAACTTGTAGTTTTAGCTGAACACTGTGAGCAGGACGCACCACACTAACTTGTAGTTTTAGCTGAACACTGTGAGCAGGACGCATCCCACTAACTTGTAGTTTTAGCTGAACACTGTGAGCAGGAAGCACCGCACTAACTTGTAGTTTTAGCTGAACACTGTGAGCAGGACGCACTGCACTAACTTGTAGCTTTAGATGAACACTGTGCAGAGGTCTCACTACACTAACTTGTAGTTTTAGCTGAACACTGTGAGCAGGACGCACCGCACTAACTTGCAGTTTTAGCTGAACACTGTGAGCAGGACGCACCCCACTAACTTTTAATTTTAGCTGAACACTGAGAGCAGGACGCACCGCACTAACCTGTAGTTTTAGCTGAACACTGTGAGCAGGACGCACCCCACTAACTTGTAGTTTTAGCTGAACACTGCAAGCAGGATGCACAGCACTAACTGGTAGTTTTAGCTGAACACTGTGAGCAGGACGCACCGCACTAACTTGTAGTTTTAGCTGAACACTGTGAGCAGGACGCACCGCACTAACTTGTAGTTTTAGCTGAACACTGTGAGCAGGACGCACCCCACTAACTTGTAGTTTTACCTTAACACTGGGAGCAGGAGGCACCCCACTAACTTGTAGTTTTAGCTGAACACTGTGAGCAGGACGCACTGCACTAACTTTTAGTTTTAGCTGAACACTGTGAGCAGGACGCACCGCACTAACTTGTAGTTTTAGCTGAACACTGTGAGCAGGACGCACCCCACTAACTTGTAGTTTTAGCTGAACACTGTGAGCAGGATGCACCGCTCTAACTTGTAGTTTTAGCTGAACACTGTGAGGTGAACGCACCACACTAACTTGTAGTTTTAGCTGAACACTGTGAGCAGGACGCACAGCACTAACTTGTAGTTTTAGCTGAACACTGTGAGCAGGACGCACCGACTAACTTGTAGTTTTAGCTGAACACTGTGAGCAGGACGCACCACACTAACTTGCAGTTTTAGCTGAACACTGTGAGCAGGATGCATCCCACTAACTTGTAGTTTTGGCTTAACACTATGAGCAGGAAGTACCGCACTAACTTGCAGTTTTAGCTGAACACTGTGAGCAGGACGCACAGCACTAACTTGTAGTTTTAGCTGAACACTATGAGCAGGACTCACTGCACTAACTTGTAGTTTTAGATGAACACTGTGAGCAGGACGCACCCCACTAACTTTTAGTTTTAGCTGAACACTGAGAGCAAGACGCACCGCACTAACCTGTAGTTTTAGCTGAACACTGTGAGCAGGACGCACCCCGCTAACTTGTAGTTTTAGCTAAACACTGCGAGCAGGAAGCACCGCACTAACTTGTAGTTTTAGCTGAACACTGTGAGCAGGACGCACAGCACTAACTTGTAGTTTTAGCTGAACACTATGAGCAGGACGCACCGCACTAACTTGTAGTTTTAGCTGAACACTGTGAGCAGGACGCACCCCACTAACTTTTAGTTTTAGCTGAACACTGAGAGCAGGACGCACCGCACTAACCTGTAGTTTTAGCTGAACACTGTGAGCAGGACGCACCCCACTAACTTGTAGTTTTAGCTGAACACTGCGAGCAGGATGCACTGCACTAACTTGTAGTTTTAGCTGAACACTGTGAGCAGGACGCACCGCACTAACTTGTAGTTTTAGCTGAACACTGTGAGCAGGACGCACAGCACTAACTTGTAGTTTTAGCTGAACACTGTGAACAGGACGTACCGCACTAACTTGTAGTTTTAGATGAACACTGTGAGCAGGATGCACCGCACTAACTTGTAGTTTTAGCTGAACACTGTGAGCAGGACGCACCACACTAACTTGTAGTTTTAGATGAACACTGTGCAGATGTCCCACTACACTAACTTGTAGGTTTAGCTGAACACTGTGAGGTGGACGCACCACACTAACTTGTAGTTTTAGGTGAACACTGTGAGCAGGACGCACCGCACTAACTTGTAGTTTTAGCTGAACACTGTGAGCAGGACGCACCACACTAACTTGTAGTTTTAGCTGAACACTGTGAGCAGGACGCACCACACTAACTTGTAGTTTTAGATGAACACTGTGAGCAGGATGCACCGCACTAACTTGTAGTTTTAGCTGAACACTGTGAGCAGGACGCACCACACTAACTTGTAGTTTTAGATGAACACTGTGCAGATGTCCCACTACACTAACTTGTAGGTTTAGCTGAACACTGTGAGGTGGACGCACCACACTAACTTGTAGTTTTAGGTGAACACTGTGAGCAGGACGCACCGCACTAACTTGTAGTTTTAGCTGAACACTGTGAGCAGGACGCACTGCACTAACTTGTAGCTTTAGATGAACACTGTGCAGAGGTCTCACTACACTAACTTATAGTTTTAGCTGAACACTGTGAGCAGGACGCACCGCACTAACTTGTAGTTTTAGCTGAACACTGTGAGCAGGACGCACCACACTAACTTGTAGTTTTAGCTGAACACTGTGAGCAGGACGCACCACACTAACTTGTAGTTTTAGATGAACACTGTGAGCAGGATGCACCGCACTAACTTGTAGTTTTAGCTGAACACTGTGAGCAGGACGCACCACACTAACTTGTAGTTTTAGATGAACACTGTGCAGATGTCCCACTACACTAACTTGTAGGTTTAGCTGAACACTGTGAGGTGGACGCACCACACTAACTTGTAGTTTTAGGTGAACACTGTGAGCAGGACGCACCGCACTAACTTGTAGTTTTAGCTGAACACTGTGAGCAGGACGCACTGCACTAACTTGTAGCTTTAGATGAACACTGTGCAGAGGACTTACTACACTAACTTGTAGTTTTAGCTGAACACTGTGAGATGGATGCAACACACTAACTTGTAGTTTTAGCTGAACACTGTGAGCAGGACGCACAGCTCTAACTTGTAGTTTTAGCTGAACACTGTGAGCAGGATGCATCCCACTAACTTGTAGTTTTAGCTGAGCACTGTGAGCAGGACGCACCGCACTAACTTGTAGTTTTAGCTGAACACTGTGAGCAGGACGCACCCCACTAACTTGTAGTTTTAGCTGAACACTGTGAGCAGGATGCACCGCTCTAACTTGTAGTTTTAGCTGAACACTGTGAGCAGGACGCACTGCACTAACTTGTTGCTTTAGATGAACACTATGCAGAGGTCTCACTACACTAACTTGTAGTTTTAGCTGAACACTGTGAGGTGAACGCACCACACTAACTTGTAGTTTTAGCTGAACACTGTGAGCAGGACGCACAGCACTAACTTGTAGTTTTAGCTGAACACTGTGAGCAGGACGCACTGCACTAACTTGTTGCTTTAGATGAACACTATGCAGAGGTCTCACTACACTAACTTGTAGTTTTAGCTGAACACTGTGAGGTGAACGCACCACACTAACTTGTAGTTTTAGCTGAACACTGTGAGCAGGACGCACAGCACTAACTTGTAGTTTTAGCTGAACACTGTGAGCAGGACGCAACGACTAACTTGTAGTTTTAGCTGAACACTGTGAGCAGGACGCACCCCACTAACTTGTAGTTTTAGCTGAAAACTGTGAGCAGGACGCACTGCACTAACTTGTAGCTTTAGATGAACACTGTGCAGAGGTCTCACTACACTAACTTATAGTTTTAGCTGAACACTGTGAGCAGGACGCACCGCACTAACTTGTAGTTTTAGCTGAACACTGTGAGCAGGACGCACCACACTAACTTGTAGTTTTAGCTGAACACTGTGAGCAGGACGCACCACACTAACTTGTAGTTTTAGCTGAACACTGTGAGCAGGATGCACCGCACTAACTTGTAGTTTTAGCTGAACACTGTGAGCAGGACGCACCACACTAACTTGTAGTTTTAGATGAACACTGTGCAGATGTCCCACTACACTAACTTGTAGGTTTAGCTTAACACTGTGAGGTGGACGCACCACACTAACTTGTAGTTTTAGGTGAACACTGTGAGCAGGACGCACCGCACTAACTTGTAGTTTTAGCTGAACACTGTGAGCAGGACGCACTGCACTAACTTGTAGCTTTAGATGAACACTTTGAAGAGGACTTACTACACTAACTTGTAGTTTTAGCTGAACACTGTGAGATGGATGCAACACACTAACTTGTAGTTTTAGATGAACACTGTGAGCAGGACGCACAGCACTAACTTGTAGTTATAGCTGAACACTGTGAGCAGGATGCATCCCACCAACTTGTAGTTTTAGCTGAACACTGTGAGCAGGACGCACCGCACTAACTTGTAGTTTTAGCTGAACACTGTGAGCAGGACGCACCGCACTAACTTGTAGTTTTAGCTGAACACTGTGAGCAGGACGCACCCCACTAACTTGTAGTTTTAGCTGAACACTGTGAGCAGGATGCACCGCTCTAACTTGTAGTTTTAGCTGAACACTGTGAGCAGGACGCACTGCACTAACTTGTTGCTTTAGATGAACACTATGCAGAGGTCTCACTACACTAACTTGTAGTTTTAGCTGAACACTGTGAGGTGAACGCACCACACTAACTTGTAGTTTTAGCTGAACACTGTGAGCAGGACGCACAGCACTAACTTGTAGTTTTAGCTGAACACTGTGAGCAGGACGCACCGACTAACTTGTAGTTTTAGCTGAACACTGTGAGCAGGACGCACCACACTAACTTGCAGTTTTAGCTGAACACTGTGAGCAGGATGCATCCCACTAACTTGTAGTTTTGGCTGAACACTGTGAGCAGGAAGTACTGCACTAACTTGTAGTTTTAGCTGAACACTGTGAGCAGGACGCACTGCAGTAGTTTGTAGCTTTAGATGAACACTGTGTAGAGGTCTCACTACACTAACTTGTAGTTTTAGCTGAACACTGTGAGCAGGACGCACCCCACTAACTTGTAGTTTTAGCTGAACACTGTGAGCAGGACGCACCCCACTAATTTGTAGTTTTAGCTGAACACTGTGAGCAGGATGCACCGCACTAACTTGTAGTTTTAGCTGAACAATGTGAGCAGGATGCACCGCACTAACTTGTAGTTTTAGCTGAACACTGTGAGCAGGACGCACAGCACTAACTTGTAGATTTAGCTGAACACTGTGAGCAGGACGCAACGCATTAACTTGTAGTTTTAGCTGAACACTGTGAGCAGGACGCACCCCACTAACTTGTAGTTTTAGCTGAAAACTGTGAACAGGACGCACTGCACTAACTTGTAGCTTTAAATGAACACTGTGCAGAGGTCTCACTACACTAACTTGTAGTTTTAGCTTAACACTGTGAGCAGGATGCACCGCACTAACTTGTAGTTTTAGCTGAACACTGTGAGCAGGACGCACAGCACTAACTTGTAGTTTTAGCTGAACACTATGAGCAGGACGCACCGCACTAACTTGTAGTTTTAGCTGAACACTGTGAGAAGGACGCACCCCACTAACTTGTAGTTTTAGCTGAACACTGTGAGCAGGACACACTGCACTAACTTGTAGCTTTAGATGAACACTGTGCAGAGGTCTCACTATACTAACTTGTAGTTTTAGCTGAACACTGTGAGCAGGACGCACCGACTAACTTGTAGTTTTAGCTGAACACTGTGAGCAGGACACACCACACTAACTTGCAGTTTTAGCTGAACACTGTGAGCAGGATGCATCCCACTAACTTGTAGTTTTGGCTGAACACTGTGAGCAGGAAGTACCGCACTAACTTGTAGTTTTAGCTGAACACTGTGAGCAGGACGCATTGCAGTAGTTTGTAGCTTTAGATGAACACTGTGTAGAGGTCTAACTACACTAACTTGTAGTTTTAGCTGAACACTGTGAGCAGGACGCACCCCACTAACTTGTAGTTTTAGCTGAACACTGTGAGCAGGACGCACCCCACTAATTTGTAGTTTTAGCTGAACACTGTGAGCAGGATGCACCGCACTAACTTGTAGTTTTAGCTGAACAATGTGAGCAGGATGCACCGCACTACCTTTTAGTTTTAGCTGAACACTGTGAGCAGGACGCACAGCACTAACTTGTAGTTTTAGCTGAACACTATGAGCAGGACGCACCGCACTAACTTGTAGTTTTAGCTGAACACTGTGAGAAGGACGCACCCCACTAACTTGTAGTTTTAGCTGAACACTGTGAGCAGGACACACTGCACTAACTTGTAGCTTTAGATGAACACTGTGCAGAGGTCTCACTATACTAACTTGTAGTTTTAGCTGAACACTGTGAGCAGGACGCACCGACTAACTTGTAGTTTTAGCTGAACACTGTGAGCAGGACGCACCACACTAACTTGCAGTTTTAGCTGAACACTGTGAGCAGGATGCATCCCACTAACTTGTAGTTTTGGCTGAACACTGTGAGCAGGAAGTACCGCACTAACTTGTAGTTTTAGCTGAACACTGTGAGCAGGACGCACTGCAGTAGTTTGTAGCTTTAGATGAACACTGTGTAGAGGTCTCACTACACTAACTTGTAGTTTTAGCTGAACACTGTGAGCAGGACGCACCCCACTAACTTGTAGTTTTAGCTGAACACTGTGAGCAGGACGCACCGCACTAACTTGTAGTTTTAGCTGAACACTGTGAGCAGGATGCACCCCACTAACTTGTAGTTTTAGCTGAACACTGTGAGCAGGAAGCACCGCACTAACCTGTAGTTTTAGCTGAACACTGTGAGCAGGACTCACCCCACTAACTTGTAGTTTTAGCTGAACACTGTGAGCAGGACGCACCGCACTAACTTGTAGTTTTAGCTGAACACTGTGAGCAGGATGCACCGCACTAACTTGTAGTTTTAGCTGAACACTGTGAGCAGGACACAGCGCACTAACTTGTGGTTTTAGCTAAACACTGTGAGCAGGACGCAACGCATTAACTTGTAGTTTTAGCTGAACACTGTGAGCAGGACGCACCCCACTAACTTGTAGTTTTAGCTGAAAACTGTGAACAGGACGCACTGCACTAACTTGTACCTTTAGATGAACACTGTGCAGAGGTCTCACTACACTAACTTGTAGTTTTAGCTGAACACTGTGAGCAGGACGCATCGCACTAACTTGTAGTTTTAGCTGAACACTGTGAGAAGGATGCATCCCACTAACTTGTAGTTTTAGCTGAACACTGTGAGCAGGAAGCACCACACTAACTTGTAGTTTTAGCTGAACACTGTGAGCAGGACGCACTGCACTAACTTGTAGTTTTAGCTGAACACTGTGAGCAGGACGCACCGCACTAACTTGTAGTTTTAGCTGAACACTGTGAGCAGGATGCATCCCACTAACTTGTAGTTTTAGCTGAACACTGTGAGCAGGAAGCACCACACTAACTTGTAGTTTTAGCTGAACACTGTGAGCAGGACACACTGCACTAACTTGTAGTTTTAGCTGAACACTGTGAGCAGGACGCACCGCACTAACTTGTAGTTTTAGCTGAACACTGTGAGCAGGACGCACCCCACTAACTTGTAGTTTTAGCTGAAAACTGTGAACAGGACGCACTGCACTAACTTGTACCTTTAGATGAACACTGTGCAGAGGTCTCACTACACTAACTTGTAGTTTTAGCTGAACACTGTGAGCAGGACGCATCGCACTAACTTGTAGTTTTAGCTGAACACTGTGAGAAGGATGCATCCCACTAACTTGTAGTTTTAGCTGAACACTGTGAGCAGGAAGCACCACACTAACTTGTAGTTTTAGCTGAACACTGTGAGCAGGACGCACTGCACTAACTTGTAGTTTTAGCTGAACACTGTGAGCAGGACGCACCGCACTAACTTGTAGTTTTAGCTGAACACTGTGAGCAGGATGCATCCCACTAACTTGTAGTTTTAGCTGAACACTGTGAGCAGGAAGCACCACACTAACTTGTAGTTTTAGCTGAACACTGTGAGCAGGACACACTGCACTAACTTGTAGTTTTAGCTGAACACTGTGAGCAGGACGCACCGCACTAACTTGTAGTTTTAGCTGAACACTGTGAGCAGGACGCACCGCACTAACTTGTAGTTTTAGCTGAACACTGTGAGCAGGATTCACCACACTAACTTGTAGTTTTAGCTGAACACTGTGAGCAGGACGCACCGCACTAACTTGTAGTTTTAGCTGAACACTGTGAGCAGGAAGCACCGCACTAACTTGTAGTTTTAGCTGAACACTGTGAGCAGGACGCACTGCACTAACTTGTAGCTTTAGATGAACACTGTGCAGAGGTCTCACTACACTAACTTGTAGTTTTAGCTGAACACTGTGAGCAGGACGCTCCGCACTAACTTGTAGTTTTAGCTGAACACTGTGAGCAGGATGCATCCCACTAACTTGTAGTTTTAGCTGAACACTGTGAGCAGGAAGCACCGCACTAACTTGTAGTTTTAGCTGAACACTGTGAGCAGGACGCACTGCACTAACTTGTAGCTTTAGATGAACACTGTGCAGAGGTCTCACTACACTAACTTGTAGTTTTAGCTGAACACTGTGAGCAGGACGCACCGCACTAACTTGTAGTTTTAGCTGAACACTGTGAGCAGGACGCACCGCACTAACTTGTAGTTTTAGCTGAACACTGTGAGCAGGATTCACCGCACTAACTTGTAGTTTTAGCTGAACACTGTGAGCAGGACGCACCCCACTAACTTGTAGTTTTAGCTGAACACTGTGAGCAGGACGCACCGCACTAACTTGTAGTTTTAGCTGAACACTGTGAGCAGGACGCACTGCACTAACTTGTAGCTTTAGATGAACACTGTGCAGAGGTCTCACTACACTAACTTGTAGTTTTAGCTGAACACTGTGAGCAGGACACAGCGCACTAACTTGTGGTTTTAGCTAAACACTGTGAGCAGGATGCACCCCACTAACTTGTAGTTTTAGCTGAACACTATGAGCAGGAAGCACCGCACTAACCTGTAGTTTTAGCTGAACACTGTGAGCAGGACTCACCCCACTAACTTGTAGTTTTAGCTGAACACTGTGAGCAGGACGCACCGCACTAACTTGTACTTTTAGCTGAACACTGTGAGCAGGATACACCGCACTAACTTGTAGTTTTAGCTGAACACTGTGAGCAGGACGCACAGCACTAACTTGTAGTTTTAGCTGAACACTGTGAGCAGGACGCACCGCACTAACTTGTAGTTTTAGCTGAACACTGTGAGCAGGACGCACCCCACTAACTTGTAGTTTTAGTTGAACACTGTGAGCAGGACGCACCCCACTAACTTGTAGTTTTAGCTGAAAACTGTGAGCAGGACGCAATGCACTAACTTGTAGCTTTAGATGAACACTGTGCAGAGGTCTCACTACACTAACTTGTAGTTTTAGCTGAACACTGTGAGCAGGACGCACCCCACTAACTTGTAGTTTTAGCTGAACACTGTGAGCAGGACGCACCCCACTAACTTGTAGTTTTAGCTGAACACTGTGAGCAGGACGCACCGCACTAACTTGTAGTTTTAGCTGAACACTGTGAGCAGGACGCACTGCACTAACTTGTAGCTTTAGATGAGCACTGTGCAGAGGTTTCACTACACTAACTTGTAGTTTTAGCTGAACACTGTGAGGTGGATGCACCACACTATCTTGTAGTTTTAGCTGAACACTGTGAGCAGGACGCACAGCACTAACTTGTAGTTTTAGCTGAACACTGTGAGCAGGATTCACCGCACTAACTTGTAGTTTTAGCTGAACACTGTGAGCAGGACGCACCCCACTAACTTGTAGTTTTAGCTGAACACTGTGAGCAGGATGCACCGCACTAACTTGTAGTTTTAGCTGAACACTGTGAGCAGGACGCACTGCACTAACTTGTAGCTTTAGATGAACACTGTGCAGAGGTCTCACTACACTAACTTGTAGTTTTAGCTGAACACTGTGAGCAGGACACAGCGCACTAACTTGTGGTTTTAGCTAAACACTGTGAGCAGGATGCACCCCACTAACTTGTAGTTTTAGCTGAACACTATGAGCAGGAAGCACCGCACTAACCTGTAGTTTTAGCTGAACACTGTGAGCAGGACGCAATGCACTAACTTGTAGTTTTAGCTGAACACTGTGAGCAGGACGCACCGCACTAACTTGTACTTTTAGCTGAACACTGTGAGCAGGATGCACCGCACTAACTTGTAGTTTTAGCTGAACACTGTGAGCAGAACGCACAGCACTAACTTGTAGTTTTAGCTGAACACTGTGAGCAGGACGCACCGCACTAACTTGTAGTTTTAGCTGAACACTGTGAGCAGGACGCACCCCACTAACTTGTAGTTTTAGTTGAACACTGTGAGCAGGACGCACCCCACTAACTTGTAGTTTTAGCTGAAAACTGTGAGCAGGACGCAATGCACTAACTTGTAGCTTTAGATGAACACTGTGCAGAGGTCTCACTACACTAACTTGTAGTTTTAGCTGAACACTGTGAGCAGGACGCTCCGCACTAACTTGTAGTTTTAGCTGAACACTGTGAGCAGGACGCACCCCACTAACTTGTAGTTTTAGCTGAACACTGTGAGCAGGACGCACCGCACTAACTTGTAGTTTTAGCTGAACACTGTGAGCAGGACGCACTGCACTAACTTGTAGCTTTAGATGAGCACTCTGCAGAGGTTTCACTACACTAACTTGTAGTTTTAGCTGAACACTGTGAGGTGGATGCACCACACTATCTTGTAGTTTTAGCTGAACACTGTGAGCAGGACGCACAGCACTAACTTGTAGTTTTAGCTGAACACTGTGAGCAGGACGCACCGCACTAACTTGTAGTTTTAGCTGAACACTGTGAGCAGGACGCACCCCACTAACTTGTAGTTTTAGCTGAACACTGTGAGTAGGACACACTGCACTAACGTGTAACTTTAGATGAACACTGTGCAGAGGTCTCACTACACTAACTTGTAGTTTTAGCTGAACACTGTGAGCAGGACGCACCGCACTAACTTGTAGTTTTAGCTGAACACTGTGAGCAGGACACACCACACTAACTTGTAGTTTTAGCTGAACACTGTGAGCAGGATGCATCCCACTAACTTGTAGTTTTAGCTGAACACTGTGAGCAGGAAGCACCGCACTAACTTGTAGTTTTAGCTGAACACTGTGAGCAGGACGTACTGCACTAACTTGTAGCTTTAGATGAACACTGTGCAGAGGTCTCACTACACTAACTTGTAGTTTTAGCTGAACACTGTGAGCAGGACGCACCGCACTAATTTGTGGTTTTAGCTGAACACTGTGAGCAGGACGCACCGCACTAACTTGTAGTTTTAGCTGAACACTGTGAGCAGGACACACTGCACTAATGTGTAGCTTTAGATGAACACTGTGCAGAGGTCTCACTACACTAACTTATAGTTTTAGCTGAACACTGTGAGCAGGACGCACCGTACTAACTTATAGTTTTAGCTGAACACTGTGAGCAGGACACACCACACTAACTTGTAGTTTTAGCTTAACACTGTGAGCAGGATGCATCCCACTAACTTGTAGTTTTAGCTGAACACTGTGAGCAGGAAGCACCGCACTAACTTGTAGTTTTAGCTGAACACTGTGAGCAGGACGCACTGCACTAACTTGTAGCTTTAGATGAACACTGTGCAGAGGTCTCACTACACTAACTTGTAGTTTTAGGTGAACACTGTGAGCAGGACACACCGCACTAACTTGTAGTTTTAGCTGAACACTGTGAGCAGGACGCACCGCACTAACTTGTAGTTTTAGCTGAAAACTGTGAGCAGGACTCACTGCACTAACTTGTAGCTTTAGATGAACACTGTGCAGAGGACTTGCAATGTCAAGGCAACCAAGGGGGTGCAGAATTTTTTAGCGGCCTTCATGGGGGTAGCACTGCATATGTTTGCCATCATACCTCACTGTATACAGTTTTCTTAATCCTTTTTTTTTATAACTGGTTGCAAAGTTTCTTTCCTAGAGATTTGGGATGAGATTTCTGTTCGGGTCGAACATGAGTTCGACTTGAACATTGGCTGTCCGCCCGTTGGTCGAAAATCGAACATTATGGGCCGTTCGCGCCAAATTCGAACAGCGCGTAACGGCCCATAATGCACTGCGGGAGCGCAGTACATTGCTGTATGATGATTGTCCAAAGCATGCACCTGACCTTCATGCTTTGGCCAATCCCAGCTCCCTCTGCTAAGAGAGCCATAATTGGCCAAAGGCAGGGTGCCTTTGGCCAATCATGGCTCAGGGGGACTAAGTCCACGTCCCACACTATATAAGGCTGCCTGCATTCGGCCCCGTATTGTGTGTTGTTGGTGTTGACGGAGAGAGAGTGTCATTTAGATTGAGCAGGCAGGCAGGTTATTCAGTTAGCTGCAGTGTTTTTAATATATATACAAACAGTCTCGTATATACAGTATCCCACAAAAGTGAGTACACCCCTCACATTTTTGTAAATATTTTATTATATCTTTTCATGTGACAACACTAAAGAAATGACACTTTGCTACAATGTAAATTAGTGAGTGTACAACTTGTATAACAGTGTAAATTTTCTGTCCCCTCAAAATAACTCAACACCCAGCCATTCATGTCTAAACCGCTGGCAACAAAAGTGAGTACACCCCTAAGTGAAAATGTCCACATTGGGCCCAATTAGCCATTTTCCCTCCCCGGTGTCATGTGACTTGTTAGTGTTACAAGGTCTCAGGTGTGAATGGGGAGCAGGTGTGTTAAATTTGGTGTTATCGCTCTCACTCTCTCATATTGGTCACTGGAGGTTCAATATGGAACCTCATGGCAAAGATCTCTCTGAGGATCTGAAAAAAAGAATTGTTTCATGGCTAGGCTATGAAAAGATTACCAAGACCCTGAAACTGAGCTTTAGCATGGTGGCCAAGACCATACAGCAGTATAACAGGTCAGGTTCCACTCAGAACAGGCCCCACCATGGTCGACCAAAGAGGTTGAGTGCATGTGCTCAGCGTCATATCCAGAGGTTGTCTTTGGCAAATAGACGTATGAGTGCTGCCAGCATTGCTGCAGAGGTTGAGGGGTGTGGGGGTCAGCCTGTCAGTGCTCAGACCATACGCCGCACACTACATCAAATTGGTCTGCATGACTGTTGTCCCAGAAGGAAGCATCTTCTAAAGATGATGCACAAGAAAGCCCTCAAACAGTTTGTTGAAGACAAGCAGACTAAGGACGTGGATTACTGTCCTGTGGTCTGATGACACGAAGATAAATGTATTTGGTTCAGATAGTGTCAAGTGTGTGTGGCGGCAACCAGGTTAGGAGTACAAAGACAAGTGTGTCTTGCCTACAGTTAAGCATGTTGGTGGGAGTGTCATGGTCTGGGGCTGCATGAGTGCTGCCGGAATTGGTGAGCTACAGTGCATCGAGGGAACTATGAATGCCAACATGCACTGTGAAATACTGAAGCTGAGCATGATTCCCTCCCTTCAAAGACTGGGCCGCAGGACAGTATTCTAACATGACAACAACCCCAAACACACATCCAAGATGACCACTGCCTTGCTAAAGAAGCTGAGGGTAAAGTTGATGGACTGGCCAAGCATGTCTCCAGACCTAAACCCTATTGAGAATCTGTGGGGCATCCTCAAACGGATGGTGGAGGAGCACAAGGTCTCTAACATCCACCAGCTCTGTGATGTCATTATGGAGGAGTGGAAGAGGACTCCAGTGGCAACCTGTGAAGCTCTGGTGAACTCCATGCCCAAGTGGGTTAGGGCAGTGCTGGAAAATAATGGTTACCACAGGGGGCAGGAGGCGGAGCCTAGCAGAGCAGACATGCATTGTTAGAGCTCCACACCGCTGAGGAGAGAAGAGAAGGACAAAGCGGAGCCTGCAGGCTCAAAAGGTATCCATTTGAACCTTTTTGTCCCAGGGAACAAACTGTGAAAGTTTGGGCAGGAAATATGGTACTGGGAGGAAACCGTGGCAGAAATAAAAATCACCTCACAAAGAGCTCACATGCACTCACTGCAGCTGAAGCAGCTCCAGTCACCTCACAAGATACAGCATCAGGGCGCTCTCACAGACAGAAAATGTCACAGCAAGACTCTCCATTTGAGTCAGATACAGAACAAATCCTCTCACAAACTTCTCCACAAGCCTCCTCAGTATCCCCAGAAATATTATTACAATTTGAAAAGATACTTCATAAGGCTTTAAAACAAACCTCAGACCAAATAACAAAAAGCCTAACCAAAGAAATAAGAGAGCTGGGAAACCGCACCGCAGCCTTAGAAATAAAAATGGATGAAATTGAAATTATAACCCAAGAAAATATAACAGAATTGGAACAATTAAAAAAAGAGAATTTAATACTTCAAACTAAGCTCGAAGATTACGAAAATAGAGCCAGATGTTCAAACTTGCGCATAAGAGGATTACCTGAAACTGTGACAGACCTGCAATCTACTATTACTGCTCTATTACAAGAACTAAAGCCAGATATCACTATTGAACGTTTAGAACAGGACAGAGTACATAGAGCCCTCACAGCCAAAAAGAAAGATGGACCCCCACGTGATATAATCACAAAATTTCATTATTACAGAACGAAAGAACAAATACTAATTGCTGCAAGAGAAAAAAAGGAACTTAATTTTCAAGGACACAATTATCAAATTTTTGCTGACCTATCCCAACTTACTATTACTAAAAGACGATCCATGAAACCCCAACTAATGGAACTGCAACGCCACAACATTATGTATCAATGGGGCTTCCCCTTTTCAGTCAGATTTAACTACCAAGGTACAATTTACAGAAGCAGATCAGCAGATGAACTACAACAAACCCTTTTAAAATTAAATCTGACAGAACCCACAAGCAGCAACTCTCCCACACGCAGAAGAATGGCGTCATCTTCACCTTCAGGCAGCACCCAGAAAATTTCAGAACAAAATGGGAATCATCATTCTCACAAAAGAGGCCGTTATGCCACATCATCCATGGACCAAGAAGATTCAATGGACTGACATCCTAATTCCTGATATCTCTTCATTTTTTATACTAAGAGATGGTTCTCTTTAAAAAACCTATATTTATAACTGAATGTAACTGCATTCTGATAGTCACACACTGTGTGGGATCATGTTACATTCCAGTTATATTTCTTATTACTTCTGATTCATATAGCCTTAGAATATATAAGTGAAATAAAGAAATTCTTGTTCAGTTATATATTATCAGGTAATAACAATAGATGTATTACTTTTTAGGACAAATATGTTCAATAATCCAGAAGTAATGGAAGCTTTTTCTTTCTTTTCTTAAAACAAATATATTATTACCTAACTAGTCCCTAGAATTATGTTTTTGTTTATTCTAATCTGAAGCAATACAACCTTAATTTTATGAGTTAACATATCTAAACAGTTGCATATGAATAAAATATGTAATTGTTTACTCTAAAAGGGTTAAAATCCCAAAATAATTCAAACTATCTTCATCAATACCAAAGTTATTAACAGTACCTTTCTAACTGAATTATTTAAAAAATATGCACAATAATTCTGCGCTGCCTAAGAGGTGGGGGGGGGGAAGAGAAAGCAGCTAACACAACCAACAAATGTAAACAGCATCAAGAAAACAACTTCAGTGTAGCGCTCAATTGGGAAAGGGGGGGAACAAATGTGTATGATGAAACACAAATAAATCAAAGTCCAAATGCTGACAGTAATGTCTATAAAAACAATGTGTAGTCCTCTGGACCGGATAATGAGCCCGTGATGTAAATCCTCTATGAAGGAAAGCCCACACACCACCAATAGTAACAGGGAGGCTTACCAGACTCGGTGGACCCGACCGGGCGTACGCCGAGTGGGGTCAAACAGGCTTAGGTGGTGCTGGGCTGGAGCGGATACTGGAGAGCAGGGGTGATGAGATGACTTCCACGCGACCTTGCTCCTGGTGGGTGGTCCGGGCTAAGACCGTGATGCTCAGATCCGTGTTGAAACGTAGAAAAAGAAAAATTGGGCCAAATAGTGTGAATCCGTATAAATAAAATTTATTTGAAGTGAAAATACACACTTACATGAAAAATAGCTAAAACCAGCGCTGTATGTCAAAATGGCGACAGTGGGGTCCTACCCGACGCGTTTCGTCTGCATAGACGTCATCTGGGGGGATCCCCAAACTTCTAACTGAATTATTTAGCCTAGGGCAAGAATAACCATATACAACCACCCTGGAATAAATAATTTCAACAAAAACTATATTCTGCACTCCAATTAATGAAACATCATTTTGATGTCTTTTGACATAGCACTTCTCTCCTGTAAGTGGAAGATCCGTGTACCCCCACTAGCCCTCCTCATTCTCCCAACCATATTATGTGGGAGTGTGACGAAGGCACTTATTCCCCTGAGAGAGATATTTATTCTCTTTCACGGGTAAATTGTGATTACTTGCAAAAAATAATTTATACAATGTATCATTTAATCTCATATGTTTTTTGTTTACTCTTTACTCCAGAATTCACTGGTTTCTTTTCTATCTATTCATCTCTTCAGTCCACACAGGTTGATCTGCGCAGTCAGCTCTGCATAACAAAAAGTAAGTCAAAACTATTTGATCTATTGCCATGGCACCACTGAATATACTTTCCCTGAATGTTCAGGGAATAAATGTCCCTCAAAAAAGGACCAAAGCCTTCCGTACTTTCCATAACAAGAAGGCTCACATAGTATGCCTCCAAGAAACACACTTCACCAAAGATTCTACTCCAAAATATATTTCTCCTTTTTATCAACAAATTTACACGGCTTCTGCCTGTACCAAGCAAAGGGGAACTCTAATTGCATTTCACCGATCCACACCATTCACCTTATCATCAGAAATTAAAGACCCAGAAGGTAGATACCTGATACTCATGGGTTATATAATGGATACAGCAATCACAGTGATTTCCTACTACGCTCCTAACAAACAACCTACACCATTCCTCTCACATATATTACAAGTGATTAATACACACAAAATAGGAACAGTGATAATGTGTGGGGATTCAAACCAGGTCCTTCTCCCATTTCTAGATAAATCACCTTTTACACCATCCAAAATAACCTCTAGATTACCTTTTTCTCAACTTCTTTCCAAATACCATCTGGTAGATTCATGGAGAGAAAGTAACCCAATGAAAAAGAAATTCACTTATTTCTCGCACCCTCATCAAACCTTCACCAGAATAGATCATATTTTTGTAACGATAGGAATGATACCAGAAATTATTGCATCAGATATAATTCCGAGTCCGTGGTCTGACCATAATGCAGTATACACTACTATAGCCTCAGCCATACCAAAAGCGCATGACCCAACGTGGTACTTAATGCTCAAACACCCACTACATCAGGTGGCCATTGAACAAGCTTTAAATGAATACATATCAATTAATAATACAACAGACATCTCCCCAATAACACTGTGGTAAGCTCATAAGCCTGTCTTGCGTGGTACAATACAAAGACAAATGGCACTATTTAAACGGGAACGCAAAAATCTAGCAAAAAAACTAGAACTCAATTTTAATGCAGCCTACATATCATTTCAAGATAATCCATCTCAGAGTACAAAATCTCATCTGGAAAAATCTAGATTGGAATACGATCTATTTCTCACTGAGTCAGTTGATAAATCCCTCAAACGCTCCAAACACAATTTCTACATGAATACAAACAAACCAGGTACATATTTGGCTCGGGCATTAAATTCAACTAACAAATCTTTCAAACCAATACGTTTGAAATGATCAAAAAATGTTTACACTTGTAATCCAGTTAAAATAGTCCATAAATTTCACTCACATCTCGCAACTTTATACAAGACAAACAATGAATTTAATCCTACAGAAGCTGAATCCTTCTTCTCAAAAATAAACTTACCTGAGTTATCTCAGAATCAAAAAAGCAGTTTGGATGAGCTTATAACTATAGATGAAGTTGCTAACGCCATAAAAGACCTAAAACTTAACAAAAGACCAGGCCCAGATGGCTACTCGGCTTTATACTATAAAACATTCTCAGAAATACTCTCTCCCATTCTCACTGAAACTTTTAACAAACTTCTAGATGGACATTCTTTTCGGCAAGAAACACTAATGGCAATTGTTTGTATGATCCCAAAACCCCTTTCTGATGATACTTCCTGTGTGAATTATCGGCCTATCTCTCTGTTAAACCTCGATATTAAATTATTAGCAAAAATAATAGCAAAACGTCTCAATAGCATTATAGGAAAATTAATACATAGAGATCAAGTAGGCTTCATGCCAAATAGACAGGCAGGCGATAATATACGCAGGGCAGTGTTATTGGCACATATTGCTAAAAAACGGAAAATCCCTTTATGTTTTCTATCTCTCGATATTAAGAGGGCATTTGACACAGTATCCTGGCAATATATGCAATATTCATTACAAAAATGGGGTTTTGGACCCCACTTTTTAACATGGATCAAAGCATTATATAATAAACCCAAAGCCTATATAAAATATGCTGGATACAAATCTGAAGCCTTTAATATCGAAAGAGGTACCCGACAGGGTTGCCCATTATCTCCCTTATTATTTGCCCTTTTACTCGAACCCATGGCCCAATACATCAGAACAAACCAAACTATAACTGGCATTGAAGTAGGAGGTATTACACACAAATTATGTATATTTGCAGACGATATATTACTTTTTCTATCATCACCACAGGTCTCTGGTCCTAACTTAATACCAGCTCTTGATGGATTTGCAGCCCTATCCGGCCTTATGATTAATCCTAAGAAATGCCTAGTGCTTAATATTTCACTCACAAACATGGAATTGATCCCGGCTAAGGCTGCACTCCCATTCACATGGGCAGAAAAATCAATCCCATATCTTGGAATTCATTTAACAGCATCTCATTCTGACTTATTCTCAACCAATTATCCTCCTGTATTAAGACAGATCACAAATCTAATAAAACAATGGTCGCAACTTCCTTTATCCTGGATAAGGAAAATGAATGCAATCAAAATGACTATTCTACCCAAATTGCTTTATCTATTCAGAGTCCTCCCTATTCCAATTCCTTCCTATTTTTTGAGAATAGTACAAAAAAGAGCAACTTCGTTTATATGGGGCTCTTCTAAACCACGTATACCTATACACACACTACATCTTCCCAAAAATAAAGGAGGCCTGGGATACCCTAATTTTACTAACTACTACAGAGCAGCACATTTGGCCAGTCTGTCCAAATACCATGCAAAACAGGAAATCCCACTATGGGTATTAATAGAGGCTTCAGAAAATGACCCTCTATTAATATCAAATTTATTATGGCTTGATCCTAAAGACCGCTTTAAAATTCATAATCCCATAACTAAACACTTCTTATCTCTCTGGGATAAACTAAAAACCAAATATCAGTTACAATCTCCACACAATCCTCTCCTTTCTTTTATCAGAAATCCGGCCTTTTATCCGGCATGGATCTACCCAAATTCTTTTAAAGCTTGGACAACATCAGGCATTCAGACACTAAATGACTTCATAGCATCTAAATCATTCCTTTCATTCCCATCGCTTAGAGAAAAATATGATCTACCAAACTCTGAGATATTTAGATATCTCCAAATCAAAAATTTCTATACACCATTCCTAAAGGGGGATACACCATTATCCCAATTATCCATTTTTGAATCAATCTGTACAAAAGATCCATTTGCTACAGGTACAATTTCATCACTTTATAATCAATTATATGGAGTAGCAAATCCTAATAGACCCTCTTACGTTCAGAGGTGGGAGGAGGACCTGGGACGAACTTTAGAAGACACGGACTGGTCTAACATATGGCTCACATCTAAGTCATCTTCACCCAACATCTTAGCACTGGAGACAAATTATAAAGTCCTAACTCGCTGGTACCTTGTACCCGCTAGAGTGGCAAAATATTCACCTAATACCTCAGCTCTTTGTTTTCGAGGATGCCCAGAAATAGGCACATATTTACACATATGGTGGACGTGCCCAGTAATCCAAACCTTCTGGAAGGAAGTTTTCGTGATTGCATCTAAAATATTTAAAAAGATAATACAACCAGATCCATATTTAACTTTACTTAATCTAAAACCGGAATGGTTAACACTCTCTCAATTCAAACTTATGATCCAACTAATAACGGCTGCAAAACAAACAGTGGCCAAGGCATGGAAATTTCCTACATTGGTACTAGCAGAAACAATTCACAGAATGAATAATACAATGTCCCATGCTAAGATGGTAGCCATCGATCAAAATCAAATTCCAAAATTTGAAAAACTTTGGCACCCTTGGATAAAACAACAGTTCCTGTCAAATTTCAATGACTCTGTCCTGCTGCCATGGTAACAGATTAAATGACTTACAGAGACACCTATTCTAAGGCTTCAAAGAGAACTAAAAAGAATAATAAACTGACGAGCGGGACAACCTTGTGGACCATACCTCTACCTTTCAACCCTTTTTCTTCTTTCTCTTTCCTTTTCTCCACCTTATGATTAAAGCTCATTATCAGAATTTATTTGACCTATATACACTCTACTTGTAAACAATATGTATAGTAGGTATAAATCATTTAAATACCTACAAAAGTAACTAAGGAAATGATATATATCTTTAATTTAGGTTTACGTGAACCCAATGTTTAATATTTGAAATTTCATGATATTTACCTATATAAACCCTACTGTAAAACAATGAGCTTACTTTATAGATCCTTGTAAACTTACTTTATGTATCTTTATAACATTGTATACTCAATAAACTTCTTTTGACAAGGAAAATAATGGTTACCACACAAAATATTGACACTTTGGGCCCAATTTGCACATTTTCACTTAGGGGTGTGAAACCGCTGGCAACTTTTGTTGCCTGCGGTTTAGACATTAATGGCGTTGAGTGTGTTGAGTTGTTTTGAGGGGACAGCAAATTTACATGGTTATACAAGCTGTACACTCACTACTTTATATTGTAGCAAAGTGTCATTTCTTCAGTGTTGTCACATGAAAAGATATAATAAAATATTTACAAAACTGTGAAGGGTGTACTCACTTTTGTGAGATACTGTATATATATCCACTGTCCAGTTTAGCTATATCTGACTGCAGGCCATTCCTGGTGTACTGTTTCTAATATACTTCAGGCAGGCAGGTTATTCAGTTAGCTGCAGTGTATTTAATACATATGTATATATAGACAGTCTGGTGTATATATATGACTGTAGGCTGTTCTTGGTGTACTTTTTCTAATATACTTCAGGCGGTGAACACAGTACACAGTACTGTGCACCCATAGTGCAGTTGCTACTACTTTTCTGGTGGTGTACACAGCACACCCATAGTTGTTATTACAATCCTGTTGGTGTACACAGTACCGTGCACCCATAGTGCAGTTGCTACTACTTTTCTGGTGGTGTACACAATACATACAGTGCACCCATAGTTGTTATTACACTTCTGTTGGTGTACACAGTATCGTGAACCCATAGTGCAGTTGCTACTACTTTTCTGGTGGTGCACACAGTACACAATACATACAGTGCATCCATAGTTGCAATTAGACTTCTAGTGGTGTACACAATACCATTCACCCTTAGTGCAGGTGCTACTACTTTCCTGGTGGTGTACACAATACATACAGTGCACCCATAGTTGTTGTTAAACTTCTGTTGGTGTACACAGTACCGTGCACCTCTAGTGCAGTTGCTACTACTTTCTTGGTGGTGTACACAGTACACAATACAGTGTAGTGTGGTTTTGCTAAACAAAATTTACAGCATGTCCGGAAGGCCACCAAGGAGAGGCAGATGCTCACAGGCCACTAAAAGAGGGCAAGCAGGCTCTGTGTCTACAGTCCACAGTGCTGGTCGTGGACACGGTGCATCCTCAGCACGTGACCGTGGGGCACGCTTGTCCTTTTTTCTGCAGCTGGCTGTGTTATTGAGCCACAACATGCAGAAGAGTTGGTGGAATGGATAACAAAGCCCTCGTCATCCTCTGTTACCCAGGCTCAGAGTAGTTTGCCTGCCAATGCAGCTGCCAAAGCTGCCTATTCCATCGACGCCATGTCAACAGTCATTCCTTTCCTAGCCCCACCATCATGCACGGAGGAGTCCCCCGTACTATTCGACCACAGTGTCGGGTACATGCTGCAGGAGGATGCGCAGTGATTTGAAGGCTCCGATGATGGTATCCAGGTTGAGGAAGGGAGAAACGTGAGCCTAGAGAGAGGGGGTGCCCAAGAAGGTCATGAAACTGGCAGTCATGTTCCCAGAGCTGCAGCATACTGACAAGTTTGCTCCAGTGATGAGGAGGGAGGGGATGATGAGGTCACTGACTCTACTTGGGTGCCTGATAGAAGACAGGAGAAGGAGGAGGCACATCTCTAAAGAGGCAGGATGCCCTCCAGGGGGCAGCTTAAGGGCAGCCACCCTATTGCATAACACTGCAGAGCTAAGCAGGTGCAGGGCGCTGCTGACTCCCCACATATTTTGAAAAGTTCTTTGGTGTGGGCCTTTTTTGACACATGTGCAGCAGATCGCACTGTTGCTGTTTGCAACATATGTCTGAAGTGTATCAAGCGTGGCCAAAACAGCAGCCGCTTGGGCACCGCATGTTTGACCATACATATTACGACCTCCCATGCAGGTCCCATGCAGCACTTAAAAGACCCACATCAAAGAACAAGGTGGACCTCTCCTTGCTCCTCATCAGCTGGGATCTCCAACCCCACTATACCTCCAGTCCCACTATACCTGCTCTGAGAGGAATGAAGGTATAGAAATAGGTGTCCCAAGTAGGGATGAGCTTCGTGTTCGAGTCGAACATCATCTGTTCGCCCGTTCGCTGAATTGCGAACGATACGGGCCGTTCACGCCAAATTCATGTGGCGCGCCACGGCCCATAATTCACTGCGGCATCGCAGTGCATTGCTGGCTGATGATTGGCCAGGCATGCACTATGACCCACATGCTTGGCCAATTACAGCGCCATCTGAACAGAGAGCCGTAATTGGCCAAAGCCAAGGAGGCTTTGGCTAATTATGGCTCAGGGGATTTAGTACACGCCCCACACTATATAAGGCCGCCTGCACGGCAGCCCTGTGTAGTGTGTGTTCGGGCGTTCATTGAGAGAGAGAGAGAGACAGACAGTGACATTTGATTTGAGTTAGATAGATTAGGCAGAACAGTCAGTCAGTTTAGCTGCACTTACAGTGTATTGTGTATATATATGCATCCCAGGTATATATATACACTGTATTCAGTTTAGCTAGATCCGTTCCTGTTATCTTCCTACTAACAGGGAGGCTTGTCTTGTTACAGTATTTACAGCTACCTGAAGAAAATTGCTGGTGTTCTTTTGATCCTATTAGTACCACAGTCAGGCAGCTAGACTATTTACAGTTAGTGCAGTGCGTCCTGCTCACAGTGTTCAGCTAGATCCGTTCCTGTTATCTTCCTACTGACAGGCAGGCTTGTCTTGTTACAGTATATACAGCTACCTGAAGAAAATTACTGGTGTTCTTTTGATGCTATTAGTACCACAGTCAGGCAGCTAGACTATTTACAGTTAGTGCAGTGCGTCCTGCTGACAGTGTTCAGCTAAACCTACAAGTTAGTGGGGAGTGTCCTGCTCACAGTGTTCAGCTAAACCTACAAGTTAGTGTGGTGCGTCCACCTCACAGTGTTCAGCTAAAACTACAAGTTAGTGGGGTGCGTCCTGCTCACAGTGTTCAGCTAATCCTACAAGTTAGTGAGGTGCGCCCTGCTCACAGTGTTCAGCTAAACCTACAAGTTAGTGGGATACGTCCTGCTCACAGTGTTCAGCTAAACCTACAATTTGGTGTAGTGAGACCTCTGCACAGTGTTCATCTAAAGCTACAAGTTAGTGCAGTGCGTCCTGCTCACAGTGTTCAGCTAGATCCGTTCCTGTTATCTTCTTACTGACAGGCAGGCTTGTCTTGTTACAGTATTTACAGCTACTCGAATAACATTGCTGCTGTTTTTTTGATCCTATTAGTACCACAGTCAGGCAACTAGACTATTTACAGTTAGTGCAGTGGGTCCTGCTCACAGTGTTCAGCTAAACCTACAAGTTGGCGTAGTGAGACCTCTGCACAGTGTTCATCTAAAGCTACAAGTTAGTGCAGTGCGTCCTGCTCACAGTGTTCAGCTAAAACTACAAGTTAGTGCTGTGTGTCCTGCTCACAGTGTTCAGCTAAAACTACAAGTTGGTGTAGTGAGACCTCTGCACAGTGTTCATCTCAAGCTACAAGTTAGTGCAGTGCGTTCTGCTCACAGTGTTTAGCTAAAACTATAAGTTAGTGCAGTGCATCCTGCTCACAGTGTTCAGCTAAAACTACAAGTTAGTGCTGTGCGTCCTGCTCACAGTGTTCAGCTAAACCTACAAGTTGGTGTAGTGAGACCTCTGCACAGTGTTCATCTAAAGCTACAAATTAGTGCAGTGCGTCCTGCTCACAGTGTTCAGCTAGATCTGTTCCTGTTATCTTCTTACTGACAGGCAGGCTTGTCTTGTTACAGTATTTACAGCTACCTGAATAAAATTGCTGGTGTTATTTTGATCCTATTAGTACCACAGTCAGGCAGCTAGACTATTTACAGTTAGTGCAATGCGTCCTGCTCACAGTGTTCAGCTAAACCTACAAGTTAGTGGGGTGCGTCCTGCTCACAGTGTTCAGCTATAACTACAAGTTAGTGTGGTGCGTCCACCTCACAGTGTTCAGCTAAACCTACAAGCTAGTGCGGTGCGTCCTGCTCACAGTGTTCAGCTAAACCTACAAGTTGGTGTAGTGAGACCTCTGCACAGTGTTCATCTAAAGCTACAAGTTAGTGCAGTGTGTCCTGCTCACAGTGTTCAGCTAAAACTACAAGTTAGTGCTGTGCGTCCTGCTCACAGTGTTTAGCTAAAAATACAAGTTAGTGCTGTGCGTCCTGCTCACAGTGTTCAGCTAAACCTACAAGTTGCTGTAGTGAGACCTCTGCACAGTGTTCATCTAAAGCTACAAGTTAGTGCAGTGCGTCCTGCTCACAGTGTTCAGCTAAAACTACAAGTTAGTGCTATGCGTCCTGCTCACAGTGTTCAGCTAAAACTACAAGTTAGTGTGGTGTGTCCACCTCACAGTGTTCAGCTAAACCTACAAGTTATTTTTTTGCGAGCTCTGCACAGTGTTCACCTAAAGCTACCTGTAGAAGGTTGGTGGTGTTTTCCTGATCCTATCACTACCGCAGGCAGCTAAAAAAGCTACAAGTTAGTTTTTTGCGAGCTCTGCACAGTGTTCAGCTAAAGCTACCTGTAGAAGGTTGGTGGTGTTCTCATACTACAGGCAGGCAGTTGATTTTGCTAGCTGCAGTATCAGTACATATATATATATATATACATATATATATATATATATATATATATATATATATATATATATATCCCAGCTTAGTGCAGCTACAGGCCATTAGTATGTCTGGAAGGCCAAGAAGGAGAGGCAGACAGTCATAAGCCAATAAGAGAGGGCAAGCAGGCTCTGTGTCTAGTGCTGGTCGTGGAGACGGTGCATCCTCATAAGCACATGGCCGTGGGACACGCTTGGGCTTTTATTTGGCAGCTGGCCATGTTGAGCCGCAACATGTGGAAGACTTGGTCGAGTGGATGACCAAGCCGTCCTCATCCTCCTCATCCTCTCTCACCCATGCCCAGGGTACTTTGTCTGGCAAAGCAGCGGCCTCTTCCCTCGGCTCAATGGCATCAGTGACTCCTTCCCTAGCCCCACCATTTCTTCCTGAGGAGTCCCTCGAACTGTTTGACCACAGTGTTGGGTACATGCTCCAGGAGGATGCCCAGCGTTTGGAAGGCTCTGATGATGATACTGAGCTCGATGGAGGCAGTAACATGAGCACGGACAGAGGGGGTGCCCAAGAAGGACAGCAATCTGGCAGTCATGCTCCCCCTGCTGCAGCATACTGCCAGGTTTGCTCCAGTGATGAGGAGGGAGGGGATGATGAGGTCACTGACTCAACGTGGGTGCCTGATAGGAGAAAGGAGGAGGAGGAGGAGGCGGCACATCACCAACGAGGCAAGATGCCCTCCAGGGGCCAGCCTAAGGGCAGCACATTGACTGCATCACACCCCAAAGCTCCACATGTGCAGGGCGCTGTAGTCTCTACGCGTTATTCAAAAAGTTCTTTGGTGTGGGCCTTTTTTGAGACGAGTGCATCAGATCACACCGCTGCTATTTGCAACATATGTCTCAAGCGTATCTCACGTGGCCAAAACATCTCCCGCTTGGGTACCACATGCTTGACCCCACTATATCTTCAGTCCTCTCTGAGACCTGCACTGAGAGGAATGAAGGTGTAGAATTAGGTGTGTCACAGCCAAGTTCTTGTGGGCAATCTGCTTTTGGTACACCGACGTCAGATTGTACCAGGCAAATTTCCCTGCCCCAGCTGCTGCACCGCCGAAAGAAGTTTGCTCCCAGCCATCCACATGCCCAGCGGTTGAATGCTAGCTTGGCAAAATTGCTAGCACTTTAACTGCTGCTTTTTCAGTTGGTAGAGTTTGTGGAATGTGCGGTTCCTCAGTGGCAGGTACCCAAACGCTACTTTTTCTCACGGAAGGCAATTCCGTCTCTCTACCAGCATGTGGAAGGCAATGTCCATGCCTCGCTGGACAGGGCGGTCAGTGGTAAGGTGCATATTATCGCTGACTCATGGTCCAGCAGGCATGGACAGGGACGTTACCTAAGTTTCACAGCACATTGGATGACTCTGCTGGCAGCTGGGAAGGATGCAGGACAAGGTGCAGTAGTGTTGGAGGTTGTTCCGCCACCACGCCTCCAAAATGCTCGGAACCAGCGGTGCTCCGTAGCCGTTCGAAGGGCTACGCAAGTACGCAGGCCAAAAGATGCCATGCGGTGCTTGAGCTGGTGTGCTTGGGGGACAGGAGCCACACTGGGGCAGAGGTTCTGTCAGCTCTGCAGGGGCAGGTTCAGAGGTGGTTGACGCCACGCCAACTTAAGCCAGGAATGGTGGTTTGCGACAATGGCACCAACCTCCTCTCTGCCCTCCGACAGGGACAAATGACCCATGTGCCCTGTTTGGCTCACGTCCTTAACTTGGTGGTGCAGCGGTTCTTGGGCAGGTACCCAGGCTTACAGGATGTCCTGAGGCAGGCCAGGAAAGTCTGTGTACATTTCCGCCGGTCATATAATGCCAGTGCTCGGCTGACGGACCTCCAGAAGGAGTTTAACCTGCCCAAGAACCACCTAATCTGTGACATGCCCACCAGATGGAACTCAATGTTGGTCATGCTGCAGCAGCTGCACACGCAGCAGAGGGCCATCAATGAGTACCTGTGTGACTATGGCACCAGGACAGGGTCAGGGGAGCTTGGTTTTTTTCCCCACGCCAGTGGGCCATGATCAGGGATACATGCACTGTCCTGTCACCATTTGAGGAGGCCACGAGGATGGTGAGCAGTGACAGTGCATGTATCAGTGACACTGTCCCCCTTGTCCACCTGTTGGAGCACACGCTGCGTGGAATAATGGACAGGGCACTTGAGGCAGAACAGAGGCAGGAAGAGGAGGACTTCCTTAGCTCTCAAGGCCCCCTTTATCCAGACAGTGTTCCTGCGTGCCCGCCGATCACACAGGAAGAGGACGAGGAGGAGGAGGAGGAGGAGGAGGAGGAAGATTGTGTCAGTATGGAGGTGGAGCCTGGCACTCAGCATCAGCAGCAGTCTTTAAGGGATCAGTCCCAAGAAACACATGGACTTGTACGTGGCTGGGAGGAGGTGGCTGCGGACCATGTCGTCCTTAGTGACCCAGAGGACTCCGGACCGAATGCCTCAGCAAACCTACGCTGCATGGCCTCCCTGATCCTGCAAAGCCTGCGTAAGGATCCTCGTATTCGTGGTATCAAGGAGAAGGCCCAATACTGGCTGGCAACCCTCCTTGATCCACGTTACAAGGGTAAAGTTGCGGACCTTATCTTGCCATCGCAGAGGGAGCAGAGGATGAAACATCTGCGGGAGGCCTTGCAGAAAGGTCTGTGCAACGCGTTCCCAGAGACTGGGAAGTTACAAACTCCTGTTTCTGGACAACGTGTTGCTGAGGCTTTGGTCAGTCAAAGAAGGAGCGGTGGAGAAGGTGGTCGTCTGACCGATGCGTTCAGACAATTTTTTGGTCCGCAGCCCCAAGGTATGATCGGTTCCAGCAACCATCGCCAGCGTCTGTTTTACATGGTGCAGGAATACCTAGGGGCAAGATCAGACTTGGACACCTTTCCCACCGAAAATCCTCTGGGTTACTGGGTCTTGAGGATGGATCACTGGCCAGAGCTTGCACAGTATGCAATCAAACTACTGGCCTGTCCTGCATCCAGCGTTCTTTCGGAACGCACATTCAGTGCTGCTGGAGGCGTGGTAACCGATCACAGGGTGCATCTGTCCACCGACTCGGTCAATCGACTGACCTTCATAAAAATGAATCAGTCTTGGATCACCACCAGCTACCAAGCACCTGATGCTGATGTAACCGAATAATCTTTTTTGAAATCTCAGATCCCTTCAAAGACTGCCTATGCTGATGCTGAGTGACTATCCCTGAGTAATTATCCTCTTCCTCCTCAATCATTACGCTGATAGCTTGTAAGAACATTTTTGGTTCTGGGCGCCACCACCAGTGGCACAATTTTTCATCCCCTGTTTAACAGGGGCGTGTAATTACAATTTTTGATGCAATACTTTGCAGCAGGGCTCGTTCCTGCGTTCCAACTAGAGTGTCTGTGAGGGGTTGCAGTGTTGTGGCACCAGCACCAGTGCCTAAGGCCCAATTTTTCTGCCCCTGTTTAACAGGGGCGTGTAATTACAATTTTTGATGCAATACTTTGCAGCAGGGCTCGTTCCTGCGTTCCAACTAGAGTGTCTGTGAGGGGTTGCAGTGTTGTGGCACCAGCACCACCACCACCAAAGGCCCAATTTTTCTGCCCCTGTTCAACAGGGGCATGTAATTACAATTCTTGATCTAATATTTCACAGCACGTTCCTGCGCCCACCAAGAGTAACTGTGAGGGCTTACAGTGTTGTGGCCACAACAACACCTAAGGCCCAAATTTCTGCTGAGTATATAGGGCAGGTCCCTACTTTCAAACATCTAACTTACAAACGACTCCTACTTGCAAACGGAAGGAGACAACAGGAAGTGAGATGAAATCTACCCCTAGGAAGGGAACTTCTCTCCTGTAAGAGTTAATATGGGAAAAACATTTCTCCTTTCCACTGATGCTTTCCAATCCTTGTTCCACAAAAAAACCCAAATTCTCAAAAAGCATTTGTCATTGGGACAAAAAGTGAGGTGAAATCTTCTAAAGAGGAGGAAAGACAGCAAAACAAATGTCACAGGGGTGATAACCCTTCCCTATGTTTTCCAAAAAGTAAAAAAAAAATGTTTTGGCTGGAGCTAAACACGTTAAAAATGTACCCGTTCAAAATGACAAACAGATTCTACTTAACAACAAACCTACAGTCCCTGTCTTGTTTGCACCGCCTGTATACTGCTGTATAGAGTATATAGGGCCTGGTGGCCCCACACCTTTCCTTTGGGTGCGGGTTCCCCTTAATATCCATACAAGACCCAAAGGGCCTGGTAATGGACTGGGGGGTACCCATGGTGTTTGTCTCACTGATTTTCATCCATATTGCCAGGACCCGACATTACATTAAACCCGCAAGCAGTTTTAAATGAGATTTTTTCCTTTAAAAATGACATTTGGTGCAGGGACTGTTCTAAACACGGGAAACATGCGCCACTTTACAGGCATACTATAGACACCCCCCAGGTACGATATTTAAAGGAATATTTCACTTTTTTTTTTACTTTAAGCATCATTAAAATCACTGCTCCCGAAAAAACGTCAGTTTTTAAAAGTTTTTTTTTGCATTGATATAAGTCCCCTGGGGTAGGACCCGATTCCCCAAACCCTTTTTAGGACAATACCATGCAAATTAGCCTTTAAAATGAGCACTTTTGATTCCGAACGTTCGAGTCCCATAGACGTCAATGGGGTTCTAACGTTCGTGCGAACTTTCGGTCCGTTCGCAGGTTCTGATGCGAACCGGACCGGGGGGTGTTCGGCTCATCCCTAGTCCCAAGTACTTGCGGGCAATCTGCTAGCGGTACACCAGCATCGGATTTTAGCAGGCAAATTTCCCTACCCCAGATGCTAAACTGTTGAAAGAAATTCGGTCCCAGCCATCCACATGCTCAGCTTCTGAATGCTAGCTTGGCCAAATTGCTAGCACTGCAACTGCTGCATTTTCAGCTGGTAGACCCCTTTCATGAATTTGTGGAATGTGCAGTACCTCAGTGGCAGGTTCCCAAACGCCATTTTTTTTCTCAGAAGGTCATTCCAGCTCTATACCAGCATGTGGAAGGCAATGTCTTGACCTCGTTGGACAGGGCGGTCAGCAGTAAGGTGCATATTACTGCTGACTCATGGTCCAGCAGGTATGGACAGGGACGTTATCTTTTTTCACGGCACTGGGTAACTCTGCTGGCAGCTGGGAAGGATGCAGGACAGGGTTCAGTATTGTTGGAGCTTGTTCCACCACCACGCCTCCAAAATGCTAGTGGTGATTCTGCCACAGCTCTCTTCTTTACCCCCTCCTCTTCTTCTTCCTCTCTGGCCTCTTCTTCTGCAGATTTCTCCTCTGAACCAGCTGTGCTGGGGTTACGCAAGCACTCAGGCAAAACGATGCCATGCGTTGCTTGAGTTGGTCTGCTTAGGGGACAGGAGCCACACTGGGGCAGAGATTCTGTCAGCTCTGCAGGGGCAGGCGCAAAGGTGGTTGACGCCATGCCAGCTTCAGCCAGGAATGGTTGTATGCGACAATGGCCCAACCTCCTCTCCACCCTCCGACAGGGACACTTGACCCATGTTCCCTGTTTGGCTCACGTCCTGAATTTGGTGGTGCAGCAGTTCTTGAGCAGGTACCCAGGCTTACAGGATCTCCTGAGGCAGGCCAGGAAAGTCTGTGATCATTTCCGTCAGTCATATAATGCCAGTGCTCAGCTGGCTGGCATTCAAATAGAATGCAACCTGCCCAAGAACAGCCTCATTTTTGACATGCCCACCAGGTGGAACTCAACATTGGCAATGCTGCAGTGGCTGCACACGAAGTGGAGGACCATTAATGAGTACCTGTGTGAGTATGGCACCAGGACAGGGTCAGGGGAGCTTGGCTTTTTTTCGCCACGCCAGTGGCTACTGATCAAGGATGCATGCCACGTCCTGTTACCATTTGAGGAGGCCACAAGGATGGTGAGCAGTGACAGTGCATGCATCAGTGATACTGTCCCTCTTGTCTTCCTGTTGGAGCACACGCTTCGTGGAATAATGGACAAGGCACAAGGCACTTGAGGACAAGGCCTCTTTCGGAGGCCTTGCAGAACGTTTGTGCAATGCATTTTCAGAGCCTGGGAGGTTACAATTTCCTGGTGCTGGACAACGTGTTGCTGAGGCTTCATTCAGTCACAGAAAGAGTGGTGGACAAGGTGGCTGGCTGACTGATGCCTTCAGACAATTCTTCAGTCATCAGTGCCCAGGTCTGATCGGTTCCAGTAACCATCGCCAGCGTCTGAATTACATGGTGCAGGAATATCTATGGGCAAGATCAGACTTGGAGATCTTTCCACCAGAACACCCACTGGGTTACTGGGTCTTGAGGACATTCAGTGCTGCTGGAGGCTTTGTAACTGATCACAGAGTGCGCCTGTCCACATATTCTGTTAATCGGCTCACATTCATAAAAATGAATCAGTCTTGGATCACCAGCTACCAAGCAGGTGATGCTGATGTAACCGATTTATTTTTCTATGAATGTGGGATCCCTTGAAGACTGCATATGCTGAGTGACTATCCTATTATGCTGAGTGACTATCCTATTCCTCCTCCATCTTCATGATGATAGCTTCTAGAAATATTTTTGGTTCAGGGCACCACCACCACTGTCTAAGGCCTGTTCCTGCACTCAACAAAAAAATCTGTGAGGCTTTACAGTGTTGTGCCACCACCACCACCACCACCAACACCGCCTAAGGCCCAATTTTTCTTCCCCTGTTTAACAGGGGTGCGTAATTACAACTTTTGATATCATATTTCACAGCAGGGCCTGTTCCTGTGCTCAACTAAAGTATCTGTGAGGCTTTACAGTGTTGTGCCACTACCACCACCACCAACACCGCCTAAAGGCCAATTTCTCTGCCCCTGTTTAACAGGGGCGCGTAATTACAATTTTTGATCTAATATTTCACAGCAGGGCCTGTTCCTGCACTCAACAAAAGTATCTGTAAAGCTTTACAGTGTTGTGCCACCACCGCCTAAGGCCCAATTTTTATGCCCCTGTTTAACAGGAGCGCGTAATTGCAATTCTTGATATAATATTTCACAGCAGGGCCCGTTCCAGCGCCCACCAAGAGTAACTGTGAGGGCTTACGGTGTTCTGGTACCACCAACACCTAAGGCCCAATTTTCCGCAGAGTGTATAGGGCAGGCCGTATAGTATATACAGGCGGTCCCCTATTTTCAAACATCCGACTTACAAACGACTCCTACTTACAAACGGAGGGAGACAACAGGAAGTGAGAGGAAATCTACCTCTAGGAAGGGAAATTTTCTCCTGTAAGAGTTAATATGGGAAAAAGATGTCTCCACTGATGCTTTATTATCATCAATCCTTTTTTCCCTAAAAAAAACAAATTTTCAAAATCCAATTGTCATTTGGACAGAAAGTGAGGTGAAATCTTCTCAAAAGGGGCACAGACAGCAAAACAAATGTTACAGGGGTGATGATAACCCTTCCCTATGTTATCCAAAAAGCTTAAATGCACCTGTTCCAAATTACAAACAGATTCAACTTAAGAAGAAACCTACAGTCCCTATCTTGTTTGTAACCCGGGGACTGCCTGTATACTGCTGCTGTTCAGAGTATATAGAGCCTGGGGGCCCCACACCTTTTTTTAAATTTGGGTGCGGGGTTCCCCTTAATATCCATACCAGACCCAAAGGGCCTGGTAATGGGCTGGGGGGGGGGGGGCAACATTACATTACAGCCTCAAGCAGTTTTAAATGACTTTTATTCCTTTAGAAATGTAATTTTGCTGCAGGGACTGTTCTAAACACAGGAACAATGTGCCACTTTACAGGCATACTATAGTCACCCCCCAGGCACAATATTTAAAGGAATATTTCACTTTTATTGTTTCACTTTAACCACTTACCGACCGGCTCCTGTACATATACGTCGGCACTTTGAAGATGGATATCTCGGTAACGGCAGCAGCTGCTGCCACAACCGAGGTATCCATCTTTACAGGAGCCAGTTGCGGGTTCACCGCAAGATCACCGTTATCGGCAGCGGGAGAGGTGCCACTCCCCCTCCCGCTGCTCTCCCGCGCCCTCCGCTGCTTACCGGAGCCGTCGGTAGTGGCGGAGGCGATCGGGACCTTTCAGTGCCTGGGTATGGAGACGAGTGAGGCTAATATGGCTGCCACCCGTCTCCATACCATTGGACGGCTGAAGCGACGTCATTACGTCAGCTCCGCCCACTCCGCTCCGCATATTTTTTTAATGTCATTTTTTCAAACTACTTTTTTTTTTTTTTTTGCATCTTAATCCAAATATGAGATCTGAAGACTTTTTGACCCCAGAACTCATATTTAAGAGGACCTGTCATGCTTTTTTCTATTACAGGGGATGTTTACATTCCTTGTAATAGGAATAAAAGTGACACCATTTTTTTTTTAAACAGTGTAAAAATAAAAAAAAAATATTGTAAAATAAATAAAAAAAAAATAAAAAAATTTTAAACCCCCCCGTCCCGACGAGCCCGCGCGCAGAAGCGAACGCATACGCGAGTAGCACCCGCATATGAAAACGGTGGTCAAACCACACATGTGCGGTATCACCGCGAACGGTAGAGCGAGAGCAATAATTCTAGCCCTAGACCTCCTCTGTAGTGCAAAACATGCAACCTGTAGAATTTTTTAAACGTCGCCTATGGAGATTTTTAAGGGTAAAAGTTTGACGCCATTCCACGAGCAGGCGCAATTTTGAAGTGTGACATGTTGGGTATGAATTTACTTGGCGTAACATTATATTTCACAATATAAAAAAAATTAGGGCTAACTTTACTGTTGTCTTATTTTATATATAATGTTTGGGGGTTCTAAGTAATTTTCTAGCAAAAAAAAACTGTTTTAAACATGTAAACACCTAAAATCCAAAACAAGGCTAGTCCTTAAGTGGTTAAGCATTAATAAAATCACTGGTCCCGAAAAAATGGCTGTTTTTAAAACTTTTTTTGCATTGATACATGTCCTCTGGGGCAGGACCTGGGTCCCCAAACACTTTTTATGTCAACAACTATTAGCCTTTAAAATTAGCACTTTAGATTTTTCACGTTCGAGTCCCATAGACTTTAACGGTGATAGCACAAATTTTTTGCCTGTTCGCATATTCTGCCGTGAACTGAACCAGGGTGTGTTCGGCTCATCCCTACTAGAGATCCTGCCAGTAATAACCATTCTTATTGAAGACTGACAACACTAAGTTGCAGTATTGCAATTATCAGCATTGTTGTCAGCTTGTTACATGTGATCCTTCACTTAGTCTCTTATCCTTCACTTAGCCTCTTAAGTGCTATACATTTTCTTTTCAGTGTAGCTCCCCCTACCCCTGGGTAGTGGTGGTAGTCATCTAAGTCTCTTGGTGGGCTAGCATTTCAAACTTCAGGGTTAAATCCTTGACTCTTTGCAGGGTGAGAAAAAAATTCGGCACCAGTCATTTTAGGAATTTTGGGTTAGGGCACAGGATACCCCCGAAATACTAAAAATATTCAAAATCCCATTTACAGTCAAGACAGAAGAAGGCACTCTGAATTCTTTTTTTTTAAAACAATAGTTTTTTATTGGTTTTCACATTGTTTACAAAGTAATATGCATTATGTATCATTCACATTTGTACAGAGTGATCGACATTTATAGACCTTACTACAAACGCAGAATATCAAAATTAGAGTAGAATAGTTGAGCTACATACACAGATATTGATTCTATCCCTATGAAAAGGCCAAGCCTGTCACCCCATTTGGGTTCACACTGTGATCAGGCTTTCTGCTGGACTAATAAGAGGTAGCCCACTTTGGACCTTGATGAGGGTCCATGGAGATAGACTGTTACTTAAGCTCTCAATAAATTTTGACCTTAACCAATAACAAATGTAGATTGTCATTTTAATTGCAAGGTAAACATTACCTAACTAACATACTGGCGCCATTTCTTTGCAATTGAAATATGCGCAGCAAACAAAATGTGGATAACTACTTTCCTCATTAATGGAGGGAAATTCTCGATACCTAAGCTTAATAAAGCAAAGGCAGGGCTGAGAGCATAGTTTATTTTGGTAATATTTAGAATGAGTGACTGGAGTGACTGGATTTCTGTCCAGAAAGGCTGTATAGCTGTACAATTCCAAATTATGTGGTGAAGGCTACCAGGAGAGTGACAGTTTCTCTAACAGTGAGATGGGATACTAGGATTCATTTTATTTAATCGTAGTGGTGTAATGTACCATCTATGTAAGAGCTTTTGTGCATTGTCCCAGTGATCCACACAAGCTGAGGATCTGTGATTATATTTAATAGCTTCATGCTATTGAGACATAGAAAATTCTTTTTGCAATTCATGTTCCAATTTCAGCATGCTGGGTAGTTTGGATTGTAAATATAGGGGGGTGGTAAACGTCTAGAATAACGCTATTCCTTTATGTTTGTTGGAAGGTTTACTTATGAGGAAGTCCCATAAAATGTGTGGTATTTCTATAGGTCGGGCTGGGTTTTTGCTTGTGTAGTGGTGTATTTGGTATATTCTATATCTGTCTACTGTACTCTGTTGACTTAGAACAGGCGTGTAGAAGTTTTACCCCAGTTTCCTCCAGGCCTGGACCAAGAAATTTGGGATTAGATATTCGTAGGTTGCTAGTGGGATTTGGATTTTCCTAATTGGGGTGTTGGTAAAATGATTATGTACTAAAGAGGACCAGGCATCAATAGTGGCTTGGATGGTTGGGTATGGTGGGACTTTTGGTTTATGATGAATACAGGCAGCGATTGCCAGCGCAGGGAGGTCATGACCCGGTGTAACAGTGTGTTCAATATGTGACCATCGATTGTCTGTTTGACAGGAGAACCAGTAACGCATTTGGTCTAATACTGCAGCTCTATAGTATATGTGTGCATTAGACAGGCCTACTCCACCTAGATGTTTAGGTTTGTAAAGTTGCGCTAAGGCAATTCTGGGTTTTTTTCCTCCCTATATAAATTTTTTCAGATAGTTCTCTAGTTGGGTAAAAAATTTCTGGGGAATTGGGATGGGCAGTGTCCTGAAGTAGTATAGGAGTTTTGGCATCACTTGCATTTGGTATGCAGCTATCCTCCCCAACCAAGTGAGGTGTAGAGTATTGATTTGGTTTAGTTCTTCTTCTATTTTAGCTAACATAGGTGGATAGTTGTGTGAGTAGGTGCGTGATTGAGGGGAGGTCCCAGTTGCAAGGAAATATATTTTTTAATTTAGTTTTGTTTTCTTTAGGTACATTGAGAGTGAGTGCGTAACATTTGGATGTGTTGACTTTGTAAAGGGAGACCTGTCCAAATTTATGTAATATTGATTTGATGGTGGGTAAGAATGTTGTTGGATTGGATAAGGAGAGAATGATGTAGTCAGTGAATAGACCTATTTTATGGCTATCAGAGCCGACTTTGATGCCTTCTATTTTGTTGCTGGATCTAATATATTCCACTAGTGGTTCAATGATCAATGAAAAAATAAATGGGGATAGTGGGCATCCTTGAGGGGTACCATTGGATAGTGTAAAAGGGTCAGAGAGTAAGCTAGAGGAATATACTCTAGCTGTAGGGTTAGAGTAAAAGGACATAATTGCAGAATAAATTAGGCCTGAAATTCCAAACTTGTGTAAGGTTCTGGACAGGTATCCCCAATGGACCCTATCGAAGGCCTTTTCTGCGTCTAGAGCTAGAAACATACTAGGATGCTTATTGAGTTCTCCTAGGCGCAAGAGGTCCAACATCCTCCTATTCCCATCCATTGCTTGTCTGCCCTTTACAAAGCCAACTTGATCCAGACCTATAGGAGAGGCGGTTACGTCCATTAATCTATTTGCTAATATTTTGGTGTATATTTTTAGATCTGAGTTCAATAGAGGTATGGGCCTAAAGTTTTGTGGAGTTGATGCATCCTTACCAGGTTTAGGTAGAGTAATGATTATAGCTTGAAGCATCTCTGTTGGGAAGAAGCTGTCATGTTGAAAATTTTTACCAATTCGGGGGAAAGGAGGGCAGAGAAAGCCTTGTAGTATTCAGTGGAAAAGCCGTCGGCACCTGGTGATTTGTGCATGGGTAGTGATTGGATAACTGATTCCAATTTTGTAAGTGTGATGGCTGCATTCATTTTTAGTAGTGAAGCTTTATCTATGGAGGGTAGATGGATGCTTTGTAGGAATTCCTTAATCTCTGTGTCTGAGGGCTGGTGAGTAAGTGGGTCTGCTTTGAGATTGTATAGGAATTCATAATAGTCCTTAAATGTATTGGCAATGTCTTTGGGGTTTTGGTACATTACATTAGTATGGTGGTGTCTAATGTGCTTGATATTGGAGCGTGCCTGTTTTTTTTTTTAGTTGGGAAGCTAGTAATTTGCCTGCCCTGTTGCTTTGAGAGTAATAGGAGACTTTCAGTCTTTTAAAAAAGGTGTCATAATCTTCTCTAAGTTCCTGTCTTAGTTCTTCACGGCAAGTAGTGAGGCGTTTAAGTATTTCATTAGATGTGTTATCAGGGTCCTTGTGTTTTGCTTCTAAATTTGCTATATCCTCATGGAGTTGTGACATACGCTGCATTTTCCTTTTTTTTTCCCTAGAGGCCATTTGTATAAGGGCACCCCTAGCAAATGCTTTGTGTGCGCACCATGTTGTCATAGGGGAACATTCTCCATTGTTATTGAATTGAAAGAATTCCGTAATTTTCACTGCCATCTCATCCCTGAGTTTTGGGTGCGATAGGAGGAAGATATTATTATGCCACAGTGGCCTGTGGGAGGTTTTGTTGGCATCCACAATCTCAATAGTCACGGGAGCATAGTCTGACCATGTGATACTGTGGATGTCAGCATTCTGGACATTTTGCAAAGTATACATGTCAGTAAGAAAAAAGTCAATTCTCGAATAGCTATTATGCACAGCTGAATAGAATGTGTAGTCTCTCTCGGTAGTCTTGAGGCAACGCCAGGGGTCATAAAGCCTTTCTTCGTGGCACAGCGAACCTAGAGCAGGTCTTCGCCTAGAGGCCACCGAGGACACATGTAATTCTGTGTTCATAACCATATTGAAGTCACCACAAATTATTAAATTACCTTTTTGCAAATTTTTTGCCATTCTAACTACCTTACGAATAAACCTTAATGATCTAACATTAGGTGCGTACATGTTTACCAGGGTATAAGTGATATGGTCCAGTTCTGCGATTATGATTAGATAGCGTCCTTGGGGATCAGCATGTTCCTGTAAAAGAGAAAAGGTTAGAGTGTCCTTAACAGCGATCAATAGTCCCATTTTACTTGGAGGTGTGATTGGCCGTAAATACATGCGGAAACTTGGCATGAGTACATTTTGGAGACTTTCAACTTGCGAAGTGAGTTTCTTGTACACAAATGATATCACATTTCGCTTCCATGGCTGTTTTCCAGAGGGCTCTTCTCTTATAGGGGCTGTTCAAGCCTCTCACATTGTATGACATCAGTTTAAGATTCATTCCAGTGGAAGGTTGCGCAGCATTGCCATCTAGTGGTAGGTCTTGGCAGTGGGAGTGAGTCGTTAGGTATGTCCAGTATGCATAGGATCCGAGGTAGTAAAGCCCTTGTAATTTTCAGCACAAACATATTAACCGAACAAACTTGAACAATTGATAACTGAAGAGATGCAAGCCACATGTCTTGTGGGTAGAAGGTTACGGAAGTCATCTCGTAACTAGAGTAGGGGGGAAAAAAAGAGAGATAAACACGTGATCAGCCAAACAGCGGGTGCTGTGATCAAAAATTACAACTTTCGATAAAGTTGTAAATCACCGTAGATTGCAATTTGATTGCTGTAAGTGGAGAACAATCAGATGGAGAGATGCCATAAAGTAGTACAGTCTGGAGTAGATTTTTACTTATACTTCCTTGATGTGTGTTGATTGTTGCGTTTATCATAGTGTTGATTAGGGTCCGCTGGAACTGCATCTGCGGGAAGTAGTCGCCATTTACAGAGAAGTTCCAGAAGTTCCAAAAGTTTGGCTGGGAATCCCCATTTGTAGAGGATTTTATGGTTGCGCAGGATTTTGGTAATAGGGACCAAATTGTGCCTGGCTGTCAAGGTGGCTTGTGACAGATCTGCATAGAGTGCGATTCCAGCAAATGGATCAGGAAGGGAAGGGTGTTGTCTGGCGTAGCGCATCAATTGATCTTTCATGTGGTAGAAGTGGATTCTTGCTATGACATCCCTAGGGATTTGTTCAGGCAGGAAGGATGGTTTTAGTAATCTGTGGGCCCTGTCAATAGTGATATCTGCTGGGCTTAAAGATGGGAGGGCAGTCATCATTAGCTTTTGCAGGTAGGCAGTGATCTCTGCTGGTTTAACAGTCTCGGGGACCCCCTAAATTTGGTATTGTTCCTGCGGGACCTGTCTTCAATGTCCGCCATTTTGAGACGCATGGCTCTGATTTCTTCCTCTACTTCAAAGTGAGCATCTACAAGCTTGTTGTGTGCCAGGGTGAATTCCTCCATTTTGTGCTCCACATACTCCACTCTGTCACTGACTGCAGATACCTCCATCTTTGTATGCTTTGTGGCTATTTAGGTGCGCTATGAGCCGCTGTGGAACACCCGGTGTGACAGAGCTCTCCTCTCACACGTCCATCTGCTCTGGCTGCTGGCTCCGCCTCCCCACTCTGAATTCTTCTGACTGCAGAGTAGCTTAAAGGTAGCAAGCCTATTCCTTAGATGACCCACCAGAACTTCCAACAATAATATTATCAAAACTTTATTTACCTCTGTGCTTCCTTATCTAACCTAAAAGTGGTCAACTAAGCTGCTGTGCTTATTATCAGTAATGATGATAAATTAATGCTGTTAAGGTAAAGCCAAGCGCTCCTATGCCCCGTACACACGGTCGGACTTTGTTCGGATATTCCGACAACAAAATCCTAGGATTTTTCCCGACGGATGTTGGCTCAAACTTGTTTTGCGTACACACGGTCGCACAAAGTTGCCGGAATTTCCGATCACCAACAACGCGGTGACGTCAAGAATGTACGACGAGACTAGAAAAGGCCAGTTCAGAACCAAGCGCGGCACCCCTTGGACTCCTTTTGCTAATCTCGTGTTAGTAAAAGTTTGGTGAGAGACGATTCGCGCTTTTTCAGACTCGTGGCTTTCAGATCGTTTTCTACGGTTCAGTTTGTGCTTGTGGGTTTGTATCTGCTCTTCAGTGCGTGCAAGCAAGTTCTGCGTGACTTTCATTAGTCATTGTGTTCTTGTTCGTTCATTACTGTTTTTCCGGTCGCTCTTTACAGGCCTTGCTGTTCTTCAGTGCATTCTGTTACTTCGTTCTGAGCAGCCGACCGTTTTCTAGCCATGTTTCGTATACGTACTCCTCGTAGAGTTCATGCTGTGCGGGGGCTTGGTGTTGGGGTCCTGACCTTGACACAAGTCCAGTCCATGAACAGGGTGGGGAGGAGTTCATGGACCAAGAATTGGTTGCTTCAGCGTGACCAGTTCTGTCATATGCCTTTGCTCCATGAGATCCGTGAGAATAATCCTGATGATTTAAGGAACATTCTCAGGATGACGGACCCCATATTTCACCGTCTGCTGGTTTCGCTGACCCCTTATACCAGCAGGCAGGATACCTGCATGAGGCAAGCCATCACCCTGAAGCAGAGGCTGGTCGCTACCCTGCGGTACTTGGCGACAGGAAGAAGCCTGCAGGACCTCAAGTTCTCGACAGGCATCTCCCCCCAGGCTCTGGGGATCATCATCCCAGAGACCTGTTCTGCCATCATCCAGGTCCTGCAGAAGGAGTATATGAAGGTAAGATTTTTATCCTTTAATATCACATTTTATTGTATTTAATGTTTGCTAAGATATTGTATTTCTTTCCTCATTCCCTAATTACCATGAATGTGATATGCTGTGAATGTGCCCTTTGTCCTCATGCATGTTGGATTTTATGTAATTTTTTTTTAGTCCTTCATACATATCTGCCTTCACTTACCTCCCCAACATGCTCTCCTGCCCCTATATTCACCTCATGTAGTCACTTAACAATGTATTTTATCAGCTCCATAGTAGTGCTTTACCCCAAACACCCCCTAAAATGTTTAGAAATGTGATTTGTGCTTTAAATTCAGACAGAGTGCCAGAGGCTTTTTTTTGTAGTGTCCCCAAATCATTTTTCTAAACCCTCCCTCCCCTCAACTGCTAAGTCAGCTGATCCCAATTCTCTATCTATCCTCAATCATCTATCTGCTGTCTTTGCCAAACCAATACACACTATACCCATCTCTTTACTGGTCAGATTTATGGATGAATTCCCCAAAGCATATAGTGCAAGGGCCTGCCTGTATACTTTCCAATGGTACTGTTTAAAGTTTTTGTATTCTATTATTATCTTGATAGGTAATATCAGAATGTCCAAATGTGCTCAAATGTGTACAGTGTATATTTATATCTTTGTATTATGACACTTCTTACCTGTCCAGTGGGCTGCCAATAGTGTAAATAAGGAGGGGCTGTTCCAAGTAATACCCTGTATTTAGGCATTCATCTCTCAATGAAGTGAAGAGGGTTACCTGTCCAAGATTCCACCCCCCCCTATAATGTTAGAAATGGCCCATGAGAGGGGGGGAGGGGGAATATGATAGGTATACCTTATACTTTGGTGTTAATTTCCCCTTAATAAATGCTATCTGGAGGTTGTCCAAGAATGTTTGTGCCTAATCTGCTTGCCATGTTTATGTGCAAAAATAGTAATTTATTTTTGTTTTCCTCAACAGTTTCCTTCCACGCCACAGGAATGGCAGACTGTGGCCTCCCACTTTGCCCAGCGGTGGGACTTTCCTAACTGCGGAGGGGCAATTGATGGGAAACATGTCCACATCGTCCCACCACCCAACTCGGGGTCGTACTATTTCAACTATAAGGGGTTCAATAGTACTGTTATGTTGGCGGTGGTGTCGGCTAATTACGACTTCTCGTATGTGGACGTGGGGAAGAATGGCCGGATGTCCGATGGTGGAGTCATCGCCCAGACGGAGTTCTACAGGCGTCTCCAGAATGGCAGCTTGGACTTGCCACCTCCAGAGGACAATGTGGAAGGACTCCCATTCGTCTTCATTGCGGATGAAGCATTTGCGCTGGGGGACCATCTTATGTGGCCATTCCCGATGAGGACCCTCACCCCGGAACAGAGGGTTTTTAATTACTGGCTGGCCAGAGCCAGAAGAGCGGTGGAGAACACATTTGGAATCATGGCCAGCCAGTTCTGCCTTTTTTTGACACCCATCCATATGGCGGAGTATAAACTTAATCATCTAATCCTGGCATGCTGTGTTCTCCATAACTTTTTACGCAAACATTCTGCCAACTATGCTGGCTCAATTGGGCCTGAGGCCAGAGTTCTACATGATACAACCCTGACGGCGCTTGAAAGTGGCCGTCCTGGCTTGCCCTCCCTGAGTGCCCATGATGTCCGGTTAAGATACCTTGAGTTCTTTGCGGGTAGGGGGGCCATCAACATGCCAGACAATTTGTGAAGCATTTATCAAATAAAAGAAAAAGCTAATCTTTGGTGACATTTACTGCTTGTGTTTGTTTTAGCTGACCCTGACAGCAATGTGGGGAGTCCTGAAAATGGCGTGATTGTGTAACCTTATACAAAGCACTATTGGGTGTTATTTACTAAAGGCGTATACACTTTTTATACTACAAGTGCACTTGAAACTGCACTGAAACTGCACTTGTAGTGCAAAGAGGATTTGCCCTTAGGAAATAACCACCATTTTCTCAGAAAACAGCAATTACATCACCACAAAAGTGTTGTAGCGTTGAGACAATAATCCACACATTCTTGATTATCAAACTTTTTAATACCTGCACAATCACATGTGCATTTAGAAAAGGTTTTTAAAACAAACCAACATGTTTGTTGTATAACAATTTTTGGGGTGGCATTATCAAAAATAGAAATGTCCATTTACGATAAAACAGGCCTGTGTAAACCAACAAGAAAGACAAAAATCTTAAATTTACAAAGTTCACATATGGTAAAACTTGAAGGAAATATCAGACATGAGTATTTAGGAACTGTGTTTGAAATTGCGTTCAGATGGGGTGAAGTCACCCCTTGAAAAGCCAAATTTGGAAGATGCACACCAATTTACGAATGTCAACATGTGCTAGCTGCCATCACGGGGGATCAAGGGACGTGTTTTGTGGGAGCAACCCCTTCCTCACCGCTACTTTATTATTGAGGAAGGGGTTGCACCCCCAAAACGCGTCCATTGATCTCCCTTGATGGCAGATAGCACATGTTGGCACACTGTGTACATCCTCCAAATTTGGCTTTTCGAAACATCACTCAAAAACTTTTAAGATTGTAGCACACAAAAAAAAGAAAGTGATTTTGTGGGGTTTTAAATTCGCCCCAAAACATCAATGATGTTATTATTTTTTTGAATAACATCATTGATTTTTTTCTTGAGGTTTTCCAATTCTAAATTACACCCCATGATCTCCCCGATCAGGATCTGGGCACTTTCTGATGTGAAAGGATCTCGATCCATAACATCACGATCACTTAAAAAGAGAGAAACCAAACAAAAACAGGTATCAAAAATCTGCCAGCATCCATCTTACCTGAGTCTGTGGTCGCAGACACTCACCTGTTGTGGTTCCAATTTCCACCACATCTTCTTCCTCCTCCTGCTCAGCTTGTGTTTGGGGTATTTCCCCTTCTTCCAGAGGTGGGGGGTCTCTGGTCTCCTCAGATGAGGGATATCCTCCGAGTCTTTTCTCCCCTATGTAAAACAAAAATGGTATAATTAGCACACAGATATTTGATGGCAGAACTATAATTAGGAAACATTGCTTGGAAGTGGGGTACAATTGTCAATTTTAGCAGAGTTCCAAGATGTAGCTTTTTTAGTGTCCTTTGTCAAGCTGCAATACTTTACCTGTTTTTTTACAAGCTTCACAGGTGGAGACCCTCCTATAGTATACACTGGAGCACCTGTGTGCTCCCCCTAATAAAAATGGTGTTGTGTCCCACACTAGTGCTCCAGTGTCCAGATGTGAAAACAGCTGCTCAGTGTCCTCTCCTTACACAGAATCTAGTTTGCATTTCATTCTAGTAACAAAGTCATCTACACAACCAAATATTTTTCTTACAAGTAGGCCCTAAAAAATGTAGGAAAATGCATATGGCCTAAACAATGGTGTTTTAGAGGCCGAAATAAAAATGTTTGATACGAACGAATAATGGGCCCATGAACATTAAAATTGCCATTTTAAACTGTACAACAATTAAGAAATGCATATGGAGCAGCACAAACGTAATAAAGACAAAAAGAATAGGAACACAGCACAACTACTTACTTTTTTGCAGCACTCTCCGGATCTTTCTGTACTGCTCGGGCTCTCTTAATTTCAGGTCCGACCACCGCTTCCTAAACTGATCTTTCGATCGTCGTACCCCGAAATTCTGGTGCAGACTTTTGACAACTTTCACAATGATCTTGGCCTTTCTGATATTGGGGTTGGGGTAAGGTCCATACTTTCCATCATAGCCGGCCTTCTTCAGGATGTCCACCATCTCCAACATCTCCCCAAAGGACATATTTGTGTCCTTAAATCTTCTCCTTCTGGATCGGGACGTGTCCGGATCCGGGCTTTCCCCCTCCTCCTCCTCGTTCCTGTAATTAGCACGCACCTGCTGTGTATCCGCCATTTGCTCTTCCCCCACTGCGCAGAACGAAAAGGGGCGGGGAATAGACTAGAAAGAACATCAGGGGCGGGCGGAGTTACACGAATGCGCAATGTGTATAAAGCGTACCACACGTGCTTATTACGTACGATCTGTGAGCGGAGGAAGGAGCATTGGAGGCGCCGATCATAAGAACGATCATAAGAACGAAGGTAAGAGACATACTTGTGCCTATACTGCTTCTACATTGAGACCTATATTGTAACAAGATTAGGAGAGTTTGGCCTGACATTAGGGTTAGTCTTGTGTTGTGTCTTGCAGTGAAAATGGATATCTTTCAAGATAATGACTTCATGGCAATATTCATTGACATGTTCAGGGAGCTGCCTTGTCTGTGGGAGATCACCAGCCACATTACAGGAACCAAACAAAGAGGAAGGCAGCACTGGATCAATTGTTGGAAATTGTGAAGCAGGTGATCCCCACGGCAGACATCACATATTTGAAGATCCTAATTGGTGGCCTGAGGAGCACATATGTAAGGGAGCGCCAGAAAGTCCACGATTCGCAGAGATCCGGAGCAGCAGATGACATCTATGTCCCCAGGATGTGGTACTATGACAGGCTGCATTTTCTGGCAGGCCAGACTGAACCCAGGTCATCCCTCTCCAGTCTTCCTTCAATGCTTCCTTCCCCTCCAGCTGAGGCTTCTGATGCCCAACCTGGGCCTTCCAGGCAACAACATGTGGAGGAGCCCAGATTGAGCCAGGTATAGCATTCCTCTAAATATTGCTGGTTGTCCAATCAATGATGTTACCTAGATGTTAGTTTGGAGTACTAATTTATGATTGTGATTGATGATGCAAAAACTAAAACCATGTCCTTTTTCAAACACAGGGAAGTCTCAGCCAGGAGGTAGCCAGGCCGAGCCGGCTGCCTGATCTGCAGGTCCCTCCCCTACACCTGGAAAGAGAAAGTGGCAGGAGGAGGAGTGCCCTAGAGGAGGCTGCCATAGGCATCTTTTGGAGGGCTACAGAGGCCCTGGTAGCACCACACACCTTGGAGGATGACTTCGCTGCCATCATTGCCTCTAAAATGCAGAGGATGGAGGAGGGACAACAACTCATGTGTGAGTCGTTAATATTGGAGGCTATTAATAAGGGAATGAGGGCCCAAATTACATCTGATACACACCTTTGTGAACTCACACATGGTCCTCCTCCTCATCCTGCAGGTCCTCCTCCTCCTTCTCCTCCTAGTCCTCTTCCTGTTCCAGGTCCTACTCCTCCTCCTGCCACATCTCCAACAGCAGAGCCACAGACAGGAAGGAAGTGTGGAAGGAAGACCAGAAAGTGAGGACCCTGGATCCAGTCTGGTCGGCCAAAAGATGCAGCCTCTTGTGGTACCACAGCCTGGGGACACAGATGTCATCTGCTGCTATCCGGATCTCTGGGACTCTGGACCAGATTGCCCTCGCTTACATATGGACTCCTCAGGCCACCAATTTTGATGTTCAAGAATGAATTGATGTCTGCCCTGGTGGTCCCAAGCTTTGCTAATTTCTCATGTTTATCCAGCGTTGCCTCCCTCTTTGTTTGGTTCTGAGCCCTTAATAAAGGATTTTTGGTTTGAATTATACTTGCCTATGTGTGTTTTACTTCAAAAAGGACAGTTTGTTTGTGAGGATTCAGGTACATTTCAAAAATACAATGTGAAATTAACAAGGGACACCAACAACAAACAATCTCCTTGAGATTAAATAATAAAAGATATCAATGGTGTTGTAGTAACTTGACACACAAAACAGACACAAAAATAGTCTGGAGTAAAACTAAAAATAACATTAAACAAAGATCAGCCTTTGAAAAAATACAAACATAAAATCTAAAAGAAAAATGGTTTTAAATAAAAAAAATAAAAAAAATTATGTCAGATGTGACAAATAACAATATATTCAGGGAATCCCAAGAAAAAAAAATAAGTTTGTGAGAAGTGTGTGTGTGAATATGAGCAGCAAAATTCTTGTCACATTATAAAGAAGAAGAGAGTGCACTGTATTAAACCATTTTTAACATTGCAGCGTGATGAAAGTGCTGTATCCATTGCGAACGCTAATTTTACCAGACCGAGCTGTTCCGTGTCGGAATTTCTTCTGAGCATGCGTGGCACTTTGTGCGTCGGAAAAGGCCACACATGGTCGGAATTGACGTGATCGGATTTTGTTGTCGGAAAATTTTATAGCCTGCTCTCAAACTTTGTGTGTCGGAAAATTCGATGGAAAATGTCCGATGGAGCCCACACACGGTCGGAATGTCCGACAACACGCTCCGATCGGACATTTTCCATCGGAAAATCCTACCGTGTGTATGGGGCACTAGTGTTCTCAAACTTAATAAATACTAACAATGTATAAAATTTGTCTAAACCACCAAACACCAATTGAAATAGTACATCAACAATTGAAATTATAACAAACATAATCTACAATAGCCAAATATAAGTACAAATAAGAATGTACATATCATAAAAAAAGACCCCGCTCTGAAACAATTCCTCATCTTCAAAGACCATGTCCTTGGTGCAAAATATGTTTCAACAGTTTCCAATTACTCCGCAGTGTCCTCTCCCAATGTCATGAATTGCTGGTGAATGCTTATCCCTTAGGGTTTATGCTGTGGTAAGCAACTCATGAGATTTGGGGAAGACACAAAGGAGTAATTGGAAACTGCTGAAACACATTTTGCACCAAGCTCATTTTTTTTCAAGGACATGGTCTTGGAAGATGAGAATTGTTTTAGAGTGAACTCTATTTTATGATATGCACATTTCTATTTGCACATATAATTGCAGATTGCAGATATTACAGATTATGTTTGTTATCATTTCAATTGTTGATATATATAATTTCAATAGCTTTTTGATTGTTTAGACACTTTATATAACTAGTTAGCATTTATTAACCAGGAGCGCTGGACTGTACACTTTCAGAACTTCCTACAATGGGGTTGATTTACTTCAAGTAAAGCTTCACTTTACAAAGACTTTTTCTTTAACCAATCACATGCAAGGAAAATAAAAATAAAACATAATTTTAGCTTACACATGATTGGCTGATGGAGGCCAGCAGAGCTTCCTCTTATTTACTAAGCTGTGGAGCAACTGCACTTGTAAAGTGCACTGTCTATTTACCTTTAGTAAATCAACCCCAATCAATGTCCACAGCTTCTACTCATCTTTTCTGGACTCTCTTACAGTAAGTGGATGAAGTTTCACCCCAGTGTTCCAATCTAGGTGATTGCCTTCTTGTTACAAGTCCCCTGGATTTAGACTCCATCAGGACAGCAGGAAGTTTCCGGCACCGAGGCTTGAGCCTCTGCTGCAAAGCAGATGCTCCCTAGGCAGCAAGCCTGGGAAAAAGAGAAACAGAGTTACACACACCTCCTAACCAGGCAGAGCCCCTGGACCAACATAGCATTTTAAGGTCACTCCAAATATTTATGCCCTTCCCCAATATTAACGAATTGCAATAAACCTCCTAATGGTTGTCCAGGGAGACATATTTATTCAAAACTCAGGTTATTGGGGTTAGGGACACAACTGCTTACAACAGGGTGTTCCTACATCAATAAAGGGTCAGTCCACTTAAAAGTGTTACCTGTGTTAAATTGTTATAGCAATGAAAACCCCTTGCCGTAATTCCTGTCTATTCCCATCCACTGTGGAGTTGTGGGTGTTCCCACCCATTTTGGTGTATTCCTATTCTCTTTGTTATATTTTAATGGAGTAAGTAGTATCCTCTTGATCTTTCTGTGCACAGAGAAATTACCATTGGTGATTTAACTATTAAGCATCCACCAAAACTTAAATATCAGATTTGACCCTTTAAATAATTTTATCTACAGATTCATTTTGGGGAGTAAAGCTTCCCCAGGTTTTCATTCTGTACTTACAGCCACAGAAGGTATATACGTTTTTAGATTTGTTTTCTGAAAGTATTTTTAGAGACAATGACATGTATTGGAATTTTCTATAATATTTCTATGTTCTGTAATTTGCTTTTGATCTATTCTATTATTTTATTGGTATACATGTTGGCATCTGCTGGAAAATATGACATTGACATCTGTAAGTGATCTCAGACTTCAATATAGAAAATAGTTTCATCCTGTGTTCATTGGTCCTCTGTGGAAATGCTAGTCCATAGCTTTATCTTTCCTTTCACGATGGTCTCTTATTCTTCAAAGGAAACGAGTATTTGATTTTCTCGGCTTCTCACACTGCAAGTCATTATTTGCTATTGGTATTGTCCTAGCTAGGCTACTGGCTAAAGGGCATAACATCATTCAATGTCTGAGGGTTACACAGATGATTTGTTTTCCCTTTGAAAAGGTGACAAGGACACTCTCTTTGACTTCAGAAGTACCTTGGTGTCTTCTTGACGTTCTCATTCAAGTTTGATTGTAAGTTCATTAGTTGTCACTGCTGCTCTAGAGTCTTATGACATGGTGAATTCAAGACAAAACAAGCAACTGAGAAAATATACATCATGGATCTCACTGGTAGCTTTTCCCCACTAATAGCTTTTTTTTTCCAGATATATTTTTAACGTGCACAAGCAAATGTGTGCCATTCACCAAACAGCATGAAAAAAAACATAAAAAAAACACATTTATACTATGACAAATTACAGAGAATTTTCTTTTAAAATGTCTATTCTATCTTTCCTAATTTTTTGTGCCAACACATAGAGAAGGCATATTTACAAAGCAGTGAATGTGACATTCACTGAATTTTCTATTATATCCACATACTCAACCAGTACTAAAGTTCAAATATGTGATACAAATAATAAATGCAATGTTTCAAAGTTCAACATCTTTCTGAGTAACTGTTTATTATTCACCACACAAAAATGTCAGTGGAAATGGATCCACTGCCTTTAACCAGGTAAAATATCAACAACACTGCATGTTTTTTAAACTCCCTATTAGATATGCACTAACTGTATTATCTGCTACCACCTTCACAAAGGCTTGTGGACCTCAAATTATAAAGGTCGGATTTGCAATTTCACTAGATCTCTTATTGGAATAAATAAATTCTGGGCTCATCTTTACACACAGGGTAGGTACCATAAATTAGCACAATGATGTCACTGGCTTGACCTTGCTCTATGTATTTTGTCAAAGAACTTCACCAGAAGCATTCATCATTCACAAAACATTCACTGGTGGTAGATCATTCATTCTATGAACATACATTTGCAGTGAATGTCACATTCACTATAGAAAACAGTCAACTGCTTTAGGTCTAGTAAAAATGATATACACAAATATAGAACAATCCCAGGAATATAGTGATATAAAGTGCTTGTGCTAAAAGTTAATATATCCATGCATCAATGTGCTCAGACTTGGGTGCCCCACATAGATGTAAACTCACTCCCTGGAGTTGGCCAACTATCGCTAGTATAATCCTTTATGCATGTGGGGAGACCCCTGTAGAGATCCGCTGCTGGCGTCTCATGCAGTGCAATTCCTCATACATATAAACAAACCAAAAGAATCCTTATTGCACAAAATATTGTTCCAAAACGTTTATTAAAAGCATTTAAAAGTATAAAGTATCACTCACATGGTAGCCTCCCTGGCAGTATGATTATGTCAGATTTTTGCGTCTCAATTATTTTGCATAGAAATTTGGCGTTTTATATTGTAGGACTGTAATTCTTAGCAATAACACACTTAAATCTGTCCAAACAAGAGTCTAGTAGATATTCCGGCTATGATGAAGTTTGAAACACAAAATCATAAATTATAATATAATAAATAAATATAAATAATTATAAAAAATAATAATATAATAATAATAAAATTAATTTCCCCATGATTCACTATTGCTCAATTCTGCAAGTGTTCTAATTTACTATCGCTGTTTTCTAGCTGGTCTAAAACCACTTTTAAAGGGACACTTTTCTGGTTGCTATGGACAATCTCCAGTTTCCAGGCAGAAAGAACAGTATATATCATATAAAACTGCACGCAGGGCATTGGACAAAGCACTGGGGACAAAAGGGATGTGAAATAATTTCATACAGTAATGTAATCTGTAAGATTACACTATACTGTATGTATTAAGATTTTTAACTTTTTTGAACTTACCGCCAGGCTCCGCCCCCATGCGTTGCAACGCTCGCAGGTAACGGAGCCCGGCACACAGAGGCATCGGACGGAGGATGTGGACACAGTGGAGGGGACAACGCAGGATCCTGGAGACAAGGTAAGGTTACTGCAGCAGGATCCTGCAATACAATCCTGAGTATGGCTCGGGGTTACCGCTAATGGTGCTGAAATTTAACCCCGAGCCACACTCGGGAAAACCGCCAGTGAGCTTAGGGAGCCTGAACATCCTGGCACCTGGTGTGTGTGTAACGGGTAATTTTTTGGGGGAAAATTGTCCCACAATGGTGGTTATTACCGCTATCATGGTGCTGCTCGATTCCCTGTGTTTGTTTGGGCGGAAGTATGTCGCTGTGACAAGGTAATACCTCAAAGCGTTTCAGCCAATCAGCGGGCCATCATCAGGAAACTCTGCCATTTTGGGTACGGACATTTATACCCTCACTTGGGATTTTGTAATTGAATATTACAATCACCTGTTAGTACCTTGGCAGTGCGTACAATCTAATATTTACACACATGCAACCATATATACCATTAGTACTACAATGTCAAAGTATTTTAATGCGAAAAAAAAAAAATATATAATTTAAAATAAAACTACCCTAATTAATCCGTATATAATGCAAATTGACTTGTACGAGGACCTCTGGTGGTGAAAATTAATATGTGTTTAAAAATCACCTACAGGGTGATCTCTGGGTGAACGAAAGCGATATGCTAATTAGCGTCCATCTAGTGTTCAGAATCAGGTAATGACCTCTAAAATAGTAAATTACCTAGAAAGTGTTCAGGAGGCGAAATGAATAGTGAATTAGATGATAAGTGGCCATCTAGTGGTCAAAAAAGAGTATTAGCTATACATTTATGTTTAATACCTAAAATATGATTCTTAATGAAGTGATTATTTACAAGATATGCGATTCTTTGTAAAAGAATTGGAATAATATCAACTTTTAGACATAAGGGGGTGACATTAACCTAGAATGAACAGTTAAAGTGGACCTTGGTAACTAATAATCTGTTAAAAAACAGTTAAGGTCAAGTTCAACATTCATTCCCAGTGGTGATAAAGTTTGAAAATCTATTTAGTTTCATTTTTGATATTTGTCTAATCATATTAGCCCCTCTCCAGTGTCTAGTGATGGTGTCAATGGCATAAAAGGATTAAGCAGCTGGATCTTTATTATGTACCAATCTGAAATGATTGGACACACTGTGTTTAAGGAATCCGTTACAAATATTTGTTATATGTCACCAACACGCACTGCCAATGTTCTCAAAGTCCTGCCCACGTACTGATAACCACAGTTACATTCCAAGACATAGGTTACGTGTCTGGTGCCACGTGTGATACATTATTTTATAGGATACTGTATACTGATTTGAAAAAGGTGCGTTTCCTAGGAGCTAATTTTGTGCTTTTACAGGGGCCACATCTTTCACATGTAAAAGCCTTCTAGATTGAACATGGTAGTGGGATATTTTTTGGGTGGGGTCGGGGATGTTTTTCACTAGCCTTGTTCTCAGTTCCAGGGCTCTGCAGTATTTGAACTTTGGCCTACTTGGTAGTATTTGATTTGAGATAGAATCTATTTTGTAAAATTAGCCAATATTTCTTAATACTTTTTTCCAGGTGTTTGAACTGTTTAAAAAACCTGTGATGATTGTAATATCATAGGCTTGGTCTTTTTTCTTTTTTGTAGCTAGATGGATGTCTCTAATGTGGTGATCCTGGGGATAGCCTTTATCTTTGAATCTTTGTATCAATACATCGGTCTGCTTTACATAGTCCTGATGTATTGTACAGTTTCTTTTTATACGTGTAAATTGGCCTTTTGTGATAGCCATCTTCTACTGCGGGTGGTGGCAGCTTCGGGTTGGAATGTAACCATTCCGATCTGTATTTTTGAGATAGGTTTTAGTGTTTAACATGTCGTCATTCTTAAATACATGTGAATCCAAGAAGTCTATATGTTGTATGGGGGTGTTTACAGTAAATTTCATGCCATAGACATTATTGTTGATATGGTCAATAAACTTTTATAGGGTGGTTTCTGACCCCTTCCATATCAACAAAATATCAGCTATATACCTGCAGTATACTTGCAGGTCTGGCCAGATGTCTCTATATATGACTTCATCCTCCCATTTGTTGAGGAAGATGGTCACAACACTGGGGGGCATATTTGGCCCTTTAATTTGATTGTAATGTTGGCCCCCATACCAAAAGAAGGTTTTCATCATGGCAAGTTTTAAGCCATGTAGAATAAATTGTTTCTGCTTATACTTTAAAGCACTATACTTAATATTTAATGCCCACTTCACTGCACTCATGGCATCTTTTTGGCGGATATTAGTATACAGCGATTTCACATCTACTGTAACCAATATACTATGCTCATTCATTTTTACATGTTTAAGGTGGTGGTTAAGAACAACTTTACTGTCTTTCAGATAAGATGGACTCTTAACCACTAGAGGCTGAAGGAAAATATCAATATATTCTCTCAATCTCGAAAATAGTGAGTTAATGCCGCTCAGAATTGGCCTGCCAGGTGGTTTGTCCGCATTTTTATGTATCTTAGGCACTTGGTAAAGAACTGGCATAATGGGAGCATCTGGAACTAAGTATCGTTCTTTTTTATTAAGAATATTACTGGCCCCTGCTTTCTCTACTAAATTTTTTAGCTGTAATTTGAGTTTTTTTTGTAGGATCATAAGAGATCTTTTGATAGGTGCTTTCAACTCTGAGAATACGTGTCATTTCTCTCTCATAATCTGTCTTTGTCCACAGGACGAATCACAATACTTTTCCTCTGTTCAATCGCTCTAATTCCTTCCCAGATCTGTTTGTCTTTGAAATCTCTCTGCACTGGAATTTGTCTTATATCTGCTTCTACCATCTTTTTAAATACATCTATATAATGATTTTCTGATGTTTTTGGATTTTTGGATAAAGGTAGATTTGTTACATAAACCACCGTGTGTATATTTAGTTGGTTTTTTGGTTGCAAAATGTCTTTTTATGCCCAATTTCCTTCCAAACTTTTGTAAATCTATGAATGCCTCAAACTTGTCTATATTCTTGGTAGGTGCATTTTTTTACTGCAGCTGGACTGGTATTGTGCTTATTACGTTTGATATGCATCGGCACTTGGTTCTTTTATTTTATAGCTATATAAAGGAAGGGGTGGGAATAGTGGTGACCTCATTGCCCAAATATGGCCATGTAGCAATATTTAAGCAATTATGTAATGCTCCATTTCCTGCCCATTTGCTCATGTGTCCAGGGCTTCCCGAGCATGTCAATAAATGGGCCATGTGGTCTTAGTGGTTGGTAAGGATGCAGTGGGTGCAAACAGCTGCTGCTTTCTTAACAACCTTTGAAGACAGTATAACGATGAAATCATTGGTCAAATATGGCCGTGTGGCCATATTTAGACAATGATGTAACCCATCCCCTTACCCATTTGCATACATGGATGGGGATTCCACAGTAATATTCCACAGAAATACTGCTACTGAACATGACTTTTGGCTCCCACCAAACATGTAAATGTTTGGGCATTCGTCTGAATGCCCAAACTTGTGTTCAGATCAAGCATTAAGCTTATCTTTAGTTGTGACATGCAAAACCTCTAAAACGCAGGAAAATGCACCCGAATCCCTTGTCTTATGATTTAAGCCTATTCTAGAAGCAGCACATGGGGATCAGGAGCTTATTTTGCTGCTCCCCATTGCTCAGTCAGCCAGTGTTAAGTCTGTCCCATGTCATACTAAAAGGTTTCTAAGGTCCTTGTAAAAACTCCAGTGAGGCTCTGCTGATGAAATGTTCGTACAGTCAATGGCCAACATCCACTTCACTAGGAAAGAAAGAAAGAAGGAAGGAAGGACAGAAGAAAGTCATGTGACTGAAATTCTAGCTAAGTAATTAAGGCTTTTAGATTATGATTTGACATACAAAAAATGTGCCACTACCCTCACCTATAACTGGCCTTTGCAGCAAGGAGTATTGGAAAGCAATGCATATCAAACAAAAGCCAAAGAAAAATGCTTGGAAAAATTCCAAGTTCTACTTACCAACCAGCCTGCGACCAACCAGATTAATCTAACAGTATGCATTTAAAAACAGGGATTTAGTTGCATAAGTGATTTGAGCCTATTCCAGAAGCAGCACCCGTGGATCAGAAACTTATTTGCATGCTCCCCATTGCTCAGACAGCCAGTGTTTGAGTCAGCCAGAGTCTGCCCCATGTCATGCTGAAAGGTTTGTAAAGGTCCCTGAAAGACTCCAGTGTGGCCTTAATGATGAAATCTTGATACAGTCAATGGGCAACATCCACTTCACCAGGAAGTGAGGAAAACAATGCAGACCAGACCTTCCCACAAGAGTATAGAAGGAATGGAACTCAGTCTGTCATGTGACTGAAACTTTAGGTAAGTAATTGAGGCTTTCAGGTAGATTATTTAAAAATAAAAAATAAAGATTTGGTATGGGGTTGGAAAGGTGAGATAAGCTTTAACAACAAATCCATCGTAGATAACACTTTCTAAAGTATCCCATGTGCAGATATATTGTTTTGTTCTGCTATGTCTGAAGTAAAAAGAAGACTTTGTACTCTTAAACTGGAAAAGAGAATATCAAAGTCTAAAACTCTGGAATATAGTCCTGATGCAACTGTTTCAGTTTTATGTAACTGTTGGTTGAACTGGGCTATTTGTTGGTTGAACTGGATGGACTTCTGTCTTTTTTTCAACCAAATTAACCATGTAACCTCAGAAGTCAACTGTTGCAATGACTATATTATTAATTTGTCATAACTTGCAGAGAATAAGTTACTTTTTCTATTCAAAGCAACACATATTCTCTTTCCCTGTTCTCCCCTGCCATTGTTTCCCTGAGCTGCATTGATCTGAATAGATCAACAGAGGCTCATGTAAGGGCATATAGAAAGAAATTGCTTTCCATGTGCCCTGTTTACACCACAACACTGTGATGAGGTGGATCAGGGTGCTTTGTGTAAAATTGCAGACATGCTGATTGTAATACTGTTTTGTGAAACTTCAATAAGTTAAAAAAAATAAACAGTTTGATGTGTTGTAACAATTCAACACACCTCTCCTCATTGCCCTACACAACATAAAGTGATTGTAAAGTCTTGTTTTTTTCTATTAAAATAACAAACATATTATACTTATCTGCTCTGTGCAGTGGTTTTGCACAGCACAGCCCAGATCCTCATTTTCTCTCTGGCTAGAGCTCGTCCTTCCTGTTGAGTGCCCCCACAGAATGCAGCTTGCTATGGGGCACCTGAGCCGAACTTCAGCTCCATGTAACCATTCAGACATGGAGCTGTGGTTCGACTCCACCCCCTCTCTCTCCTGATTGGCTAACTGAGTTTGATTGACAGCAGCGGGAGCCAATGGCACCACTGCTGTGTCTCAGCCAATCAGGAGGGAGAGTACTGGATGGCCAAATCACTCGTGGACATCGCTGGATAGAGAGGAGGCTCAGGTAAGTATTAGGGGGGCTGAGGGGGGCTGCTGCACACAGAAGGCTTTTAATCCTAATGCATAGAATGCATTAAGATAAAAAAACCTTCTGACTTTTCAACCCCTTTAAGCCTGGCCAAAAATTGACCAGCTTCTGTTGAACAGGCATGCTGGAAAACCAGCATTAGTTCAGCTTTTTTTTTTTTTCAACCCGCTGGTTGAGTAGAAAAATTAAAACTGAAAGTTCGTACCCAGATTTACACCAGTACTGCATCTCAATGTGAGGGCTGAGGGAGAAAAAAGCCTGGAGACTCAGCTTACTTTATCTGAATGTATTTGTCTGTAGCACTAAGACCCCTTTCACACCGAGCCGCCTATAGGGTCGGCGGTAAAACGCCGCGTTTTACTGTAGGATTTGCGTCGCATTTCGGCTGCTAGCGGGGCGCTTTTACCCCCCGCTAGCGGCTGAGAAAGGGTTAAAACCACCCGCAATGCGCTACAATAGCGGCATTTTGCCGGCGGTATCCCATCGCTGCCCCATTGATTTCAATGGGGAGCAGCGGTGGAGGAGCTCCAAAGAAGCTGCTTACAGGAATTTTCCTGACGTCCTGCCAGCGCAGCGCTCCGGTGTGAAAGCCCTTGGGCTTTCACACTGGAGACAATGCTGCAGCTGTTTGAGGGCGGATTGCAGGCACTATTTTTAACGCTATAGCGCCTGCAAAACGCCCTTGGTGTGAAAGGGATCTTAAGAGAGAACCTTTCAAATCACATAATAAACACAGCCATGAAACAAAATTATTAGCCATTTTTAATACAGTGAAAAGAACTATAAACTGTTAACCACTTGACCTCTGGAAGGTTTTGCCCCCATCATGACCAAGCCATATTTTGCTATGCAGGACTGTGCTACTTTAACTGCCAATTGCTCAGTCATGCAACACTGCATACAAGTGAGATTTATATAATTTGTTTACACAAATTGAGATTTCTTTCGGTGGTATTTGATCACCACTTTTTTTTTTTTGCTATTTAAACAAAAAAGAAAAAAAAAAAGAAAATATTCAATAAAATCAAATTTCTTCATACATTTAGACCAGTATATAGTCTGCTAAATACATTTGTTATAAAAATCCCAAATAGTGTATATTAATTGGTTTGTGTAAAAGTTATAGTGTCTACAAACTATGGTATATACACTATATTGTCAAAAGTATGGGGAAGACTGCCTTTACACACACATGAACTTTAATGGCATCCCAGTCTTAATCCATAGGATTCAGTATTGAATTGGATGACCCTTTGCAGCTATAACAGCTTCAACTCTTCTGGGAAGGCTGTCCACAAGGTTTAGGAGTGTGTCTATGGGAATGTTTGACCATTCTTCAAAAGCGCATTTGTGAGGCCAGGCACTGATGTGGACGAGAAGGCCTGGCTCACAGTCTCTGCTCTAATTCATCCCAAAGGTGTTCTGTCTGGTTGAGGTCGGGACTCTGTGCAGGTCAATCAAGTTCCTCCACCCCAAACTCGCTATTCCATGTCTTTATGGACCTTGCTTTGTGCAGTAGTGCGCAGTAATGTTGGAACGGGAAGGGGCCATCCCAAAACTGTTCCCACAAAGTTGGGAGTATGAAATTGTCCAAAATGTCTTGGTATGGTGACACCTTAAGAGTTCCCTTCACTGGAACTAAGGGGCTAAGTCCAAACCCCTGAAAAACAACACCACCCCATAATCCCCCCTCCACCAAATGATTTGGACCAGTGCACAAAGCAAGTTGTAGATAACACTGCCTAAAGGATCCCATGTGCAGATACACTGTTTTGTTCTGCTCTGTCTGAAGAGAGGCTTGAGCAAAAAAGATAGTACATGGATGCATCCACCTTGTTTTTGATAAAATCATAATAAATTGTACTCTTAAACTGGAAAATCTAATTTTAAGACTCAGCAGGAACTGGCCAGCTTTCGGGCCATGTGTAGGGCCGTCTGTACTACAGAAGGCAGTCTTATGCCCTGTACACACGGTCGGATTTTCCGACAGAAAATGTGCGATCGGAGCATGTTGTCGGAAATTCCAACCGTGTGTGGGCTTCATCGGACATTTTCCATCGGATTTTCCGACACACAAAGTTTGAGAGCAGACTATAAAATTTTCCGACAACAAAATCCGATCGCCTTAATTCCGACCGTGTGTGGACAATTCAGACGCACAAAGTGCCACGCATGCTCAGAAGAAATTCCGAGACGGAACAGCTCAGTCTGGTAAAATTAGCATTCGGAATGGATATAGCACTTTCGTCACGCTGCAATGTATAAAATTGTTTAATGCAGCGCACTCTCTTCTTCTTTATAATGCTAGAAGAATGAAGTAGTTTTGCTGCTGATATTCACACAGACTTCTCACAAACTTCTTTCTTTATTATTTATCATGATTTCATAAATATATTTTGCTTTGTCACATCTGTCAAAAAAGATATATGTTTTTTTTTTTTGGTTTGTATTTTCTTCAAGCCTGATCGTGTTTTTTTTTTTTTTTTTTTTTTACATCCTGAATATTTTTGGGTGTGTTTTATGTGTCAAGTTACTACAACACCATTATTATCTTGTATTATTTAATCTCAAGGAGATTGCTTGGTGTTGGTGTCTCTTGGTAATTTCACATTGTATGTTTGAAATGTACCTTCCTCCTCACAAACAAACTGTCCTTTTTGAAGGAAAACACACATAGGCGAGTATAATTGAAACCAAAATTCCTTTATTAAGGGATCAGAACCAAACAAAGAGGAGGCAATGCTGGATAAACATCAGAAATTGGCGAAGCCTTTGGCCCCCAGGGCACACATCAATTCTTTGACAGCAAAATTGGTGGCCTGAGGAGTCCATATATAAGGGAGTGCAGTCTGGTCCAGAAGTCCCAGAGATCATGAAAGCAGCAGATGACATGTATTGTCCCAGGCTGTGGACATACAAGAGCCTGCATCCTTTGCCAGACCAGACTGAACCCAGGCCATCACTCTCTGGTCTTCCTTCCATGCTTTCTTCCCGGCTGTGGCTCTGGTGTTTATGGGGTGGCAGGAGGAGGAGTAGGACCTGGAGGAGGAGTGGGAGGACCGTGGGTGAGCTCACAAATGTGGGTTTCACATGTGAGTTGGCCCCTCAACCCCTTATTTAGAGCTTCCAAAATTAAAAACTCACATAAGAGGCGTTGGTCCTCCTCCATCTGCATCATTTTGCATGCAATTAGCTCTGCAAAATCATCTTCCACACTGTGGGGTGTTCTGAGGGACTCAGTAGCCTTCCAAAATAGGCCTATTGCAGCCTCCTCCAGGTTACTCCTCTTTCTGCCACTTTGTCTTTGAAGGCGGAAGGGAGGGACCTGGGTATCGGGCAGCCTACTTGGCCCGGCCACCTCCTGGCTGAGACTTCCCTGTGTATGAAAAAGGGACATGGTTTTAGTTTTTGGTTCATCAATCACAATCATAAATTAGTACTCCAAACTAACATCTACAGTAGGTGACCGCGATATTGTGTCAATCTCGCCACATTTCTCGGCGAGATTTGACACCTGCGAGCCCCGTCGCAGGAGCCAGCGCCGAGATGGCTCACTCATCGGGAAAGGAAAACTTTGTTTTCCTTCCGCGATGAGTGACAGGCAGTGCTGACAGCTGTCTGGTATGAATCCTGAGGCGGGAACACCATGACAAATTTTAAATGAAAAAACCGGCGTGGGTTCCCCCCCAGGGGCATACCAGGCCCTTAGGTCTGGCATGGATTGTAAGGGTAACCCCCCTACGCCGAAAAATTGGCGTGGGGGTCCCCCCCAAATCCATACCAGACCCTTATCCGAGCACGCAGCCCGGCCGGCCAGGAAAGGGGCTGGGGACGAGCGAGCGGCCCCCACCTCCTGAGCCGTACCAGGCCACATGCCCTCAACATGGGGGGGTGGGTGCCTTGGGGGAGGAGGGTGCCCTGCGGGCCCCCCCCACCCCAAAGCACCTTGTCCCCATGTTGATGAGGACAAGGGCCTCTTCCCGACAACCCTGGCCGTTGGTTGTCGGGGTCTGCGGGCGGGGGGCTTATCGGAATCCGGGAGCCCCCTTTAATAAGGGGGCCCCCAGATCCTGGCCCCCCAACCTGTGTGAATGAGTATGGGGTACATGGTACCCCTACCCATTCACCTAGGGAAAAGTGTCAATATAAAAAAAACACAGTACACAGGTTTTAAGAGTAATTTATTAGTCAGCTCCGGGATCTTCTTCCAACTTCGGGGGGTCTCCTTCCGACTTCTCCCAGTGTTCGGGCTCTTCTCCCGGGCCCCTCCGCTATCTTCTTCCAGCTCTATTGCCAGCGAGGGGCCCGGTCTGCTGCCGCTGTCTCGCCGCCGCTGTCTCGCCGCCGCTGCCTTGTCGCCGCTGTCTCACCACTTCTTCTCTTCTTCTCTTCATCCCCAATGTTGACACAACGCTCTCTCCAGCTCGAATGCTGTGTGCGAGCTGCGGAGCCATTTATATAGGCGGTGACCCCGCCCCCTTATGACGTCATGGTCCCAGCATGCGCAGGGACTCTGGCGTCATAAGGGGGCGTGACCCCAGAGTCCCTGCGCATGCTGGGACCATGACGTCGTAAGGGGGCGGGGTCACCGCCTATATAAATGGCTCCGCAGCTCGCACACAGCATTCGAGCCGGAGAGAGCGTCGTGTCAACATCGGGGAAGAAGAGAAGAAGTGGCGAGACAGCGGCGGCGAGACAGCGGTGGCGAGACAGCGGCAGCAGACCAGGCCCCTCGCTGGCAATAGAGCTGGAAGAAGATAGCGGCGGGGCCCGGGAGAAGAGGCCGAACACCGGGAGAAGTCGGAAGGAGACCCCCAAAGTTGAAAGAAGATCCCAGGGCTGACTAATAAATTACTCCTAAAACCTGTGTACTGTGTTTTTTTTATATTGACACTTTTCCCTAGGTGAATGGGTAGGGGTACCATGTACCCCATACTCATTCACACAGGGTGGGGGGGCCGGGATCTGGGGGCCCCCTTATTAAAGGGGGCTCCCGGATTCCGATAAGCCCCCCGACAACCAACGGCCAGGGTTGTCGGGAAGAGGCTCTTGTCCTCATCAACATGGGGACAAGGTGCTTTGGGGTGGGGGGGGCCCGCAGGGCGCCCCCCCTCCCCCAAGGCACCCACCCACCCATGTTAAGGGCATGCGGTCTGGTACGGCTCAGGAGGGGGGGGCGCTCGCTTGTCCCCACCCCCTTTCCTGGCCGGCCGGGCTGCGTGCTCGGATAAGGGTCTGGTATGGATTTGGGGGGGACCCCCATGCCAATTTTTCAGCGTAGGGGGGTTCCCCTTACAATCCATGCCAGACCTAAGGGCCTGGTATGCCCCTGGGAGGGAACCCACGCCGGTTTTTTCATTTAAAATTTGGCGCGGTGTTCCCGCCTCAGGATTCATACCAGACAGCTGTCAGCACTGCCTGTCACTCATCGCGGAAGAAAAACAAAGTTTTCCTTTCCCGATGAGTGAGCCAGCGCGACATGCACAGTACCCTGTCGCCGAGAACCAGCGCGATGGTATCGCGCTGGAAACACAATCTCGCGGTCAGGTACTGTATTTAACATCATTGATTGAACAACCAGAAATATTTAGAAGAATGCTATACCTGGCTCAAGCTGGGATCCTCCACATGTTGCTGCCTGGAAGGTCCAGGTTGGGCGTCAGAAGCCTCAGCTGAGGTGGAAGGAAGCGTTGAAGGAAGACTGGAGAGTGCTGGCCTGGGTTCAGTCTGACCTGACAGAAAATGCAGTCTGTCATAATACCACAGCCTGGGGACATAGATGTCATCTGCAGCTCTTGATCTCTGGGAATCCTGGACCTTCTTGTGCTCCCTTAGATATGTGCTCCTCATGCCACCAATTAGGATCTTCAAATAGGTGATGTCTGCCGTGGGGATCACCGGCTTCACAAATTGCAGGAAATTATCCAGCGCTGCCTTCCTCTTTGTTTGGTTCTTATATTCGGGGTGGTTTACCTGCCACAGACAGGGCAGCTCCCTGAACATATCAATGAAGATTGGCATAAAGTCCTGGTCATTGACTAGATCCATTTTCACTGCAAGACACAACACCAGACAAACCCTAATGTCAGCCTAAAGTCTTATAAACTTGTTTAAATACAGGCCTCAATCTAGAAGCAGTATAGGCCAAAATTTAAATCTTACCTTCGTTATCACGATTGGTACCTCCGATACTCCTTCCTCCTCTCACAGATCGTACGTACTACGCACGCATATTACGCTTTATATACACTGCGCATGCATGAAACTCCGCCCGCCCCTGACGTTCTTTCTAGTCTATTCCCCGCCCCTTCTCGTTCGGCGCAGAGGGGAAGAGCACATGGCGGAGACAGAGCAGGTGTCTGATAATTACACCAATGAGAAGGAGGAGAAAAGCCCGGAGCCTGAAACGTCCCGATCCCGGAGGAGACAATTTAAGGCATCAAATATGTCCTTTGGGGAGATGTTGGAGATGGTGGACATCCTGAAGAGGGCCGACTATGACAGGAAGTATGGATCTTACCCAAACCCCAATGTCAGAAAGGCCAAGATAATGGCGAAAGTGGTCAAAAGTCTGCAGAAGAATTTTAGGGTACGGCGATCCAAGGATCAACTCAGGAAGCGGTGGTTGGACCTCAAATTAAGGGAGCACGAGCAGTACAGAAGGATCAGGAGAGTGCTGCAAAAAAGTAAGTAGTTGTCCTGTGTTGCTATTCTTTATTTTTCTAACGTTCGTGCTGCTCCATGTGCTTTTCTTTACTGTTGTACAGTTTAAAATGGCAACTTTCATGTTCATGGCCACATTATTCGTTCGTATGAAACATTGTTCGTTCGGCATAGAAAACACCATGTTTTGGACATATGCATTTGAATACATTTTTACTAGCCTACTTCTCGTCAAATAATTTTGGTGTCTAGATGGGTTGGTAACTAGAATGAAATGCAAACTAGAGGAGAGGACACTCAGCAACTGTTTACACATCTGGACACAGAAACACTAGTGTGGGACACAAGAACACCCTTTTCATTAGGGGGTCCCACACAGGTGCTCCAGTGGATACTATAGGAGTGTCTCCATCCGTGAAGCTTGTGCAAAACAGGTAAGTATTCAAGCTTGACAAAGTGACCCAAATAATTCTTCATCTTGGAACTCTGCCAAAACAGACAATTGTATGACACTTCCAAGCAATGTTTCATATTCCTATTTCTGCATGAAATATCTGTGTGCTAAGTATACGTATTTTTTTTAACATAGGGGAGAAAAGACTCGGAGGACACCCCTCATCTGAGGAGACTACAGACCCCCCACCTCATGAAGAAGTGGAAATCCAACAAAGTCAACAGGAGGAGGAGGAGGAGGAAGGAGACGTGGTGGAAATAGTCACCACAACAGGTGAGTTTCTGCGACCACAGGCTCAGGTAAGAGATGGATGCCAGCATATTTTTTTTTGTTTTTTTTTTTGTTATAATATTTTTATTGGTTTTTTGTAACAGAAGTGACAAGGGAAGATACAGACAAAGGGGAGCACAACACAAGGATAATTCAAATATAATACAGTATATTGTTGCGGACGCAGCCGCTGTTCTTGCGAGTAAAAAAAAAGTCAAGTTATGACATATAAATCGTAGTAGTAGATCATTTAGTAGAGTAAATATTCCGTAAAGCTGTAATGAGTCTATACATTTGAGTTATTGTTACTAAGTCTTAGAACTCTCGTTTTATATGTTATCAAGGATGATGGTTGCTATAGGGTGGGTGGGGGTGGGGGTGGGAGCGTGAATTATCTAGTCAGGAGATGCACCCGTTAAGGTTTGTTTTAAAGTTAGGTTTGTGTGACTATAGACGTAGGTAGGTGTTTGTGGAGAGGATCAGTAGGGGATGGGTTGGGAAAGTAGTAGGAAGTGGATTATAACGATTATTGTCAGCAGAAGGTATTACGTTCGTAGGTGTTGTCATGAGTTTGAGGGTGTGCGGATTTGTCGTTCACGGAAAGAATATGAGAGGGGCAGAGTTTTTCCAGGGTGAGGAAGATATGTTTCTTCTATGCAGCGTTGTAATGTCTATACAGTTTTTATGTGAAGTATTGTTTGTATTCATCAGTGGTGGTAAAGTGTATCCAGCATGTCCATGTTTTGACGAACTTAGGTTGTGTTTCTTTGGCCTGGTGTATGAGGTCCTCCATGGCCATCGTTTTTTGTATGCGTGTAAACCATTCTGCAATGGATGGTGGATCTGTCGAGCGCCATTTGAGGGGGATGCATAGCTTGGCGGCGTTCACCATGTGCATAGCCAGAGATCGTAGGTATGTCGACAGTGGCAATTTGGAGTGATGAAGTAGAAACGATGCAGGATGGAAGTCTAACATGTATGTCGTTATTTGGTTGATCAATTTATGTACTTCTTTCCAGAAGGGTTGAATTTTTGTGCAGGACCACCAAACATGTAAGAACGATCCAATCTCAGTTTTACACCTCCAACACGTTTGGGTAATTGACGAGTCAATATGATGCAGCGTCAGCGGTGTCCTGTACCATCTTGAAAGTATTTTAAAGGCCTGTATTTGCACATTAATGGATCCTTTGTGGGTCAAGGTATATATTTTCTCCCAGTCTGCATCAGTAAGGTGCATCGAGAGGTCCTGTTCCCATTGTCTGGTGGTCCAGTGTTTTATAGGTGTGCGGGATGTGAATAGGAGTGCATATGTCTGGGATATCAGGTGTTTTTGTGGTTCCCCGCTGGAGCATAGGTGTTCGAATGTGGTGGTCTGTCTGGACCAGTCTGGTCTGGGTTTAGGTTTGTTAAAGAAGTGTCTCAGTTGGATGTAAGGCATATTTATAATACATGGTGTGTTTATGTTTTTCTATTTTTAGGTGATCATGATGTTGTGGATGAATGACATTTCACCAGTGAGAGTGCCCAGATCCTGATCGGGGAGATCATGGGGTGTAATAGGGACTTGGAAAACATCCAGAAAAACATCAATGATGTTAAAAACAAAATGAAGAACATCATTGATGTTTTAGGAAGAGTTTAAAACACCTCCAAATCCCTTACTTTTTTTTGGTTTTTTGAATAGAAACATTTTTCAGATTTTTGGACATATTCAAGAAAAGCCAAATTTTAAAGATGCACACAGTGTGTCAACATGTGCTATCTGCCATCACGGGAGATCAATGTAGGCATTTGGGGGTGCAACCCCTTCCTCAATAATAAAGTAGCTGTGAGGAAGGGGTTGCACCCCCAAAACACATCCCTTGATCCCCCGGGATGGCAGCTAGCACATGTTGACATTTGGCAATTTGTGTGCATCTTCAAAATTTGGCTTTTCCAGGGGTGACTTCACCCCATCTGAACGCAATATCAAACACAGTTTATAAATACTCATGTCTGATATTGCCTTCAATTTCTACAAAAGTTGAACTTTGTAGGTTCCATATTTGTGTATTTCTTGTTTGTTTGAAACATGCCTGTTTTACTTTAAATGGACATTTCTACTTTTATTAATGTGACCCAAAAAATTGTTATACAACAAACATGTTGGTTTGTTTTAAAAACCTTTTATAAATGCACATGTGATTGTGCTTGTATTAAAAAGATTGATACTCAGGAATGTGTGGATTATTGTTTCAATGCTCCTAAAATTTTGTTGTGGTAAAATTGGTGTTTACAGTGACAATGTGGGTTACTTCCTAAGGGCAAATCCACTTTGCACTACAAGTGCAGTTTCAGTGCAGTCTCAGGTGCACTTGTAGTGCAAAATGTATTTTCCTTTAGTAAATAACACCCAACAGTGCTTTTTTAGGTTACACAATGATGCCATTTTCAGGACTCCCCACATTTCTGTCAGGGTCAGCTAAAAGAAACACAAGCAGTAAATGTCACCAAAGATTTTAGTAGTTAAAATTTTTTGTTTATTTGAAAAATGTATCAGACATTGTCTGGCATATTGATGGCCCCCCTACCCGCAAAGTAATCAAGGCATCTAAGACGGACCTTGCGGGCACTCAGGGGGGGCAAGCCAGGATGGCCAGCCTCAAGCGCCATCAGGGTTGGTTCATTTACTTGAATTCTGGCCTCAGGCCCAACTGAGGCAGCATAGTTGGCAGAATTTCACCTTAAAAAGTTGTGGCGAATACAGCACGCCGGGATGATATGATTCAGTTTATACTCCGCCATGTGTATGGGTGTAAGAAATAGGCGGAACCAGCTGGCCAATGATTCCAAATGTGTTCTCCACCACTCTTCTGGCTCTGGCCAGACGGTAATTAAAAACACTCTGGTCCGGGGTGAGGGTCCTCATAGGGAATGGCCGCATAAGATGGTCCCCCAGCGCAAACACTTCATCCGCAACGAAGACGAATGGGAGTCCTTCCACATTGTCTTCTGGAGGTGGCAAGTCCAAGCTGCCATTCTGGAGATGCCTGTAGAACTCCGTCTGGGTGATGACTCCACCATCGGACATCCGACCATTCTTCCCCACGTCCACATACAGGAACTCATAAGTAGCCGACACTACCGCCAACATCACAATACTATTGAACCTCTTGTAGTTGTAATAGTATGACCCCGAGTTGGGTGGTGGGACGATGTGGACGTGTTTCCCATCAATTGCCCCTCCGCAGTTAGGAAAGTCCCACCGCTGGGCAAAGTGGGAGGCCACAGTCTGCCATTTCTGTGGCGTGGAAGGAAACTATGTAGTCAAACAAGAAAAATAAATTAATCATTTTGCACATAAACATTGCAAGAAGATTAGACACAAACATTCTTGGCCAACAGCAGTATAACATTTATTTTAGGGAGTATTTAAAGACAAAGGTATAAGGCCCACCTATCAGATTCCTCCCCCCCTCTCCCATGGCCCATTTTTTAAATTTTATGGGGGGAGATGTTTTGGACAGGTAACCCTCTCCACTTCATTGAGAGATGAATGCCTAAATAATGTATATTACTTTGGCCAGCCCCTCCTTACTTTACACTATTGGCAGCCCACTGGACAGGTAAGACGTGTCATAATACAAAGAGATAAATACACACTGTACACATTTTAGCACATTTTTACATTCTGCTATTACCTATCAAGATAATAAAAGGATACCAAACTTTAAACTGAATTTTAAACACACATCACAACTTTCTAAATTTTAGGGGGTTTTTAGGGTAAAGCACTACTATGGAGCTGACAAAATACATTGTTAAATGACTACACAAGGTGAATATAGGGCCAGGAGAGCATGCTGGGGAGGTAAGTGAAGACAAATATGCATGAAGGACAAAAAATAAAACCTAAAATTCCAGCATGCATGAGGACAAAGGGGACATTCACAGCATATTACAATCATGGTATTTAGGGAATGAGAAAAGAAATACTATATATTAACAAACATTAAATACATTAAAATTTGAGATTAAAGGATAAAAATCTTACCTTAATATACTCCTTCTGCAGGACCTGGATGATGGCAGAACAAGTCTCTGGGATAATGATCCCCAGAGCCTGGGGGGAAATGCATGTCGAGAACTTGAGGTCCTGCAGGCTTCTCCCCGTCGCCAAGTACCGCAGGGTGGCGACTCGCCTCTGCTCCGGAGTGATGGCTTGCCTCATGCAGGTATCCTACCTGCTGATATAAGGGATCAGCAAAGCCAACAAACGGTGAAATACAGGGTCTGTCATCCGGAGAAAGTTCCTGAAATCATCAGGATTATTCTCACGGATCTCACGGAGCAAAGGCATGTGACAGAACTGGTCACGCTGGAGCAACCAATTCTTGGCCCATGTACTCCTCCCCACCCTGTTCATGGACTGGCCTTGTGTCAAGGTAAGAACCCCAACACCAAGCCCCCACACAGCACGAACTCCACGAGGAGTACGTATATGCAACATGGCTAGAAAACGGTCGACTGCTCAGAATGAAGTAACAGAACGCACTGAAGAACAGCAAGGCTTGTGAAGAGCGACCTGAAAAACAGTAACGAACGAACAAGAACAGAATGACAGAGTCACGCGTAACTCGCTGCACGCACTGAAGACCAGATACAAACCCACAAGCACAAACTGAACAGCAGAAAACGATCTGAAAACCACGAGTCTGAAAAAGCGCGAATCGTCTCTCAGCAAACTTTTACTAACACAAGATTAGCAAAAGGAGCCCAAAGGGTGCCGCGCTTGGTTCTGAACTGCCCTTTTATAGTCTTGTCGTACGTGGTGTACGTGACCGCGTTCTTGGCGATCGAAAATTCCGACAACTTTGTGCAACCGTGTGTATGCAAAACAAGTTTGAGCCAACATCCGTCAGAAAAAATCCATGGATTTTGTTTGTCGGAATGTCCGATCAATGTCTGATCGTGTGTACAGAGCATTACAACTGTCTTCTGTCAAATAGTCATGCTAGAAAACAAGCATTCAGTCAGGGCTCACAGTCAATGGCTGCGAGCGCTGATCCATTTTTTCTGGTGAGGGAGTCTGCCAGAAAAGCGAGAACCCCTTCAAATCACATTCAAATATGCAAAATTATTAGCTTTTTAATAAGAAATTGAAAGCGAAAAGCACTCTAAACTCTTAATGCACCTTACTGTTTTTTTTCTTTATCCTATTTCTTTTGACAGAATGGTCACATGCCCAGATAACAAGCAATTGTGCTGCAAGTTTGAAAATGACTTGCTGGGGGGGAGATGGGCGGAGCCTAACGGAGCAGACATGCATTGTTGAGCTCTGCACCGCTGAGGAGAGAAGAGAAGGACAAAGCAGAGCCTGCAGGCTCAAAAGGTATCCATTTGAACCTTTTTACCCCAGGGAACAAACTGTGAAAGTTTGGGCAGGAAATATGGTACTGGGAGGAAACCGTGGCAGAAATAAAAATCACCTCACAAAGAGCTCACAGGCACTCACTGCAGCTGAAGCAGCTCCAGTCACCTCACAAGATACAGCATCAGGGAGCTCTCACAGACAGAAAATGTCACAGCAAGACTCTCCATTTGAGTCAGATACAGAACAAATCCTCTCACAAACTTCTCCACAAGCCTCCTCAGTATCCCCAGTAATATTATTACAATTTGAAAAGATGCTTCATAAGGCTTTAAAACAAACCTCAGACCAAATAACAAAAAGCCTAACCAAAGAAATAAGAGAGCTAGGAAACCGCACCGCAGCCTTAGAAATAAAAATGGATGAAATTGAAATTACAACCCAAGTAAATATAACAGAATTGGAACAATTAAAAGAAGAGAATTTAATACTTCAAACTAAGCTCGAAGATTACGAAAATAGAGCCAGACGTTCAAACTTGCGCATAAGGGGAATACCTGAAACTGTGACAGACCTGCAATCTACTATTACTGCTCTATTACAAGAACTAAAGCCAGATATCCCTATTGAACGTTTAGAACTGGACAGAGTACACAGAGCCCTCACAGCCAAAAAGAAAGATGGACCCCCACGTGATATAATCACAAAATTTCACTATTACAGAACGAAAGAACAAATACTAATTGCTGCAAGAGAAAAAAAGGAACTTAATTTTCAAGGACACAATTATCAAATTTTTGCTGACCTATCCCAACTTACTATTACTAAAAGACGATCCATGAAACCCCAACTAATGGAACTGCAACGCCACAAAATTATGTATCAATGGGGCTTCCCCTTTTCAGTCAGATTTAACTACCAAGGTACAATTTACAGAAGCAGATCAGCAGATGAACTACAACAAACCCTTTTAAAATTAAATCTGACAGAACCCACAAGCAGCAACTCTCCCACACGCAGAAGAATGGCATCATCTTCACCTTCAGGCAGCACCCAGAAAATTTCAGAACAAAATGGGAATCATCATTAGGACAAAAGAGGCCGTTATGCCACATCATCCATGGACCAAGAAGATTCAATGGAATGACATCCTAATTCCTGATATCTCCTCATTTATTATACTAAGAGATGGTTCTCTATAAAAAACCTGTATTTATAACTGAATGTAACTGCATTCTGATAGTCACACACTGTGTGGGATCATGTTACATTCCAGTTATATTTCTTATTACTTCTGATTCATATAGCCTTAGAATATATAAGTGAAATAAGGAAATTCTTGTTCAGTTATATATTATCAGGTAATAACAATAGATTTATTACTTTTTAGGACAAATATGTTCAATAATCCAGAAGTAATGGAAGCTTTTTCTTTCTTTTCCTAACTAGTTCCTAGAATTATGTTTTTGTTTATTCTAATCTGAAGCAATACAACCTCAATTTTATGAGTTAACATATCTAAACAGTTACATATGAATAAAATATGTAATTGTTTACTCTAAAAGGGTTAAAATCCCAAAATAATTCAAACTATCTTCATCAATACCAAAGTTATTAACAGTACCTTTCTAACTGAATTATTTAGCCTAGGGCAAGACTAACCATATACAACCACCCTGGAATAAATATTTTCAACAAAAACTATATTCTGCACTCCAATTAATGAAACATCATTTTGATGTCTTTTGACATAGCACTTCTCTCCTGTAAGCGGAAGATCCGTGTACCCCCATTAGCCCTCCTCATTCTCCCAACCATATTATGTGGGAGTGTGACGAAGGCACTTATTTCCCTGAGAGAGATATTTATTCTCTTTCACGGGTAAATTGTGATTACTTGCAAAAAATAATTTATACAATGTATCAACTAATCTCATATGTTTTTTGTTTACTCTTTACTCCAGAATTCACTGGTTTCTTTTCTATCTATTCATCTCTTCAGTCCACACAGGTTGATCTGCACAGTCAGCTCTGCATAACAAAAAGTAAGTCAAAACTATTTGATCTGTTGACATGGCACCACTGAATATACTTTCCCTGAATGTTCAGGGAATAAATGTCCCTCAAAAAAGGACCAAACCCTCATGTACTTTTCATAACAAGAAGGCTCACATAGTATGCCTTCAAGAAACACACTTCATCAAAGATTCTACTCCAAAATATATTTCTCCTTTTTATCAACAAATTTACACGGCTTCTGCCTGTACCAAGCAAAGGGGAACTCTAATTGCATTTCACCGATCCACACCATTCACCTTATCATCAGAAATTAAAGACCCAGAAGGTAGATACCTGATACTCATGGGTTATATAATGGATACAGCAATCACAGTGATTTCCTACTACGCTCCTAACAAACAACCTACACCATTCCTCTCACATATATTACAAGTGATTAATACACACAAAATAGGAACAGTGATAATGTGTGGGGATTCAAACCAGGTCCTTCTCCCATTTCTAGATAAATCACCTTTTACACCATCCAAAATAACCTCTAGATTACCTTTTTCTCAACTTCTTTCCAAATACAATCTGGTAGATTCGTGGAGAGAAAGTAACCCAATGAAAAAGAAATTCACTTATTTCTCGCACCCTCATCAAACCTTCACCAGAATAGATCATATTTTTCTAACAATAGGAATGATACCAGAAATGATTGCATCAGATATAATTCCGATTCCGTGGTCTGACCATAATGCAGTATACACTACTATAGCCTCAGCCATACCAAAAGCGCATGACCCAACGTGGTACTTACCGGACATAATGCTCAAACACCCACTACATCAGATGGCCATTGAACAAGCTTTAAAGGAATACATATCAATTAATAATACAACAGACATCTCCCCAATAACACTGTGGTAAGCTCATAAGCCTGTCTTGCGTGGTACAATACAAAGACAAATGGCACTATTTAAACGGGAACGCAAAAATCTAGCAAAAAAACTAGAACTCAATTTTAATGCAGCCTACATATCATTTCAAGATAATCCATCTCAGAGTACAAAATCTCATCTGGAAAAATCTAGATTGGAATACGATCTATTTCTCACTGAGTCAGTTGATAAATCCCTCAAACGCTCCAAACACAATTTCTACATGAATACAAACAAACCAGGTACATATTTGGCTCGGGCATTAAATTCAACTAACAAATCTTTCAAACCAATACGTTTGAAATTATCAAAAAATGTTTACACTTGTAATCCAGTTAAAATAGTCCATAAATTTCACTCACATCTCGCAACTTTATATAAGAAAAACAATGAATTTAATCCTACAGAGGCTGAATCCTTCTTCTCAAAAATAACCTTACCTGAGTTATCTCAGAATCAAAAAAGCAGTTTGGATGAGCCTATAACTATAGATGAAGTTGCTAACGCCATAAAAGACCTAAAACTTAACAAAAGACCAGGCCCAGACGGCTACTCGGCTTTATACTATAAAACATTCTCAGAAATACTCTCTCCCATTCTCACTGAAACTTTTAACAAACTTCTAGATGGACATTCTTTTCGGCAAGAAACACTAATGGCAATTGTTTGTATGATCCCAAAACCCCTTTCTGATGATACTTCCTGTGTGAATTATCGGCCTATTTCTCTGTTAAACCTCAATATTAAATTATTAGCAAAAATAATAGCAAAACGCCTCAATAGCATTATAGGAAAATTAATACATAGAGATCAAGTAGGCTTCATGCCAAATAGACAGGCAGGCGATAATATACGCAGGGCAGTGTTATTGGCACATATTGCTAAAAAACGGAAAATCCCTTTATGTTTTCTATCTCTCGATATTAAGAGGGCATTTGACACAGTATCCTGGCAATATATGCAATATTCATTACAAAAATGGGGTTTTGGACCCCACTTTTTAACATGGATCAAAGCATTATATAATAAACCCAAAGCCTATATAAAATATGCTGGATACAAATCTGAAGCCTTTAATATCGAAAGAGGTACCAGGGTTGCCCATTATCTCCCTTATTATTTGCCCTTATACTCGAACCCATGGCCCAATACATCAGAACAAACCAAACTATAACTGGCATTGAAGTAGGAGGTATTACACACAAATTATGTATATTTGCAGACGATATATTACTTTTTCTATCATCACCACAGGTCTCTGGTCCTAACTTAATACCAGCTCTTGATGGATTTGCAGCCCTATCCGGCCTTATGATTAATCCTAAGAAATGCCTAGTGCTTAATATTTCGCTCACAAACATGGAATTGATCCCGGCTAGGGCTGCACTCCCATTCACATGGGCAGAAAAATCAATCCCATATCTTGGAATTCATTTAACAGCATCTCATTCTGACTTATTCTCAACCAATTATCCTCCTGTATTAAGACAGATCACAAATCTAATAAAACAATGGTCGCAACTTCCTTTATCCTGGATAGGGAAGATTAATGCAATCAAAATGACTATTCTACCCAAATTGCTTTATCTATTCAGAGTCCTCCCTATTCCAATTCCTTCCTATTTTTTGAGAATAGTACAAAAAAGAGCAACTTCGTTTATATGGGGCTCTTCTAAACCACGTATACCTATACACACACTACATCTTCCCAAAAATAAAGGAGGCCTGGGATACCCTAATTTTACTAACTACTACAGAGCAGCACATTTGGCCAGTCTGTCCAAATACCATGCAAAACAGGAAATCCCATTATGGGTATTTATAGAGGCTTCAGAAAATGACCCTCTATTAATATCAAATTTATTATGGCTTGATCCTAAAGACCGCTTTAAAATTCATAATCCCATAACTAAACACTTCTTATCTCTCTGGGATAAACTAAAAACCAAATATCAGTTACAATCTCCACACAATCCTCTCCTTTCTTTTATCAGAAATCCGGCCTTTTATCCGGCATGGATCTACCCAAATTCTTTTAAAGCTTGGACAACATCAGGCATTCAGACACTAAATGACTTCATAGCATCTAAATCATTCCTTTCATTCCCATCGCTTAGAGAAAAATATGATCTACCAAACTCTGAGATATTTAGATATCTCCAAATCAAAAATTTCTATACACCATTCCTAAAGGGGGATACACCATTATCCCAATTATCCATTTTTGAATCAATCTGTACAAAAGATCCATTTGCTAAAGGTACAATTTCATCACTTTATAATCAATTATATGGAGTAGCAAATCTTAATAGACCCTCTTACGTTCAGTGGTGGGAGGAGGACCTGGGACGAACTTTAGAAGACACGGACTGGTCTAACATATGGCTCACATCTAAGTCATCTTCACCCAACATCTTAGCACTGGAGACAAATTATAAAGTCCTAACTCGTTGGTACCTTGTACCCGCTAGAGTGGCAAAATATTCACCTAATACCTCAGCTCTTTGTTTTCGAGGATGCCAAGAAATAGGCACATATTTACACATATGGTGGACGTGCCCAGTAATCCAAACCTTCTGGGAGGAAGTCTTCGTGATTGCATCTAAAATATTTAAAAAAATAATACAACCAGATCCATATTTAACCTTACTTAATCTAAAACCGGAATTGTTAACACTCTCTCAATTCAAACTTATGATCCAACTAATAACGGCTGCAAAACAAACAGTGGCCAAGGCATGGAAATCTCCTACATTGGTACTAGCAGAAACAATTCACAGAATGAATAATACAATGTCCCATGCTAAGATGGTAGCCATCGATCAAAATCAAATTCCAAAATTTGAAAAACTTTGGCACCCTTGGATAAAACAACAGTTCCTGTCAAACTTCAATGACTCTGTCCTGTTGCCATGGTAACAGATTAAATGACTTGCAGAGACACCCATTCTAAGGCTTCAAAGAGAACTAAAAAGAATAATAAACTGACGAGCGGGACAACCTTGTGGACCATACCTCTACCTTTCAACCCTTTTTCTTCTTTCTCTTTCCTTTTCTCCACCTTATGATTAAAGCTCATTATCAGAATTTATTTGACCTATATACACTCTACTTGTAAACAATATGTATAGTAGGTATAAATCATTTAAATACCGTATTTATTGGCGTATAACACGCACCGGCGTATAACACGCACCCCAATTTAGGAGGGAATTTTAAGGAAAAAAAACTTTTAGGAGGGAAGTTGAAGGAAAAAAAACTTACATTTAAATGCCCATCATTGCAGCCTTCTCAGTGCAGCCATGTCAGTGCAGCCTTCCCCAGTGCAGCCTTGTTAGTGCAGCCATGTCAGTACAGCCATGTCAGTGCAGCCATGTCAGTGCAGCCTTGTTAGTGCAGCCTTGTTAGTGCAGCCTTGTCAGTGCAGCCTTCCCCAGTGCAGCCTTTCCCAGTGCAGCCTTGTCAGTGCAGCCATTCCCAGTGCAGCCATTCCCAGTGCAGCCTTTCCCAGTGCAGCCTTTCCCAGTGCAGCCTTTCCCAGTGCAGCCTTCCCCAGTGCAGCCTTTCCCAGTGCAGCCTTCCCCAGTGCAGCCTTCCCCAGTGCAGCCTTTGCTTCGATCCCCTGTCCTGAGCTTTAAAATCGCCGACCGCGATTTGAAAACGGCGCCGCCGGCGCCGAAATACACCGAGCCGGTCCTCGGCTCTTTCCGGCGGCTCTCGTTCATTTTCGGCTCCACTCGTAGTCCCGAGCGGAGCTATCCGAACCTAGCCGAGTAGGTTCGGATAGCTCCGCTCGGGACTACGAGTGGAGCCGAAAGTAAACGAGAGCCGCCGGAAAGAGCCGAGGATCGGCTCGGTGTATTTCGGCACCGGCGGCGCCATTTTCAAATCGCGGTCGGCGATTTTAAGATTGTGACAGCTCGGGATCGCATGGTATCGGTGTATAACACGCACCTGCGACTTTCCCCTGATTTTAAGGGGGAAAAAGTGCGTGTTATACGCCGATAAATACGGTACCCACAAAAGTAACTAAGGAAATGATATATATCTTTAATTTAGGTTTACGTGAACCCAATGTTTAATATTTGAAATTTCATGATATTTACCTATATAAACCCTACTGTAAAACAATGAGCTTACTTTATAGATCCTTGTAAACTTACTTTATGTATCTTTATAATATTGTATACTCAATAAACTTCTTTTGACAAGGAAAATGACTTGCTAAGTTATTGCTAGACTTGCCAGGCTTCACAAGTTTGTTGCACATTTGTAGCAAGTCTGCATTGTATGACTCTAAAGCCATGTACACACGATCGGACTTTTCGACCCCACTGGTCCTACGGAACAAATCTGTCAGACAATCCAACTGTGTGTGGGTTTCATCGGACCTTCAGCTGACTTTTTCTGTCGAAAATCAGACGAACTTTAGATTTGGAACATGTTTCAAATATTTCCGTCGGACTCGAGTCCAGTCGAAAAATCCGTTCGTCTGTATGCTAGTCCAATGGATGAAACTGAACTTCCTTATTCTAGTCCCTTCGTAAGTCATCACATTCAAATTAACGGACTTTCGAACGGACTTTAGTCCATTCGTGTGTGGGCAAGTCCGGTCATTTGAAAGTCCGTCGTAACTCTGTTGAAAGTCTGTCAGAAAGACCGTCGGACCTTTGATGCTGAAAAGTCTGCTCGTGTGTATGCTGCATAAATCAACTTTCTATGCAAACTATCTGCAGGTCTGCTGCAAGTTCTGGTTCAGTTATAATGTGCAATAGTCCCCCCACCACTGGCTGCAGTGGCAGCCCATGCATTGTGGGCGCATGGGTGCCGCCCCTTATCTCTGCTGCCGCCTCTCTATCCATGCGTCCAGCCTCTTTTAGGATGCCGGATGCATGGACTCCTGTGGCGGGGGTAGGAGGGGGTGTATTTTTTTGAAGCACCTGATTAGAGCCAGAGGCTCTAGTAGGCTTCAATAAAGGGTGGGCTCGGGGTGCAGAGAGTGTGCCCTGATCCCACCCAATTGTGTGACCATAGCGAATGAATATTCGCTATTTTCACACTGCATTGCCTTTCCGCCAATCAGCCTTATTGGCCAAAGCACCAGGTGTCCCTATTGGATGCTCAGCGCTTTGGGGGAAGTGGGACAGAGCGCAGGAAGCTGAAAAAAAGAGAGGAGACACCTGCAATCCATCCACGGGGGTGTGTGAGCGGGCTGTGGTGTCCCGCGATCCATCTGCACGGGGGGAGTGTGAGTGGGCCGGTGGATGCGGGGTGTCCAGGGGGGGACACTGGCAGCATTTGATGGACACATTGGCAGCATTTGATGGACACATTGACAGCATATGATGGGCAGACTGGCAGCATTTGATGGGCAGACTGGCAGCACATGATGGGCACACTGGCAGCATTTGATGGGCACACTGGCAGCATATGATGGGCACACTGGCAGCATATGATAGGCAGACTGACAGCATTTGATGGGCAGATTAGCAGCATATGATTAGCACACTGGCAGCATTTGATGGGCACACTGGCAGCATATGATGGGCAGACTGGCAACATATGTTTGGCACACTGGTAGCATTTGATGGGCACACTGGCAGTATATGATGGGCACACTGGCAGCATATGATGGGCAGACTGGCAGCATTTGATGGGGACACTGGCAGCGTATGATGGGCACATTGGCAGCATTTGATGGCACAGCAGCAGCATTTGATGGCACATTGGCAGCGTTTAATGAGCACAGTGGCAGCATTTAATGGGCACAGTGGCAGCGTTTGATGGCACAGTGGCAGCGTTTGATGGCACAGTGGCAGTGTTTTGGGCACAGTGGCAGTATTTGATTGCACAGTGGCAGCGTGTGATGGCACAGTGGCAGCATTTGAGGGCACAGTGGCTGTGTTTGATGGATACAGTGACAGCTTTTGGCACAGTGGCAGCGTTTGATGGGCACATTGGCAGCATTTGATGGCACAGTGGCAGCGTTTGAGGGCACAGTGGCAGCGTTTGATGGCACAGTGGCAGCATTTGATGGGAACAGTGGCAGCATTTGATGGCACAGTGGCTACAATTGATGATTTTTTTTCAAATTTTTTTGTGCCCTCCCAAAAATTTTGAGCACCAGCCGCCACTGGCTGGCTGAATGTTCATGCTGTAGACTTGCAGAGCTCTTGCTATAGACTCACCACTGCAGCTTTGCTCTTGCTAGAGACTTGCCTCGCAAATTTGCTACAAATTTGCAAGTTACCAGACTTATGCCCTGTATACATGTTTGGACTTTCCGATGGAAAATGTGCGATCGGAGCTTGTTGTTGGAAATTCCGACCGTGTGGGGGCTCCATCAGACTTTTTCCATCGGAATTTCCGACACACAAAGTTTGAGAGCTAGCTCTAAAATTTTCCGACAACAAAATCCGCTTGCGTAAATTCCGATCGTGTGTAGAAAATTCTGACGCACAAAGTGCCACGCATGCTTAGAATTAGGGATGAACCAAACACCCCCAGTTTGGTTCGCACCAGAACCTGCGAACGGACCGAAAGTTCACACGAATGTTAGAATCCCATTAAAGTCTATAGGACTCAAACGTTCTATATCAAAAGTGCTAATTGTAAAGGCTAATATGCAAGTTATTGTCCTAAAAAAGGGTTTGGGGACCCGGGTCCTGCCCCAGGGGACATATATCAATGCAAAAAAAACTTTTAAAAACTGCGTTTTTTTCAGGAGCAGTGATTTGAATAATGCTTAAAGTGAAAAAAAAAAAGTGAAATATTCCTTTAAATATCATACCTGGGGGGTGTCTATAGTATGCCTGTAAAGTGACGTGTGTTTCCCGTGCTTAGGATAGTACTGGCACAAAATGACATTTTTAAAGGAATAAAAAGTCATTTAAAACTGCCTGCGGCTTTAATGTAATGTCGGGTCCTGGCAATATGGATGAAAATCAGTGAGACAAATGGAATGGGTACCCCCCACCCCCCAGTCCATTACCAGGCTCTTTGGGTCTTGTATGGATATTAAGGGGAACCCCGCACCCAAAATAAAAAAAAGGAACGGCGTGGGGCCCCCAGGCCCTATATTCTCTGAACAGCAGTATACAGGCGGTGCAAACAAGACAGGGACTGTAGGTTTGTTGTTAGGTAGAATCTGTTTGTAATTTTGAACTGGTACATTTTTAAAGTGTAGCTTCAGCCAAAAAAATCTATTTTTAAGCTTTTTGGAAAACATAGGGAAGGGTTATCACGCCTGTAACATTTGTTTTGCTGTCTGTGCACCTCTTCAGAAGATTTCCCCTCACTTTCTGTCCCAATGACAAATGTTTTTTGACAATTTGGGGTTTTAGTGAAACAAGGATTGGTGATAAAGCATCAGTGAAGAGGAGACACGTTTTTCCCATATTAACTCTTACAGGAGAGAATTTCCCTTCCTAGGGGTAGATTTCATCTCACTTCCTGTTGTCTGCTTCCGTTTGCAAGTAGGAGTCATTTGTATGTGGGATGTTTGAAAGTAGGGGCCTGCCCTATATACTCTGCAGAAATTGGGGCCTTAGGTGTTGGTGTAGCCACAACACTGTAAGCCCTCACAGTTACTCTTGGTGGGCGCAGGAACGTGCCCTGCTGTGAAATATTTAGATCAAGAATTGTAATTACATGCCATTGTTGAACAGTGGTAGAAAAATTGGGCCTTTGGTGGTGTTGGTGCTGGTGCCACAACACTGTAAGTCCTCACAATTACTCTTGGTGGGCACTGGAACGGGCCCTGCTGTGAAATATTATATCAAGAATTGTAATTACATGCACCTGTTGAACAGGGGCAGAAAAATTGGGCCTTTGGTGATGGTGGTGGTGGTGGTGTTGCCACAACACTGTAAGCCCTCACAGTTACTCTTGGTGGGCGCAGGAATGGGCCCCGCTGTGAAATATTAGATCAAGAATTGTAATTACATGCCCCTGTTGAACAGGGGCAGAAAAATTGGGCCTTAGGCACTGGTGCCACAACACTGCAACCCCTCACAGATGGGCCTTGCTGTGAAATATTAGATCGAGATGTGTAATTATACGCCCCTGTTAAACAGGGGCTGAAAATTTGGGCCCTGGGCACTGGTGCTGGTGCCACAACTTTGCAACCCCTCACAGATACTCTAGTTGGAGTGCAGGAATGAGCCCTGCTGCAAAGTATTGCATCAAAAATTGTAATTACACGCCCCTGTTAAACAGGGGCTGAAAAATTGGGCCTTGGGCACTGGTGCTGGTGCCACAACACTGCAACCCTTCACAGATACTCTAGTTGGAGTGCAGGAATGAGCCCTGCTGCAAAGTATTGCATCAAAAATTGTAATTACACTCCCCTGTTAAACAGGGGCAGAAAAATTGCCACAACACTGCAACCCCTCACAGATGCGATAGTTGGAGCCCAGGAATGAGCCCTGCTGCAAAGTATTACATCAAAAATTTTAATTACATGCTCCTGTTAAAAAGGGACAGAAAAATTGGGCCTTGGCCACTGGTGGCGGTGCCCAGAACCAAAAATGTTCTTACAAGCTATCAGCATGAAAACTGAGGAGGAAGAGGATTGTCACTCAGCATAACAGAATAGTCACTCAGCATCAGCATAGGCAGTCTTGAAGGGATCTCACATTAAAAAAAAAAATCAATCGGTTACATCAGCATCAGGTGCTTGGTAGGTGGTGATCCAAGACTGATTCATTTTTATGAAGGTCAGCCGATCGACCGATTCGGTGGACAGGCGCACCCTGTGATCAGTTACAAAGCCTCCAGCAGCACTGAATGTGCATTCTAAAAGAACGCTGGATGCAGGACAGGCCAGTAGCTCAATTGCATACTGTGCAAGCTCTGGCCAGTGATCCATCCTCAAGACCCAGTAACCCAAAGGATTTTCAGTGGGAAAGGTTTCCAAGTCTGATCTTGCCCCTAGGTAATCCTGTACTATGTGAATCAGATGCTGGCGATGGTTGCTGGAACCGATTAGACCTTGGGGCTGCAGCTTAAAAAATTGTCTGAACGCATCGGTCAGACGGCCACCTTCTCCACCACTCCTTCTGTGACTGTCCGAAGCCTCAGCAACACGTTGTCCAGGAGGACCAGGAAATTGTAACCTCCCAGGCTCTGGAAACGTGTTGCACAAACCTTTCTGCAAGGCCTCCCGAAGATGTTCCATCCCCTGCTCCCTTTGCGACGTCAAGATAAGGTCCGCAACCTTACCCTTGTAACGTGGATCAAGGAGGATTTCCAGCCAGTAATCATCCCTCCCCTTGATATCACAAAAAGGAGGATCCTTCCCGCAGGCTTTGCAGGATCAGGGAGTCCATGCAGCATAGGTTTGCTGAGGCATTCAGTTCAGAGTCCTCTGGGTCACTAAGGATGACATGATCTGCAGCCACCTCCTCCCAGTCACGTACAAGTCCATGGGCTTCTTGGGACTGTAAATGATCCCTTGAAGACTGCTGCTGATGCTGAGTGCCAGGCTTCACCTCCATGCTGACACAATCCTCCTCCTCCTCCTCGTCCTCTTCTTGTGTGATCAGCGGCACGCAGGAACACTGTCTGGATAAAGGGGGCCTTGAGAGGTAAGGAAGTCCTCCTCTTCCTCCCTCTGTTCTGTCTCAAGTGCCCTGTCCATTATTCCACGCAGTGTGTGCTCTAACAGGTGGACAAGAGGGACAGTGTCACAGATGCATGCACTGTCACTGCTCCCCATCCTTGTGGCCTCCTCAAATGGTGACAGGACAGTGCATGCATCCCTGATCATAGCCCACTGACGTGGGGAAAAAAAAACAAGCTCCCCTGACCCTGTCCTGGTGCCATAGTGGCATAGGTACTCATTGATGACCCTCTGCTGCGTGTGCAGCTGCTACAGCATGGCCAACGTTGAGTTCCACCTGGTGGGCATGTCACAGATTAGGCGGTTCTTGGATAGGTTAAATTCCTTTTGGAGGTCAACCAGCCAAGCACTGGCATTATATGACCTGCGGAAATGCACACAGACTTTCCTGGCTTGCCTCAGGATATCCTGTAAGCCCGGGTACCTGTCCAAGAACTGCTGCACCACAAAGTTAAGAACGTGAGCCAAACAGGGCACATGGGTCAGTTGTCCCTGTCGGAAGGCGGAGAGGAGGTTGGTGCCATTGTCACAAACCACTATACCTGCCTTAAGCTGGCGTGGCGTCAACCACCTCTGAACCTGCCCCTGCAGAACTGACAGAATCTCTGCCCCAGTATGGCTCCTGTCCCCCAAGCACACCAGCTCAAGCACCGCATGGCATCTTTTTGCCTGCGTGCTTGCTTAGCCTCTTGAACACCTACAGAGCACCGATGGTTCTGAGGACAAGTCAGCACAGCAAGAAGTCATGGAGGAAGAAGAAGAAGAGGGGTGTGAGAGAGGTGTGGCAGAATCACCACTAGTAGAATTTTGGAGGCGTGGTGGCGGAACAACCTCCAACACTACTGCACCTTGTCCTGCATCCTTCCCAGTTGCCAGAAGAGTCACCCAGTGCGTGGTGAAAGATAGGTAACATCCCTGTCCATGCCTGCTGGACCATGAGTCAGCAGTAATATGCACCTTACCACTGACCGCCCTGTCCAGCGAGGCCAAGACATTGCCTTCCACATGCCAGTAGAGAGCCAGAATCGTCTTCCGTGAGAAAAAGTGGCGTTTGGGAACCTGCCACAGAGGAACCGCACATTCCACAAACTCACGGAAGGGGGCAGAGTCTACCAACTGAAAAGGCAGCAGTTGAAGTGCTAGCAATTTAGCCAAGCTAACATTCAACCGCTGGGCATGTGGATGGCAGGGAGCGAACTTCTTTTGGCGGTGCAGCAGCTGGGGCAGGGAAAATTGCCTGGTACAATCTGACATCGGTGTACCGATAGCAGATTGCCCGCAGGTACTTGGCTGTGACACACCTAATTCTACACCTTCATTCCTCTCAGTGCAGGTTTCAGAGAGGACTGAAGGTATAGTGGGGTTGGAGATCCCAGCTGATGAGGAGCAAGGAGAGGTCCGCTTCATTCTTTGGTGTGGGTCTTTTAGGTACGCTTGCCAATGAACTGCATGGCAGGTCGACATATGTCTGGTCAAGCATGTGGTGCCCAAGCGGGTGATGTTTTGGCCATGCGAGATACGCTTGAGACATATGTTGCAAATAACAGTGGTGGGATCTAATGCACTCGTCTCTGAAAAGGCCCACACCAAAGAACAACATGCAGAGACAGCAGCGCCCTGCACATGCGGAGCTCTGCAGTGTAATGCAGTCGATGTGCTGCCCTTAAGCTGGCCCCTGAAGGGCATCCTGCCTCGTTGGAGATGTGCCTCCTCCTCCTCCTCCTCTCTCCTATCAGGCACCCACGTTGAGTCAGTGACCTCATCATCCCCTCCCTCCTCCTCACTGGAGCAAACCTGGCAGTATGCTGCAGCTGGGGGAACATGACTGCCAGATTGCTGTCCTTCTTGGGCACCCCCTCTCTCTGGGCTTACGTTATTGCCTTCCTCTAGCTGGGTACCATCATCGGAGCCTTCAAAACGCTGAGCATCCTCCTGGAGCATGTACCCAACACTGTGGTCAAACAGTTCGAGGGACTCCTCAGGAGGACATGGTGGGGCTAGGGAAGGAGTGACTGATGCCATTGAGCCGAGGGAAGAGGCCGTGTTGGCAGCTGCTTTGCCAGACAAAGTACCCTGATCCTGGGTGAGAGAGGATGAGGAGGATGAGGATGGCTTGGTCATCCACTCTACCAAGTCTTCCGCATGTTGCGACTCAACACATAAAATAAGGAATGCATCATTCCATTGACATTTGTGGTGTTTATTTCATGAAACAGACTGGTATTTTATCTTGTGATGTCATATTCAGTGGGATGGATACAGTGGAGATGGATTAGAACACCTGTGAGTTTTTATTGCCATCTGTGCCCCCTTTAGGGACATTCACTCTCTCAATTGCTACTGTTTCTCCTTATCATTGTATGTGAAATGAAAATAAATTCCAATATTTTGGATTGACATTGGAACACTAATAGAAATCTCCCTGATGGGACATAAAAGGGAAAAAAAACTGTCAGGGGGTTCTAACCCTTCCTTACTCTATCCTAAATGCAAACAACAACAAAAAGAAAGAAAAAAGAAAAAAAAAAAAGATGAGCTTTTTTTTGCTATTATATTATGCAAATCCATTGCTATATTATTGAACATGTCTGTTTTGTCTTGATTTTAGAAAAGAAGTTATGGGTGTATTCGGTTTAATGATTATTATAATAGATACCAGTTTTCAAGTTTATCATAAAGCAGTATTAAACCCAAAAGCAATATATTATATAACAGCTAACCAATTCTTAGATGTTATGGCTGTATTAGTTTCTTTTGCTGAAATAAAAAAGTTTTTCAACATTTAGTAAAAAAGAGCAGTAAAAATTTGGTTCAATTGAACTAAAAAGCGCAATACAAGTGTGGCTGGGGTAACAAATTTATTTAAATAAATCCTATATCCTCGTTGTATTTACACTATGTGGAGGCTTCCCCTTTTTTGTTTCTTTTTCTTTACATCATGAGAACTACCTCATATTGAGCGGAGCTCGGTTGACAACTAAAGCAGCCCTAGGACAACAAATCACGATAGCTGGGAGTCCAGGCTCAGCCTATTTCTTCCAGTGGTGAGTAGGTCTCCAAGCTCTCCTTCTGCTGAGAACACCCAATAAGTCCGGATTTGATTTATCTTCACCGCTTGGCGGTATAAGCGCATTTGACTCAACGCTAACGGCCTGTGAGTCCACCTTTTCTGGTAAGGGTATTTTATCTGTCTTTTCCAGAAGTTGTTTGATGAGAAGATAGTACCCTATATGTCCACGCACTTTTAACTGTTTCTGAGAAGCATATAAGGATTAGAAGTATTACCAACATCATGGTCTCATCCCCATGAACCCCCACCTTGCATATTGATATGGACTTCAGATGTTTAATACTATATCTATATGTTAATATTTGTTCACATTTATGAAATACATTCTCTTGACCTATTAGGCACGTGGAGTTGTCAGTTTGATCCATTTACTTATGTACACCTAAGTATCCCTTTGCTTTTGAGGATCATTCACTTTGGGTGTGCGGATCCTGATTTTCTCATTATATTTTATATTTTTTATATTTTTTATTGCTTTTTTCCGTTGGTTTTTCACTATTGACATGACATTCTGTGTGATTTACAACCATACTCCTGTCATCAACATTATTTTTATTGCTTTTTTCATTTTGGGTTTATGATTATTTGGTACACAAGTCACAATGATTTCTGTGGGTACCACTGTTCAAACAATCACTTAAATCACTTAAATTGATATATTTTTCACCATATACGTTCTCATGTGTATACACATTTTTTCTTCCTTATATCACCATCACGGTTCAGATACCATCTATACACATTGATTACTTCATTAGCACTGCACATTTATGTTTACATTGATATTTTACAATTAGTCTGATTGTTGTGCTGGCTGCTTATAATTTGGAGTTGGCACAGCGTTTCTCCCATTCACCTCTAAGCTTAGATTAAGGCTTACTGTAGGTGCAAGAAATATCTCCTAAACCTACCTAGGAGATATTTGCGAAAGACAGGCACCGATGTCTACTGCGCATGCAGTGTAGACAACGGCGTGCAGGCACATTGAGCGTGCCGTTTCTAGCGGCGATCCTGCTGTTAGTGGCGGCTCCCGTGCGCATGTGTGGGAGTGACATCATCGCGGCTCCGGCCAATCACAGTGCCGGAGCCGCGATACTTAGAAGGAAGATGGACGCTTTGTGGAAAAGGGGAGGGACAGCGGTAACATCGCAGGCTCCTGTGTCAGGTAAGTGACACATAATGGGCTACAATGCGATGCATAGTAGCCCATTATGCTTTACCTTTGCAGGGAAACAATGACGAAGTAAAACCCATCTTTAAAGGGGTTGTAAAGTCAGAAGGTTTTTAATCTTATTGCATTCTATGCATCAAGATAAAAAGCTTTTTGTGTGTAGCAGCCCCCTCAGACCCCTAATACTTACCGGAGCCCAATCTCTGTCCAGCAATGTCCAGGAGTGTCTCGTCCATCAGAGACTCTCCATCCTAATTGGCTGGGACACAGCAGTGGCGCCATTGGCTCCCACTGCTGTCAATCAAAGTCAGTCAGCCAATCAGGAGATAGGGGGTGGGGCCTGATCACAGCCCTGTGTCTGAATGGACACAGGGAGCTGTGACTCGGCTCAGGTGCTCCCATAGCAAACCAAAAAATATGTAAGAAGTGGGATTTTAACCACTTAAGGACCGGACCATTATGCTGCTTAAGGACCAGAGGACTTTTTACAATTTGGCACTGTGCTGCTTTAACTGATGATTGCGCGGTCATGCAATGCTGTACCCAAACGAAATTTGCGTCCTTTTCTTCCCACAAATAGAGCTTTCTTTTGATGGTATTTGATCACCTCTGCAGTTTTTATTTGTTGCGCTATAAACGGAAAAAGACCGAAAATTTTGAAAAAAAATGATATTTTCTACTTTTTGTTATAAAAAAAATCCAATAAACTCAATTTTAGTCATACATTTAGGCCAAAATGTATTCGGCCACATGTCTTTAGTAAAAAAAATGTCAATAAGCGTATATTTATTGGTTTGCGCAAAAGTTATAGCGTCTACAAACTAGGGTACATTTTCTGGAATTTACACAGCTTTTAGTTTATGACTGCCTATGTCATTTCTTGAGGTGCTAAAATGGCAGGGCAGTACAAACCCCCCCCAAATGACCCCATTTTGGAAAGTAGACACCCTAAGGAAATTGCTGAGAGCCATGTTGAGCCCATTGAATATTATTTTTTTTTTCTTTTTTCAATTTTCAAAACTTTGTGACAAAAAGTGGGGTCTGCAAAATACTCACTATACCTCTCAGCAAATAGCTTGGGGTGTCTACTTTCCAAAATGGGGTCATTTGGGGGGTTTTGTGCCACCTGGGCATTCCATGGCCTCCGAAACTGTGATAGGCAGTGAAGAGTGAAATAAAAAATTTCCGCACTTAGAAAGCCTAAAGGCGGTGCTTGGTTTTTGGGTTCTCGTACGCGGCTAGGTTCCCAAAAAGTCTCACACATGTGGTATCCCTGTACTCAGGAGAAGCAACAGAATGCATTTTGGGGTGTAATTTCACATATTCCCATGGCATGTTTGAGCAATATATCATTTAGTGACAACTTTGTGCAAAAACAAAAAAAAATAAAAAATTTGTCTCTTTCCCGCAACTTGTGTCACAATATAAAATATTCCATGGACTCGACATGCCTCTCAGCAAATAGCTTGGGGTGTCTACTTTCCAAAATGGGGTCATTTGGGGGGGGGTTTGAACTGTGCTGGCATTTTATGCACAACATTTAGAAGCTTATGTCACACATCACCCACTCTTCTAGCCACTTGAAGACAAAGCCCCTTCTGACACTTTTTGTTTACATGAAAAAATTATTTTTTTTTGCAAGACAATTACTTTGAACCTGGAATAGAAAAGACTACCGCGCTACATGTACATACAGATTATAGAATTTAAATTAATAAACCCCAACAAAAATTATTGAAAAAGCATGTGAAGGAATATAAAATGACAAAATCAATAAATGAAAATAGAGCAGCCGCTAAAAGTGGGATACACACACTAAAATAATCAAAATCAAAAAAGGAGCAGCGCTGTGAGAGTTAATTACTTAAGGGTTAAACCTATGGGTGAACACATTATGAAGTGAAAGTAACTTAAATATGTGTTGATATGAAATACAAAATATACATTTAGAAATTGATCACAAAAAACATTGATCACAAAAAAAAAACAAAAGAAACAGTCCTAATCTGTGATCCAAACAGATGGATGAGATGATGTGGGGAGATATGGGTAAAAGTCCCCGGTTGACAGGTAGAAGTACAATTGGATTAATTGAGACCTTCACCGCACCACTGTGAGAATAATAGGAATGCGCGCTTACCAAAAGGTAAGCTTATAGGAGCTTGCGACCTTAACCCGGTCAGGGCCTTTCGTGGATTGGAAACACCAACGCCCCACTTCAGCTTTAGGATAGGTACACTGTCCGTCAGATACCAGGAATTCATTCAATTAGGGAGATATTACCCTCCAGCTACAGATTGTTCTCACAGGGGGTATTCCAAAGAAAAGAAAAGGGCAACATAGCGTAATCCTGCTTGAGTGTTTATTAAAAGTAAGTTTAAATTCACACTTACATTTAGGTAGATCAATAAGAGCAAAAATAGCCAGCCAGCTAGAAGCGAACACCCGTCCTACAGACGGTATCTGCAGCACGTCAGCATGTCAGCACGCCCGACGCACGTTTCGTCACACTCTGACGTCGTCTGGGGCACAACAACTATTTTTTTTACTTCATATTTTTTTTGTTTGTTTTTTTTTTTTACACTGTTTTTGTAACTGTAACTTTTATAACGGTAACTGGTTCCAGGTTCGGGTCTCTCAAAATGCGATGGCATCCTGGGAGACCCTGTGAAAGTGTGCCTAGTCTGTGCAATGCTGTACCCTACGCTAACACTCAACTAGTGAATGGTAGCGTTCAAAACATTCACCAATGCAAAGACCAGGATTGTCAGGACAGGAGGGACAATAATAGCGGGTGTCACGCCTATATCCGCGCTTGCTGCAGACACAACATCTTTTTTGGGGTGTTCGTTCTGTAGGGGTACTCGGGAGGACATAAAGAAAATGCCTCTCATGCAGCCGACTGCATTTGGTTGGGGATGTGAATGGGGGAAGTACGGGCGCTGCAGAAGTGGTGGGTTCCCAATTAGGATTGGCGAATGCAGCAGGAAGGGCATAATGGGCACGACGGCCTGTGTTTGTCTTCTTGGTGGCAGCGGGACACTACTTGTGCTTGCCACCTCACCAGCTTGAACTGCACTTATGGGACTCGCCACATCACCAAGTGTTACTGCAGTGCTGGTTTGACTACGACCGGGGTGTACTAGGCCGCTGGTGCTTGCCAGTTCACCAAAACGCTACCAAAAAAACTGTTAGCGATCGCAGGGATCAGGCCTGACTCTGCAAACGCTGCAGTTATGTGTTTAGTGTTTTGTGACAGTGATCGATCGATACTGCACTTGGGTGGGCTGGGCTAGGCCGGGCGGAGGGGCAAAACGCAGGTCCTAGCAGGTATCTGGGATGATCCCGCTAACACTGCGTTTTTGGGAACCCTAAACTGCTGGGGACGCTAGTATAGATCTGATCGGATCAGATGTTGATCCGTTCAGATACTTTACCACTAAGGGAGGTGTACGGTGCGTGCATGGGTGTTAGCGCTACTGGCGCTAACCTGACGCTGCTTGGGGCTGGTGCTTACCAGTTCACCAAAATGCTACCAAAAAAACTGTTAGCGATCACAGGGATCAGGCCTGACTCTGCAAACGCTGCAGTTATGCGTTTAGTGTTTTGTAAGTGACAGTGATCGATCGATACTGCACTTGGGTGGGCTGGGCTGGGACGGGCGGAGGGGCAAAACGCAGGTGCTAGCAGGTATCTGGGCTGATCCCGCTAACACTGCATTTTTGGGAACCCTAAACTGCTGGGGACGCTAGTATAGATCTGATCAGATCAGATATTGATGCGTTCAGATACTATACCACTAAGGGAGGTGTATGCTGCGTGCGTGGGTGTTAGCGGTACTGGCGCTAATTTGCCGCTGCCTGGGGCGACGCATATCACCGCTGGGTGATCAGGGGGCTAAACCTTTATTCGGTAATAAACGGCGTGTGCCCTGACACTATAAAAAATAAACAAACTAATCAGCGTCACCCGTAACGGTTATACAGTGATCACTGGTGAAAGGGATAACTAGGGGGCAATCAAGGGGTTAAAACATTTATTAGATAGTATATGGGGGTCCCTGTCGCTATAAAACGCTGACGGCGAACCTAAATATTTACGTCCCTAACTAGCGTCACCAGTGACACTAATACAGTGATCAGAAAAATGATCGCTTAGCGACACTGGCGACGGGGGGTGATCAAGGGGTTAAAACTTTATTAGGAGGGGTTAGGGGGGTACCCTAGACCTACAGGGGGCTAATACTAACTGCCCTACCACAGTAACTGTCACAAACTGACACCATGCAGTCATCAGAAAAAACAAAAAAACTGCTTGGTGTCAGTGTGACAGGGGGGGGTGATTAGGGGGTGATCGGGGGGGATCGGGGGGTAAAGGGGGGTGTTATGTGTGCCTGGCATGTTCTACTGTGATGTGTGTGTGTTGTGCACTCACATTGATGTCTTCTCTCCTCGGCGCCGGAACGGAAACTGCCGAGCCGAGGAGAGATGACATCACATCCCCTGCCTCTGTGTACTACACAGAGGCAGGGGAAGAATCTCATTGGCTGGGAGCGATCACAAGGGGGGGGCCACTATCGGATGGCCTCCCCCTCATCTCTGCTCAGTGCTAGACCAATGGTGGCCGCCTCAGGCATGGGGGGGTCCGACCAGACCCCCCGCCCGCGGGAAGGCAATCACGTACCAGGTACATGATTTTGCCTGCCCGTGCCATTCTGCTGACGTATATCAGCATGAGGCGGTCGTCAAGTGGTTAAAGGTACCCCTGATATAGAAAAGAACACTATCAACTAAAAATATACCAAAAATGTATTAATGCAGTTTTACAAAAAAAATGCAGTAAAATGTGAGAACAGTTTTACATTCACAGTCAAAGGTATACATCCTCAACCTAATATTGACAATGAAGGAACTGTGGTCACAAAGGGTTCAGAACATATCCACGTCCACAAAATTTCAACATGTTTCGCCCGGAAGGCTTCATCAAGAAAATGGACGAGGCTTTTCAATTATTCAACAACAATATTCATGATAAAAACAACCTTGGATGTTCAAAAAAGAAAAAAGGAAGTAAATACACAGAGAAAATATATGAGACATTCACATTACATCAGCTTCATAGCCCCGCCCTACTAGTTTCGTCATTTGACATCCTCACAGATCGGATATGATGTCACCGCACACACCTGTATCATGCTTGCGGCTTTGGGATTACAGCTACAGGTGATAGGCACACTGCGTTGTTACCCTAGTGTCGGGATGACACTTATGAAATGTGAGTGTTCTTAATACTTTTATTAAATAGTGGAGATTTTAAGCGGTTTTACGCTATGAAGACTTTCCTTCCTCTTTTCCTAACTCCATATATGGCCATGTTTTGCCTGAGAGGGTGATTATATAAGAGGTTACATCAGAAGCAGCGGCGTGGAGAGGTATTCCTTTGAGCTTGATGTGGAGTGCATTTGCTGGTTTATAACATTACCAGCTATTATTTCTGGTGAGTTAATTTGGGGTGAATGGTGAAGAATTGCAACGGGTGTCTTCTACAGTGATCAGAATAATATCTCTAAGAAGATTGTTTCAATGCCTTCCTGGAAATTTTCCTTTCAAGATCATATATGAACTTTATACACATTTTTTTGAATAACATATGAACTTTAATTTTGGAGCTTATTAGTATTTATTATGCACTATGCACTTTTTTCTGCATTTATAGCCTTTTTTTTGCACTTTTTTCAGCATTTGCACTTTTATAGAATATTTATCATTTGCATTTCATTTGATTGCATTATTATGATATACACTATGTGAGATATGTTGGATTGATTTTTCACTGCACACATTGAGATGGATATTTACCATTGGATTTGATTGTGTGTATCACTGGTTTATTGTATTTGAGATCATAGATCTGTACCACTTGTTCTTTTTATTTCAGTGTATAGAGTATGCTTAATCACAACATTATATCACTGCTATTAACATGAATACCACCCTATGCGTTGTCATAAGCTGAGGATAAAACTCCATGCATAGCATATTTACCAATTTGTATATAAATTGTTGAATCAGCTGGCAACCATAACAGGTAGAGCATCTAGTTCAGTAAAAAAATAGATGCAAGTGTATCTCTACTGGGAACATGCTCATAGGGAACCTAAATTCTTCAAAGCTCACTCCATCATTACTCTGTTTTCCCTTTGGAGATTTCAGGAAAAGTCCAGTGTAGGTGTTGGTCTCAGTTAGGGCTAACACAGAGCCTAGTTCAATACTGCACTACATGAAAGCTCCCTGGCCTGGCAGTTGGTTGTTCATGTTCCTAACACTGCCTACTGGGGGAAAGTAGAAAGAGTCACATGCTGTCTTATACCTACAAGTGCCATGTGTTTCAAAAGATCTATTGGGACAAATAGGGCAGTGGGATAAATTTTGCAAAGATAAGTATTAGCAGTACAGTGGTAGGCTATTAAGACAATGTTTTTACTTTGCCCTTGAAGGGTAAATTATAGGTCCATTTAAAGTTATCAGTCAAGTGAAAAGCATTCTTTATAAGGCTTTTGTAGGTGAAAGTATTAAAGAGGAAGTAAACTCTCCCACTCTGTTGCCACTTTTCATCTAGACCATTATATGAAGTTATAAACAAGCATCACCCATTGTAAATAAGTCTCAATCGCATATTACTTACATTTTATTAAGACTTTTATAAATTATTTCTCCCTGGGGATTAGGCTGCACCATTTTAGGTATTGTTTCCCAAGTCTGCACTGCAAATCACTTCCTCCCTTCCATGTATGCCTCCGTTTCGATCCGATGTTGCTTTGGTGACCGTGCCCTGCCGCTGATAGCCGACCTGACAATGCAGAATTACACAGTCGTTTTGCCATTCTCATATTGTGTGCCTGTCAGGCTGCTGTATGCTGCAGCTAAACACTGCTATGCTATGTTTTCCGATTGCAAAGTATACACCCCATGTGATGTCACGCGGTTACATTGGGTGTAGCAGGAAGTTCAGAAAGAATCTGAAGTCTCGCGGGTTTTTTCATCGCAGTGCCACTGGGAGAGGAAATCACTTCCACGGCATCCTGTTAATGGAGAGACTGCGTAACGGCATTCAGAGCGTGCCGTGAAAAACGGGTGAGATGCGCATGCATCGGTGACATCACTACACAGAACGGGACGAATTACAAGAAAAGTAAGCAAGTAAGGAGATATCTACAAGCAGCAACCATTAGGATTTTTTAAGCAGATTGAAATGTGATAAAGTTGTGTGGGAGAGTTTACAACCACTTTTACCCAAGTATAAGTTAAAAACTCAACTAAAGTTTTTCAATCTATGCCATCTATTTAAAATTTGATGTGAATATTAATAAATAGGATTTTGTTTGCTTAAGCATTGTGTATCATATATTGTGTTTTTTAAATTAAATACTTTTTTTAAACAAAATTTGTTATGTTGTATCTCAGCATTGCCAATCTCCTAGGGCCTCTTTTCAGCCACTTCCTGTCCACATGCATGCACTTTAGTAATGGTCGCTTGGCATTTCTCAGGGTGAATTTCCACATGACATTCTTACATTGTATATGACATTTAAATAAATGATGATTTATTGGTGTTCAAGAAATATTTAATTTTGAGTTTGTTTTACTGCACACTAGGCACTTTAAAATCAACCCCTCTGCAATTATATATTACTAGATCCCATTCCTTCCCATTCTGCAAGTCCATTGTCATTCAGAAAGGGCCTATTTACATCCATGATCTGCCCTTCCCTGCCCATCCCTCCTCCTGGAAGAATGAGCAGTTTTTATGTCCTGCCTGGTGTTGTTTTTTTTTTTTTTTACAGCAAATGCACATTATTCAAAATAAGCAAAATGTAAAAATGATTTGGCAGATTTTCTAGGTTATCAATGCATGCACCCATACAGATAAATATTATAGTTAGCCCCACCATGTAATAGCCTTAAAATTACATAATGCATTTAATTATATTAAGGAATACAATTTACTTTCTTCTTGGACATGTTATGTGTGAACACTCTTTTACTGGCACCAGACTTCAAAAGTAAAAAGTTTTAGACAGTTACATTCTTCTTACCAGACTTATTTAGTGTATCATAATTGTTAAAACATCACTTATGTGAGTAAAGAGTGGAGTCTCTTCCTTTCCCCACTGTGATTCATAATGATACTTTTCTGGCAATTTTTAAGCTGGTAATGTGTCTGACAGATAGTTGTTCCTGTTTTTATGTACCAGCCACAAGCTGGCAAGAGTCCACTTATCAAAGGATACAGTGAAAAAAAAAGAGTGCTTTAGTGACTTTTTGCCTGTCTTAAGAATGACATGTATTTGTGGAAATTAAAAGAATTAGATCTAATATATAACTAGCTTGTTCCATGTTCCACTAACATTATACGTTTAATTACTAAGAACTCTTAAATAAGTTTAGGGTGTACAAGTACTAAAATCATAGTGTGGGTAAAAGCAAAACATTTTTGAGTTTTGAATAGAGTATTTACACCTTTTGTCAAGTTTTTATTTCTGTCTATATCCAAATTATGGAGATTAGCCTCTCTATTTGTCCTGATGACCATATATTGATACATAAAGTGATAAGAAATCCCAAACTTTAGAGTTGTCACTAGATCAAAAGATGAGGGCAAGTAATCCAATTGGGACACCTTGTCGCAGTTTACTGTCTTTAGACCTCACTTGTGCTGCTCTCTGCAGGTGTCTCTGCTGAGTTTCTATTAAATTAGTCCTCTAATAACACTCAAGTGAAAGATTCTTTAGTGTGTCCACCCTCCCTAGCCACTTAAGGACCACCTCACGCCAATTTACGTCGGCAAGGCTGCACGGGCAGGCAAAATCACGTACATGTACGTGATTTGCCTCCCGCGGGTGGGGGGTCCAATCGGACCCCCCCCGCCGCCCGAGGCGGTCCCGTTTGGTCCACCGGCGATCGTAGACGAGGGGGAGGCCATCCGTTCGTGGCCCCCCCCTCGCGATCGCCGCCGGCCAATCAGATCACTTCCTTTGCTGCTGTATGCTAAACAGCAGCAAAGGAAATGATGTCATCTCTCCTCGGCTCGGTATTCCATTGCAGCGCCGAGGAGAGAAGACTGAACTGTGAGTGCACAACACTACACACACACAGTAGAACATGCCAGGCACACAAAACACCCCGATCCCCCCCCCGATCGCCCCCCGATCCCCCCCCAATCACCCCCCCCTCCCTGTCACAAACTGACACCAGCAGTTTTTTTTTTTTTCTGATTACTGCATTGGTGTCAGTTTGTGACAGTTACAGTGTTGGGACAGTTAGTATTACCCCCCTTTAGGTCTAGGATACCCCCCTAACCCCCCCTAATAAAGTTTTAACCCCTTGATCACCCCCTGTCGCCAGTGTCACTAAGCGATCATTTTTCTGATCGCTGTATTAGTGTCGCTGGTGACGCTAGTTAGTGAGGTAAATATTTAGGTTCGCCGTCAGCGTTTTATAGCGTCAGGGCAGTTTAGGGTTCCCAAAAACGCAGCGTTAGCGGGATCAGCCCAGATACCTGCTAGCACCTGCGTTTTGTCCCTCCGCCCGGCCCAGCCCAAGTGCAGTATCGATCGATCACTGTCACTTACAAGGCACTAAACGCATAACTTCAGCGTTCGCAGAGTCAGGCCTGATCCCTGCGATCGCTAACAGTTTTTTTGGTAGCATTTTGGTGAACTGGCAAGCACCAGCCCCAGGTAGCGTCAGGTTAGCGCCAGTACCGCTAACACCCACGCACGCACCATACACCTCCCTTAGTGGTATAGTATCTGATCGGATCAATATCTGATCCGATCAGATCTATACTAGTGTCCCCAGCAGTTTAGGGTTCCCAAAAAGCAGTGTTAGCAAGATCAGCCCAGATACCTGCTAGCACCTGCGTTTTGCCCCTCCGCCCAGCCCACCCAAGTGCAGTATCGATCGATCACTGTCACTTACAAAACACTAAACGCATAACTGCAGCGTTCGCAGAGTCAGGCCTGATCCCTGCGATCGCTAACAGTTTTTTTGGTAGCATTTTGGTGAACTGGCAAGCACCAGCCCCAGGCAGCGTCAGGTTAGCGCCAGTAGCACTAACACCCACGCACGCACCATACACCTCCCTTAGTGGTATAGTATCTGAACGGATCAATATCTGATCCGATCAGATCTATACTAGCGTCCCCAGCAGTTTAGGGTTCCCAAAAATGCAGTGTTAGCGGGATCAGCCCAGATACCTGCTAGCACCTGCGTTTTGCCCCTCCGCCCGGCCCAGCCCACCCAAGTGCAGTATCGATCGATCACTGTCACTTACAAAAGACTAAACGCATAACTGCAGCGTTCGCAGAGTCAGGCCTGATCCCTGCGATCGCTAACAGTTTTTTTTGTAGCGTTTTGGTGAACTGGCAAGCGCCAGTGGCCTAGTACACCCCGGTCGTAGTCAAACCAGCACTGCAGTAACACTTGGTGACGTGGCGAGTCCCATAAGTGCAGTTCAAGCTGGTGAGGTGGCAAGCACAAGTAGTGTCCGGCTGCCACCAAAAAGACAAACACAGACCCGTCGTGCCCATAATGCCCTTCCTGCTGCATTCGCCAATCCTAATTGGGAACCCACCGCTTCTGCAGCGCCCGTACTTCCCCCATTCACATCCCCAACCAAATGCAATCGGCTGCATGAGAGGCATTTTCTTTATGTCCTCCCGAGTACCCCTACCAAACGAACCCCCCAAAAAAAATGTCGTGTCTGCAGCAAGCGCGGATATAGACGTGACACCCGCTATTATTGTCCCTCCTGTCCTGATAATCCTGGTCTTTGCATTGGTGAATGTTTTGAACGCTACCATGCACTACCGTGTTTCCCCGAAAGTAAGACAGTGTCTTACTTTCTTTTTATCCCTAAAAGCCCCACTATGTCTTACTTTCGGGGTATGTCTTATATTGGGAAAAAATTTTTTTTTATTCTTTATTGCAATATGTGTTTTTTTTGTTTTTTTTTTAATCAGCCCTGTTGGGGGGCTTTGGTGAGATATCAGGGGTCTTAACAGACCTCTGATATCTCCCCCTTGAGACAGAGAAAGAGACAGAGGATAGAGATTCCCCAGTCCCTTTCTCTGCAGCGTCAGCTGCACTGAGAATGAAAGGAGAGAAGACAGCGGCTTCTCTCCATTCATAAACTGACACATTGTAATCACAGGAGATTACAATGTTTCAGTTATGTGAATGGACAGAGTCAGCTGACTCTGTCTATTCACAAAGGAAGGAGGGGGAGGACGGAGGAACGGAGGGGGAGAACGGAGGGGGACAGAGAAGGAGGGGGGAACGGAGGGGACAGCGGGGAGGCACAGAGGAGGAAAGCGGAACGGAGGGGGAGAACGGAGGGGGACAGAGAAGGAGGGGGGAACGGAGGGGACAGCGGGGAGGCACAGAGGAGGAAAGCGGAACGGAGGAAAACGGAGGGGGACAGAGAAGGAGGGGGGAACGGAGGGGACAGCGGGGAGGCACAGAGGAGGAAAGCGGAACGGAGGGGGAGAACGGAGGGGGACAGAGAAGGAGGGGGGAACGGAGGGGACAGCGGGGAGGCACAGAGGAGGAAAGCGGAACGGAGGGGGAGAACGGAGGGGGACAGAGAAGGAGGGGGGAACGGAGGGGACAGCGGGGAGGCACAGAGGAGGAAAGCGGAACGGAGGGGGAGAACGGAGGGGGACAGAGACCCGCACCCCCAGCGGCCCGCACCCCCAGCCCCACTCTTTGTACCGCACGTCACTGGAGGCAAATCCCCCCGTGTTTCCCCGAAAGTAAGACATATGTCTTACTTTCGGGGTACGGCTTATATTAGCTGACCCCTCTGAAACTCCCGATACGTCTTACAATCGGGGGTGTCTTACTATCGGGGAAACACGGTAGTTGAGTATTAGCGTAGGGTACAGCATTCCAGACTAGGGCACACTTTCACAGGGTCTCCCAAGATGCCATCGCATTTTGAGAGACCCGAACCTGGAACCGGTTACCGTTATAAAAGTTAGTTACAAAAAAAGTGTAAAAAAAAAAAATATATATAAAATTTAAAAAAATTGTCGTCGTTTTATTGTTCTCTCTCTCTCTCTATTCTCTCTCTCTATTGTTCTGCTCTTTTTTACTGAATTCTATTCTGCAATGTTTTATTGTTATTATGTTTTATCATGTTTGTTTTTCAGGTATGTAATTATTTATACTTTATCGTTTACTGTGCTTTATTGTTAACCATTTTTTTGTCTTCAGGTACGCCATTCACGACTTTGAGTGGTTATACCAGAATGATGCCTGCAGGTTTAGGTATCATCTTGGTATCATTCTTTTCAGCCAGCGGTCGGCTTTCATGTAAAAGCAATCCTAGTGGCTAATTAGCCTCTAGACTGCCTTTACAAGCCGTGGGAGGGAATGCCCCCCCCACCGTCTTCCGTGTTTTTCTCTGGCTCTCCTGTCTCAACAGGGAACCTGAGAATGCAGCCGGTGATTCAGCCAGCTGACCATAGAGCTGATCAGAGACCAGAGTGGCTCCAAACATCTCTATGGCCTAAGAAACCGGAAGCTACAAGAATTTTATGACTTAGATTTCGCCAGATGTAAATAGCGCCATTGGAAAATTGGGGAAGCATTTTATCACACTGATCTTGGTGTGGTCAGATGCTTTGAGGGCAGAGGAGAGATCCAGGGTCTAATAGACCCCAATTTTTTCAAAAAAGAGTACCTGTCACTACCTATTGCTATCATAGGGGATATTTACATTCCCCGAGATAACAATAAAAATGATAAAAAAAAAAAAAAAAATGAAAGGAACAGTTTAAAAATAAGATAAGAAAGCATAAAAATAATAAAGAAAAAAAAAAAAAAAGCACCGCTGTCGCCCCCTGCTCTTGCGCTAAGGCGAACGCAAGCGGCGGTCTGTCGTCAAATGTAAACAGCAATTGCACCATGCATGTGAGGTATCACCGCGAAGGTCAGATCGAGGGCAGTATTTTAGCAGTAGACCTCCTCTGTAAATCTAAAGTGGTAACCTGTAAAGGCTTTTAAAGGCTTTTAAAAATGTATTTATTTTGTTGCCACTGCACGTTTGTGCGCAATTGTAAAGCATGTCATGTTTGGTATCCATGTACTCGGCCTAAGATCATCTTTTTTATTTCATCAAACATTTGGGCACTATAGTGTGTTTTAGTGCATAAAAATTTTAAAAAGTGTGTTTTTTCCCCCAAAAATGCGTTTGAAAAATCGCTGCGCAAATACTGTGTGAAAAAAATAAAATAAAACACCCACCATTTTAATCTGTAGGGCATTTGCTTTAAAAAAATATATAATGTTTGGGGGTTCAAAGTAATTTTCTTGCAAAAAAAAAAATAACTTTTTCATGTAAACAATAAGTGTCAGAAAGGGCTTTGTCTTCAAGTGGTTAGAAGAGTGGGTGATGTGTGACATAAGCTTCTAAATGTTGTGCATAAAATGCCAGGACAGTTCAAACCCCCCCCCAAATGACCCCATTTTGGAAAGTAGACACCCCAAGCTATTTGCTGAGAGGCATGTCGAGTCCATGGAATATTTTATATTGCGACACAAGTTGCGGGAAAGAGACAAAAACAAATGAGAGCTGCAAAATACTCACCATGCCTCTCAGCAAATAGCTTGGGGTGTCTACTTTCCAAAATGGGGTCATTTGGGGGGGTTTTGTGCCACCTGGGCATTCCATGGCCTCCGAAACGGTGATAGGCAGTGAAGAGTAAAATCAAAAATTCACGCCCTTAAAAACGCTGAAGGCGGTGATTGGTTTTCGGGGCCCCGTACGCGGCTAGGCTCCCAAAACGTCCCACACATGTGGTATCCCCATACTCAGGAGAAGCAGCTAAATGTATTTTGGGGTGCAATTCCACATATGCCCATGGCCTGTGTGAGCAATATATCATTTAGTGACAACTTTGTGCAAAAAAAAAAAAAAGTGTCACATTCCCGCAACTTGTGTCAAAATATAAAATATTGCATGGACTCAATATGCCTCTCAGCAAATAGCTTGGGGTGTCTACTTTCCAAAATGGGGTCATTTGGGGGGGGGTTGTGCCACCTGGGAATTTTATGGCCTCCGAAACTGTGATAGGCAGTGAAGAGTGAAATCAAAAATTTACACCCTTAGAAATCCTGAAGGCGGTGATTGGTTTTCGGGGTCCCGTACGCGGCTAAGCTCCCAAAAAGTCCCACACATGTGGTATCCTCGTACTCAGGAGAAGCAGCTGAATGTATTTTGGGGTGCAATTCCACATAGGCCCATGGCCTGTGTGAGCAATATATAATTTAGTGACAACTTTGTCATTATTCAATCACTTGGGACAAAAAAAATAAATATTCAATGGGTTCAACATGCCTCTCAGCAATTTCCTTGGGGTGTCTACTTTCCAAAATGGGGTCATTTGTGAGGGTTTTGTACTGCCCTGCCATTTTAGCACCTCAAGAAATGACATAGGCAGTCATAAACTAAAAGCTGTGTAAATTCCAGAAAATGTACCCTAGTTTGTAGACGCTGTAACTTTTGCGCAAACCAATAAATATACGCTTATTGACATTTTTTTTACCAAAGACATGTGGCCGAATACATTTTGGCCTAAATGTATGACTAAAATTGAGTTTATTGGATTTTTTTTATAACAAAAAGTAGAAAATATCATTTTTTTTCAAAATTTTCGGTCTTTTTCCGTTTATAGCGCAAAAAATAAAAACTGCAGAGGTGATCAAATACCATCAAAAGAAAGCTCTATTTGTGGGAAGAAAAGGACGCAAATTTCGTTTGGGTACAGCATTGCATGGAGAAGGCTCTGAGGGACGCCGAAGCCTCCTGGATCAGCCTGTACGCTGAATCCTGCACAGGACTGGGAGTCATCTTCCTGGCTCGTTTATGTGGCAGGCGGAGGGGAGGAACCTGAGACTCAGTCAGGCTGCGACTTGTCCCAGGCTTCTCTTGGCTGACACTTAGCCCCGCCTCCTCCTGGCTGCCACTAATCCCCGCCTCCTCCTGGCTGCCACTAATCCCCGCCTCCTCCTGGCTGCCACATTCCACAACCTCCTCCTGGCTGAGGTCTTCCTGTGTATGAAAAGGGGACATAGTTTTAGTATTGTTTTCATCAATCACACACAATTTTCACCTCCTGACTGCTGCAAATTGAATGTTAACAAATATAACAGACTATCATTCTGAGCCCAGCATTTTGCATTCTTGTCCCAATTTTGGGTGCCCACTACTGTCTATTGATATGTAAAACACTTTTTTTAATCAGCAATTAATGATCAATAATAACATCTAGTAAACATCATTTATTTATTGCCCAGAAATCTGTAGAAGAATGCTATACCTGACTCCAGCTGGGCTCCTCCACTTCTTCCTGGCTGGAAGGCCCAGGTTGGACATCGGAAGCCTCAGCTGGGGTAGAAGGAAGAGTGGAAGGAAGAGTAGAGAGTGATTCCCTGACTTCAGTGTGGTCTGACAGAAATCGCAGTCTCTCGTAGTACCACAGCCTGGGGACATAAACGTCATCTGCTGCAGCTCCGGACCTCTGGGAATCTGTGATCTTCTTGCGCTCCCTAAGATAAGTGCTCCTCAGGCCACCAATTTTAGCTTTTAAATAGGGGATGGTTGCTGTGGGGACCACCGGCCTCACCAACTCCAGCAGTTTCTCCAGCGCTGCCTGCCTCTTTTGTTTATGGTTATAGTGGGGGTGTCTCACCTGCCACAGACAGAGCAGCTCCCTGTACTTGTCAATAAACAGGGGCAGGAAATTGTGGTCGTTGAACCCATCCATTTTCTCTGCAAGACACAACACAAGACAAACCCTAATGTCAGGCCAAACTCCCCTAATCTTGTTACAATATAGGCTTCCATTTCGAAGCAGTATAGGCCCAAGTTTAGATCCTACCTTCGTTAGCACGATCGGCGTCTCCGATGCTCCTTCCTCCGCTCACAGATCGTACGTAAGACGCGCGCGTTACGATTTATACACACTGCGCATGCGTATAACTCCGCCCGCCCCTGACGTTCTTTCTAGTCTATTCCCCACCCCTTTTCGTTCGGCGCAGTGGGGGAAGAGCACATGGCGGATAGACAGCAGGATCGTGCTAATTGTAGCAACGAGGAGGAGGGGGAGGAAAGGCCGGAGCCTGAAACGTCCCGATCCAGAAGGTGATTAAAGGACTCAAATATGTCCTTTGGGGAGATGTTGGAAATGGTGGACATCCTGAAGAAGGCCGACTATGATGGAAAGTATGGGCCTTACCCCAACTCCAGTATCCGAAAGGCCAAGATCATGGCGAAAGTGGTCAGGAGTCTGCACCGGAAATTCGGGGTACGTCGATCGAAAGATCAGCTCAGGAAGCGGTGGTCGGACCTGAAATTATGAGAACATGAGCAGTACAGAAAGATCTGGAGAGTGCTGCAAAAAAGTAAGTAGTTGTGCTGTGTTCCTATTCTTTTTGTGTTTATTATGTTCGTGCTGCTCCATGTGCTTTTAGGAACTGTTGTACATTTTAAAATGGCAACTTTCATGTTCATGGGCACCATATTCGTTCGGATCACACATTTTTCTTTTGGACTATAAAATACCATTGTTTAGCCCATATGCATTTGGCCACCATTTTGACGCCCTATACTTGTCTTCAAAGAATTGGGTTGTGTAGATGGCTTTGTTACTAGAATGAAATGCAAACTAGATTCTGTGTAAGGAGAGGACACTGAGCAGCTGTTTTCACATCTGGACACTGGAGCACTAGTGTGGGACCCCAGAACACCATTTTTATTAGGGGGGGTACACAGGTGCTACAGTGTATACTATAGGGGGGGCTACATCTGTGAAGCTTGTACCAAACAGGTAAAGTATTGCAGCTTGACAAAGGACACTAAAAAAGCTACATCTTGGAACTCGGCTAAAATAGATCCTTGTACCCCACTTCCAAGCAATGTTTCATCTTTATAGTTCTGACATTAAATATCTGTGTGCTAATTATACCATTTTTGTTTTACATAGGGGAGAAAAGACTTGGAGGACACCCCTCATCCGAGGAGACCAGAGCCCCCCCCCCCTCTGGAAGAAGGGGAAATCCCAACAACACAAGATGAGCAGGAGGATGAAGACGTGGTGGAACTAGTCACCACAACAGGAGAGTGTCTGCAACCACAGGCTCACGTAAGAGATGGATGGCGGCATTTTTTTTAAACCTAATTTATTTTGGGTTTCCTCTCTTTTTAGGTGATCGTGAGGTTGTGGATGAAGATCCTTTCACATCCGAAAGTGCCCAGATCCTGATCGGGGAGATCATGGGGTGTAATTTACAATTGGAAAACATCAAGCAAAACATCAATGATGTTATTCCAAAATATAAAAACATCATTGATGTTTTGGGGCGAGTTTAAAGCCCCTCCAAATCACTTCTTTTGTGTGCTACAATGTGCGAAATGTTTTCCCAAAGCCAAATTTGGAGGATGCACACAGTGTGTCAACATGTGCTATCTGCCATCACGGGAGATCAATGGACGCGTTTTGGGGGTGCAACCCCTTCCTCAATAATAAAGTAGCGGTAAGGAAGGGCTTTCTCCCCAAAAACACGTCCCTTGATCCCCCCTGATGGCAGCTAGCACATATTGACATTGTGAAATTTGTGTGCATCTTCCAAATTTGGCTTTTCCAGGGGTGATTTCCCCCCATCTGAACGCAATATCAAACTCAGTTCCTAAATACTCATGTCTGATATTGCCTTCAAGTTCTACCAAATGTGAACTTTGTAAGATCAAGATTTGTGTCTTTCTTGTTGGTTTTACACAGGCCTGTTTTCTATAAAATGAACATTTTGATTTTGGATAATGACACCACAAAAATTGTTATACAACAAACATGTTGGTTTGTCAGAAAAACCTTTGGTAAATGCACATGTGATTGTGCTGGTATTAAAAAGATTGTTCATCAAGAATGTGTGGATTATTGTCTCAACGCTACAACATTTTTGGGGTGATGTAATTGTTGTTTTATGAGAAAATGGGGGTTATTTCCTAAGGGCAAATACTCTTTGCACTACAAGTGCAGTTTCAGTGCAGTTGCAAGTGCACTTGTAGTGAAAAGTGTCTTTGCATTTAGTAAATAACAGCCAACAGTGCTTTGTAAGGTTACACAATCACGCCATTTTCTGGACTCCACACATTTCTGTCAGGGTCAGCTCAAACAAACACAAGCAGTAAATGTCCACAAAGAAGAGCCTGGGGGGAGATGCCTGTTGAGAACTTCAAGTCCTGCAGGCTTCTCCCTGTGGCCAAATACCGCAGGGTAGCGACCAACCTCTGCTCCGGAGTGATGGCTTGCCTCATGCAGGTATCCTGCCTGCTGATATAGGGGGTCAGCGAAGCCAACAAACTGTGAAACACGGGGTCCGTCATCCGGAGAAAGTTCCTGAAATCATCAGGATTATTCTCACGGATCTCACGGAGCAAAGGCATATGACAGAACTGGTCACGCTGAAGCAACCAATTCTTGGTCCATGAACTCCTCCCCACCCTGTTCATGGACTGGACTTGTGTCAAGGTCAGGACCCCAACACAAAGCCCCCGCACAGCACGAACTGTACGAGGAGTACGCATTCGAAACATGGCTAGAAAACGGTCGGCTGCTCAGAACGAAGTAACAGAACGCACTGAAGAACAGCAAGGCCTGTGAAGAGCGACCTGAAAACCAGTAACGAACGAACAAGAATACAATGACTAAAGTCACGCGGAACTTGCTTGCACGCACTGAAGAGCAGATACAAACCCACAAGCACAAACTGAACGGCAGAAAACGATCTGAAAGCCATGAGTCTGAAAAAGCGCGAATCGTCTCTCACCAAACTTTTACTAACACGAGATTAGCAAAAGGAGCCCAAAGGGTGCCGCGCTTGGTTCTGAACCGGCCTTTTCTAGTCTCGTCGTACGTGGTGTACGTGACCGCGTGGTTGTCAACTTTGTGCGACCGTGTGTAGGCAAAACAAGTTTGAGCCAACATCCGTCGGAAAAAATCCTAGGATTTTGTTGTCGGAATGTCTGAACAAATTCCACCGTGTGTACGCCCTATAAAACTACAGTTGGAACTATATGAACACTATCACTATATTTTCTAACTTCTATGCAAAAACACAAACTAGATAACAGAAGAACAAAAAACTGACTAAAAAATTAGATACGTTTGACCATATCTAAGAAACTAGAGCTGATGCAGTCTAGCCAATGCAATTTTCTGAATCAGAAACCAAATAACCCCAAGAAAAGGTCTAAAAAGCACTTACAGGCGGCAACAATCGAACCGACTGTGTTATCCAACCATCATCCAGTCACTATGACACTCTCCTTCTGATTACAGGTGTATTGCTGGAAAATTTGATGCCTTAACGCCTCCCTCTTATGTGACCCAGTTGATATGCTGGCATTCCAGTTGACAGATTACTTCTCCTGCATTAATACAGAAGATGTTGCTCATGCAATGGGAAGCTCCGGGGAGACTTCTTAGACCTTGGGGCTGTCAGGATCACCTAGTGCTCCTGTTCCTCATTCCAGCATCCAGGGTTTTGGCTATGGCACTCTCCTTGTCTGTCTGTCCACCTGCAGGCTGATTAATGTGATTAGTCTCTGGGGGGAAACCAAGCCTGTTATAAGCCAGCTCAAACCTCATTTGGGTGCTTGTGATAGAGAGTGATACGTGTGTGGTTCCTGATCAAGCTCCCTGTCTGTCTGCCCTGCTCTGCGCTTCTCTGCCTTTTGGCTAAGATCAAATGTAGTATCTGTTCTTATCAGTTGCCAGAGGAGGCTCTGTGCTACTCCCATAGGGGAGAGCTATGCAAATCCAATGGCGTAATTGTACCTGGAAGGGTGGTTTCAGCAGGGACTATGTTGAGCTGCCCGACAGATACTGGGGGCCCAACGATGGTTGCGTCTGAGCCGGGTGCTCCTGGTGAGGATGGGTGCTGCATTGGGTCTGGCAAGAGGGTCGGGTCCCTGGCCTTCTGGCCTAAATTAGTGTAGTTCTAGCTCCGGACAGTTTTTCAGGAAAGAAAGCTGGCTTCCCTATAGCACCAGGGGGAGCGGTTAGTATTTCCTGAATGTAATTAGGTAGGAGTGATGGGAGCGCTGGTTGAGTCTCAGGGGTCAGGGGCTCTCCCTAAGCTCTCAGAACTTCAGGCCTTCCTGGCTGGGGTGGGGGCTGCGCTGACTGGGCTGTTGGTCAGGGTTGTGACAAAAAGCCTGTGGTGAATGTGCCACTGAAGTGGCAGTTCAGGGGTGCCGTACAATCACTGTGAGTGAGGGTCAATTTGATATATGGCACCATGGTCTCTTCACCATACACATGTTTTTCACACCTGCCTCTAGGGCCAAGCCTTTTGGCTAGGACCAGGGGAATTTTTTATTCGTGGCCAAAGGGCCGCTATTGTATTGCGCAATGGCCACTTTTCACTTCTCCCACTTCCTTCTCCCCCACTTTCTATTTATTTACCCTTTCACTTTTTTGCACTTTTTTGTTTGATGTTGCACGTTTGTCACAGTGTGATGAGTAGGGTGTGGGTCCTCGGGCCTACCCTGAAAGTCTTAGGAGGGGGTGGACATAGGCCTTCTGGCTTGGTTCGCCCTCTCTCATGGGGACTCCTTCGGGGGAAGTCCCACTGAGTACTTGATTGGGTCTGTTTTGGCAGACCTTCCAGAGTAGGGAGGTCCATCTGGTTTTGACCAGATGGACCCAAGTGAAGTACCTCAGTTCCCGTTTGGAGCCTAACGCCCTGGGGGATTAGGGTAAGGTCCTTTCTTACCTTTAGTGTTATAAAAGCGAATGACTATTCGCTTTCCTAACACTAAACCACCTCAATCAGGTTCTCGGGTCTGTTACCTGTCACCTGATTGGCTGAAATGACAGGCGCCGCTATTGGACGCCTATCAGGGGGAGAGGACATGAGATGAGGATGGCAGGAGACACATGGAGGACCCCGTTCGTTGTCGTCACCTGCTTCCCCACCAAGACAGGGTAAGTGCCAGGCAGATGGCGAGCGGGTGGGGGGCAGCGTTTAATGGGCACAGTGACAGCATTTAATGGGCACAGTGGCAGCATTTGAGGGCACAGTGGCAACGTTTGATGGCACAGTGGCATCATTTGAGGGCAAGTGGCAGCGTTTGATGGCACAGTGGCAGCCTTTGAGGGCACGGTGGCAGTGTTTGCTGGCACAGTGGCAGCGTTTGATGGGCACAGTGGCAGGGTTTGATGGCACAGTGGCTGCAATTGATGGCACAGTGACAGCATTTGATGGTACAGTGGCAATGTTTGATGGCACAGTGGCAGCATTTGATGGACACAGTGGCAGCGTTTGATGGCACAGTGGCTGCAATTAATGATTTTTTTTCAAAAAATTTTTGCGCCCCCCCAAAAAAATTTTGAGAACCAGTAAAGCAGGAGAAAAGCTTCCTATGATCCATCTCCCATCACCTAATTTAAAAGTTCCTCTAACATTTTCACCTTTGTCTACCCCATTTAGGTGCAGATTACAAAAGATTCCATATGAGTTATAAAATATCAGGAAAAATACCTAAGGCTAAAAGAGGATGAAGAAGTTATAATAAAAAGGAATTACAGGTAATTAAGAGTTGATGATCCTATAAAATCCTCCAATCTTTCTGTTCACCACACCTGAACTAATCTGCACTAATAACCTCCACCCCAGTTTTGTATCTACCTCTGCAACAGAACCATGTACCCTGCAATGTATCCTTCACCTTGAGCATTAATCATCTTCATGTACTTAGACTTCCAATCCAGAAGCTGGGGCTGCATCCTGGGATGGACCCATTCTGGTCTATGAAGGTTCATCATGTAGGTGCGGCCAGCACCAAAGTGGATTTCTTTCTATAATGAAGAATACTTTGCATAGTATGTAGCTCTTGGTAAGTAGGAATCTGGGGTTGTGGGTTTTAGTGCAGCGTAGTTCAGGAGGGATGTGGGTTGGATTACAGGGTTTTTGAACAGTTCCAGTTACGGGTTTGCCCCTTCTGTCTCTGCTTTGCTTAGGTATCAATTTGTCATTTTTGTCCCAATTCTGTGGAACTCATTTATGGAAGCTAAAGCACAGCAAACTAAAAGACAAGTAGAACTGTTGCCTGTAGCAACAATTAGATTTTGTTCTATCCAATAGATAGACCTGGCACTGTTTTTTTGTGGCTATTAATGTTCAGAAAGTGGCTCTAATGTGACTATTTCATAATATTGACCTTTTCCCTTCCATATTTTTATCTTATTTCACTACACTTTTGATTATTATAAAGAGATCTACGACATTGGGATGCATTTTCCCAACTTGGCCTTGGGCACAAAAGTTCCTTTCTTTTTTACCACTGTTCACTCTCCCGATACAACAGATGCAATTATTTTAAAAATTAGTTTGAGAAAGTTGTAACTGCAAATTGATGAAATGCAGAACATTCAATTTTAATAAACCTTTTGTCTAACAGTTTTTGGATGTAATACATTGTATGCTCATGACCTACTGAGTGCCGTAGGGGAAAGCTCCTATCACCCTTCCCTGGTGTCCTTCTGTTAGTAAAATCCTGTGTCAAACAGACCATAACTGAACTGATAACGACAGCACAATAAAAGTCACTATTGATGGCAAAATACAAGAAAGATTATGAAGAAGATATGACATAATGGCTGATCGCTGTAGCGATGTCATTAGGAGAGAAGGGAAAATCACTAACTTTTCTACAATAAATTATAAGTAACAATCAAAACTCTGTATTATATTGACTGCATGTGTGTGGGTAATAATTAACACTGTAGCATCAGGAAACATTTTTTTTATTAACCCATAAGAATAACATTTTAGGTGTAAGTTAATGAGTAATATGCTGCTTCTATCATGCTGTCCCTGGAATTTGTTTTTGTTTGTTTTTGTTTAATGCTCCCAATTTGAATGGCAAATTCTTCTAAGGCTAAGTTCACATTATTGTCTGTAAGGAACATGCACACAAGTGTGCACATTCTCTACATGCAAGAGAAACATGCTGCTTTTCAGCAGGCACTCATGGGTGTCATTAATTAATTAATGGCAGTCAATGCATTAGTCAAATGTCCACCATGCGGTTCTATGCAGTGTGCTTTTAACAAAAAGATCCGGAAGTTCCCTTTTCCTGGGGTCCCTCTTTGGATACCCAAAGAGGGACCCCAGGAAGTAATCAAAATAAGAGAGAAGGATTGCCACAGGACCGTGGCTTCAGGTCAGACATCAAATGGGCATTTGCATAGTTTTTTTTAATCTTTTTTCAAACTTGAAGTTAGTTAGAGGGAGTTGGGGGTGCCAATATCCTGGAGTTGGGCTTTAGAAGTCAACCTAATCCCTAACATTAACATAATTCCTAACATTAAGTTAACTCCTATAGTATCATGTTTAGATTATGTGGTGTCTGAAGCTACTGCGCTGAGATGTACAACCCCATGCTAAAATCTAAAAGTGCCGATTGTCTGGTACCACAAGAAACCGATCTACTGCCCAACTGCTGTTTTAAAGAGATTCCTATTGTTTGCCTGAAAAAAACAGAAGTGATATTTGGTGTATTTTCTATGTTGTGTACCCTGTGTAAGCTCTGTACTGTGTATGTTATGTGTGTTCTTCATGCTGTGTCCTATGTAAGCTTTATCCAGTGACTGTGATGTGTGTGCTTTGTGAAATGTATTTGTTTTTTTACTGAGTACACTCTGTGCTGTGTTTAATTAATGTTGTATGATGTGTATGGTGCAGGGGTAGGATAGGTTGGTGGCAGGCTAGTTCTTATAAAATAAATATGGGTTGGTGGTCCTGGGTGGAGATACCCCACAATCTAGAGTTTCATTAGAAAGGAAGTCAATGACAGTTGCTGGGCATTTTATACAGTAGCTACCTAATGCTGGCCTGAGAATGCAGTACCTGTCAGCGGGACATCTGTAAGGTGGGTTTGCACCCTGGCCCTGTCCTGCTGTACTGCAGGACAGTCAACCACCTATTGTTTAGAGAAACTCCCCTATAGATCCCCACATATTCTCTTCCTGAGGCCTGTTACCTTTTATAAACTAAAATCGAGACAAGTTACATCTTCACTGTTTTACTACATAATTCCTCTCCAGCACCTTTCATAGGTTACAGGCACATTGCAGCAGTTTAACAGTTCAGACTCACTAATAAGAGTTCACAGAGCAGAATATCTCCTCTTCCTTATGTAACTATCTATACCAGTTTTTTCAAGCGGGGTTCACCTCAACCCTAGGGTTCCGTAAAAAGTCCCCAGGAGTTCCCTGGTGATCTACCTGTCAATCACAGACAGCTGACGGGTAGATCAGGTCTCCATTACCACATGCAGAGTAGTGCAAGAAGCGTCTGTAATAAGTTCTCTTTCATATTGCGCTGCTCCCTGCCAGCCTCTCCTTTCCTCCCCAACAGCTTTTGACTTCACCTGGGATAGACAAGAAGAGAGGAGGGGCCAACATGGAGCAGCGCGATATGAAAGAGAAGACTTATTCCAGCCGCTTCCCGCGCTACTCTGCATTTGTAATGTCTACAACAGTGTACCGGTGTGCCCCATGTCTTGCTGTGAGTGTGAGCTTGTGATGTGCCCCATGCCCTGTGATGTGCCCCATGCCATGTGATGTACCCCATGCCCTGTGTTATGCCCTGCGATGTGTCCCATGCCCTGTGATGTGCCCCATGCCCTCTGATATGCCCTGTGATGTGCCCCATGCCCTGTGATGCGCCTGCCTGTGATGTGCCCCATGGCCTGTGATGTGCTTTGTAATGTACCTCATGCCCTGCGATGTACCCCATGCCCTGTTATGTGCCCCATGCCCTGTGATGTGCCCTGGGATGTGCCCCGTGCCCTGTCATGTGCACTGTGATGGGCCCCATGCCCTGTCATGTGCCCTGCGATGTGCCCCATGCCCTGCCATGTTCTCTGCGCTGTGCCCCATGCCCTGCCATGTGCCCCATGCCCTGCAATGTGGCCTGTGATGTGCCCCATGCCCTGCAATGTGCCCCATGCCCTGTCATGTGCCCTGCAATATGCCCCATGCCCTGTCATGTACCCCATGCCCTGCCATGTTCCCTGCCATGTGCCCCATACCCTATGCCCTGCCATGTGCCCTGTGATGTGCCCCATGCCCTGCAATGTGCCCTGCAATGTGCCTCATGCCCTGCAATGTGTCCTGCAATGTGCCCCATCCCCTGCCATGTGCCTGTCATGTGCCCCTTGTCCTGCCATGTGTCCTGTAAAGTCTCCAAAAACCTGCCATGTGCCCTGTGATGTGCCAATGCCCTACCATGTGCCTGTGATGTGCCATAACCCTGCTGTGTGCCTGTGATGTGCCCTATGCCCTGCCGTGTATCTGTGATGTGCTCTGCCTTGTGCCCCATGCCCTGCCATGTGCTGCTGTGAGCTCCATAATCTTCCCTGTGCCCTGCTGTGAGCCCCCATAAAATGCCCTGTGTCCTGCTGAGAGCCCCGTAATGTGCCCTGTGTCCTGCTGTGTGCCCTATGCTCTGCTGCGTGCCCCATGATGTGTCCCATATCCTGCTGTGTGCCCCACGATGTGCCCCGTTTTCTGATGTTTGGCTCATGATATGCTCCATGTTCTACATTGTGCCCTGCTGTATGCCCCTTGTGCTCCATGTTCTGCTGTATGCCCCATGATGTGCCCCATGTCCTGCTGTGTGCCCTTTGATGGGCCTCATGTTCTGCTGTGTGCCCCATGTTCTGCATTGTGCCCTGCTGTATGGCCCCTGTGCCCCATGTTCTGCTGTATGCCCCATGATGTGCCCCATGTCCTGCTGTTTGCCCTTTGATGTACCCCATGTTCTCCCTTGTGTCCCTTAATGTGTCCTGCTGTATGCCTTATATCCTGCTGTGTGTCCCTTAATGTGCCCCATGTCCTGCTGTGAGCCCTGTAATATGCCATGTGCCCCATTCCCTGCTGTGAGCCCTGCTGTGTTTCCCTTGATATGCCCTATGTTCTCCTGTATGTCCCATGTTCTGCTGTATGCCCTACGATGTTCCCCATTTTCTTCTGTGCACCCCACGTTCTGCTGTGTGCCCTCATTATGTGCCAAAAAATAACAAGTCTAGGCGCAATCACCTAGAGCTCCTACATGATAAGATCTATACAATAAAAACAATAAAAGAACAGTCAAAAAACTAAATAAAAAATGTGAACAATGACAATCCATTCAATAGGCCAATAGTCCATACATTGTTGTGATCAGGATGAGGGGAAAAAACGCTGAGAGAGAGCAAGCAGGGCTGCCATCATAGTAGGAACGAAACCATGGTCCTGAGGCTGAAATACAAGTGAAGAGGCGCCTCTGGGTGCAGACGTTTTTATGGATGTAAAATGCTTTAATAAGATATATAGAGATAAACTCACATTGTGATGATAAAAACAAGCATGATAGTAAGAGTCATGGATGGCGCTCCCAGTCCTGTGCCTGTGAACAGTCTTTGTGGTGAATATAGTGACAGCTCTTCCTGGTTGTAGTGAGCCGGCTTCAGACAACGGAGGAGCGGCCTCAGAAAGAGGCTTGAGACACACGAGACAGCTGGCTGCAGGGGGATGACGTCATCAGTAGTGGACGCGTTTCCTGGGCAAGCGCGCTTGGGTGGTAAGCAAGCCGCGCCCCTTTCTCAACAGACTAATCTACTAGACATGCTGGAGAGTTAAGTAAGGATGGGATGGGGAGAGGGAACGGGGCGGTGAAAGGGGAGGGAATGGGGCGGGAGAGCAAAAGGAATATACAGAGCCCAATGCTGTTTAAAGTGATTAATGACGTGAATAGAAAAAAGGAAAGAAAAAATAATAATAATGAATTGAATAAAAAAATGCGATAAAACCGGAGACAAAAAATAAGGAGAAGGGAGATATGTGACCGAGGGATAGGGGAGGAAAGAGAGGGGGAAGAAAAAGGGAAAAAAGGAACGGGAACAGAGGGGGAGGGGGGAGGGGGGGAAGAGGCTGAAGTGGTGAGGACAACTTGGAGCAAAAAACAGAATGTGAAGGGGGGGAAAAAACGTGAGGAAGGGGAGGAGAGAGGGAGGGGGGAGAGAGACAACTGACTAATCTCTAAAAGCACAGAACAATAATCGGACATGTGAAATGCATCTTGTTAATACAACACATTGATATTGGTCATAGAGCATATATATAAATGGTAAAACACTAGATATTCAAGATAGATATTTCAATACACGCACAACATATGCATGGATAGCGCTGGGAAATAAAGCAAAAAATTATAAGAGTCAAAAATAAAAATATATAAATATATAAAAATATGACATTGCTACTGACTATGCCCTGCATAGTAGTAAAATTGGAAAAAAATTTGAAAAAATTGTAAAATATATATATAAAGAAATATATACACGTGTAAATGCATACACGCACATATAGAATAAATGCACATATAGAAATATATATATAAAATATCTGACATAGTACGAAGTTATAAAAATGTCAATAGGACTATAAAAAGGGGAAACCAGTTTCTGCAATGCTGAATGGGAACACATGGGTCTAAGGGATAATGGAGAATAATATAGTTATTATAATAATAGGCCTATATTGTTGTGAACTCTCTACGTTATGGGCGGAAAGACGAAGATACCAGATTTACAGTATGGTAGAGATTTCTATTCCTTCGTTCATACCCCCAGGTGTGAGAACGTCTAACTGGTAAATCCAGAACGTTTCGCGGGCGCATAGTTTTTTGAAACGTTCTGCAGCTGGTAGAGATCTAGGGATTTGTTCAATGATCCACACCTGTAACCCTACAGTGGATTTTTTATGGACTCCAAGAACAAACTCAGCCCCCCTGACACACCTGGTTAAATGGAGAGACCTCTGCAACTACAGATATAGACACAATTGGAAAATACCTTGCACCTGGCTATATGTTACCATAGTAAATACACACACACTCGTTTAGTAATAAGCAAGTTGGTATATTGAAACCGCTTAAAAAAAGACAGTCTGAGATAACATAGGCTCAACCAAGTAAATTAAACATAGTCAGCTATACAGAATTTCCATATACCCAAGCAAAGAGTAATCAGTTCTTTGACATTAATAGAGTCAATGAGTGAAATGGCAATAAGTAACGTGATAACCCTTATGAACAGTACAACGTATAAATAACTACACTGTCTTAGAGTGCACTCAGAGGAAAATGGAGGAGGGGGGGGGGGGTTACCAAAATGTAGTACTTCTTTAAAACAAAGTAAACAGGCAAAGGGTTAGGGGCATTCTTTGATCCTGACACTTCATCTGGCTAAGACATTGGAGCACTTTGAAGCAGTCTCTAAGGTGTTAGAGATCATTTGTGACTGACTGTGTAGATCCTAGCGGTTCAGTCTCTGATGACAGCAGCAAATAGTGACAGTCACAGATAATGGCGCAAGGGCCTCTCACCAATCCCAGCCACATAGCAACAATGGTTCTTCTGACACCCACAACTTGCACTGCAGGGGTGATATCCTAGCTGCCGCCCTGGCTCACAGGTCAAAGGATATGGTCTCTCTCCCTTACAGTAATGGCTCCTGTCTCTCTCTCTCTCTCTTCCTTCAAAATCACATCAGCCTCTTCAACCCGTCCTGAAACCCTTTTTCCCAGTGTCCTCTGTGTCTCCTCATGTTTAGGAAGTAAAGTAAATGCATGTCCTGAATGGGCCAATGACAGAATGCCTGTTACACACACTTAACCTGGTGTGTCAGGGGAGCTGAGGTTCTTGAGAAGGTCAAAGCAAAGAACAGAGGACCCATTCTATCCAGCGGCTCCTACAGGCATAGCGCTACATCTGTAACTGTCATGGTTAAATGTTCTTATAGCTATTTTTTCCTAGGATTGAAAGATAGGGAATGACCCTTGAATGACCCAATGAACTACATTCTGCCCACTAAAGGCAACAAAGGAACTATTACATAAATATTACAAACATTACAGGTATCATTCGTTATGTTTATGTGAATAATGAAACTTGCAAAATATATTTTTTCATAAATAGACCCTTTATGTGTTTTGTATATGCTATGCCACACGATGTGCAGTGTACTCTATAGATTCTCTAAAGTGTATCTTGTGAGTTTTTTTTATCTTGCTGTGTAGATTACATGCTGTATATGTTTCATTGTGTATGCTGTGCATGCTCTATGCTATGCATATTTTATACTGTTTGTTGTGTATGCTCTGCATGTGCTTTGTGCTGTGTATGCTGCATGTGCTCTGTGTTATGTGTTCTATGCGTGCTGAACGCTATGTATTTTCTTTGATACATGCTTCATTTAGATGTGCCCCCAGGGGGGCAAAGTAAATGGCATCTTCCGATCCTTAAAATAAGCTTTAAGGTGGCTAGCATTGGCAAAGAGGATTTAGGGTACAAAAAAAAGAAGCTGGTATACAACAACAAACCATACACTGGAAAATCATCATCTATCTAAATATATATCATTAAGCATATTCTGTATCTGATATATTCAGATCATATCTTATATCATTAGGACGTGCATGAGGCAACATGTACAGGCAGGATGAAAGGAAACAAAACAGAAGGCACACAACTGCTCCTCCTCTAAGTGATTGACTGTGGCTCTCAAAGCTGTGAGGTTGAGCATAGGTGTGTCTTGTTTTTGTTGTCCTTTTGGGTCCTTCTGTGGTCATGTTGGCATAGGCAGCACGCGAGTGTAGTGGTGGTATGACTGATGGGACATGTAGTCCCAAGTACGGTGATCACAAGACTTTTATTTACATTTTGATTATGCTCTCTGCAACCAGAAGTGTGGGAAGTGGTGAACAGAAAACTAGAGAATGAGGCTGCAATATAAATTAAATTACAGGGTTTAATTTATAAAATATTTGTCTTTCAAATGTCTCAACATTTGTGCAAGGGTAACAAATAATTCCTGTAATGTATGTGAAATGTGTGTAAAAATTTCCTTTCTGCTTTTTGCTGGGCAAATGTAACAATCCCTAACATTCAATTCTAAAGCCTCGTACACACGATCAGATTTTCTGATGGGAAATGAGTGATGACAGGCTGTTGGTGGAAAATCTGACTGCGTATATGCTCCATTGGACAATGGTTGTCCGATTTTACTGCTGACAAATGTTGGATAGCAGGTTTTAAAATTTTCCGCGGACAAATGTCTGTTGTCCGATTTTCCGAGCGTGTGTACACAAGTCCGTCGGACAAAAGTCCAAAGTACAAACACACATGCTCGGAAGCAAGGTAGAGCCAGAAGCGGTCGGTCTTGTAAACTAGCGTTCATAATGGAGAATTAACATTTGTGACATGGCAAATTATAAGATCTTGAAATGCAGCACGCATTCTCTTCTTTAATGGGATAATAATGAAGCTGCTTTGCTGGTGATACTGATGGAGTTATTGCAAACTAATTTTCAAAGGCTCTTTTTTTTTCTAGTGATATCAAGAATATTATTATTATGCTTTATTTATTTTATTTTTTTGGGCAAGTTACCACAACACCATTATCTCGTAGTTTTTAAGATCAAAGATACAACTATGTTGGTGTCCCTTGTCAATTTTACATTGTATTTTTTAAAATGTAACTGCTTACTCCCAAACTCTCATTTGAAGTAAGACACATAGCCAAGTATTATTCTACACAATTTTTTGTATTATGCATTACAAAAAGAAAACAAATAAAATTAGACATGCTATCTGAAAATAGAACTTAACCAAAAAGTGCATGCTATGCATCTAAAAATATGGAAAATATACCAAATCAAATCATTATTCAACCCAAAAAATAATGTCAAAGCAATAACTCCAAGTCCAATAAAAAAATAACACGTTATCTCCTCCGATTCTGCAACATGTCTGATGGAGGAACGGCTGTTCCAGAAACTAACTCAAAAGCACGAAATGAAAAGCGCTTAATGAAAAGCGCTAAATGAAACGTGTGAAATGAAAGGCGCTAAATGAAAAGCGCGAAATGTAAAGTGCAAATCAACACTCAAACTTCTACTAACACGAAATTAGCAGAAGGAGCCCAAAGGGTGGCGCTAAAGAGCTGAAAAACAACGTAATAAGTCGGTATGTTTGCGTTTGTTGGCCGACAATTCCTTGCCGTTTGTATGCAAGACAAGTTTGGGCCAACGCCCTTTGGACAAAAGTCCATGGTGTTATTGACCAACAATCCAATCGTGCTTATGAGGCTTAAGAGAAAAATAGCTTAAGAACATTTGACCTTGAGAGTTAATATGCTAAGGATATTCAACCAGTGGGGGCATAATATGAGGCAGATTTCTTCACTGTGTGCAGCCTATGGAAACTTTTCTGTGCACAACCTCATGAATTGTTGTTCGGCCAAATGAACCTTCAGCTGCAGGGTGAAACAAAACATTTAGTAATGGTATAATTACCACTGCTAAATGTGACAGCCTCTGCTTGGTTGATAAGGAGGCCAACACCCACCAGTGTCCTAACAAACAGTGACTTGCATGTTCAATTGTCAGTCAGCTGACAGATGAATGTAAACAAGCAGCGGGTTAAAGTGTAAAAAAAAAAAAAAAAAAAGAGAAAAAATTGTTTGAGGTCCCTCTCAAAATTCATAACAGACCCTGTAGGTTTATGCACAGTGTTTAGTGAATTAGGTAAAAATCTGTTGAGTTCCATTATCCAATCATGTGCAAGCAAAATGTTTTTGTATTTTCCTTCCACATATTTGGGTATTCTTTGCAAAGTGAAACTTCAAACTCTTTGGAAAATTCCCTTGCAAAGTGCAACATCTTTTGCACAGTAAACAATCTATTTTTTGCTCTTAGTAAATCAAACTTTGTCTAACAGTAAACAATTTGCTGATGTTTACGTACATGTGCAATCCACCATCCACTTAAATCAGATTAGATCAGTTTCCTCATCCATGTTGGCAACCTTTGTTTCTATGTTTCCCTTGTCTGACTCACAATAAATATTTGCGTTTATGAACCATGATTATTTTACTGGTCTTAAAGGGTCAGATATAGAATTTTTATTGAGACTGTTTAGCAGCTGACCATCTGACATTTTTCTTGCCTGAGAGTTTGCTGTTATTATTGTATTTCTTATACAGTAGTTGGTCCCAGTCTGCTCCTAAACTTTCATTATCAGAAAGATCAAAGTCATACCTAAGTAAAAAATTGTGATGTTGAAAGAAATGTACACATATCAGTGAAACCCATTGAAATGAAAATGGCCTCAAAATATGCACATAGTAAATAAGTAGAACATATATCTTAGAGCCAAGATCTTCCACGCTACCTTTTTATATCTATCTCATAATTTTCTCATTATAGCTATTTGCACCTTTGCAGGTATCTTTCCCTTGTGAACTATTAAATGGATGGATAAAAATGCACACACAGTGAATATATTTTGCACAAAAGTTCATATTTCTCTGCTGTGTGCATACATAAGATCACACTGCAGTTAGGTTTGTTGCAGTGCAGACATATAGATATATTTGGACAATCATTTTCCCCATTGTTGCAAAGCTATTTTTTATTACAGAAACTGGGAGGTGCATATGGCTGAAATTTCTATGATTATTAGTCGATCACACTTAAAAATATATACTGTGTTGTATAAGTCTATTTTCTTGTAGGATTTATCAATATCAGTGTCTCGTCTTACATTCAGTACACTGTAGAAATTAATTTTTCTTTTAACTTTCATGTTGCTTTTGCAAAGTAATCGTGTAAGTCTGCAGTTCTGAGACATTTTAATAATAGTTCTGCCATATTTGCAGTAAACTGCATAAAAGTTATATGACATAGTTGGAGCTGGTGGTCTCAACTCTGTGGCTGGACATTGGAGATAGTAATTCAACACATTAATGCCCAAAGTTAAGTTTCACTTTGGAACATTTATCCAGGTACTGACAGACTTGGCTGGGACATTAGTTTGTCTAATTAGTATACAGCTACATGTGTAAGTGCTATGTGGTTGCTGACAACATGACCGCATCAGTACTGTATAGTCAAACCTGAAACATCTTTACACATTACAGATTCAATGGTCCAGTACTCATTTTCTCCCTGAAAAGTGCAGTTGCCATCTGTGCAGTTGCAAGTTCCTATTGAAAGGCACCCAACATAACTTTTTTGGAATGGCCACACATTGTCAAGGTATAATGCAAGGCTGGACACAATATAATAATCAGGTTGCCAACACACGAAGAAAAATTAGAGGTGTCACCGAATTGGTTTGAGCTTTTTATACTGTACGAGAGAAACACACATCCCTTGCCTACTTAAATTTGCCGGCTGGATATTATATTTCTCTGGATCCAGAATTTTACACTATATTTTTCTATCTATAATTAGGGCTTTGTGAGATGAACTGCTACACTTTAAAAAATAGTTTTTGAGCATTGAGCCTTGGTGTCACATGGAAGTCTGGTATAGTTATACTGAAAGTTTTAAGCCTGGCCTTAGTGCTCTTCTGTATGCAAGAAGTTTCAAGGAAACATGGTACCAGAGTTTACCAAGGACAGTATGAAAGGAATGGGGGCAGTGATCCTAATCATATAGCTATCACTTTTAGCTTTGATGGTGTGGTTGAAATTGACTGCAAGAACTGCAAATTGCAGTCCCAGATTTTGTGACATAGGTGATATTCTGGTCCTTTGGGATGGTCCTGAGGATCTGTTGTGAAGATGTCTGACTACCTTGAACTGTAATTCTTTCAACTTCAGGTTCACCATGTCCCATAGTAGGTCTGAAGCCACTTTCTTGGATGTCAAAATCTTCAACAATAAGGACAATAAGGACTCCTTTGATGATGCCCTGGGGGAGGGGCGAAACGCCTCGACGTAACATCCGGCTGACGCCTAACCAAGTGACGGTTTCTTCCTGGCTCCGTGGAACGCACGCTACCAGCGGCGATCGCGGAAGCTCTCTGACATGCCTGATTGCAACCGAGGATTTTGTGAGTAGCGCCTTGCAGCGCAAGTGATCCTATAGCTCCGCAATACTTCACCATATCATTTTTTTCTTTACTTTTGGGTGGACATCTGCAAGCCTGTGGCCTTTCTAATTTGAACATCAGCCATTTCACCTACTTATCCACGCTAGAGGTACCGCTCTGTAAACACCTATGGGGATTGACTGACAGCACAGGTTCAAGAGTCGTTGTCTGTGTTCCGGTAAAGTTGTCTGTCAAAGAGCTTTGGGACCAGCCTAGCTGGTGGTATTTACTCTGGGACTATTTGCAAGCAGTTATTTCAACTTTGCTAGCCCAGTTGGTGGTATTTCTTCTGGATTATTTGAAAGTATATATTATTTCTATTGTGGTAGTATATTTATTTTTCACCTTTTCAGCAATTGGGTAGCACCAACGGCTTATATATATTTTTTCGCAATTTGTATTTCACTTATATGACATTTTGGCAATTGGTAGCTGATTTGTGTACTGCACCCATTATACACCATTATTCACCGTTCATGGTATTTGTGTTTCAGCAATTGACAACAATTGCGTATATTAATATTCTTTCAACTGCATTAGATATGTAGTATATTGGCAATTATTAGTTGATTTGTATATCATACTTATTATTATCATTATTCACATTTATTGTTAGCACGTAGCACTTTTAGTTTTTTATGGTTTAGCTTATTTATCAGCGCTGTATTCGTATGCCTTTTATTTTACAAAAAATGGCCTGGTCATTAAGGGGTAAATCCTGAAGTGGTTAAATAAGTACTGGTATCTACTCACATCAGATCCAACAATAGGTCCTTTTGTCCCCTCACAACTTATGATAACCTACAGTAGGGTCTCATCTGTGGGGGGTTGTTTGGTACAAAGTGAGTATTGGGGATCCGATACAGGGGTACACATCTGGAGGATTTGAAAGGGATCTCTGACCTATCTGTATCTCTTAGATGGCTCTTTACGAGTATTCCATTTGGACCTATGGACATTACCTAGGTAAATTAGGTAGGGCTAATTCCATTATGGTATCTATTTTTCCCTTATACATACATATTCATAATCTTTATATATCCCTCTTGGGTATTTGGTACTATGATTTTTCCCTGTCTCTGCTTTTCTCCTTTGTGTTTAATATTTTAATGTGTGTATCTCTTTCCTATATGTATCTGTATGTATTTAATACCATACTACCCTACCCATGCAATACTATGCCTCTTTTTTGTCCGCTTTCAGTGAATTGCTTGTCTGTATGGAGTGATTTGTTATGGTTCAATTTTTTTTATTCTCCTCCTTATGGATTTGCCTCTCCTCATTTTATAGTATGGCAAACAGATGTCCTCAGCGCCTGGTCTCTGCTGCCCGGTGCGTGTAGGCCTCACAGTGCCTCTATTCATGGTGTATGTGGGGCCGCCATGAATTTAGCCTCATCCTGTGCACCACGGATCGACGTCCCATACTGTGTGCGGCTCGGTGTTGTTGCCTCAAGTTCCCTTTCCATCAGATTCAGACGCGGCTTGCACACACGAGTCGGCAGTCCCTCGATGTCTGATGTCGCCATGAGACACCTGATGTCACTGTGTGGCGCTTGTACAGTGATGCCGGACGCCATTAGAACTGGGGGATCGCCCTGGAGCCAGAACTTTTTGGATTCTCCTGTCTTGGCTAGCCTCGGGTTATCCTGTTAGGCATTGCTAGATGTAGGATCCAGTTCCAAACTTTTGGGATACCCTTATCGGGTGGGGACTTTCCTATCAGTTAAGGGCCCCCCCAGTATTTAAATAGGTCAACTTTAGCACATTGGTGATCAGCCTCCCTGTCTCTTACCTAGCATGATGACACTCTGAACAGGGAGAACTACACATTTTTTTCAAATTTTTATTTTATTTAAGAAGATCAAAAAGGCAAATACAGCATATACATACACATGTAATAGAAAAAGTATACAAAATATACAATGATATAGAGGTACACTTGCCATAAAATCATATTAAAGAGGGCTTGAATCCATCTAGTGATCATGAGAGAAACATCTCCTAGGGCTAACAGGCTGTCTTATTGAGTCGTAATTCTGGGATACAATCCCATATCAGAGAAGCTCCTAGGTTAGTAGGTTAGTTCTGTAAGTGACAGTAAACTGCCCAATTTACAGATGATTGAAAAGACAGGTGAGAAAGAACTAGGAGAAGAGAGGAGAAGGGGGGGGGAAAGAAAGAAAGAAAGAAAGAAAGAAAGAAAGAAAGAAAGAAAGAAAGAAAGAAAGAAAGAAAGAAAGAAAGAAAGAAAGAAAGAAAGAAAGAAAGAAAGAAAGAAAGAAAGAAAGAAAGAAAGAAAGAAAGAAAGAAAGAAAGAAAGAAAGAAAGAAAGAAAGAAAGAAAGAAAGAAAGAAAGAAAGAAAGAAAGAAAGAAAGAAAGAAAGAAAGAAAGAAAGAAAGAAAGAAAGAAAGAAAGAAAGAAAGAAAGAAAGAAAGAAAGAAAGAAAGAAAGAAAGAAAGAAAGAAAGAAAGAAAGAAAGAAAGAAAGAAAGAAAGAAAGAAGGAAAGAAGGAAAGAACAAGTTAAATTGTAATAGATAAGAAATAAAAAACTCTGAGTTAGTCTGCTACAAGACCTGAGAGTGCCTTCAACCACTAGAAGTCACATCAATGAGAGCCTTCCCTTCCTCAGAATAAAAGAACATGTTCCATAATGTCCAGGTGTGCGTGTAAGTCTCTCGTTTCTGCCTGGAGGTCAATACCAAATCCTCCATTCGACCAAATCCTCCATTCGGTTCAGCTCCTCGACCTTCCTCAGCCACAGCCCAACCATTGGAGGCTGTGTCTGTTGCCAGGTGAGTGGTATGCAAGCCTTGGCCACATTCAGAAGGTGTCGAAGTATAGATTTCTTGTAAACCTTGGCTGGAATAGCATGCAATAAGAAAAAGGCTGGGTCATTGGGGACACTGCGGTCAGTGAATTTTTGGGTAATCATGCGGACCTCTTTCCAAAACTGCCCAACTTAGTGCATGACCAGAGAATATGTAGCAAAGTCCCATGTTCCTCCTGACATCTCCAACATAGAGCAGAGGTGGTCATAAAGCATTTATGAATGAAAGATGGGGTACAGTACCACCAGGTAGGGATCTTGAAATTGTTTTCCTGCAGGTTTCCAGGTACCGAGGTCAGGTGCCAAAGACAGGTGGAGCATCTAAAAAGCAGGAACAAATACAGTACCAGTCAAAATGTAGGCACATCACAACAATTCAGCATAACAATAAGAAACATAAATACACAGGGACAGGAAAAGGCACCCATATATGCTTTTTGAGGTTCATGAAGAAAATCAGGGACATGACAGGAGAGAAAATCTTGTCTAGTTGCTTTAGTTTTATTCTTGATAAGCCTTAGCTTGGGGTGCTCTGTTCCTAAGGCCCAATCCAGTTTCTTGGTGGGGTGAGAGTGCTGCAGCAGGGTCATGAAAGTCCTGGGAAGACCCCTGTCTTGATCCAGTATAGCTGCCTAGGTCAGAGGTCATTGGCTTTCTTCAACACTACTCTATGTACTTCCGAACACTTTGCTTTCAATCCCTCCCACAAGGAAGCAAATAGGCTGAGAAAGACTAGGCAAGATATTGGGTGCCAGATTGCAATATACAGTAAGGTAGAATATAATACAAAAAAAATTAATTTGTTTAAAGATTGGGAAGTGACAGCAACGATACCCAGAATTACATGGATGTTAATAGCTCTGATTTAGGTGCTATTTTCACACTTAAAGGGGGTGTAAAGTCAGAAGGTTTTTTTTTATTTCAATGCATTCTATACATTAAGATAAAAAACCTTCTGTGTGCAGCAGCCCTCCTCGGCCCACATACACACGAACGGAATGTCCGACAGAAAAAGTCAGACGGAAGCTTTTCATTGTCTATTCCAATCATGTGTATGCCTCATCTGACTTTTTTTTTAAATTTTGACGGACCTAGAAATGGAACATGTTCTAAATATTTCCGACAGAACCAATTTCTATCTGGAAAACCGCTCATCTGTATGCTGTTCCGATGGACCAAAAATGACGCATGCTCTAAAACAAGTATGAGACGGAAGCTATTGGCTACTGGCTATTGAACTTCCTTTTTCTAGTCCCGTCTTACGCGTTGTACGTCACCTCGTTCTGGACGGTCGGACTTTGGTGTGACCGCATGTATGCAAGACTGCTTGAGCGGAATTATACTTACCTGAGTCTCAGAGTTGTCCACAAATGTCAGAGACTCTCCCTGTAGATTGGCTGAGACACAGCAGCAGCGCCATTGGCTCCCACTGCTGTCAATCAAAGTCGGCTAGCCAATCAGGAGAGAGAGGGTGTGGGGCCGGGCCAGGGCTCTGTGTCTGAATGGATTCAGGGAGCAGTGACTCAGCTTGGGTGCCCCCATAGCAAGCTACTTGCTGTGGGGGCATTCATCAGGGGGGAGGGCCAGGAGCAGCAAAGAGGGACCTGAGAAGAGGAGGATCTGGTCTGCTCTGTGAAAAACCACTGCAACAGAGCAAGTAAGTATAATATAATATAATAATAATAATAATAATAATAATAATAATAATAATAATAATAATAATATGTTTGTTATTTTTATAGAAAAAAGAAACAAGACTTTACAATCACTTTAACTTTTTTTTTGTAATTCATTATGAGTATTTACATTCTTGACCTGTGTCAAGAATAACTAAATACTGTATACCCTGACAATTTTATACTCCAGAGCATAGTATATAACACAATAAATTATGGATTCAAAAATCTATCACTGATTACTTTTGAAAGTCTGTGTCTACAGATTTATTCATACGTTTGGGACAAATCAAGCAAGTATCAAGCTCACCAAACCAGAACCAAACATTTTAGACTGATATTACTATCAAAAGAACACATTCTGGTCTAGTCACCTAGAAAAACAAGCGTTTAGCAAATTCAAGGACAGTAAGCCTTATGCCGTGTACACACGAGCAGACTTCTCGTTGGACTGAACTCCGAAGGACTTTTCAACTAAGTTCCTACGGATTTCTGACGAAACGGACTTGCCTACACATGATCCCACCAAGGTCCGATCGTTTCGAACATGATGACGTACAACCGGACTAGAAAAGGAAGTTCAATAGCTAGTAGCCAATAGCTGCCCCTGTGTCATTTTCGGTCCGTCAGACTAGCATACAGACAAACGTTTTTTTCGATAGCAATCGAGTCCGTTGGAAAGATTTGAAACATGCTCTATTTCTAAGGTCCATCAGATTTTTCGACAGAAAAGGTACGATGAAGCCCACACATGATCAGAATGTCCGACGGATTTGTTCCATTGGGCCTTTTCTGCCGGAAAGTCTGCTCATGTGTACGCGGCATAATTCTTTTCTTCCCTCTTTTCTACTGTTTTTTTTTAACATGTTGAAATAATAGGACAGCAAAATAGAACAGGTAGACATTTGAATAAAGTTCTATAAATTAGAAAATTCACTTAATAAAATATATATAACCCACTTTATTTGTTGAGTGTGTGCACACAAAATATTTTGGGGTTAAATTATATTTGGTGTCTACACCATTACTAGCATATGACATGAAAAACATTTGTAATAATTTAGCTCTGTTAGTTTTTAATTATACACTCACACTTATTTTTCAGTATACTTAGCATGATTTCGGCCTAAAGCATCACTGAATATTTATCTATCACAGCCAGAAACATTACTGAATCTTTGTCAGCATAAACTACATAATCTAAAGGAGAGCATACAAACCTAGGAACTCACAGAGGTCACAAATGTAAGGATCAACATTTAACATTCTGCAAGTGTCTGCTTAATGCCAAATTAACTTAGAGAATGTGTCAACTATAAACAGCTGATTATCCTGTGTTAACTGACAAATTAAATTGCAGTCATCATGATAACATAGAGCTTGTACTATTTTTGTCTAGTTTTGAATAATCAGGGGTTAGAACTTCTGTCTAGGTTTATTTCTGTGGCCTCACAGGGAAGATTACCTCTCACTTTAGATTCTGGTGAAAGCACAGGAGATGAAAAAAGTGTTTCCAAAGGGGGCACAAAATATCAATAAAACATTTGTATTAGCCTGGGTGTGGTAAGAACCTCTGTTTTATTGAGGTCTGTGTTCAATTCAAATTTTAAGTTCCTTTGACATTTTGCCATTGTTAAATGGCATCTTCATATTTATAAATATTTCATGTGACTGTTTACATGGTAATTTATTTATTAATGGTACTTAATTACATAATGGGACTTTGAGGCTCATTTCTTAAATCCGTAGAGAAGAAAATGAGGACAAAAATGGACTTGTTGCCAATTAAACAAAAATTCTAAATGTGAATGGAAGCGTTATTGGCCTGGAATATGTCTGGAAAGGACAAAACCATAAACATGCAAAATTGCTTGAGGCAGACTTGAAGTGAATTTAAATGTAACAATGAACTTCCTTTATTTGTTCTCTTTTGGTGGGTTGCAGCTCAGGCATTTTGGGAGCCACCCACTGCAGCTCGTCTCTCTCCCTCACCATGATAGGACAGTGATGCAAAGAGAGGGGAGAGAGGGATCTGGATTAACTGCATTTGCAGCTGAACTGAAATCCCACCCTCTGGAACTAGAAAAAAACAATGGGTAGTTGGAAGGAATGGTGTACAGAGTAGTGAGCTGTTATGCCCCGTACACACGATTGGACTTTCCGACAACAAAACCATGGATTTTTGTTTGAAGGTTGTTGACTCCAACTTGTCTTGCATACACACGGTCACACAAATGTTAGCCAACAATTACAAACGTGGTGACGTACAAGACGTACGACGAGCCGAGAAAAACAAAGTTCCAATAGCCTGTGCTGCTCCTTCTGCTTGACTCCGAGCATGCGTGAACTTTTGTGCATCAGACTTGTGTACACGCGATCGGAAATTCCGACAACAAAGTTTTGTTGGTGGAAAATTTGAGAACCTGCTAGCCAACATTTGTTGGTGGAAAGTCTGACAGTAAATGTTCGATGGAGCATACACACAGTCGGACTTTCAGCCAACAAGTTCACATCCAATATTTGTTGTCGGAAAATCCGATCGTGTGTACGGGGCATAAGGGTTAGAAACAGAGTGCTGTGGACTGTGCTACAGAGATCCAACATGAAGGCTGCTAGTGAGAGCTGTGCTGAGCAGCTTCAGAGAATGACATGATGGAAACTGCTATGTGTGTCAAGCACAGGAATGTAGAACAGTGGAAAAGCAATATAGTGGACAATCACAAAAGAATGGTGCCCAGAGGTTTAGAAAGGGAGAACATTTCTAATCCTTCTAATGCCAGCTTAAGATGAGACCTCTTGCCTTGTCTTCTGGGGACCACCTGAGACCAGCAAGCAGTAGTCAGAGGCCTATTGGCCAGCGTAGTTTACTTTTTCTTTGCTGCCTATTGTACTTAGTTGCACTTTAAAGGTCTTTTTGCCATATAGATTGATTGAGCTCTCCAACAGGAGATCCAGGCCCCCAGGGCTGTATTTGAGATCTCACTGGCCAGTAACATATGGCTTATTGTTTGCAGAGAGTCCACATTGTTAGGACCTTTGTCCTTGATTCCAATGTTTACACCTTGAGCTATTGTTGTGTCATTCTTTGACGTTTTGCTGCCTTTACTACAGGGCTTACAGTATTGTTTGTCTTGAATAAATCCCACGTTGCACTATTGGTGTGTTGTAAGTTCGGGGTCAGTTCAGGGCAGGTGGAAATGGCAGGTGATCCATGTATCCAGTGGCTCATCTGGGGAAGCACTGCACTCATTTATAACCTAAACTATATCTATATTAAAACCTTACAGCACATGTCCTTTGGATAGCTGTGTACTGTAAATAGTCCCTATTAAAAGAGAGATGTCTGTGTAATTAGCCTTAAATTGCCCTATGTTCACTGTTTGGGTGAAATCTGCTTGAGAAAAAAAAACATTGATAAAACGTTTCCATATTGCTTTTTTTTTTAATTGTTTAGTTAATTTGTATAGTTTTTTGCAAAGCATACAAAGAAACATAATGAACAGTAACTCTTTGAAATATGCAATTATACTCTGTCATATATATATAAAAAAAACAAATAATATATAAACATTGATGAAAATAAAATTGTGGTGTGAATTGATGACGAACATTCATGCACAAGGGTTTATAACTGCCAAAAAGTCACACCATAACTACAAGGGGACCAGAAAGGCAAGGGGAATGTACTACATAACTACTGCGGAAATAGCATTCAGAGACATTAAGGTAAGTTTAAGAAAATACAAAGGTAACAATTACCCACTAACTGGGGTCCTGCACCTCAGAACAATAGTCAGATTCATCCCATATCTGCCATACTTTAGAGAATTTCTGCAATGAACCTTCCACTAAAGCAGTCAAATGTTCCATCATACGTATATCGTCAAGAATGATGAGGACTTGTGGGATTGTGGGGGGCGAAGTAGAAAGCCAAAACCTGGGAATAGCCCGTTTAGCCGCTATTAAAATAAATGACATCATTTTGCGTTTAGCTTTAGAAATGCCTGGGAAAGGGAGCCTAAGTAGATAATGCATGGGCTTTAGAGGTATGGGGGACCCCAGGAGTTTCTCCAGAAGCTTTTGGATCTGGGTCCAAAACTGATAAACAGAGGGGCATTCACAAAATATGTGGTAGTGAGAGCTGATAGCATTGTTACATCTCCAACATTGTCTTGGGATTGTCGGGTTGTGGGCTTGTAAAAGGGCCGGGGTCCTTTACCAGAACATTCAAATTTTTTTTATGCGGTTTCCTTATAGGACATACAGCGGGAAATCTTGGAGGTGGACATCCAGATACTCTCCCAGTCCAACAAGTAGATGTCATGCTGTAAGATCTGGGACCATTTTCTCATATAATAGTGACTGTCTATCGTCATGGGGGTAGCCTCGTGCAGAATTTTATAGATGGGGTTCATAAGGACCTCTGGCGCATATCAACTCAAAATCCGATGGTTTCTCTAAAGGTAAAGAGGGGGATATAGAGGAAAAAAAGTGTCTGAATTGCAGATAAGAATAGAAAAGTGTTTTGGGAATCTGATGTTGTTTTTTGCAAATCAGAAAAGGACAGAAAGTGTCGTGTCACTCTTCCAAGCCAGGACCACCGTCCTTGCCACCCTATGGGAAGCATTATTCCAAATGAATCAGAGACTTCTCCTCTGAAGAGCTTTCAGTTGCGACAATGGGATCAGCACTGGAAGCATTTCAAAAAGATACAACAATTTAGGAAGTATTGACATTTTAAGAACATTAATTCGTCCAAGAAGGGATAAGGGGATAAGGGGAGGGTGGTCCAATGGGTCAGTAAGCAGTTAATTTCCATAAACAGGGGGGGGGAAAGTTAGCCCGATACAGAGTGGAATACAAAGACGTGAGCTGGACTCCCAAATATTTAAGTGAGTGGGAGCACCAATGATAAATATAGTTTTGTTGGAGTGTAGCTAATTGGGAGGGGGATATATTAATAGGTAGAGCTTCTGTTTTAGCAGCATTGATTTTGAAACCGGAGATGTCACTAAAGGAGGATAAGATGTATGCAGAGAGGGAAGAGATGTGTGTGGGTGGGTGAGCATTAGAAGACCATCATCTGCAAAAAGAGATTTGTATTCCCTTTGTCTTAGTTGTACACCTTTGACATCAGGGTATTTACGTATATCCGCTGCCAGGGGTTCAAGGCTGAGAATAAAAAGTAAAGGTGATAAAGGGCATCCCTGTCTCGTACCATTGCTAAGGGAAAACGGATGTGATAAGTGGGAGGAGAGCTGCACTTGCAAGGTGGGATTCGAGTATAGAGCCCGAAGGGCTTGGGTGAAGGGTCCCAAGAATCCATATTGTGATTAAAGTGAAAACATAAAGGGCCAACTGAGGAGATCAAATGCTTTTTGGGAATCTAAACTGTGTATCAATGCGGGGTGTTTAGTTATAGTTAATAAATCGATAAGATCGATTGTGCGTCGCGTGTTATCGCCTGCATGTCTTGTGGGGACAAACCCTACTTGATCCCTGTTTATCAGTGATGGTAGAAGTAAGGAGAGTCTGTTTGCTAATATTTTCCTAAAAATTTTGTAATCTGAATTTAATAAAGCAATAGGATGATAATTATCTGGGATGGACGAATCTTTGCTTGGTTTAGGGATGACGATGATAAATGCGTGTAAAAAGGAAGAATGTGGCAGGGTGCCCTGGAGCAAAGAAGAGAATAGGTTTAACATATTTGGGGCTAAGGTTGGGAGGAATACTTTGTAATAGGAATACAGAAGTCCATCTGGGCCTGGAGCTTTGTGCAAGGGGAGTTGTTTAATCACTTCAGCCAATTCTTCAATGGTGATTGACCTGATAAGGGAGGAGCAGTGATCCCTTGACAATTTTGTTAGGTATAAAGACGATAAGAAGGAAGGTGGAGCTTCCCAGAAGATATGCCCGTAGTTCTTTGTTGTTAACTGTTTCAGGAACTCCGCGGATCCTTAAGTTTTGACTGCGTTCCCTATTTTCCAAATCTTCTTGCTGCAATTGGATCTGGGATACCGTATGCTTAAGGGCAGCGTTATCTTCTTCTAGAACGTGGACATATTGTACAATTTCATCAAATTTAGTTTGCAGTGTGTCAGACCGTTCTAACTGATCAATCTCTACCCTGAGCTCCTGGGCAATTTTCCCAAGATCTTTAGCGATGTTGCGGGTCTGGTCTTGTAGCAGGGTTTGTAATTTCAGTTCCAAGACAGCAGGGCCTGACTGCAGGGGTGGGCTATCTGTGTGGAAAATACCTGGCATGTTTGCGAGGTGGTCCGCGGCATTCGGTGGGTCCATTGGGATACTCGAGGCTGGGGATTGCGGCCTAAGCCGGAAGTGCTCCATGAGCTGTGAGGGACGGGACGTCGGCGGCGGGTTAAAGCCTTGGTACACGTTCTTTTGAAACCTGACTTTGCCCATGTGGTGCCGGAGGGATCCGGAGGCAGGGGATGCCGATCCTGTGGCTGTGTGAGCTGTGGAAGCGGTACAAGATCGCTTAGAGAAGAAGCGGGGACCAGAGCAAGTCTCTCACGCGCCGGCCATCATTTCTCGCCGCGCATGCGCCTCTTGCATATTGCTTGAAAAATGTTCTTCGTATTTGTGTTTTTTTTGTGTAGTGTATTATTATTATTTGACTCTCACAAAAAAAAAAATTGCAAAAAAAAAAAAATCACTAAAAAGCAACAGCATGCTAATAATACTTGTAAAACATGTGAAGCTGCACTGAAGTGTCTTCAGTACTGAAAACCAACAGACTTTAAGGCAATAAGGGAAGAAAAACTGCGCTTGGAATAATCAAATAAGCAGCAGCTTATTGTGGGATATACACAAAACAATGAGGAAGCAGAGAAAAATTTTAACCTAAAAAAGTGATTAATTTCAGTATGGGTTAGATATAAATATATCTAGTGCATAAAATTGAATAAATCTGTGAAGAAAAATTTTCTTTAAAAATTAAACAAAAAAAATTTAAGGTGAATGAATAACCCAAAAAACAAAAACAAAAATTCTGTGATATGCTAATTAAAAGTCCGAAGTAATAAATGTTCCAATAATTCAAATAATAACACTCAGTGACTTGACATAACGAAGTGTATCCCCAACTGATGAATGGCATGCTTACCAGAATGTAAGTCAATTAAACAGGTGGCTTAACCCAGCCCAGGCCTTGATGCGAACCAGTCACAATAGGATATATTGATATTTCACTTGAACCGCGGGTTAGCGTTGATTCCACGTTAAAAAATCATCCCAGAAAAAAATATAAATAACATAGCGTAATACTGACACAAAAAATATATAAATAAAAAAAAATAAGAGTAGCACTCACATTGTGAAACAAAGAAAGTGCATAAAAAACACCCAGTGATGAATAAATTGCAATCACCAACACCACACAGAGAGCCTCTTTACCAAATGGCAGATTATAAGTGCAAAAAACGGATATTTGGAACATCAGCCAGTGAAGATATCAATTATAGTGCACCAACACCACACAGAGGGCCTCCTTACCAAATGGCAGGCTCAGAAAGCAGGTATCCTAACGACCCGATAGATCACCAGCTGGATAGGATGAGGCTAATGGATGAATGGATCGAACTCGCAGCATTGAACCGGAGGCTCCATAACACACACGGTGTAAATAAGACCAGTCCCAAAGAGAATGGAATAATACCAATAGCATAATAACGTTTCCCATTGAAAACGTAATTTTATGACAAAACGCGTCTGGGAGGTACTTGCTGACGTCACCACGTTGCCCCATTGAGGAGGACGGGAGATCTGTTTGTTGCCGGCCGGCTTCCTTTTAGCTACTATTGAATGCTCGTTTGTAAGTGCATTTCTTTTTATTAATAAATTAGTTAAAACGTTATTACGCTATTGGTATTATTCCATCCTTTTCGGGACTGGTCTTATTTACACCGTGTGAGTTATGGAGCCTCCGGTTCAATGCTGCAAGCTCGATCCATCCATCCATTAGCCTCATCCTATCCAGCTGGTGATCTATCCGGTCGTTAGGATACCTGCCTTCTGAGCCTGCCATTTGGTAAGGAGGCCCTCTGTGTGGTGTTGGTGCACTAAAATTGATATCTTCACTGACTGATGTTCCAAATATCCATTAGGATTTTTGCACTTATAATCTGCCATTTGGTAAGGAGGCTCTCTGTGTGGTGTTGGTGATTGCAATTTTTTTATCACTGGGTGTTTTTTTTGCACTTTTCTTTGTTTCACAATGTGAGTGCCACTCTTATTTTTATTTTTATTTATATATTTTTTGTGTCAGTATTACGCTATGTTATTTATATTTTTTTCTGGGATGATTTTTTAACGTGGAATCAACGCTAACCCGCGGTTCAAGTGAAATATCGATATATCCTATTGTGACTGGTTCGCATCAAGGCCTGGGCTGGGTTAAGCTACCTGTTTAATTGGCTTACATTCTGGTAAGCTTGCCATTCACCAGTTGGGGATACACTTCGTTATGTCAAGTCACTGAGTGTTATTATTTGAATTATTGGAACATTTATTACTTTGGACTTTAATTAGCATATCACAGAATTTTTGTTTTTGTTTTTTTGGGTTATTCATCTACCTTAAATTTTTATATTTTTTAGATATTTATATCTAACTCATACTGAAATGAATCACTTTTTTAGGTTAAAATTTTTAGCAAAGCTTCTCTGCTTCCAGACTTTAAGGAAATACTTGCTTGGATGCATAGTTTGCAAATAACTACCTCCAAAAAGAGAACATACTTTTAAGTAATGCCATGTTATATCCATATATAGGTGTTCTGGTTCAGCAAAGATCTTTCTTATTTCTTTCTTTCTTTATTCTTTCGATAAATTTTGAGTGGTTGGGGCATTTACCTACAGGCTTGCAATAAGAAACATGACATTATCCATAGGTGCTCTTCTTTCAGCGGTAGTTGTTTGCCCTGGCACATGCAACAGCATATCAGAAACTATTTTTGTTGCCTACACATTTCAAGAGAGAGTTCATCTCCAAAACAAAATTGTTTTAAAGAAATATGTCTTTTTATTGTATAAATTGTAGCCCTCTTTATTATAGCAACAGAATTTCCCTGTTTAAAACTAGAACATAAATATATGAATGTAGAAAAAGATACCTCTAGTCATGCTAAATGGATCCCCTTGCAGAGTTATTACAGTGAATCTGTAAATGAATATTAAAAGATTGCAGCTGTGCCAATCATAATGAATTTCAGAGTATACAATTCCCTGATGAAACAAATTAAATTTGGATGAACTGTACCATATCCAAGATTTTCTATACCCCTTATTAATTTTGTTGTGGTGTCTGCTTTCATTGCCCATACTAGAAAGCCAAGTAATAGGCTTTTCAACATCTACATTACCATAATATACACTTTACATTTTTTTTTTACCAACAGAAAACCTATCAGTAATATTAATAATGTTATTTTAGCCAGAAATGTCCATTTTTTTGTTTTGTTTTTGTTTTTCATATATTTAAACCACAGTACTTAATGTTAATAGGAATTCTAATTGCTATATTGAATTTGGATCACTGCATGTACATAGTCATCATTGTGCAGAGTTAAATTTCCCATCAGTTACTGGAGTGGGCTTGAATGTAATTATTAAAACCTTGTAAGGTTCCCAGAGGCAACAGAAAAGCCACAGAATACAGCTTTCAAATTCATTTAAAGCTGAGCAGATCACTAAGACTGACACCATGGAACTATTTAATACACACTGTACAGATGAAATACATGTGCACATTAAATATATCTTTAGATACTGAAACATTTTCATGGGATGCTCAGGGGCTACATACTAACGTATAATCACATCAGTTATGCAATCCAAATGAGTGGCAGTGGATAAGTAGCAATATTTGGGATTGACTGCCATATAGGAAAATGGATAAATACCCCAGTGCAATGATAGAATTTACAATAAGGAACAAAGAGAGTGAGGAGGTACTGCACAGTACAAAAAATCCATATACTACCTATCGCTAAATCATATAATCACTCTTAACACTCAGGGGGAGAGTTACTAAAGTTGGTGCACACAGAATTTGGTGCAGCTGTACATAATGACCAAGCAGCCTCTAGGTTTATTGTCAAAGCTTAATTGAACAAGCTAAAGTTAGAAGCTGAGTCCAACTCGTATTTGATGTTTAAGCCGGGGTTCACACTATTGCGAACACAGACATCGCATGTGATTCGCACCCGCACTGCTGTGCAGATCACATACGATGTCTGTGCAATGCAAGTTCAGCCATACAGTTGTATGGCTGAACTTGCATTGCATTCAAATAAAAAAGGTGCAAGGACTTTTTTTTTCTTGCAGTGGAATCGGATCACATGGGTGTTCACAACCATGCGATCTGATTTCTGTCCGAATCCACAGTTCATAATGCGATCTGTGAACCAATCTGGGGGTGTCATTACCATTGTTTTGACACCCACAAAGGTTTGCAGAGGGCAGTGTGAACTGCCTGCGGGAGAGATGTCATGAGGAAACTGGCGCTGGAATCGCACTGGTTCGCTATAGTGTGAACCCAGGCTAAAAGAGCAATTTTGGCTATAACACTCACCTTCAATCCAGAAATGTTATTTGCAATATCTCTTGTTTTCACAAGATGTCCTCAGACTTCCAGTTTAAATGATTTCAAGCCCCATCGAACCTGGAAGAGGATAGAGGGTATCATGCCCCTGTCCCTTGAGCACAGCTCCTGCACTCACAGTCCTTTGATGTAGAGGGGGCATTGATGTCATCGCGTCAGAACGCTCTCTGCATCCTCCAGGAACACTCACCACTGGGAAAAACCTGTAGGGCATATCACGCATCATTTGACTGGCTAGAAGAAATCTGAAAAAGATAGGTTAAAAAAAAAAAAAAAAACAGTACAATCTCTGTGTGCTCTCCGCACAGTCAATCTTCTACTGACACCAATTTTAAAATTCATAAACACATCTCTACAGTAACAATTTACATGAATGAACCTTGCTTCTGTTAAATTACTGTTTCAAACGTCAAGTTTAAATTTTCACTTTGCATCTATACAAGTCAATTTTGTTACTCTAAAGCCTCGTACACTTGATCGGATTGTTGGCCAACAAATCCGTGGAATTTTGTTCGAAGGGCATTGGCCCAAACTTGTCTTGCATACACAATTGTTGGCCAACAAATACGAATGTAGTGACGTACTACGTTGTTTTTCAGCTCTTTGGCTCCACCCTTTAGGCTCCTTCTGCTAATTTCGTGTTAGTAGAAGTTTGGTGAGTGTTGATTCGCACTTTTCATTTTGCACTTTTCATTTTGCGCTTTTCAGTTTGCGCTTTTCACTTAGTTTCTGAAAGGCCGTTCGTCAACCATGTTGCGGAATCAGAGGAGATAATGTGTTATTTATTATTGGCCTTGGAGTTATTGCTTTGACATTATTTTTTTGTTTGAATAATGATTTGTTTTGGTATATTTTCTATATTTTTGCATGCATAGAATGCACTTTTTGGTTCAGTTCTATTGGCAGATAGCATGTCTAATTTTATTTGTTTTCTTTTTTTAATGCACAATAAAAAAAATTGTGGAGAATAATACTTGGCTATGTGTTTTACTTCAAATGACAGTTTGGGAGTAGCCAGTTACATTTTAAAAAATACAATGTAAAATTGACAAGGGACACCAACATAGTTGTATCTTTGATCTTAAAAACTAGGGAATAATGGTGTTGTGGTAACTTGCCCAAATAAAAAAAATAAAGCATAATAATATTCTTGATATCACTAGAAAAAAAAGCTTTTGAAAATTAGTTTGCAATAACTCCATCAATATCACCAGCAAAGCAGCTTCATTATTATCCCATTAAAGAAGAAGAGAATTGTGCCCTGCGTTAGGAGATTTCATAATTTGCCACATCACGAATTCTCCATTACAAACGCTAGTTTACAAGACTGACCGCTTCTGGCTCGTCCTTTCGAGCATGCGTGTTTGTACTTTGGACTTTTGTCCAACGGACTTGTGTACACACGCTCGGAAAATCCGACAACACACATTTGTTCATGGAAAATTTGAAAACCTGCTATCAAACATTTGTCCGCAGGAAAATCCAAGAACAATTGTCCAATGGAGCATACACACGGTCGGATTTACCGCCAACAGCCTGTCATCGAACATTTCCTGTCGGAAAGTCCAATCGTGTGTATGAGGCTTAAGATGATGCATTGAGAGAAGTGCAAAGAGTAATAATAATCGGTGTGACTTGAGTCACTCCAACTTATAAAAAGGTTCCTGCACTACTTTTGGTCCAACTTTGGTCCAACTTGCGTTGACTTCTGTTAAAGAATTTGCATGCAAGTCGCGTGGAAGTCATGGTCAGTGTGAACCCAGGCTTATGCCCCGTACACACAATCCGAATATCGTACGACCGATGGTACGACCGTTCTCGCTTAATAGTCGCAAGTAGAAATTGAATAGCTAAATAAAGTCACGAAAATGCTCGTACGACAGACAAAAAAAATCGGAAGTGATGTCATGTGTTCTAATGTATTTGTATTGTATTTTCGAACGACATCTATACTGACTAAATGAAAATCGTATGATCTGGAATCGTACGAGGAAAATTTACGGGTATGTCCGATCGAATAATATCGGATGAACGGTCGTGATCGCTGTTGAAAGTAGTGTACACACGATTTGAATATCTTACGATCCTTCCTCGGACGACAGTTTTCGTACGATATTCGGATCGTGTGTACGGGCCATTAGTCTTTTCCAAATTAACCCATAATTAAGTGAATGTGCAGCTTAACAAACAGTCAAAATACATACTGTATATGTGAAATATTTCAGCTCAGTGATTTGTAATTATGTAGTAGTTTTCTAATACAGGCAATCTTGATATTTATATAGCACACAGTGTTTTAAATATATATTTTGCAGATTCACATCAGTCCCTGCCCACAGGGAGCTTACATTCTAAGGTAATATATATTACAATTATTACATATATTACATACATTTCATACATACACACACTAGGGCCAATTTAAACAGGAGACAATTAACCAAACAGAATGTCATTGGATATAAGGTAATTTATTCTTAAATTTCTTCACTGTATAAAGCAAGAGTCTCCAAACTTTCTAAACAAGGGGGGCATTGTACAGTCCTTCAGACAGGAATAGTGTCTTGTATCAGGAAGGAAGAGTGCCTAATCATTATTTTAAGTGGAAGGAATAGTGCCCCATCATTGGTATCAGTGGGAGGAATAGTGCCCCACCGTTGGCGTCTGTGGAAGGAATAATCTCTCGTATCAGTGTGTCAGAGCTGGGCTCAGCCCTTCCTTCTCAGAGCTCTGTGCTCAGCTGTCAGTTAATTGCCAAAGACTCTTCATTCCACAGTGACTCACCTGGTCTTCATTTCCTGCTCGTCAGCTGGAGCTGCTGGTTATATAAACTCCCTGGATCAGTTCGCCTGTGCCTTTGCATTAGTCAACATATCGGACTCTCTCTGCTGTGTTTTCCTGTGATGGACTTTTGCTTGGCTGACCTCCTTTCTGGTTCCTGATCCTGTTTGCTGCACCCGACTACGCTGATCTCTGAACCCCTGTTTCTCTGGCTTGTTCTGACTACCCATCCTGGTAACCGAACTCTGGCTATGTTTTGACTAGGTTTGCTCTGTTTATACCATTTTACCATTTCATTAAATAGTGTGATTTTTACTGCACTTCTGTCTCAGACTCATGGTTCCTGACACAGTGGAAGGAATAGTACCCCAAGGAACGGGTAAAGGCAAGCAGAGGGCTGCATCCGGCCCCTGGGCTGCAGTTTGGAGACCATTGGAATAAAGCCTAGTAATTTGATCAAGGCAGTGGACAGTAAAGAAACATAAGCACACTGACAAGATCATCCCATCTTCTTTTCCCTGCAATTAGCAAGCCTAATTTGTTAGATTCACTGTAATGCAATACAGTAAATGTGCTGATATGCAGGCAATTAGAAAGGCTAGTACAAATGAAGAGGCCCTGCGGTATAGAAAAGGATGCTGAGGGCCCACCCTCATCACAGGAATGTTGAAGAGCAAAGAAAACTGCTACCTGCCAAGGGGGTGAGACATAAGCTAATTATTGTGTATATTCCAATCACCCTAGACAAAACAAATATTTAACACTTGCTGTGCGAAAGGTCCCCACCTGTTTCAGATGCAGGTGCTGGCCCTTTTGACTTCTTTTCCCATAAATCTTGGGTATCTGGACACATACAGGACACATATGTTTCTGTGCTTCTTTCTGTCTGCAGCTCAGAAAGGCCACATCTAATAAGACAGAGGTAGCTGGGCAAGTGATCTGCACTAAGATAAGTGGATCTACACTGTCAGAATCAGTGTGCGCAGCCAGGAAGGAACCTTCTCCAAATGCTACCAGAGAACACTAGTCGTCAGGCCTGAGATTCCTTCAGCTGTTGCCTCTGTGTCAGGTACCTGGTGGAAGAGCCTGACATGGTGAGAAAGGCCCCTCTTACACCTCTGACTTGGGGCCCCTGATAGAACAGACAGGTAGCGGAGGAGTGCAGAGTGGCTTCAGTGCCTATTGGTCTTGATAGCAGCAGGGCTGGATTGACTCTCATTAACAAGCAGGGAAAGACCTCAGCAGACAACAGCGGAACAGGAGTGCTGGATGGACACCAGTGAGCAGGAGACAGGAGCAGGCTGAGACTGTCAGTGGACCAGAGTGGAGCAGGAGTCCCAGCGGAATATCGGACACCAGTGGAATATCGGCAGAGGTTTGTAGCAGGCAGTCCAGCAGTGATGGAGACAGAAGCTGAGTCAGATGAACCGAGTCATACACAGGCAGAAGGATCAGGTACAGATGCGTAGACAGGAGAAATGTCAGGATGCAGGCCGAGTTGGTAACAGATCAGTGGAACAGCAGGAACGGGAACAGGAAGAAGCGTTGTCAAAAGGCAATGCAGGCAGAGTTTAGAAGTAGTCAAGACAAGCCGGGTCGATAACAGTAAACAGATGCAGATTTACAGGTTGCAGGTATGCACAGGAACGCTGCAGACAAGACAGTACTGAGGCATAGCACAGGTTCAGTTTAAATGGCCGCTTGGTGCCAACACCAGCAACAGATGCACATGTGTGAGCAAGAGATGCACGTGCATGCACAAGCACACGCACAATTTCTATTAGCATGAACAGGAACATGAATTAGCCTTTGCCTATACACAAGACGCCATCTAGAAGAGTCATTCTGTCTACTGGAATGTCCTTCCTGACACTCTATTACCAGTACTGCCCTGGACTTCCTGAGAGTGATGCTGTTTATTTAGAGTAATGCCCCGTACACACGGTCGGATTTTCCGATGGAAAATGTCCGATCGGAGCGTGTTGTCGGAAATTCCGACCATGTGTGGGCTCCATCGGACATTTTCCATCGGATTTTCCGACACACAAAGTTGGAGAGCAGGAGATAAAATTTTCCGACAACAAAATCCGTTGTCGGAAATTCACAAATCCGACGGACAAAGTGCCACGCATGCCCAGAATAAATAAAGAGATGAAAGCTATTGGCCACTGCCCCGTTTATAGTCCAGACGTACGTGTTTTACGTCACCGCGTTTAGAACGATCGGATTTTCCGACAACTTTGTGCAACCGTGTGTAGACAAAACAAGTTTGAGCCAACATCCGTCGGAAAAAATCCTAGGATTTTGTTTTCGGAATGTCCAAACAAAGTCCGACCGTGTGTACGCCCTATAAGTGCAAGTAAAGGTTTCTGTTCTAATCTGTTGCAATGAAGTAGTAATTCCCAGGTAGACTTTCTATTGCTATAACGTTTTAAAAATGGAAAATTGTATCAAATACTTAAAGTAATTTTCCTTTCCTGACGCCAAGACATGGCAGCATACATATGATATAGCTCTACCCCTATATCCACTCACAGGACCTGTTTAGCTCTATAAAAATCTGACTGAGAGCTACCTCCCCCATTCTCCGTATAAAGCAAAAAGAGCAGAGGGAGGGTTCGAATGCTACCATGTCTTGGCATCAGGAAAGGAAAATTACGGTAAGTATTTGATACAATTTTCCATTTTCCTGATGCCAGACATGCCAGCATACATATGATACATAATGAGCTTTTGAGAGGGAGGGTTTAATGCTACAAACTTAGTATTTATTTGACAATAGACATAAAAGCTTGGATGGTTTTCCTCCCAAACACTACTGTAGTAAGACCTGCTGGATCCACCCTGTAGTGTTTGATGTTAGATGTGATGACTAGCCTGCCCGTACCGCCCAAGAAGTTGACATCATCCTGGTTGAGTGATGAGCTCTAACCACCTTCCCGTCTCTATATGCCCGGTAAATATTTTTTACTGGTTCTGGCCGAGGCTTCTTTCTCTTTAAATTTTCATGATGAAAAAGTCTGTCAGACCTTCCGAATGTAGAAGTAGCCTGGAAATAGGCTTTGAGGACTTTTGGAATGTCCAACTCGTGAGTCAGCATCTGATTCTGCTGGGAAGGCTGGAAGCACCCATTCACTGGAGAGATGAAATATCAATGCCACTTTTGGGACAAAATAATCCAATGGTCTCAGTACAACCCTGTCTGGGAAGAACATGGAATAAGGTTCTGCCATTCTTGGAGTTTCGACACCCTTCCCCCTGAAGTTATGGCTAATAGGAAAGCTGTTTTTAAGGCGATATCCCGTAATGAACAGTCTTCTGTCAGAGTACGAGTAGGGGTTGGTTGAAAATTGAGGACTACTGCCAGGTCCCATTGAGGGAACCTATTTCTCTTGGGAGGGTGTAGTCTAAGTACTGCTCTCATGAAGTGCTCCACCAGCAGGTTTGCTGCCCATTTCTTTTGGGTAAAAGCCAAGATGCACCTTAAGCGAACTGAGCCCCAAATCTAATCCAGATTACAGGAAAGACAGAATTTGAGATACATTTGGGTCTCTAGGGTCAAACTGATGTTCAGCTGCAAAACTCGTAAACCTATTCCATATTCTGGAGTAGATGGCATTGGTTGACCCCTTTCTGGAACTCTGTAAAGTTCTAATACCCTCTGGAGAACATCCTAACTCTTGTAACCCCTGCTTTACAATCTCCAGGCCGCCATGGTCAGTCGTGATGGTTGCAGATGTAGGGTCTCAAATCTCAGAGACTTTCTCCTGCATTCCTGTTGAAGACTTGCTCGGCTGACGTCCCTTTTGGCACCTGATCCTGCTTGCTATACTACTACTTTGATCCCTGGCTCTCTGACATTGGCATTGGCTGACTACCAGATCTGGTTACTGAACTCTGGCTATGTATTGACTACGCTTACTCTGTTTACCTTTTTATTATTATTAAACAAGTGTGATTAACTGTACTTCTGTCTCGATCTGATTCATGGTTTCTGACACATGGTCTGTGAGGCCAGTAAGGAAAAACTGATGACTATCAAAAATCTCCTCAGGAATTTCAGGATTAAAGAAATTGGAGGGAAGGCATAGGCCAGTTGCCCAACCCAAGGATGAGTAAAGGCATCTGTCCCTTCCGCTAATGGATGAGGGTAGCGTGAAAGGAACCAGCTCACCTTGCAGATGGCTGATGAGGCAAAAATATCCATCTTGCGGACACCCCTACTCGTGGATGATCTGTTTGAACACTTTGACCTGAAGGGATCATTTGTTGGGGTCCATGAATTGTCTGGATAGGTGATCTGCTTCCAAGTTCTGACAGCCTGGAAGATATATGGCCCTCAAATCTGGGAGATATTGTTGTGCCAATGTCATGATTGGTTCCACCTCTCTCAGGAGGGATTGGCTCTGCTCCCTGCCTTGTCACTGTATGTAGGACACTGCTGCCGTGTTGTCCATATGGAGCAGGACTGGGAGACCCTGTATGTGTGGCAGCAAGGTGGCCAATGCCATGAATGCTGCTTGAAGTTCCAGAATATTGGAAACTAGGCCCTGAGTGGAAAATTCCCCTCTGCCCTGGATCTTCAGTTGTTTGCAGGTGGCCCCACCTTGCTGTGCTGGCATCTGTGGTAACAATGATCCATGTCTGCAGCCCTAATGGACTAAGCCATTTGGCGCCTCCAGCTGGTGATCCTGATTGGCTGGGCTAGACAAACTCTTCCACTGCATCAGGAAGCCTTGTTGGAAAACTGAGTTTCCAGTGAGCCCAGGGGATCATCAGAATACATGAAGCCATTGTCTTGAGAGGACTCATGCACTGGGATGCTGACATCACTGGTGCAGCCAATGCCTGGTGAACATCTCCCTGATTTTGAAAAGTTTGAGGTGGCAAAGAAACCGAGGCCTCCTGAGTATTGAACTGGGCCCCTAGATAGACCATATACCGTGTACACTACAGCTGGCTCTGGTAATGCCTGTCCCTCAACGCAAAACTGAGGAACTGCTGGTATGACTGAAGGATCAGGACATGATGATAGGCATATTGCAAGTCCACTGAAATCCTCCAGTCTCCTGGTTGAATGACCTGGATTATGGTATGGAGAGACTCCATCCTGAGTCCATGTGGATAAATTGATTCAGCCTCTTGAGGTAGTTGAACAACCAATAAAATGGCCTTGCACCACTATGGACTGAATCCGCCATTTTTTGTGGTCTTGCCGAAACTGGGTCACTTTGAGCCCCCTGGCTCCAACTGCCTCCTGGGCGGGCCTGGCTTTAAAAGGGCTTCTGGGTATCTTGGGGAGCCGCCGGGGTCTTAGCTCTCTATGATCTTACGAAGGTTGACTGTGTACCCCTCCAACACCTTCTGTTGTTCTTGGATGGGCGAAAACCTCAGAAATCCCAGTACCTGTTTGGCACTCCTCTGGATGGTTGCCCCCTCTGGTGTCTGGACCTTCGATCTTGGGGCAGAAGACTTGATTTTCCTCCTGTAACCTTGGAGATGGTAGTCTCCAGTTTTTTTGGCCAAACAGCGCCTTCCCATCAAAAGGCAGTTTACAGGAATTCTGCTTTGTGGATGGGTCAGCCACCCAGGGTTTTAGCCACAGCGCTCTTTCGGTTGTGACTGAGCTGAGCATGGCACTGGATGACCATCGAATGATGTCTATAGCTGCCTCACCTGTGAAGTCCGCCGAGAGTTTTTTTTTATGTTCAAAATATTTTTATTGGACAAAAGTAACATACATAGCAAAGATAATTATCCAAAGCAGTGTGAGGATTATCAAAACATGGTACAGTCAAATTACTCTGCTATATAGTGATTCAACCACGGAAATTTAGCATGTGAACAAGAATTGCTGGCGCTAGCTGTAGATATGCATAAACTGATCAGTCATCAATGACATCCATGTGAAGGGTTAGGACTGCCAGGGAGTGCCCGCCCCCAAAGTTGGTGACTGGGAGAGAAAATCACAGGTCCTAGGGAGCAATCAACGGAGCCCCCCAGGGGGACCCAAGCACCCCACCCCTTTGGGAACTCTCTGTGGGTATGCCTGATGTCCCCTCTGGAGCCCACAACAGAAACTTCCAAAGAGGGCTTTGCTAATCCAATTGTAAGGAGTAATAGGTAAAGCCCTCTATGACAAAAATGAACCTCCCTTCAGTTTGAAGATCTTACATCCCTGGAGGGGAGAAAACCTCCACAACAATCCAACCCAAATGGAAGAGGAAATCCCCCATAGGGGCTATTTCAGGTAAATCTACTGGTTAGTTGAGATAGGGGCTGGGCGCCCCAGAGAAGAGAAAGAGAAAACGTGTGAAAGGAAGGGAGTGAAACAAAGAAGGAGTTAATGAGGGGTGAAGAGGTTCCTTGTTGCAGTCTCCATACCAGGGAGGAACGGAATGTTACAAAGTGTTGCCCAAGGTTCCCAGGTGGCATTAAACCTCTCAATTTTATAATTAAGTTTAGCTACTATGTGTTCTTGGGCCATAATCAATGAGATGTTAGTCCTGCAGGCCTGGAAGCAGACAGTAGGCATCTTCCAGGCCTTGGCTATTGTGATTTTTGCTCCCAGCAGGATAAAGAAGGAGAGGGCTTGTAAAGGCTTAGGCAGGTTAGGTATGTAGTGATTAAGTAAGGCTATGTTGGGGTTAGGGGTGACCGTTTCCTCTGTTAGGGAGCGGGGGCAGGTCAACCAAATATGGATCATAGAGCCTTCAAGCTCACATCCTCTGAAGCAAAGTGGCAAAGTCCCTGGGTATATCAATGCTAATCTGGAAGGAACGTAATACCACCTGGTCAGGACTTTTAGACTAGCTTCAATTAATGATATATTACAAATACCTCTGAAGGAGCGTTTCGAGGCCTGGAACCATTCTGATGCATTCCACATGCTGCCCGTGTCCTCCTCCCAGGCCTGAGCATAGGACGGTTTGTCCAGATTCGTTTGAAGGGCTGCGTATATCAGGGAAATGCCTCCCCTCTGGTCCATAGTGTTGGAGCACCATTGCTTATAAGGGGTTATAGAGTGAGGATCCCTCTTTTTAGACCAGATGGTATTCAGAAAATGGGAGATTTGGGAGAATCTGAACCTTTCCGTATTGGGCATGTCCAGGTTCTTCCTGCAATGGGATAGGGTAAGAGGGCCTGCTGGGGAAAGGAAGTGGCCTATGCGATAAAGGCCTTTGTCCGTCCACCAGCGGAACGCTTTTATATTGAGTCCCGGAGGGAAGAACGGGTTATTGAATAGATGAGCTAGTGGTTTCAGAGGGGATATCAGGAAATATTGTGTATAAAGCTTGGAGCTTAAGGCAACTGAGTGAGATAGAGTGGGGCCATTATGGCTGGCCTACTTTTAGGATCAGACCATGAGAGGTAGTCAATAGTATTAAGGGGGACAGCTTTCCTTTCCATAGAAAGCCAATCAGGCTCTGGACCCCTGGAGAAGACCATCGAAATTTATGACAATTATGCTGCCTGATAGTAACCCCACAGGTCTGGTAACCCCAGACCGCCCTGTGACTTTAGGCACAAAAGGGTTCTAGTTGGGCACCTGTACCCCTTGTTGCCCCAGACAAAGCGCACTATTTCTGATTGAAACTTGATGAGAAATTGCTTCATGATTGGAACTGGGAGGGAGCGAAAAAGATATAAGAGACGGGGGAGAAGCGTCATCTTCACTGCAAGCACCCTGCCCAGCCAGGACAGACCACATCTAGACCACTTGACCAACTCCTCTCTACATTTAAGAATCATAGCAAGGGGGACCTCTGGTACCCGCAGTTCTTTGTGTGGTCAGAGTCACCATTGAATGGTCAGACAAGGGTATATCAACTATCCTGGACCTCCTAATTAGGGGAATCAAGGAGGGACATGTGAAGATGTGGGCTATCCTGGCATAGGAATTATGAGGAGCTGAAAAATGGGTATAATCTTTAACGT